>OX382351.1:1200000-2400000 GCA_947507615.1 Hemithea aestivaria | reverse complement strand
AGTTTCTTTCATCAGCTTTCTAAAAAACCTTTAATCATTACAATAAAGCTATATACACGGAACTGCAGCCGTTTGAATGAGCATCGGTAGCGCTGAACTCATAGCGGTAGCTAAGCGATTAGACGGATTTTCTATAGAATGATCATAGAATTTTGAATAAAAAGCATGTGCGATAGTAATGAAAATATATAATAAAATTTAAGTAAGCTGGTACGTATTCATAAGTTGTATTTACAAGTTTTTTTCTGATGTGATCAGCATAATAATAGGTAGGTGTATGTGTTGTACTAAACTTACTGATAAAATTATTAAAAATAAAACATATTTTTATCTAATTAATGTCCTCAACGTAATCTGTATGTTCTGAATAATTATACTGGTTGTAACATTTGTTACCGACATGATGTATCCCTTCTAAGCACTTTTGTTTTTTGTCATTACATCCACAACGGGATGAACACTTTCTTCACATTTTCACCTAATTCACACATTCTCACCTAAGCTACACGCGCGCAAACAAACGTTTAGGATTTGAATACAGATAGACAGACAACAGACCATTCACCTGTCTGTTTTCTGTCAAATAAAAGCTTGTTATAATTTAATTCGGTTTGTAACTTAACCAATCTAACCAAGTGCACACATTCGCAATCTACCTATCTACGTACACTCACACACATACATAAAGAGCAGTGCGGGCGCAGCACCAAACGGCAACGTCGCATTTTCACACACTCGCAATCTACCTATAACTACGTACACTCACACACATACATAAAGAGCAGTGCCGGCGCCGCACCACGGTAAAGAGATACTCTTTACCGTGTATGTAGAGTTGAAAGCTGGCAACGTCGCATCGAGATTGAGTACTTACTGACATTAAATATAGGCGTTACAAGTAGGTACCGTAAGTTCAGTTAGTTTGGTCCGTCCGACCAAGTGGAGAGATAGGAATTAGTTATAAAAACTACATTGATACGGTGAAAGCTCTGTGTTCGTAATAAAAAACTATAGGTTGAATAGAATTAAAAACTTTTTTGATAACCACATAATAAATATACCTACTTTAGGTATACCTAATAATTTTAATTCGGTTTTAACTAAACTCACACTCTTGCCTCGTTACGATATCGTAATCAGTTGTAGGTATCTCGACAATATTGTAGGAAATAGGTACTTACTCTCTATTGATATTCTATAAACTTTTATTAAAATTCTATTAACTAATATTTTGCTATTGTTGTTTTGAGGGTGATTTATTATATTAGTTTTGCTTCTTTTTTATTAATGTTGTATAATATTTTTACTATAGGTAGGTTTACTTACCTACTTATTGCAGGGGTATAGGATTTTTTTACTTTGGCGACATGGCATTGCTGTAATGTTAACGTAGTAGGTTTTAACTCAATAATTGCTCAAAATAACGAAGAATAAAATATTTTTTTTTATATTTGTAGGAGAGTTTTAAACTGTTTGAAATTGTGTATTTGGAGTATTATACCACAAGATTTGGAATATAACGTTTTAAATCGGTGTATTTACATCTGTAACACCAGTGCTTCTTACTTAATAGTCATACGATGTTAGACGCTTTGCCTAGTAAATTCACTAGTCAGTAATTAGGCGTATCAAGCTATTTTTGTTTTTAATTATTGTATATTTTACAGGTCCAGATCAATGCCATTACTCGGAGATGAGGAGTTTCCGCCATCAGACGATGAGGTGAAGCCGGTCGAAAAAAAAGAATATCTCACTACAGTAGAAGAGCTGATAGTGAGACAAAGAAGAAAGAAAAAATAACGGTAAGTTGTAGGCACCAAATTATAACTGTTTTGCTCATATTGTATAGGTATATTAGCTTTCATAGAGCTATTATATATGGATTTTTTACATACATTATTTTACTAACATCTATCAATTGTTTCACAGAGTACATTCACCGGTTTCTGAGGACGAGGAGCCGAAGCCGATATTGACAAGGAGCGAGAAAAGAAGCAAGCAACCAAAAAGGTTAGTTAACTATATTATTAAAACAAAAATAAAATATACAAAATCTTTATTTTCGAGAATAGGTAAGTTCTAGATAGTAAAATACATCAAAAGTACGTTCAGCTATAATCTGCCATATTATGACATGCAAATTTCGTAATTTGAGAATTAAGATTTAAATAAAACATTTGGATTACAAAGACAGCAACTAAGTTAAAATAATTATGATTATATTATCATGATGTCACACATACAGTAGTTTTTTACCTAATTACTCTATAAAATAAATGTCAATGGATAATATAATATGTCAAAGTGAAATTAAACGTCATAATGATTTGTCATTAATGAACTCTTGTTTATCGTAGTAGACTTTTGAT
The DNA here is from genome assembly GCA_947507615.1 of Hemithea aestivaria. Lineage (NCBI taxonomy): Eukaryota > Metazoa > Arthropoda > Insecta > Lepidoptera > Geometridae > Hemithea > Hemithea aestivaria. The sequence continues at coordinate 2,397,631 of OX382351.1, read as the reverse complement.
AGCAGTAATTTATTTAGAGCATTCCTAAAAATATCTGTTATTAGACGGACATGTTTAGGAATTTTATTATAGGTAATTGGTGCCATACAAACACACTTGTACGCAGCAGTTTAGTTCTAGATCTTGCGTGTCTTAACATACCCTCCCGACAACTACCTACTGACCAAGGACGAAATAGTTCAGGGTTGCTCTTTACAAAGACAGATACCTCGCTTATGTGAATGTAAGGCAGCGTAAAGATGGAATGCTGCTTAAAATATTCTTTACATGAGTCTATTTGATTAAGACCAAATATTGCTGCGTACACATCGTTTCTGCGCTCGAAATAGTCGAAGTTTATCTGTAGAATTACCCCAGAATATAATACCGTACCTCAGAATAGATGAAACATGTCCATAATATGCCGTTAGTAACGTTGTCAGATTCGATATTTGTCGGAGTTTGTACAATGCATACGAAAATTGATTCAGTCTTTTACAAATAATGTCAATGTGAGATTTCCATGTCAGTTTATTATCAATATTCATGCCTAAAAATCTTATTGACTCAACTTCCTTTACAATCTCACCTAAATATTTTATTGTTATATCTAGCGGTTTATTGAATCTTTGCTTAAAATTCATAATATATGTCTTGTTTAAATTAATCATTAAATTATTATTATTCATCCAATTAATAAGAGATGTCAAATTAAAATTTATGTCATTTTCTAGACTAGTGTTATCAATAACTTTGTCATTTATAAATAATATAGTACTGTCATCTGCGAATAATGTCATATGATGATCAGTTATCAATGGGAAATCATTAATATAAATAAGGAAAAGAAGTGGTCCTAGGACACTACCTTGAGGAACGCCAAGACATATATTTCTAACGCTCGATTTATAAGTAGTTTCAGTCTGGTTTGTAGAGGAAATTTTGGTTAAATGCGTGACTTGTCTGTTCTTAAGGTACGATTGAATAACCTTATGCACATTTCCTCTAACCCCGTAAGCTTCAAGTTTACTAAGTAGAATGTGGTGATCAACATAATCAAACGCTTTGCTCATGTCTAAATAGAGAGCAATTGTGGATTTTTGCTTATCAACGTTTGACATGACTTTACGAATAAAATCATAGACTGCCATGTTTATACTTTTATTTTTTCTGAACCCGTACTGATTATTTGAAAGTATTTAATTATTTTCTAAATAGCTACTAAGCCTCGTGTATATCACCTTTTTAAAAATCTTAGAAAACACTGGCAGTAGAGCTACAGGTCTGTAGTTGCCAACTATATGTCTATCTCTTTTTTTAAACAAAGGTCTAACAATTGATAACTTTAGGCTATCTGGGAAAATGCCTTGTTCTATGGATATGTTAACCAAATGGCTTATAACTGGACATATTATTAGACTGACTTCTTTTATAATACTAGTTTTAACATCATCATATCCTACACTGTTAGTGTTTTTAAGCCTATTATCACTTTTAAGATTTCAGTTGATGTGACTGGTGTCATGAAAATTGAATTTAGTTGTCTTTTACTAATATTAATACCAGTCCTTGTGCTCATATTTATGGAATCTATAAAATGATCATTGAATGTTTGCGCAATCAACTTAGGGTCAGTTATTGTTATATTATTATATACATTCATCTTATCAATACCATCTTTAGGGAAGTTTATTTTATTTTTGTTGATTGTTTTCCATATTGCTTTGATTTATTTTTTGCACATTTGATGTAATAATCATTTTGAGATTTTGAGTGAGTTTTGCTATTTTACGAAATCTCTTTGTATATGACTTAAAAGCCTGTTTATTCTCATTGCTTGGCGCTATTCTATATTTCCACAATAATGACGTTTTCTTTTTACTACACAACCTTATACCTTTAGATATCCATCGTGGCTTAGTTTCTGTCTTGATTGACTTGCAAAAGTGCTCCAATGTAGCCTATTTAAATAAATGAATTTTGAGTTTGAGTTTTGAGTTTGATTTTTATTTTGATAGTTGGAAAACACAAATTATAAAATAGTAAGAACAGCTCATGAAACTTTGTAAATGCTTCATTTGTATCGTCAGATTCTAGAATTTCGTGAAAACTGAGGTTTTCTAGACAATCTTTGAATTTTTTACGATTATCCTGTGATTAATCAAGCTTAAACTTAAACCAGTGCTTAAATTTGCAGCTTTTTTTAACGGGTGCTTGCAAAAATTGTGCTGTATGATCCGATAAACCCATTTGTAAGACCTCACTTTTTGCTCCATGAAAATTATGTAGTATGTTATCAATACCAGTGTTACTACTCAATCTCGTTGCTTCATTAAATTCGAATTTTAAGTTATATCCTATAATAAAATTAAAAAAGTCCTTACCAATTTAAGATTAAGTCAAAATATTCATAATTAAAGTCACCACATATGATTAATTTATAATTCCGCTTTAAACTTAAGCCAGTAAGCACTACATGTAGTTTGTCAAAAAATGTTTGTATATTTTGTGAATTTAGGTGATTTGAGGTTTGCGAATCAGACATAGGACACTTTGAAGGTTGCCATTCCTGGTTATCGACGCATATGTCAGACGACTACTATATCGTTTAAAGTTGATTCTATAGCCTACACATAATATCTCTTTCAACAATGCCCTACATACATTCTTAGCTAATTGTTGTCTATTAGGTATAAAGCGACTATAGTCCATATCCATGTATATTGTTTTATCAAATTTGCTGGCTATATATTTCAATTCATAATTTAGTTTTACTTCCTTGAGAGATTTATTATATGGGACCTCACTAACAATCACATTTGTATGTTTTACTGAGCTAAGCTATGACTCGAAATTAAATTTAAGATCACTTGGGTTATAATTATTTATGCCTCCTAACACAACTATAATGTCATCTTCCGTATAGTCCAATAAATCACTACCTGTCACATTTAATATATCATGAAGTTTTCCTCCTGGCTTCCAATAACATTTCACGACATACTCTGGACCTAGCATGGTTTGCAGTGTACGCCTAACTTTCATCCCTTGTTCGTCAGCTAACACGAGTACCTTTTTCTTGTTTTCATTGTAGTGTTTTCGTCTATTAGTACGCTCAGTTGGTACACCCTGACTAATTTTCAACAGTCGTTTTTGTACATTCGATAGTCGATTAGATTCATTTATATTCATTGCAATCTTTTCCATTTGTATTTGATGTGGACCTTGATTATAATATTCATCTCTATATATAATATTAGTGTAATAATTTATACAGATATACGTGTAGTAGTTTACAGGCCTCCATAGTATTTACTAATAATTTAATTTTTTATTCACAGATCACATACATCTGTTTCCGGGGACGAGAAAGCGTCGTCCAGACGGCCTTCGACCTCGCATCCACCGAATAAGAAAATCAAAGCCATCACACCGGATAAAATTACGGCGGCTGACCTTTTCGGGGAGGAAAGCGAAGATGATGTAGAACCTTCACTAAAGGTACCCCACCACCACTGCAATCTGTTTTCGTAAACAGGATCGCAACAGGATAATCAAAACAAAATTTACCTAACAAAAAAGGTACCCACTACGTGGAGTTAAAAGTCTATAGAATAGAATAGAATAGAATCATTTATTGACCAAACAACAGTAATGTTATTATAGGCATGTCAGGTACATTCATTAACTCTTAAATTAATATATAAATAAACAAAAGTATATAAATAAACAATATTGACATGTTTATTGTATTGCAAGTTAATAAAAAATTTAATTTGATTTCATTAATAAAAAATAAATAATAATCATCAAAATAATAACATTTTTAACTGAAATTTATACTGTATCCTAATAACAAGAAGAAAATCAACAAAAATGTCAATTTACATGTCCAAGAAAAATGAAAACAACAAAGTAACACTTTAAAATATTCAATAGATATGTCAGAATGAGTCATTCATCGTTATACAAAAATGAGGATTCTAATAGGTGCATAGTCATAAATTCATTAATGTTATAAAAAGGGTTTCGCTCAAAAAATGTCTTTAATGTTCGTTTAAAGGTACTCATTGGCAAGTCCGTTAAACGTTTAGGTAGTTTGTTATATATCTGCAATTTTGTGTACATTCCTTGTTTTTGAACTTTTGTCAACCTAGTGCGCGGTAAGAAGAGTTTATGTTTATTTCGTAAATTGAAACTATGCGTGTCCATATTTTTTGGTAATGAATCTTTTTGTCCATGAATTTCTAGAAGGCTTCTATAAATATATAATGATATAATGGTCAAAATTTTATTTATTTTAAAATTTTTTTTTACTGAAGTCCGTTTTTAAGGCCACAAATAGTTCGAATAGATTTTTTTTGACATTTCAATATATTATGTACAACTGCGCTATTTCCCCATATTGTTACTACGTAATTTATTTTAGAAAAAATGTATGCATAATATACAGATATCAAAGTGGATTTATCTACAAGAGGTTTTAATTTCAAAAGTGCATAGTTAGCGCTTGAGAGACTTTTACATAATTTATCAATATGGTTTGCATGGCTTATGGTGTAATCTATCGTATACCCCAAAAACACATTGTCTGTTACTTGATTATTATACTGCCTCGGTCCCTTCTTGCTCTGATAATTCATTACTGTATTTTTAGCTGGATTGAGAATGATACCATTTGCCTTAAACCACTCCTGTAGTAATTCTGTTACTTTAACTATTTTACCATCCCTCCCCTCGACCGTTTTATCCCTAATGCCGACATGTGTATCATCGGCAAACAAACTAATTGTTGCCCAAGTTGGTATGTTACATGAAAGATCGTTGATATAAATTAAAAAGAGAACCGGACCTAGTATCGATCCTTGAGGAACTCCTATTGTCATGTCTCCAATAGTAGAATTAGTATTATTAACGGTAACATATTGATTTCGGTTGCTTAGATACGATTTCATCATATTATGTTCTACTTTATCAAAACCATAGTATTCCAACTTTAGCAATAGTACATCATGTCTTAAACAGTCAAAAGCCTTTGATAGGTCACAGAAAATACTTGCGCATTTCTGTGACATATCCAAAGACTCTAATATAAAGTAAATTACCTTACGAATAGCTATAGATGTAATGAGATAGAAAATGTTATTCCAATAAATAGATGGCGTCACTCCGTGTTCACACTAAAATTAAGGATGGACACAGACACTGTTTGTGGCAGCATCTTACTAACTTAATAAGTGCAGCTGCTGCTAGGAAGGAGTTCCGAGGAACTCCTAACACATTCACATCCAACTTCAGCTTACAACAATAATATTATTTAATAGTACTAAACAACTTACCACATACTTAATGCATGTTATAAATGATAATATGCAAGCTAAATGTATAAGTACATAATGTAAATGTGTAATAATAATGTGATTGTTTGTAATACATAATAGTTATATCATTTTAACTGTCTTTGAAACATACGAGTACTTTGTATTCACAAGAAGAAAACAAGTTAGTATTAAACTGAAATGATGATAAACGTCAAATACTTCTGAATCAAGTAGAAACTGTAGCACGGGGTCACTATGCATACCTTTAGCTATAATTAAATTCTTATTATGTATTTTAGTAAGAGTTTTGTAAGAATATGTACATATTGTTTGAAGTGTAAGGGTTTACTTCCTGTGTGTCTACATAACATTGTAATATAAGTAATAAAAAATATAAGCTTATTAATGATTACGGTCTTTCATTATTTTCACCTTTATATATTCATGACGGTTGAATTTTCGAATCGAATTCACTCTAGTCTGGAGTGGGTGCAATATCTATATAAAATGGTGATCAAGAACTATTATTCATCATTCAACTAGCAATGAAGCCTAAAAACCACCGCTCTGTTTGGACGTCGCGTCAGTCCAATTTAAATTGAAACAAAATGTCATTTAAAAAAAATAAAACAAAGTTCATTATTTCTTAATAGTATCCGATGTTTGATTTGTGGTCCATCTAACTGTGGTAAAACGAATGTAATGGTCACTTTATTATTACATAAAAACGGTCTTAAATTTCGACATTTATATTTATATACAAAAACACCATTTCAAAGTAAATATTGCTTTTTGAAAGAAGTGTTTTTAAATGTTCCTGAAATCAAATATACTGTATTAAGTGATAATAGTAAAAGTTATATACACAAATGATGTTTTACCAAACACTGTTATAATTTTTGATGATGTGGTTTGTGAAAATCAGGTCAATATCCGTAATTATTTTACAATGGGGAGGCACAATCAAATAGACAGCTTTTATTTGTCACAGACATATTCAAAGGTACCAAAAACAATTAGGTAGGTAACAAGAGGGTAAAAGAGAGAGGTTCACTCCGACTATCTGGTTGAATAGATGATCTATTCGCTACACACGGTTTGAAGGACCAGTTAGGACAATCTGGTTGAATAGCAGATGATCTATTCACTTTGACTGGTTGAATAGATGATCTGTTCACTCCGACTATCTGGTTGAATAGATGATCTATTCGCTACACACGGTTTGAAGGACCAGTTTGGACAATCTGGTTGAATAGCAGATGATCTATTCACTTCGACTGGTTGAATAGATGATCTGTTCACTCTGACTATCTGGTTGAATAGATGATCTATTTTCTACACACGGTTTGAAGGACCAGTTTGGACAATCTGGTTGAATAGCAAATGATCTATTCACTTCGACTGGTTGAATAGATGATCTGTTCACTCCGACTATCTGGTTGAATAGATGATCTGCTACACACGGTTTGAAGGACCAGTTTGGACAATCTGGTTGAATAGCAGATGATCTATTCACTTCGATTAGTAGAATAGATGATCTGTTCACTCCGACTATCTGGTTGAATAGATGATCTGCTACACACGGTTTGAAGGACCAGTTTGGACAATCTGGTTGAATAGCAGATGATCTATTCACTTCGATTAGTAGAATAGATGATCTGTTCACTCCGACTATCTGGTTGAATAGATGATCTATTCGCTACACACGGTTTGAAGGACCAGTTTGGACAAACTGGTTGAATAGCAAATGATCTATTCACTTCGACTGGTTGAATAGATGATCTGTTCACTCCGACTATCTGGTTGAATAGATGATCTGCTACACACGGTTTGAAGGACCAGTTTGGAAAATCTGGTTGAATAGCAGATGATCTATTCACTTCGATTAGTAGAATAGATGATCTGTTCACTCCAACTATCTGGTTGAATAGATGATCTATTCACTACACACGGTTTGAAGGACCAGTTTGGACAAACTGGTTGAATAGCAAATGATCTATTCACTTCGACTGGTTGAATAGATGATCTGTTCACTCCGACTATCTGGTTGAATAGATGATCTGCTACACACGGTTTGAAGGACCAGTTTGGACAATCTGGTTGAATAGCAGATGATCTATTCACTTCGACTGGTTGAATAGATGATCTGTTCACTTCGGGATCCGATGACGTGAACCGAATAGATGACGTGACCGCAGATGATCTGTTCACTACCAAAGTGAACAGATCATCTATTCAACCAGTCGGAGTGAATAGATCATCATTACAGATTTGAGGCAGAACCCCCAATTTTCTACTACTAACGTGCACGACAACTTCCGAAAGGAGTTTCGGTTTCGGCAAAAGTTTCGGCCAATTTTGGCCGAAACCGAAACTTTCGCCGAAACTTGATTTTTGGCCGAAACTCGGCCGAAACCGAAACCGAAATTTCGGTCGGACTCTACTTTTTTCCGGTATGTCAATACCCCGTCTTCTAATTTTATTTAAGTCTATGGCTTCAACAAATGTTTTTGCTTTGCATAGCCGATGGAAAGCAAAAACATTTGTTGACGCTTGAAGCATAGACATTATCTTTTTTTTGTGTAGGGAAATTTTGCTGTGTGTTGACGTGTTTTTGTTGAGAGTGTAGACCAAAACAGGAGCTGGAAACGCAGATTTAGACTAGCAGTTTATGCACAGGGATATCGATACAACAAACTTCAAATATATTCTGCAGGGCCATATTTAACTTACACAGTTCCCTATATGTGATACGAATCATTGGCCCGCATATATGGACGACCCATAAAGGCTAGAGGTAAAATAATGTGAACGCACTACATATATTTAAAGATTACAAAATATTATTTTAAAAATTGACAGCAATAACGACGCGTGACATAACATTTGTGAATAACGCCACAGTATTTTACTCTGTGGATTATATAACTTGTTGAATTTCGATCTGTGGTACAAAAGAATATAAAAAAAGAAAAAATGTGCATCGTACATATTCGCAAGCCATTTTATTATTTTAAAATTATAATATTTCGTACATAATAGAGGGATTTATTAGCAATACTCTTAGAAATATTAATTTCTTGAAGAGACAGACTTGTTAAGTGAAGGAAGTACGAATGAAGAGTAAAATAATTGGTAAGTCATCATCACATATAATATGCCATTTAGAGAAGAAAATAATGCTAACACCGCAGCACAGTTTATTGCGAGCTGTTGGGGAGTGACTCCACGGCCTGATTGATTGTGGGTGAGGAGTATTCATCTCCAGTTTTGTTGTTCCGGCTGGCTGGAGAGAACGCTGACGAGGAATAATCTCCCGCCTCTGTGCTTGACCAGCCAGAGTGGCGCGAAAGCCGACAGCCCAGCAAAGCTTTTTGCTTAATGTCACTATCATTAGGTACCTACTTCCACTATCATGAGGCCCTTGGAAAATTCTTGAAGGGTTTCTTTGGAGGGCCCCCTCTCCCAGTAAAAATTGTCACGTTATAATAAAAACGTAAAAGGTTAGAGAGAGGGAGGAGGTCCTGCGTTAAAGAAAAGGGGAGAGATATCAAAGACGTTGGGTTTTGTATTGTATTTCCTACAATTTTGAATATGTAAGATAAACATTTTCATGATTCATTACATATTATAAAGAAATAATATATACCAGGACATTTCACACAGCGCCACCTAACCCTAAGTAACTTTATGCTTGTGTTATGGTGGTTAGCGTAACAGATATGATACTTATATACTTGTCTTTTATAAATACATATTTATAATAGATACACATCACTGCTCAGGCGGTAGAATAACTAGCACTCTTGGGGCACCACCTAGCTGCATTGCTAGCTGTATTGTTAGATCAATCACACTTTATCATTCAAGTTATGTGTTTTATCTATGTAGCGCTATCACTGGCCTTTTGCATCTATAAAAGATGATTTAAGCAGCATCCATGTTCAATGTACGGCACTTACGAGAATGGCTAGTAAGGCCTATACGGGAGCAGGCCCATGAAACTCGGTACAGTTGTCGACTAGTAATTACCTACTACTACATTGAACACATTATGCGCGTACACTCATCATTGTGTGTGTAAACTACGCAGGGTTGATACGAAACTCACTTTGTAGCAAGTGGTACGAGTTAAATCGACTAGATGGCGCTTTTTGCAATATACGACAGGGTCCATAAAATATAATTAGTACATAATATTATTTTTGTTTTTGAAAAATTTTAATTGTGGAAAGTGAATACATTTATTGAATATTGAATCTAATAAGAAAACTATCTAGAAATTAAACAAGCATAATTTTAAAGTAATATCAAATAATATTATTATGATGATCATGGTTTTATATATAAATATTAAAAAAAAAAAAAATCTGAAAAACTTCAGATTCTTGTTGGAATAATTGATTGGAAATCATTAATACATCGAACGATAACACCCAATTTTTAATGTTATGTTATAATAATTAAAAAATATTATATACGCGCTATTGATTACTGCCAACCAGAGATGTAACGGAGCTTCGATTCCGGTTCCGTTAAGTCGGAACTTCCGATTATAATTACACTTTCGGTTCCGACTTCGGTTCCAATACTTTTGTATCGGATGTTAATCGGAGGTCGAACGAAACAAAACGGGCGGCGCGCGACTGTAATGTAACCAAATGTAACACGCTACTTTGGGTTTTAATTTTAATTAACCTTTTGAACGCCACGGCACAAACGCATTTTCGTGCCCTGTGCGCCAAGGCACAATTTTTAAAAAAATTCCTACGAATGAACTAGTGTTGCCAAGAGTCGATAAATATATTTATTTCACTTTATTAAGACTGGGTTTTTTGTCGTCTATAGACGTCGTTGGCGTACAGGACCCGCAAGTACTTGTCAAGTATAGGTGACTTTGGCGGTCAAAAGGTTAAACTTTAAATTCATTAATTTTATCTTTTCTTTATTTGGAATTATGCCAATTTTTTTTCACAGTTATTTTTTATTTTATAATAAAAAATAAAAATGAAAAGAATTTACTATAAATCATGTTTTATTTGTCCTTAAACAAACTGACCCTGCCTCCGATTTTGATTCCGATTCCGATAAATCAAATTTGAAAACTCCGATTCCGATTTCGGTTCCGATAAAACTACCTCCGTTACATCCCTGCTGCCAACCCAATGCGTCATCATGCCAAGTCATCTCGCGGGCCACTTGGGGGAGCGGGAAAAAATTTGGCGGGTGGAGGTGAGTGTCGCTTCTTTACGTAGTAATAGTTTCTATTCTTTGACGGCAGTGGCAACGTCGTCCGCAAAATGTACAGACAGATTGTGTGCCTGGTGTGGGTGGAGGATTAGCCGCATGTTGGTGCCGTCTGTCACGTTTTTGTGCTAGGTGCTCATATAATCATCCATGAATATGGTGATAGGTGGTAATCTAGGAAGGGGGCGCCCGAAAAAGGTTTGGATGAACTGTGTGTGCCGGGATATGCATGCTAGGGGAGTGGATGCAGATATGACGGATGATAGAGGAGAATGGAGGAGAAAAACGTGTTGTGCCGACCCTACCTAGTGTGGGATAAGGGCAGGAAGAAGAAGCTCTATAATATAATCATAATATTTATTATTTGTTGCAGGAAACCAACATTTGTGTCTATCAAGAGATCAATCAACATGAAAGACAAACAAATTACAACAAATGAAAAAGACTTTGGTGATATAAAAATAAAGCAAGAGCATGATATATGTATGCAAGATATAGTAGAATCTGACTCTGAACTAGTAAATATAAGTGAAGATATAATACTCGAAATAGAACTTGAGGAATTATATCAAGACCATAATATCATAAAGGATGAAATAGTTATTGGAACAGATGTAATACAACAAACTTGTATGAACACTGATTCTGTTTCAACAGATGCGGCAGATTGTGATGACAACTATTGTTGTACTGTAAGACTTGAAAGGCTCAAACAAGATGTTATTGCAAAGGCTATAAATAATAAACGGTACACATGTGATATATTTGAGAGAGATTTCATCCACAAGTATACTTTACGAAAACATATCAAGAGACATGACACAGATTCTATTAAAATATTATTTTGTGAGCTTTGTAAAAAGGTATTTTCAACACAAGCAGGATTAAAAAATCACATTGACAGATACTGTCCTACGTACAGAAAACCAGTATCATGTAAGCTTTGTAATAAGGTTATATCTACACCAAGTGACTTAAATAAACACATGAAATATCACTGTTCTATGAACAAAAACAAATCAAAACCAGTATCATGTGAGCTTTGTAATAAGGTTATATCTACACCAAGTCAATTAATTCGACACATGAAATATCACTGTCCTATGAACAAAAACAAATCAAAACCAGTATCATGTGAGCTTTGTAATAAGGTTATATCTTCACCAAGTGACTTAAATAGACACATGAAATATCACTGTTCTATGAACAAAAACAAATCAAAACCAGTATCATGTAAGCTTTGTAATAAGGTTATATCTACACCAAGTGACTTAAATAAACACATGAAATATCACTGTTCTATGAACAAAAACAAATCAAAACCAGTATCATGTGAGCTTTGTAATAAGGTTATATCTACACCAAGTCAATTAATTCGACACATGAAATATCACTGTTCTATGAACAAAAACAAATCAAAACCAGTATCATGTGAGCTTTGTAATAATGTTGTATCTTCACAACATAACTTAAATAAACACATTAAATATCATTGTTCTATGAACAAAAACAAATCAGAACCAGTATCATGTGAGCTTTGTAATAAGTTTATATCTTCACCAAATCACTTAAATAGACACATGAAATATTACTGTTCTATGAACAAAAGCAAATCAAAACAATCATGAAAATCATTTTAATGTACGATTCGGATTGTGTAAATATAATGCCAAGACGCTATCATTCAATGATAAAAGATAGTAAACTAAATTGGAAATGTCCGAAATGCCAATGCACGAAACGGAAAAAGGACAACACCAATACACTAAATGTATCTAATACATTGGGTACTCAGGAAATATCTTTAGTGACTACAAGGATAGTAAGTAACCGAGGTGTTAATCTTCTGATGATATTCCGAATAAGGACTCTCAAATTTCAATCGATAACTTTCGTACTTTGATTAGAGAGGAGCTCAGCTCTACCTTAAAGTTCACCATCAATGTAGTCACGGAACAACTAAAGTCTTTACATGACATAATAACGGCGTTTGAAAAATCTTGAATTCTTTAACTCTACATATGAAATTATAAAAACTCATCTCGAAGAGAAATCTCTAGTAATAAATAGTTTGGAGAAAGAAAATGCATCGCTTGAAAACGCAGTTAAAGATATGTCTGATAGACTGAGGGGAACAATACATGAGAGAAAGTAATATAGAGATGGAGTTCCTGAAAACCGTGAAGAACACCTTTCAAGCTTGTTTATGCAAATTGCAACTACTGCACGATGCGATATCACTGACTCCGACATTGTGCAAGTATCTTGGGTAGCTAAACAATCAAAAGAGGCATATCGACCTCACTCTATCATTGTTAAATCAAAAATGCGGGCGTTACGTGATAAAATGCTCTCTGCAACCGCCAAGTTCAATAACAATCAGTCTTCAAAGCTGAACACGCAACACCTTGGATATGGATTGAATAAAGAACCTGTATACATATCAGAAAATCTAAGTCCAGCTTACAAAACTACATGCTGCAGCCAGAAAAAAGCAAAAGAAACCGTTCACCGATTTGTTTTGATTAAATGAAGATGGGCGTATTTATGTCAGAAAAGATTAAGCCTAAAAGGCATCCGCAATCTATATTACGCAATGTTGACAGCATAGAACGTCTATAATAGTTTTACCGTCCCTTGTAAGGAATAACAGTTCATTTTGGATGTAAATATGTGTCAAATGGCTTTAATCAACTTAATTACTTATAAAGATAAAAGTAACATAAAATCTATGTCGATTGTATGTATTTAGATGTTTTCTTACAATAATTGTCGTGGAATAATAATTATGATTCCACGAACAAAAACTTTGTAATAAGGTGCTATCTTTATAAAGGATGATTTGCAATTACTAAAGTAACATGGAGACCTATTGGATTGTAAAGATTAGATACTTAAACGTAATAAGTCAGGACGTTTTCCATTTTAGTCTAGAGAGAGAGAGTTCAAAATCTCGGCTGTGATTGTGCTAGCAGCTCCTGCCAGTAATATCATATACGATACTCCATATTATATATGAATTTCTGACGCGTAAGTTAGCACGTAACTCCTTGGAATAATAACTGACAACTGATATCTCTTTGCTCAATCAAATATTACGTTTTTTATATATTTGTCGGGACAGGATACCGGGCGCTTAGCGTAGTAACCTATATGTGTCACTGTCACCATATTGTCGCTCATTCTGGAGCCCCTCAGGCATGGTTTACAGCGTGGATATAACGGGCGAGAAGAATAAGACATCACACCACAATATGATTAGTTTTTATTACACTTGCAAACAGTTACATTACAATGTGATTAGGGATGATATTACACTACTCTGTATTACACAATATTAACAGGGACCGAGTGTTCCGCAAAGCTACGAACGCTTCGATATCTAACAATCAAACCGTATAGTGACAATCCGAGTCACCGTTCGAACATAACCTCCGTTCGAGTTGCCGTCCCGAAGTAAGGTGACCGTCCCAGCCGCCAGCCAAACGTAAAGTGAGTCTCCGTCGTCTACACAGCTCAATATAATACCTCACGCCCGTCCGCCCTACCGCTCGCTCACAACAGCGCCCCTAGCGGACGACCGTGCAACTACTCGACTCTCATTGGCTAACGTCACTTCCCGTCACTCCCCTTTACTTGTCAACCGATCACGAAAATGCGATGTTGCCTGCGTTACACAAGAGAGGCGCCACTTCCGTCTCTGGTCCACCGAATTTGACTATGTGGCGTCTAAACTAAGTAGCTATAATCTAAGCTGCCGATACGGCCTTCCTGACGTTCGCACGTCCTCGGGCGATCTTCTTGCAGAGCGAACTCCCGCAGGGTGAGCTCTCCCAGCGCGATCTTACTGCACATCTATAACAAAAGGACACCATGTTAATTGATTCCACATTCCACCGCTCGTTCATCCTGACATAATATCCTGACATAATTCTTTCAAAAGTGACAGATAATTGAGGCTCTCATTAGAAAATATACCCCAGCGACTTAGTATGCCATCAAGTTCGGTTGTGACACGCGACAGCTCAAAAACTCAAGATGCACCAGCAGTACAGACCGGATAAGAGTGTCTCTTCGATCTACAGCCACCTCAGCAGCTAGTAGGGTTCGACCCAGATCACAAAATCCTTTCGACTGACTCTGGACTCACTGCACCAACAATAGCCCGGATAACAGAGTCCCTTCGATCTACGGCAACCGCAGCAGCCAGTAGGGTTCGACCCGGACCCCTGCATCCTTTCGACTACTCACTATGCGCTCACCGCATCAACAATAGCCCGGATAACAGAATCCCTTCGATCTACGGCAACCGCAGCAGCCAGTAGGGTTCGACCCGGATCTCTGCATCCCCTCGACTATTCACCATGCACTCACCGCATCAACAGTAGCCCGGATAACAGAATCCCTTCGATCTACGGCAACCGCAGCGGCCAGTAGGGTTCGACCCGGATCTCTGCATCCCCACAACTACTCACTATGCACTCACAGCATAACAATAGCCCGGATAACAGAGTCTCTTCGATCTATAGCTCCCGCAGTAGCCCATAGGGTTCGACCCAGACATCTGAATCCTTTCGACTATCTCACAACACACATCGAACAGCCGTGTCACCTCTAACCGCAACTGATCACACCACTTTGTCTAGGTAATTTCACTTCAAGAGTTGGAAACTATTATAACTCTAAATAAAAACCCGCATGAACTACACAAACTCTCCCTTACGACATGGGAACAAGATAATTTGCTATCGACTACCGTGAAAAAAAGGCTACTAATTAATTTTTTTTTTTTTTTTTTTTTTTTTTTTGGTTTGGTTGGTTTGGTTTGGACCTCTATCTCTCGTGGTGCCTAGCGACTAAACATAAAAGGCGATACAAATCCTTTCTCTCTCCTCCCCCCTTTTTTTTTTTCCTCCTCCCCCCTTTTTTTTTTCTTCTCTGCACGACCACACGCGCTGATACTCAGGACAGCGCGTCGCACGAACACAGGCGCCGATGCTCAGGACAGCGCACCGCATGACTACATACACGCGCGCCGATGCTCAGGCCAGCACATCGCACGCTCGTACGCGCTGCTGCACGTCACTCATCTGTAATAAAGATACCACAGCACAGAATTGCGTTTGCTCAATCCTAACCTTAATTGTAATGTAAGCCTAAGATATCTGAATATCGTATTATACCGGTACACAAACCGGTGGCATTAAAATTGCAATTTTCAATAGTGCACCTAACCTAACTCAAACCTAACCTCATTTATTGTAATCAGTCTAAGACTAAAATCTCAGAATTTCTTATTTTACTTCCATTAACACAACGCGAGGGCCTTATTAATTATCAGATAATACTTCTAAGCTTTGTTCTAAGCTGACTACACTGAGAGCCATGTTCAACTATTTACAAAAAAAGTGAGGGTAGGTAATTATCATTGAGCGACATTGAAACTTAGCTCAGGCATCAAATTCTCCACTACCGCTCATCGCACACTAAAATGCTACTACATGAGTAGACAAAACAAGCTACAGTTACGTAGTCTGCAGTAGGCATGAACAAAAAAAATCATGGAATCGACTCACCAAATAATGTTCATCGCTGATACGGCTCGATCTCTCAGATCGTCTCATAGCTCACAGTCACACCAAGGTCGACTCGTTGCTCGACCAGCAGCGTCGCAGGTCACAGCGCAGCAGACTCAGCACGCACGCATACACGCACGTAAGGAACAGGCGCGCACACATGAGCGCCGGCAAAAGCGCTCCACTGCATGTCACTGTAATCAATGCAACCACGAATTAGAACACACGCGCAGATAGCGGGTTAAACGCTGCTCGTAGTACACAGATCGCGCCGACATAACGCACGGACACGACGTGTAGATGGCGTAGTCATTTCGCAGACACAGCGCGCATATCGCGTAGACATCCGTGCAAACACAGCGCGTAGTTCGCGCACTCAGCGCTCGCCACAGGTAAAGCCGGGTGCGGCGAACAAGGCAGGCAAACTGAAACATTGAAAAAAAACACGTTAAATTCTTTCACCGTTCTTTATCCCACTTCTGATGTCGGGACAGGATACCGGGCGCTTAGCGTAGTAACCTATATGTGTCACTGTCACCATATTGTCGCTCATTCTGGAGCCCCTCAGGCATGGTTTACAGCGTGGATATAACGGGCGAGAAGAATAAGACATCACACCACAATATGATTAGTTTTTATTACACTTGCAAACAGTTACATTACAATGTGATTAGGGATGATATTACACTACTCTGTATTACACAATATTAACAGGGACCGAGTGTTCCGCAAAGCTACGAACGCTTCGATATCTAACAATCAAACCGTATAGTGACAATCCGAGTCACCGTTCGAACATAACCTCCGTTCGAGTTGCCGTCCCGAAGTAAGGTGACCGTCCCAGCCGCCAGCCAAACGTAAAGTGAGTCTCCGTCGTCTACACAGCTCAATATAATACCTCACGCCCGTCCGCCCTACCGCTCGCTCACAACAGCGCCCCTAGCGGACGACCGTGCAACTACTCGACTCTCATTGGCTAACGTCACTTCCCGTCACTCCCCTTTACTTGTCAACCGATCACGAAAATGCGATGTTGCCTGCGTTACACAAGAGAGGCGCCACTTCCGTCTCTGGTCCACCGAATTTGACTATGTGGCGTCTAAACTAAGTAGCTATAATCTAAGCTGCCGATATATTTATCTATCTATCTATCTATATAAATAAAAATGAATTGTTGTTCGTTAGTCTGATTAAAACTCGAGAACGGCTGGGCCGATCGAGCTGATTTTGGTTTTAAAATGTTTGTCGTAGTCCAGGGTAGGTCTAAACGGTGAGTAAATAAGGAAAAATTGTGAGTAAGATAGAGTAAAACGACAATTCCATTTTCCCATATAAAAGTTGACCATTTACTTTCTGTCAAACCTTTGACGGTATTTGTTCTCTCATAGTCCAGTCAATTTAGACATTCGAAGTTACATAAAGTCCCAACAAGCTGAATTTCTGTGAAGTTGTTCAAAACATAATTATAAACAATGTCTAGAAGTTCCCCATCATTCCCCTGTAAGGAAAAAATTTAATTCAAGGTCAAAGGTCAAAACAATGAGTTTTTTGCAATTTTCAGCAAAACGGTAAGTTTTATCATAAAAACATCTTAGACAAAATTGTAGATCATAAAATTGTCTACAAAAAATTAGGCTCAAACTATGTCTAAACCAAATTGTAGCTTAATGGGGTCATTAGTTACTGATTTCGTATTCAAACATTGACCTCCTTTATCCCGCCTTAGAGGTTGATTTTTGGAATAAAAAGTATCCCATATCATTTTTTAGGACTTGGTCTACCTTTGTACCAAATTTCAGCTCAATAGGGCCAGCGGTTCTAAATTTACCATACAAACTTTGACCCCCCCTTACCCCCTCTTTAAAGTTAAATTGTGTCATAAAAACTATTCAATGTTCCTCAACACAATCCCAACAATCGTTTTACAAAATTTCAGCTCAATCGGGTAAACGGTTACGGATTTGCATACAAACGTTTTTCGGGAATAATTCCTTTTCCTGAGGGAATTTCAAAAAATCGCTTCTTATTGCACGATGAAATCTTCCAAGGAATACGCTGTCCAAATTTCAGCTCAATCCGTCCGGCCGTTTGGGCTGTGCGTTGATAGCACGAAAGTGTACGAACGATTTTATATAAGAGATTACAACTTTTTGAATCGTTATATCTCAAAAACGGTGGCTCGTAGAAAAAAAAGTATTAAAAATTTTTTTGTAGACAATTTTATGATCTACAATTTTGTCTAAGATATTTTTATGATAAAACTTACCGTTTTGCTGAAAATCGCGAAAAACTCATTTTTTTACCTTTGACCTTGAATTAATTTTTTTCCTTACAGGGGAATGATGGGGAACTTCTAGACATTGTTTATAATTATGTTTTGAACAACTTTACAAAAATTCAGCTTGTTGGGACTTTATGTAACTTCACTCTCATTTTTTGGTCTAAATTGACTGGACTATCAGTTCCACTCGAATTGAAGAACGCATTAAAACAAGACTTTTGAATCGACAACATAATATCAACTTTGCTTATAACATCGTGTATTTAAATTTCAAAATATAAAAATAATTATTGGGTTGACATGTTTGACGGATGACAAATTAAAAAAAAAAGTATACCAAGGAGGTTCCACGTCTGAGTTTTTAACAATTTTAAAAAAAGTTGTACGCTTAATTCGGTACCTACCATAGAGGTGGAAGTAAATATTAATAGGTTTAATGATGTTTTTGACTCACAAACCGGATGTGGAATTTTGGAACTCTGTGAAATCCATAAAGTACATATGTAATATGTTAACAAAGGTAATGACATGGCCATCTACGCTGTAACAAACACAAATGATAAAGTGTCTCACTATCAGATGGGTCGCTATGTAAGCAGCAATGAGGCTATTTGGCGCATATTTTCGTTTGCAATTCATGAAGTACAAGTGACTACCCACTGTAGTCCATTTGGCAGTTCATTTGGAAAATGGACAACGAGTGTATTTCAACCCAAACAACGCTGTGGATAGAGCGGCACGTCCACCTGTGACCACATTGACAGGTTTCTTCTCAATTTGTGAAACTGATCAATCGCTCGCACTTTGCTGTATGCTGATTAAACAAAAATTGGGTAATTTTATTACTCTAAGGCGGAACGAAGTTTGCCGGGTCAGCTAGCAAACGCAGCGTAAGACGTCCACCCACAAGGTGGACAGACGACCTTATAAAGGTCGCCGAAAGACGCTGGATGCAGGTCGCTTCCAAGCGGTACATATATGGAAGTCCAAAGGGGAGACCTATGTTGAAACTTTTACGAAGTACCAGGACACCAGAAACATGTAGGAGATGTTCGGCTCATTTTTTGAAGTTAGGGTTTGACAAATTTATTTGTATTATAAACTACTTGCTGGAAGTATAACAAAACGTCATAAAAACAATGACAATTACAAATTTTGAAATTTAACGCTTGATTTGTTTTGGTTGGAAAATATAATATTTGCAGATAGTTAAGAAAATTTGATTAACAATGCCGCGACCAAGACAATCGAATCTTTAACGACAAAGCCGAAATGCGACTAAGATTTGGAACATTGCGAATGAAAGGACAGATGAAGAACAAGAAATTGCACGTGAAGAGAGCCGAGTTAGTATGTCTCGGCTGCGTACTTATCAATCACAAGAGCAAATGCGAAATCATCGAGCAAATCTCAGAGTTGAACGGTTAGATAATGTAAGACGCACAAGAAGAAATGTATCAAGTCCTGATTTGAATCGAGCAGCGTTTCGATACGATTACACAACTGATTACTGCCTGTATACTAGCGTTCAAATTGGGCCAATGGACATTGTTTGCGAGTATTGTGACGAATTGAAGTTTTCCGGAGAAACGCAAGGATTATGCTGCCTTAGTGGGAAAGTAAAATTGCCATTATTGACTCCACCACCTGAGCCATTACATTCATTGCTTCGTGGCGAAACACCCGAATCACGAAATTTTCTAGCAAACACTCAAAAATATAATAGTTGTTTCCAAATGACATCATTTGGGGCAGACATTATAGAAGAACGAGGGTTTAATCCGACATTAAAGGTATTTATTGTTACGTATAATATACAAACTTAAAAAACAACTTTTAAAAAAATTAAGAAAGATAGAAATTGTTTATTGAGCAAAGATTACTTAGGCGCAAATTAAGGATTTTTATTTTTTTTAGGTACAAGGACAGATTCAGCATAGAATTGGATCATTACAACCTGTCGAAGATGCACAATGCACAGCATAGATTTTTACAAATATACTTCATGGGCAACATGGCGGAACAACTTGATCGACGTCAGGAAATCAATGCAGCAATGAAAAGAGCAATTCTTCACGATCTGCAGCAAATACTTCATGAACTTCATGTGTTGATACGACTGTTCAAGCGCTTTGGAGCGCATGCGAAATGATGACTAAAAAATTGTGATAAGGGGTGATAAACGATCATATGGAACGCACGAACACACTTATAACGCTCCAACAATAGATGAAGTTGCTATCCTGATTGTTGGTGAAAACTTGGAAAGAAGATATATTGTGCTGTCACGTAAATAAGGCATCGCCTTGCAGTTTGTATCCCCCACTACCCTACATAATTAAATCAATTTAAATAAAAACAAATATTGGGTAACTTTATTACTCTAAGGCGGAACAAAGTTCGCCGGGTCAGCTAGTTTATAAATAAAATAAATAGTAACCCGTATAAATGATATATTTGTGTTTTATTATTGACTAGCTGCGCCCAGCGGTTTTACCTGCTGCACAGTAGAGCCTTTTATGTTATTCCAGGGTCTAGGCTATCTCAATACCTACCAAATTTCAGTTCAACCAGTCCACTCGTTTAAGCTGCGTTTCCAACTCCTTTTTTGGTCTACACTCCAAACAAAAACACGTCGACACAACAAAATTCCCCTACACAAAAAAAAATGTCTTATGCTTCAAGCGTCAACAAATGTTATTGCTCTGTTTATTCATTTATTTATTTACTAGCTAAGCCCGGCGGTAAGCTTCAACTAATGTTTTTGCTTTGCATAGCCGATGGAAAGCAAAAACATTTGTTGACGCTTGAAGCATAGACATTATCTTTTTTTTTGTGTAGGGGAATTTTGCTGTGTGTTGACGTGTTTTTGTTGAGAGTGTAGACCAAAAAAGGAGCTGGAAACGCAGATTTAGACTAGCAGTTTATGCACAGGGATATCGATACAACAAACTTCAAATATATTCTGCAGGGCCATATTTAACTTACACAGTTCCCTATATGTGATACGAATCATTGGCCCGCATATATGGACGACCCATAAAGGCTAGAGGTAAAATAATGTGAACGCTCTACATACATATATTAAAAGATTACAAAATATTATTTTAAAAATTGACAGCAATAACGACGCGTGACATAACATTTGTGAATAACGCCACAGTATTTTACTCTGTGGATTATATAACTTGTTGAATTTCGATCACAGATCAGCTATATAAAATAGATAACAATCTTCCATGAAAAATTACGGACAGTAGTTTATCTGTGGTAATAGATGTCGTGGAGTTTGACAGTTTTTTTTTATTGACGCCGCGCGGTCCTTCTTTATCTAATGTATTACACCCAAATTCTCATAATTTATTTTTCAATTAAATGAAAGCCTTTTTTCGATCATTAATTTTATTAAAGATAACAATTGCTTGATAACATCAAAAATAAGACTAATAAAATTTACAGAGAATATTAAATAAAAAAATCAATAATAAAAAATTTACATGCAGTTATTATCATGATTACATCTTATATATCAAATATTCATACAAAACATTACAATATTAATGTTTGGATGCCTGATCAAAATTAAGATTAATACAAATTACAGAGAATATTAAATAAACAAAAATTTTATAATAAAAGAAGTGCATGCGATCATGATAACATCTTATATTTAAAATCGTCATACAAAACAATACAATATTATGATGTTTGGATGCCTGATCAAAAATAGGACTAATAAAAATTACAGAGGATATTAAATAAACAAAAAATTTATAATAAAAGAATTGCATGCACTTATTATGCCATCATCTTATACATCAAATCGTCATACAAAACATTGCAATATTAATGTTTGGATACCTGATCAAAAATAAGACTAATAACAATTACAGAGGATATTAAATAAATAAAATTTTTATAATAAAAGAATTGCATGCACTTATCATAGTAACATCTTATGTAATATTAAATCGTCATACAAAACATTATATTATTAATGTTTGAATGTCTGATGTTTCTTTCCAATGTTAAAATGTATAATACATTATTTGAAAAAAAAAAAATGTTTGTAAGATTACCATCAACATTCAGAGCCCCCTACCGCCCAGTGCTGACCATAGGCCTCGCTCCTGTTATGCCACTCAAGTCTAACCTGAAAAACTTGTTTTTTATTTCAAAGTTCAGGGCACACCGACATCAGTTGGCTAAGTAAGGTTTCAACAGTAACTGTAATCACGATGTGTGAGCCGAACGAGCGTGCTGCGGTAGCAGCCGGCGTAGCACCAGATCTGACTTGTCCTTATTCCAGTTCTCAATTCATCATTAAGGAATCTCTAATCGCAATTTTCAAGACGATCACTATACAACATAAATTAATTAAATAAGTTTGTAAAAATTTGTCCCACGTTTGTGTAATTAAAGACGAAATTAAATTGGTTTCACCTAACTTTAACCAACAGTTATCGGCTACCTAGCCGGTTAAACCTAGGTTTTGCCGACCTCGGTCGGTTAAAGTTAGGCGTAGAAGATTTTTTTTCAGCCTCGCGTTTAAAACGTGACACTAGGTGTTATCAACATGTACATGTATGAGTAGTTGTTGTTGTATGGTGAACGTCATAAAATTAGCATTATGTATTCCTTAATGATACATTTATACATCTAGAATAACTGTCCTTATTGCATCAGTTTGCACCAGTGCTTCGCCGGCTGCTACTGCAGCACGCTCACTTCGCTCGATCAGCTCGCACGTTGTAATCACTGTTCAAACCTTAACCAACTGATGTTGGTCTGCCCTGAATCTTGTAATTAAAACAAGTTTATTTTAAAACATTTTTTTCACACCAAAATTGAACCGACTGCGGTCGGCTACATCTAAGTTTAACCGCCTAAGCTTAGATGTATCCGCACTTCTACATTTAATAAACATGTAGTCTGTTTAAGAACATTCTTAAGCCGCATCTCAAGCACGTGTTTTTGTTCAAATATTCAACAAAAACTTCACAAAACATAGTCAAACTTTACTTTTTGTTTGCTCCAACAATGTTTTTGCTTTCCATGCCCGATGAAAAGTACGTACAAAACATAATATGTACATATTAATATTTTTTTAATGTTGTTATGTTTCTGTTGAATGTTTGAAAAAAGACACGCGCTGGAGACGCGGCTTTACACTATGGTACTCAAGTTGTATTCGAAACCCAATACACAAAATGGCAACGCTCTAGCACATTATGACAGCTTTTAAAAGTAGCCAACTCTTACTTCAAGAGTAGTCTGTCACCTAGCAACACGCTCCTCTTGCTGGGGATTGCAAAGTAGCTGTCATTGCATAGAATTTTCAGTTATTTTCAATGTTATTGTGCTCTTACAAACGTCAGGTTACTCTTGAAGTAAGATAAGAGTTAGCTATTCTTAAAAGCTGTCATCGTCGGCTAGAGCGGCTGGTGTTTATCACTAATAGCTGAAAAAAGTGATCTAAAGCATAGAGAGCTAATAGTTAAAGCCTTTTTATGTAAAGAAGTAAAAAGACGAGCTTAACGCCCTCCTAATGTCAAAAGAAAACGCTGTCCAAAGTCAGTACAATGCTAATCTAGAATTTAACAATAATGTAAAAAGGATGCATTGTGCATGATCTAGGTGCACTACACCAACACTTATTACCCAAGAGTTACAAAATGTTCAGACTCTTCGGCCTATTATATTCACAAGCTGCACAAGGGTAATGTGCCCTCTTACAGAAGAAGAAAATGTTTTTTAACTTTTTAACTTTAGCGCTCTATAACTCTAAATAGACACCAGTGGCTGTAGCATGCCACATGGGATCCTAACAAAACTTCAAGAGTAGAACTGTCATCCCATACATTCACAAAAGTACAATGTATTGGATGACAGTTCTACTCTTGACATTTCAGCGGGATCCCGTGTGGCATGCTACAGCCACAGTGTGTGATAAGTTGACAATGGGTCCTCAGATTTACATTTAATAGTACTTAGCTAAGTATCACAATAATTATAATCATTACCTCCATTCTATACTCGGATCAATTTAATAGATGTCACAGTTATTTACATAATTTCATCAACATTCCGACGTCAGGTCACGACTATCGATTTTATGTAACATCGAAAGCAATAATGACCAGTGAATAATTAGTGATGGGGGCTGACTGATGTCAATGTAATAAAAAATAATAATTGAGTTATACTACAACAGAACAAGTTACCCTACTTACACCGCCAGAGTCTAAGCAAATGTGACCTATTAAATTGAACCGAGTCATATTATAACTTTTACAAATTGTCACTCATTTCCACACCACCATGAGGTATGATTGGCGCATTTTCTTTCAACTTGGTATCTTCAGTTAGCTCAATTCAGGTTCACAGTATCTGAAACAGTTGAAATAAAAAATTAAAATATTTCCTTTAGAAGCATTTATCCATTAACATCCGGGTGTTCAAAAAAAGGTGCGAGATAGATTGAATAGATAGATAAATTTGCGCCTTGTGAAATTAAGAGCTCTTAGCGGGTTTTTCAATAGAAATGATAAAAAAATATTTGTATGTAGAATCTGTGATATTTGTTTCAATAAAAGCCATTTCTAATTATGACCATATGGCTTTTAAGCCCCCGATTTTTTATAGCATGTAAACTTGTCCATCTGCTACAATAATAACTATTAACCCTTTAACCGCCACCGTCGGATATATCCGACAAGCCTGTTCTGTTACGTAACCGCCAGAGTCGTATATTTCCGACAAGTCGTATTTTTCCGACTGCACTTTAAATCTACATTTTTTAAGTCATAACACTGTATTTTATAAAACTATACTCGTAATTAGATAAATAGTGAATAAAGTTATGATTTACAGTTGGTTTTATGCTTCTCTCCCAAATAGAATAAATATTAGACATCACTTTTATTGTAGGTATTTATAATTCAAAAAACTTGCCTGGCGCTAGGGGCACGACAAGTGATTTTAAGTCTGGCGGTTAAAGGGTTAATAATGCTAACAAACCTAAGCAGGGCAAGGATTGTGGTCATACTATGTTTTATTACAATCGGTTCAGTATTTTTGTTGTGAAAGATAAACAATCATACATCATATTCAGTTGTGATAACATTGAATGTTGAAAACTTACCATTTCTTATGTCTGAATGCTAATATCCTGGTAAAAATGCTTAGAAATCAGTAAAATATTTTCATTGGCGCATTGATGTTCTCGAAATCTGAAATAATACAAGTAAAATAATTACAAAATAATTACTCACAGCGATAAGGCCACCCATTGTGGACCAAATTGTATTCCAGTGCTAATATTAAGTAAAGGGTATTCTATTCTATTCTACAAATACATACTTAAACATAGTCAAATATGTTAATGTCAGATGGTAAAATTAATAAAGCTTGTTTTTTTTTAATGTCATTTGTTTCATATTTTCCCTATGTGTCATTTCAGGGCCGGCAACTCTCTGATAACACCTCTAGAGTTGGAAGGGTCAATAGGCGGCGGTAACTGCTCAACATCAGACGGATCGTCTTCTATTTTGCCGCTCATTTTATATAAAAAAGGAATCTTACCATCTCTTATGTCTGGACGCTAATAATCTAGTCTTGGATCCTTGTAAAAAGGCTCAGAAATCAGTAAAAGCTTTCCATTGGCGCATTGTGTTGATGCTCTCGAAATCTGAAATAGAACAAGTTAAATAATTAGGTACAAATAGGGTCAATTCGCTAGTTTGCGGCCAGTTAGTGGAGTACACCACTTTACCTTAGCTTATTATTTTTCATATTAAAGACCATATCATATTACAATAGTTGAAATATTTGGGTGACAGGTTGTATTTTAACAAAAAATATTGCACCCTTAAGGGGTGAATTCTAATAAATAAAATGAAATATTCATGATACACATCTTCTATGAAATGTTTTTGTATGAGATACATATTAAATTCAATAAATATTGGTGCTTATTCAATAGATATGTATTTCCAACTTCCATCTGTGATTTTGCCCCCTAAGGATGTCAATGTATTTAAGAGCAAGGATCAAAATTCAAAATCGAAGATGATTTAACTTTTTTCATACAAACTTTCAATCTCTCTTTTAGTGGATTTTTTCAAAAGAAATGATAAAACATGTGAAATGTTTAAAAAACAAGCTGTTATTATTTACCATCTACATAGAAACATAAAATACTCGTCAAGAAAAATCAATTGAGCCCAAACTCGATGGGGATGCGTCGTTTAATTACGGAATTCCTAAGGCTACGTTCCAGCTCCATCATCAGATACCTTAATAAAATTAAAATAATTAAGACATGCAGCCTTATTACGTATGTTGTACAGCCCAATATAACTGTGCTTAATTATCTCAAGGACAGGACTGGGTCCCAATACTAATATCTAACAATATTACGATGACATTTAATATACATAGGTAATAGGTACATGAGATCCGATCCGATTAGATTTTTGGTGATTTTGATTCTTTGGTTGGCTACATTAATTTCACCCTAATATTCTGCCGTACAGAGACTAAAGCGCAGTAAAATAATTTGTACAGTTTTATTTTCTACCTTATTACACATAAAATAAAGTATACATTATTTTTGACATTTTACTTTTACTGCAGTTTAGTCTCTGCACGGCAGTTTGTCAAGTTAATTCACGCTTGCTATGGATCGGAGGGGACTGCAATACAATTTAGTTATAATAACAATATTGAATATAGAAAACTTACTATCTCTCTATGTCTGGACTTTATATCTAGACCTCTATCCCCTAAGATCTCTATCTGTGGTCTGGAAGTCTGGACACAATGTTCTTGTCTGAGTCCTTGTAAAAGGCTCAGAAATCAGTATAAGCTGTCCATTGGCGCATTGTGTTGATGCTCTCGAAATCTGAAATAGAACAAGTTAAATAATTAGGTACAAATAGGGTCAATTCGCTAGTTTGCGGCCAATTAGTGGAGTACACCACTTTAGCTTATTAAAATGAAGTGTTCTTGACATTTATGAAAAGTTATGAAAATATGTACAGAAACTAAGTATTTGAACATAATCAGCTAAGATATAATAATTAAATATTATTGACTGTGGCGGTGTTTTAGAGCTATGTCAGGTGCCTGAAATTATTTTTATGGAAAATCCTTTGACAAAACACAACGCTTGATTTTTAGCACTCTCTTTTCGACCTCAAAAACGCAGCCGTTGTGTTTTCAGCAGTGAATGTTTTTGACTACTTGTATTTACTATATTTGTGACAAACCACATTTTCTACATTCATTCAAAGCGGTAGTAGTCCAGTATAGCCCGTTGGCCTCTTTTAATGTAGACTATTCATACACACTTCTTTTTTGTAAAATAAAATCCAACCTCTAAACTAGTAATATAACTGACTTAAGAACCTACCTTAATAAAATTAAAATAATTTAGACATGCAGCCTTATTACGTATGTTGTACTGCCCAATATAACTGTGCTTTATTATCTTAAGGACAGGACTGGGTCCCAATACTAATATCTAACAATATTACGATGACATTTAATATACATAGGTAATAGGTACATGAGATCCGATCCGATTAGATTTTTGGTGATTTTGATTCTTTGGTTGGCTACACTAATTTCACCCTAATATTGTCAAGTTAATTCATGCTTGCTATGGATTGGAGGGGACTGCAATACAATTTAGTTATAATAACAATATTGAATATAGAAAACTTACTATCTCTCTATGGCTGGACTTTATATCTAGACCCTTATCCCCTATGATCTCTATCTGTGGTCTGGAAGTCTGGACAAATGTTCTTGTCTTGAGTCCTTGTAAAAAGGCTCAAAAATCAGTAAAAGCTTTCCATTGGCGCATTGTGTTGATGCTTTTGAAATCTGAAATAGAACAAGTTAAATAATTAGGTACAAATAATACAATTCGCTAGTTTGCGGCCAATTAGTGGAGTACACCACTTTACATTAGCTTATTAAAATGAAAAGTGTTCTTGACAGTTATGAAAAGTCATTCCTGTGAATCTATACATGATCAAGTTTTATTAAAAAAAAATGTAATACTAGTGGTATTAAAATGTTTTTTTTACATAAATTTGTGTTTTACTTGTTTGGGCCCACCTTTTAGGGTTCCATAGCCAAATGGCGTAAAAAGAACCCTTGTAGATTCGTCATGTCTGTCCGTCCATCCGTATGTCACAGCCACTTTTTCCGAAACTATAAGAACTATACTATTGAAACTTGGTAAGTAGAAGTATTCAGTAAACCGCATTAAGATTTTCACACAAAAATAGAAAAAAAAAATTATTTGAGGTTCCCCATACTTAGAAATGAAACAAAAAAAATCATCTAACCCATACTTGTGAGGTATCTATGGATAGGTCAAAAATGATATTGAGGTTTCATATTTTTTTTTCTAAACTGAATAGTTTGCGCGAGAGACGTTTCCAAAGTGGAAAAATGTGTGTCCTCAGTCCCCCCCCCCCCCCCCCCCCACCCACCGTTATTTCTAAAATCTGATAAATGTAAAAATAATATATGATGTACATTACCATACAAACTTCCACCGAAAATTGCTTTGAACGACATCTAATAATTAGTTTTTTTTTAAACGTTATAAATTGGAAGCCCCATTTTACCTTTTATTCAATCAACACAAAGAATTTATTATAAAAGAATTTATATTATGTAACTTGCTGCTACGGAACCCTTCATGGACCCTTCATTGGCCGAGTCCGACTCACACTTGGCTGTTTTTTTTTTAATATGCGACCACCTTCGTCATAGTTTACGACCACTAAAATTCTAACAAAATGTCGATATTATTTTATTAAATAAAAATGTTATTCATTATTATGAATTAAACACTATCATTTAGTTATACATGGATATATTATCATGAAATACTTACTCAGAATGCATGACATGCTCACTATTTTTTGTAACTTTATACGAAACAAAACACGCTTAATGCAGAAACCAGAATCAGCTGTGATTTGTTAAAATTCTGATAATACTATACAACTGTTATATGTAGAGAAGGATTACCCGTCTATCACTCTGTCTAGGACTCAATTTTATTTGAAAAAGGGAGATGGATGTCTTATTTTCTAAGAATTTCTGAAGCTAAGTCTCTGAATGGTCGCAAACCAACGCTGGCCACGAAACCGGCGAAATCACCCTACATAGCTTAACAATGTGAAATATTTTAATGTTAATGATTTAATGTACCGATTGATGTGATAATTAAATCTTATTTTATGATTAAACCACCATATAGGTAACATAACATAATATCGACTACTATAATAGTTGAAAAAGTTGGGTTAGATATAAATTAGAACTGAAATAACCTCTAAAAGTTTGTTTTCGATAAGCACGGGTAAACTGAGATTTTTGAGTAAACTTCACACTAAAGTATCATCAAGATGATTGCACAACATGCGCTAACAACAAAGATAACATTATTCAGATTTGAAAAGAAAACTTACATTTATGGTAAATTTCTTCATTCTGTAAACATTCATCATTTTCCAGTTTTCTGTATAATATATCCTCGTGTATTGTCTTGAAAGCTTTACAAAGCGTAAACATAATATACTGCACTGTATAATTGTAACTGGATTTAGGAAAAATTAAATAAATATAATTATGGTAATTTAGTAAACAAACATGGCTGAATTGAACACAGATTAGAAATAAATAAAAAACTGTCAAATTCCACGACATCTATTACCACAGATAAACTACTGTCCGTAATTTTTCATGGAAGATTGTTATCTATTTTATATAGCTGATCTGTGATTTCGATCTGTGGTACAAAAAAATATAAAAAAAGAAAAAATGTGCATCGTACATATTCGCAAGCCATTTTATTATTTTAAAATTATAATATTTCGTACATAATAGAGGGATTTATTAGCAATACTCTTAGAAATATTAATTTCTTGAAGAGACAGACTTGTTAAGTGAAGGAAGTACGAATGAAGAGTAAAATAATTGGTAAGTCATCATCACATATAATTTGCCATTTAGAGAAGAAAATAATGCTAACACCGCAGCACAGTTTATTGCGAGCTGTTGGGGAGTGACTCCACGGCCTGATTGATTGTGGGTGAGGAGTATTCATCTCCAGTTTTGTTGTTCCGGCTGGCTGGAGAGAACGCTGACGAGGAATAATCTCCCGCCTCTGTGCTTGACCAGCCAGAGTGGCGCGAAAGCCGACAGCCCAGCAAAGCTTTTTGCTTAATGTCACTATCATTAGGTGCCTACTTTCACTATCATGAGGCCCTTGGAAAATTCTTTGGAGGGCGCCCTCTCCCAGTAAAAATTGTCACGTTATAATAAAAACGTAAAAGGTTAGAGAGAGGGAGGAGGTCCTGCGTTAAAGAAAAGGGGAGAGATATCAAAGACGTTGGGTTGGTGGACGTTGGGTCGTTGGGTTTCCTACAATTTTGAATATGTAAGATAAACATTTTCATGATTCATTACATATTATAAAGAAATATATATACCAAGACATTTCACACGGCGCCACCTAACCCTAAGTAACTTTATGCTTGTGTTATGGTGGTTAGCGTAACAGATATGATACTTATATACTTGTCTTTTATAAATACATATTTATAATAGATACACATCACTGCTCAGGCGGTAGAATAACTAGCACTCTTGGGGCACCACCTAGCTGCATTGCTAGCTGTATTGTTAGATCAATCACACTTTATCATTCAAGTTATGTGTTTTATCTATGTAGCGCTATCACTGGCCTTTTGCATCTATAAAAGATGATTTAAGCAGCATCCATGTTCAATGTACGGCACTTACGAGAATGGCTAGTAAGGCCTATACGGGAGCAGGCCCATGAAACTCGGTACAGTTGTCGACTAGTAATTACCTACTACTACATTGAACACATTATGCGCGTACACTCATCATTGTGTGTGTAAACTATGCAGGGTTGATACGAAACTCACTTTGTAGCAAGTGGTACGAGATAAATAGACTAGATGGCGCTTTTTGCAATATACGACAGGGTCCATAAAATATAATAATTACATAATATTATTTTTGTTTTTGAAAAATTTTAATTGTGGAAAGTGAATACATTTATTGAATATTGAATCTAATAAGAAAACTATCTAGAAATTAAACAAGCATAATTTTAAAGTAATATCAAATAATATTATTATGATGATCATGGTTTTATATATAAATATTAAAAAAAAATGGTTTTATTCAGAAAAAATCTGAAAAACTTCAGATTCTTGTTGGAATAACTGATTGGAAATCATTAATACATCGAACGATAACACCCAATTTTTAATGTTATGTTATAATAATTAAAAAATATTATATACGCGCTATTGATTACTGCCAACCCAATGCGTCATCATGCCAAGTCATCTCGCGGGCCACTTGGGGGAGCGGGAAAAAATTTGGCGGGTGGAGGTGAGTGTCGCTTC
The DNA here is from genome assembly GCA_947507615.1 of Hemithea aestivaria. Taxonomy (NCBI): domain Eukaryota; kingdom Metazoa; phylum Arthropoda; class Insecta; order Lepidoptera; family Geometridae; genus Hemithea; species Hemithea aestivaria. The sequence goes on along the minus strand of OX382351.1, from coordinate 2,365,755 downwards.
TTTACGTAGTAATAGTTTCTATTCTTTGACGGGAGTGGCAACGTCGTTCGCAAAATATACAGACAGATTGTGTGCCTGGTGTGGGTGGAGGATTAGCCGCACGTTGGTGCTGTCTGTCACGTTTTTGTGCTAGGTGCTCATATAATCATCCATGAATATGGTGATAGGTGGTAATCCAGAAAGGAGGCGCCCGAAAAAGGTTTGGATGAACTGTGTGTGCCGGGATATGCGTGCTAGGGGAGTGGATGCAGATATGACGGATGATAGAGGAGAATGGAGGAGAAAAACGTGTTGTGCCGACCCTACCTAGTGTGGGATAAGGGCAGGTAGAAGAAGCTCTATAATATAATCATAATATTTATTATTTGTTTATTTATTTATTTATTTATTTATTGAGATAAGATACATTCAACAGACAATTATCAATACACGTTCTTAGTTCTAAGTTAAAATTAGGTTAATCTAGATATTGTCCAAAAACAAATGTATACAGATAGGTTAATTTAAATGACACTTAAATTTTGTAAGTAATTATATAGATATTAAAATATATATGTATGAAAACTACTTATTGCTAAATATACATTTATTAACAATCCTTTTGTAAGTACTGAGCCTTGATACAAAAATGTCTAACTCAGAACATTCAATGCATAGTTCATTGTATAGCCGACACATTCTTACAATTGGATTGTAGTAAGATGTATTATTTTTATAAACATTAAGAGCAAATAATTTGGGTATTCGTGACCTTGGTTTAATATTAATATTAATCAGAGCTAAGATTTCCGGAGAGTCAACTATTGAGTGTAGGACCTTAAATAAATATATCATAAGAGCAAATTGGCGTCTTAAGTCTAAACGTTGCACCTCAAAGTGAGAAACTCTGGCTTGATAATCATGCAGAGTTCGAGAAAGTCCTGATCTCCAACTCAGCACCTTGAGACAGCAGTTTTGAATTCTTTCAAGTCTATCCTCATGTATTTTGTAGTGTGGTGACCAAACAACAGATGCATACTCAAGTGTACTTCTCACTAGACTATAATAAAGTAAAAGCATTGTTTCACGCTTGCGAAAATCTTTAGTAATTCTAATGACGAAACCTAGAGTCTTATTGGCTTTATCTATAATATGATCGTAGTGAGACCTAAATGAAAGTTTGTCATCAAATAAGACTCCCAGATCACGTATAGTAGTTTTCCTTTCAAGAGTATGTCCATATAGATTATAGTTAAAAAATAATTTATTTTTCTGGGTACCAAACGAGATGATATTACATTTTTTGACGTTGAGCTGCATGTCATTGTCTGAGCACCAATCCGAAATCGTATTGAGGTCCCTTTGAAGTGCATTACAATGTTCTAAATCCGATACTAAGTTATAAATTTTTAAATCATCTGCATACATCAAATAATTGCAAGAAAGATACCTTGTTACGTCGTTAATAAACAAAATAAATAATAGAGGGCCCAAATGGGATCCCTGAGGGACCCCAGAGGGAACCTCTATTGCTTTCGACAAGTATCCCTTCAGTGCAACCATCTGACTACGCCTTGTCAAGTAAGACTCAACCCATCGAAGGAGACTTCCGTGGATGCCATAGGTTACCAGCTTACGACACAAAATATTGTGGTTGACCCGATCAAAGGCCTTGGAAAAATCAGTATAAATTGTATCTACCTGCTTGACCTTAGCAAATGCATTACAAATGTAATTTTTAAATAATAATAGATTACTACAAGTAGAGCGGTTACGAACAAATCCATGCTGTGATGGGGAGATGGCACTTTTGACATGATTATAAATGAAATTATATACTACGCTTTCGAAAACTTTGGCCATACATGATAAAATACTAATGGGGCGATAATTTTCGCATTTCGATTTGTCCCCTGATTTAAAAATTGGCACAATATGAGCGATTTTCCAGTAACTAGGAAATTTTCCGGTACTGAGGGACTTATTGTATAAAATATATAAGGGTAAAGTGAGTTCCTTAGCGCAAGCCTTAATCAAAAATGGTGGCACGCCATCGGGTCCAGAACCTTTATTGGGGTCAACTGCTTGGAGCTTATTTAAAATATGGTCTTTACGTATATAAATATAAGAAAGTGTTTCGCTTAAAGTTGGTTCGGCCGAAGTATTATTATCAAATGCTCTGGATGTTTTCCCCGTCGCATAAACTGAAGCAAAGAATTTAGAAAAAAGTTCACATATGCCTTCACCAGTAGAGCTTATTTCGTTATCGTATGACATTTGAAGAGGAATAGTGTTAGTTGCCTTTTTGTTGTTTACGTATCTCCAAAATGTTTTTAAATTACTATATTTATTGTTGCAGGAAACCAACATTTGTGTCTATCAAGAGATCAATAAACATGGAAGACAAACAAATTACAACAAATGAACAGGACTTTGGTGATATAGAAATAAAGCAAGAGCATGATATATTTATGCAAGATATAGTAGAATCTGACTCTGAACTAGTAAATATAAGTGAAGATATAATACTCAAAATAGAATATGAGGAATTATGTCAAGACCATAATATCATAAAGGATGAAATAGTTATTGGAACAGGGGTAATACAACAAACTTGTACGAACACTGATTCTGTTTCAACAGATGCGGCAGATTGTGATGACAACAATTATCATTGTACTGTAAGGCTTGAAAGGCTCAAACAAGATGTTATTGCAAAGGCTATGAATTATAAACGGTACACATGTGATATATTTAAGAGAGCTTTCATCCACAAGTATACTTTACGAAAACGTATCAAGAGACATGACACTGATTCTATTAAAATATTATTTTGTGAGCATTGTAAAAAGGTATTTTCAACACAAGCAGGATTAAAAAATCACATTGATAGATACTGTTCTACGTACAAAAAACCAGTATCATGTAAGCTTTGTTATAAGGTTATATCTTCACAACATTACTTAAATGAACACATGAAATATAACTGTTCTATGAACAAAAACAAATCAAAACCAGTATCATGTGAGCTTTGTAATAAGGTTATATCTTCACAACATTACTTAAATGAACACATGAAATATCACTGTCCTATGAACAAAAACAAATCAAAACCAGTATCATGTGAGCTTTGTAATAAGGTTATATCTTCACCAAGTGACTTAAATAGACACATGAAATATCACTGTTCTATGAACAAAAACAAATCAAAACCAGTATCATGTGAGCTTTGTAATAAGGTTATGTCTTCACCAAGTGACTTAAATAGACACATGAAATATCACTGTTCTATGAACAAAAACAAATCAAAACCAGTATCATGTGAGCTTTGTAATAAGGTTATATCTTCACCAAACGACTTAAAAAAACACATGAATTATCACTGTTCTATGAACAAAAACAAACCAAAACCAGTATCATGTGAGCTTTGTAATAAGGTTATATCTTCACTACATTACCTAAATGAACACAAGAAATATCACTGTTCTATGAACAAAAACAAATCAAAACCAGTATCATGTGAGCTTTGTAATAAGGTTATATCTACACCAAGTCACTTAAATCAACACGTGAAATATCACTGTTCTATGAACAAAAATAAATCAAAACCAGTATCATGTAAGCTTTGTAATAAGGTTATATCCTCACCAAGTCCCTTAAATAAACACATGAAATATCACTGTTCTATGAACAAAAACAAATCAAAACCAGTATCATGTGAGCTTTGTAATAAGGTTATGTCTTCACCAAGTCACTTAAATAAACACATGAAATATCACTGTTCTATGAACAAAAACAAATCAAAACCAGTATCATGTGAGCTTTGTAATAAGGTTATATCTTCACAAACATCTCTGAACAGACACATTAAATATCACTGTTCTATGAGCAATTCAAAACAAAAAACACAAAATATCATAATCAAAGCAAAACCAGGATAATAATTTGAGCTTTATTCTTGTCCCATGTACAAAAACGAAGTAAAAACAGTATCTTGTAAGCATCGTAACAAGGTTACATCTTTACTAAATTACTAAAACAGATGATCACTGTTCTATGAACAATTCAAAATTCAGCATCAAGTGAGGTAATTTTATGTTTACTTAAGGTTTTAGAACAGGTTCGTGAAATATTAATATTATGTAAAAAGTAAAGTAAAAAATAATTTATTGACATTCTACAATTAAAAATACATAATATATAAGTTACAAGAAGACAAAATAACACAAAAGAATTTGGTTTAGAGAATAAGTCTCTAAACCAAAGTAGGTACTTATATACTGTGTACATGTAATTTTGCTGTCAATTGGGATATGTTCCACTACCGAAGTAAAGTTACGTAAAAACGCAGTGCCATTGTTTTCCATGACGGCCGTAGATGATAGCAAAGTAAACCTTGAAGGTGGGATAAATCCCTCCCTGGCTTCACTAAAAATAGATGCCCCTTACTTACTCCAAGAGCTTTTACGTCTTTTCGCACCCAACAATTATCTTCGAAATAGGAAACACCGGTTTTTCTCATTACCAACATCTCGAACTGTCGCCCGTTCCCGCTCGCCTATTCCTCGAACCCTCACGACTCTCAATAATATCTTGGACCCCTCCCCTCCATCAGTCGTGGTCCTCATGTCTGAGGGTCGTGACCTCCTCCATCCATGACCTTCCTTTTTACGATGTTACGCCATCTTGTCCTATCTCCGGCCACCCGGAGAGCATCGTAGACGGTAGAGTCGAGAGTGGTGCGGATCTGGTCCGACCAACGCATCGGGCTTCGGCCACGGGGTCTTTTCCCTTCCACTTTTCCAGTAATTACTTGATATTATTATTATATGTAATGACATTATAATAATAATATCAAGATGGTAACATAATACATTTATTAAATATTATTTTGATACATTTCTTGTTTTATTGCGTTTACGTTATTGAAATTGCTGTCACATATTGGTTCGCCCATTTAAGTGAATAATTTACAATAGAGTCCTTTTCACGAAAGAGCGATTCCCGCGGAATTTCTTGGAACTAATTTTATTTTTTTCGATAATTACTAGACTTCATTGTATCCTAAATAATTTTTATTTGTTAGATTAAATAAATACATATTTAATTAAGAAATTAAATCTGAGAAATTATGAGGCGTTAAAAGTTATAAATATAACTTTTATAATTTGCGATAGTGGCGCCCGCAAAAGGACCCCATTCGTGAAAAGCACTCTACATACTATGATAACTCGTCATATTTTAAATGATGTAATAATCGTAATAATTATAGATATCAATCCTATATATCAGATCATTACAATAGCATATTTTTTTTAGTTATAGTATAATTGATCACAGACTGTAGTTACTGTTATTCGCGTTAAAAATTCAAACACAATAATGTCATATTCCCTGTCAATGAGCAAAACCAACATTTTTGTTCGATTTTTATGGATAGTTTTCATTTTGGCTCGATATTGTAATCTGCACATCACTGGCTGTTGCCGCTGTGACGTAACTACGCGCGCAATTAAAAAAAAATTACACGCAAATTTAGCACTATAGCGCCCTGTCCCTCTTTCGGTGGAACTCATATTCGTAAATAATGCGATATTTCAAATTTTCCATTGTGTATAGGTAATGACTGAATTAAGCGGGAAAAGCAAAAAAAAAAGTGTCATTCGAAACAAATCCATGAATAAATAGCTGTATAAATTTGAAATTGGAACTCCTAGCCAAAGAGGAGATATTTGAGATTTAAGTAGCCAGTACGACAAAACACCAATTTCATAGTAAAGACCTAAAGCCTCGTCCACATTTACCGGCGAATGATTCGCCGAGTGTGTGTTTTATCTATAGACGAATGTCTTCGGGTATTTACGGTTTTTTTACCGGTAAATTTCTTTTATACATTTTGGGCTCCATAGCTGACGACTTTAATTATATTTTGAATATTAATCAATCATGGATAATTTGAAGCCATTTTGTGTGAATAATTACGAAACTAGTTAAATTTTCTTTATTTTTTTATTTATATAATCTGTACCCAAGTGCATATACCTAGTCAGGTCATAAATTCTGTCACATGTTTAATATAAAATTATTAGAACAAGTTTATTTATTATGTAACCATTTATATACCAAAATGAACTTAACAAAACATAGATTCTTATGACAATAAAGTTTATTCAAAATGACCTCCGTGATTTTGAATACAGGCCTTCAATCTGCGCGGCCAGTCGTCTATCGCAGCACGAACGAGGTCCATGTCAATATCGGCTGCTGCCTTAATCAAGGATGTCTTGAGTGACTCCAAATTGGGATGAGGCTTTGAGCACGCCTTTTCCTCCAAGTGTTGCCATATCTTGTAATCTAACGGACTCAAATCTGGACTGGAGGAGGGCCAGTCTTCGTGCCGGATGAAGTCGATTTCACGCGCCGCCAGCCAGTCTTGTGTGCTCTTCGCTCTATGAGCTGGCGCCGAATCTTGTTGGAATACCCAGTGCCTGTTATTGAACATGGTATGAGAAACAGGTTCCACAAGGTTCGTCAGGACTGTATTTTGATACACAACTGCATTCGTTTTTACACCTTTCTCACAAAAATGTACCTCTGTTAAGCCCCAATAAGAAACTCCCAACCATACCATGAGCGAGGATGGAAAATGACCCACTGTGGTAGCGACGTGGATACGGCGCAGCACACACTGGAGGAGTGCCCAGCTTGGGTCCGTGAGCGTCGTACCCTCGTCGCTGTTATGGGGGGCGAACTCTCGCTGGCAACCATGGTAAGAGCCATGGTTGCGAGCGAGGAGTCGTGGCAGGCCGCGGTTTCGTTCTGCGAGAGTGTCATCTCGCAGAAGGAGATCGCGGAACGCGAACGGGAGGTCACCACCGACCTCCCGATGCGTGCCCGGAGAAGGGGGCGTCGGAGGCGTATCTTCCACGCCCTTCTCCAGCCCCCATAACCTGGGTCTAGGCGGCGAGTACGGGGGTACTCGTCGCCGCAAGCACAGACCCACGAGGTGGCGCGCGCGGTGTTTCCGCGCGCCCCTTGAGAGGGTGGGGTGAAAATCCTCTTCACCCCACCGCGGAGGGGTCCTCCTGTCAGTGAGGACCAAACGCCGTCGGGGCCGCGGATGAATGCTTCGGCGTACCAGTTGCCCCGGCATTATGGCGTCCCGCAGGAACACCCCCAGGTTTTTTAGTGGGTATCCCCGCCGCTCCCATCTTTGGCGGGGGAGTCCCACATACCGCCTCGCGCCCCCCGGCGTGGGGTGATGATGCGTAATGCATTTTTCCTGGGTCAAAAAAAAAAAAAAAAAAAAAAAAAAAAAAGGATGGAAAATGACCTCGTTGGACACGCGGAATACGGTTGCTCGCTTCTTCACTACTGTGTGCGTACACCTTATCATTTTGTTTGTTGTAGCTCTCTTCTACGGTAAAATTTTTTTCATCCGAAAAAAGAATTTCTCGATATTTTTTTCTCGCGTACCGCTTCAACAAAGCGCGGCATCTCTTCAGTCTCAGGTCCATTAGACGATCATTTAAACGATGTCCTGTTTTTCTTCGATATGCCCGAAGCCCTAAGTCTTCATTTAACACTTAACACCCTTTTCACCGTGGTTCTGCTTAACCCCATCTGAAGGGCCAACAGTTTCTGCTTACGTTTGGGATTTCTTTGAATTCGCGCCTTCACAGCTTTTATCACTGCTGGAGTCCTAACAGACCGAGGGCGACCACTTCTTGACCTGTCATCTACACTAGAGTCTTCATTGTATCGTTTGATGGTACGATAAACGAATCTTTTGGTTATATTCAAATTTTTCAGTATGTCAAAAATTTGAATTGGCGCGTAACCGCAACGATGCAACGCAATAACTGCAACACGGTCTTCTTTAAGCGTCCACTCCATATTTAAAAATGAGTAAAATTCTAAAAAGTATACATTTTTATTTTCATGAACAATTCGAAATTCGAATTCAATAAACTTTTTTGTGGCCAGCATTCTAAAAGAAAAGTTTTTACTGTGTGACAATACTTATGACCTGACTAGGTATAATCTGTGCACTCGGGCGAATGTCTCGGCGAGTCATTCGCCGTTATGTCTGGACAAGCCATAATATTATTTAAAAAATTGACAGCAATAACGACGCGTGACATAACATTTGTGAATAACGCCACAGTTTTTTACTCTGTGGATTTTATAACTTGTTGAATTTTGATCTGTGGTACAAAAAAATATAAAAAAGAAAAAATGTGCATCGTACAAATTCGTGACATTTATTATTTTAAAATTATATTATTTCGTACCTAGTAGAGGGATTTATTAGCAATACTCTTAGAAATTTTAATTTCTTGAAGAGACAGACTTGTTAAGTGAAGGAAGTACGACTGAAGAGTATAATAATTGGTAAGTCATCATAACATATTTGGCATGTAGAGAAGAAAATAATGCTAACACCGCAGCACAGTTTATTGCGAGCTGTTGGGGAGTGACTCCACGGCCTGATTGATTGTGGGTGAGGAGTATTCATCTCCAGTTTTGTTGTTCCGGCTGGCTGAAGAGAACGCTGACGAGGAATAATTTCCCACCTCTGTGCTTGATCGGCCAGAGTGGCGCGAAAGCCGACAGCCCAACAAAACTTTTTTTATAATTTTTTTTTTACTTTTGGTTTTTAATTGGAGGCCCATCCCATTAAAAATTGTCACGTTATAATAATATTAACGTAAAAGGTTAGAGAGAGGGAGGAGGTCCTGCGTAGGGATGAAAATTTCCGGAAATATCCCGAAAGTTTCCATTACTTCCATGAAACTTTCCAAATTTGACAGAAACAATGGGGAATGGGGAATAAACCCCAAATCTGATTTTTAAATAAAAATGCTCAGTAAAGTAAAATTACTGCTGATAGTATTGTAGGCTTCAGGCTTAGTGCCTGTCTACAATACTCAATCAAGAATTTTGACTATAAGATTAAATTTCTAACTGATGTATACTAAGGAAAAAAAATACGCTGTTCATTGATGGAAAAATCATACCAATTACCAAAAAAAACATTGTATTTTTGTTTTACTTTGTTAAATAGACTCATTCTTGTGCATATGAAAGTATATACACGTGTCTGTATGTAAAGGGTGAAACAGTGCAATAACTGATTCACAAGTAAAAACATGGCTGCTTGGTGAGTTAGTGTTAAAACAGAATTATATGAATTATGTTTAAATCTTTATAATTGTAAGTTAAAAAAATGATGGGTTCAGCTATCATAAGTTACCAGTATCATAGTTTTCACTTTTTTTTTGTATATTTCCATCGTGAATTAAATATTCATGGCAATCATCATTTATTATAGTTTTGAGATAGATAAGTATAATAACAAAACAAAAATAAACCCAGAAGGCCGTAGTAGTCAAAAAAATGCATTCAAAAATTCAGTGTTAATCTGGAAATTTTGGAAAGTTTCCTGCAATGTTTCCCTATATTTTCGGAAACATTGGAAGTATTCCTGGAAAGTTTCGGAAACATTCCGACATTTTCATCCCTAGTCCTGTGTCAAAGAAAAGGGGAGAGATATCAAAGACCTAATAATATACATAATAATACATTGATAATTTCCTACAATTTTGAATACTTAAGATAAGCATTTTCATGATACATTACATTAGAAAGAAATATATCAGGACATTTCACACAACGCTAAGCTAAGCAACTTAAAGCTTGTGTTATGGTATTTAGCAAAACAGATACGAGTATAATACCTACTTATATACTTGTTTTTTGTAAATCATCATCATCATCATCATCATCATCAGCCTGTGTTCGTCCACTGCTGGACATAGGCCTCCCCCATGGCACGTCACTCAACTCGTTCCCCCGTCTTCCTCCTCCACCCGCTTCCCGCGACCTTCCGGATATCGTCACCATCTCGTCCAAGGACGTCCTACACTACGTTTGCCGAGAAAGTTTTGTAAATACATACACTCCTTTGCAAAAAAAACGGGCACCTAAGGAAACTTACTTTCTAAGGTAGATTTGTGTTAGTTTAAAAATATTTAATTGTTTGACACACTTTGTATACTTATACTCGTACCTAATCATGTAATAATCATGTGAAATAAGCGTGAATTTTAGCAATTTTGTATTTAAATTGATGATTTTTTTCAAAACCGACGTACACGACCACACAATAACAAGTGGCCGACAATAAAGACAAGAAGATTTTTTTACTTTTTTATTTAAATAAATTTACAACTGTAAAAACCTAGTAACGAGTGTGACCTCCTCTTGCCAATATCACAGCTTGAATCCTTCTGGGCATACTCTCTACGATGTTTTTAATTACGGATTGAGGAATACGTTCCCACTCTTCAGCAATTACTCTTTTTAGCTCCCTGATGTTTTTTGGAGCAGGTTGCACTGATCTTACCCGCCTTTTTAGAACATCCCAGACATGCTCGATTGGATTGAGGTCAGGACTGCGAGCTGGCCAATCTAAACGACGGATCCCAACTTCTTGCATGTAAGCTTCCACGTCACCAGAACGGTGCGGGCGGGCATTGTCGTCCATAAAAATGGAATCTTCCCCAAGTGCAGTCAATGCGGGTTGTGCATGTGGAATTAGGACTTCCATTATGTACCGGTGTGCATTTAATGTTCCTCTTTCTAAGAAAACTAACTCCGTACGCTCCGTCGAATTAATTGCTGCCCAAAAGATAACGGAGCCTCCGCCATAAGGAGTGATTTGTTCGAAACACACTTCCGCATAGCGTTCCCGTGGTCTTCGCAGCACTCGCCGGCGTCGGTCCTCTCCACACAAAGAGATTCTAGCTTCATCAGAAAACAATACCTTATTCCAGTTCTCCATAGTCCATGAAGCACAGTTTCGAGCAAACTGAAGTCGAGCAACACGGTGCTCACGGAGTAATTTAGGGCCTCGAGTCGGGCGGTAACTTTTGATATTGGCAGCCAAAAGCCTCCTTCTAACCGTCCACAAGCTTACTTCTACTCCTCTTACTTCTTCAAGGTTTTTTTTCAGGTCCACACTTGACGCCTTACGATTCCGCAACGCCTGACTCACCAAAAAGCGGTCGTCTCTTGGTTCTGTGCATCGTTTTCTTCCTGAGCCGGGTCTTCTTTTAACCGAACCGGTCTCTTGATATCGTTGCCATGTCCTCTGGACAGTTGAACGGCTCACATTTAGCCGTTGAGCCACGTAAGTTTGCGAACAACCTTCTTTAAGTAGGGCTATAATTTTACCGGCCCTTATCGCATTATCGCTCATATCAAAAAGTGGTATTTATTGTGGAAAGAAAGAATAAATTGTTTAATTTGCAGAAAATACTCAAAAAGTTTTAAAATTGTAATAAAATTGTTACAGCAATTCGCATCATTTCGCACCAAAAAGCAAAGCAATTTCACTATATAATCAGTATTTTTCTTTTTTAATTTCAAATTTTAAATTTGGAACATTAATAATCATGCCAGGATGTTTATAAATGATAAGTCAATGCATCGTCAAATTAATAAAACCTCTTTCTTGTTCTTCTTCATTGAAGCGGAGAAATCATCAAAGTGCCCGTTTTTTTTGCAAAAGAGTTTATTTATGATAGATATTGAATGCTACCCAGACCAGAAACAAATATCAGTGGATCACACAAACATTTGTCCCATGCAGGAATTGAACCCGCAACCTTCTGCGTTGCAGGTGGCCCACCGTGTCACAGAGGTTGTCATTAGTATAGCTCTAACGGTTTTAGCAGTGCACACCACAATAGCTTGTATATGGCAGAATTTTTCTGATTTATTTGACATTTATCGTTATATTTTGGATAAAAGTACATTAATCTTGATAAATTATAGCCTATATGTTATTCTTATGTGTAACCTATATTAATACAGTGTCATCTAAATCCATTCAGTATATTTTGCATGAAAGAGTAACAAACACACAACCAGACATCTACGCTTACAAACTTATGTGTTTATAATATTATAAACTGTGTAAAATAAAAAGTAGATTTAAGTTATTACATTACAACACTATCACATTAAGTTAATAAGACTTGTTATGATAATGTTAAGTTTTTAAGTACATAATATAAATTTAATAGTTGAAGCTTTTTTGTTACAACAAAGTAAGAAGATGAGCAAGACGCTCTCATGATGGTAAGAGATAATGCTGCCCATAATTAGTACAGTGCTACCAGTAGTAGTGTGTATTTTACAAAGGTAAAATTCTGGGTTCACTGAGCCAACGCTTCTTACTTGAGAGTCATAAGATGTTAAGACTCTTCAGCCCAGTAATTTCACTAGCTACAGTGCCCTCCTACTGAAACACAGCAACGTTTGCACATCACTGCTCAGGCGGTAGAATAACTGGCACTGTTGGGGCACCACCTAGCTGTATTGTTAGATCAATCACACTTTATCATTCAAATTATGTGTTTTATCTTTGTAGCACTATCACTGGCCTTTTGGATCTATAAAAGATGATTTAAGCAGTGTCCATGTTCAATGTACGGCACTTACGAGAATGGCTAGTAAGGCCTATACGGGAGTGGCAACGTCGTCCGCAAAATGTACGGACAAATTGTGATCCTGGTGTGGCTAGAGGATTGGCCGCACGTTGATGCCGTCTATCGTTTTTGTGCTAGGTGCTCTATAATATAATCATCCATGAATATGGTGATGGTGGTAATCCGGGAAAGGGGGCGCCCGAAAAAGGTTTGGATGAACTGTGTGTGCTAGGGGAGTGGATGCTGATATGACGGATGATAGAGCAGAATGGAGGAGAAAAACGTGTTGTGCCGACCCTACCTAGAGTGGGATAAGGGCAGGAAGAAGAAGCAATATAATATTATCATAATATTTATTGTTTGTTGCAGGCAACTAACATTTGTGTCTATCAAGAGATCAATCAACATGGAAGACAAACAAATTACAACAAATGAAAAGTACTTTGGTGATATAGAAATAAAGCAAGAGCATGATATATGTATGCAAGATAGAGTAGAATCTGACTCTGAACTAGTAAATATAAGTGAAGATATAATACTCAAAAGAGAATATGAGGAATTATATAAAGACCATATCATAAAGGATGAAATAGTTATTGGACCAGAGGTAATACAACAAACTTGTATGAACACTAATTCTGTTTCAACAGATGCGGCAGATTGTGATGACAACTATTATTGTTGTACTGTAAGGCTTGAAAGGCTCAAACAAGATGTTATTGCAAAGGCTATAAATAATAAACGGTACACATGTGATATATTTGAGAGAGATTTCATCCACAAGTATACTTTACGAAAACATATCAAGAGACATGACACTGATTCTATTAAAATATTATCTTGTGAGCATTGTAAAAAGGTATTTTCAACACAAGCAGGATTAAAAAATCATAGGTATTGTCTTACGTACAAAAAACCAGTATCATGCAAGCTTTGTAATAAGGTTATATCTCAAAAGAAATTAAACAGACACATGACATATCACTGTCCTATGAACAAAAACAAATCAAAACCAGTATCATGTGAGCTTTGTAATAAGGTTATATCTTCACCAAGTGACTTAAATAAACACATGAAATATCACTGTTCTATGAACAAAAACAAATCAAAACCAGTATCATGTGAGCTTTGTAATAATGTTGTATCTTCACAACTTATCTTAAATATACACATGAAATATCACTGTTCTATGAACAAAAACAAATCAGAACCAGTATCATGTGAGCTTTGTAATAAAGTTATATCTTCACAAATGAACTTAAATAGACACATGAAATATCACTGTTCTATGAACAAAAACAGATCAAAACCAGTATCATGTGAGCATTGTAATAAAGTTATATCTATACAATCAGCTCTAAACACACACATTAAATATCATTGTTCTATGAACAAAAGCAAATCAGAACCAGTATCATGTGAGCTTTGTAATAAGGTTATATCTTCACCAAGTCACTTAAATAGACACATGAAATATCACTGTTCTATGAACAAAAACAAATCAAAACAATCATGAAAATCATTTCAATCTACGATTTGGATTGTGCAAATATAACGCCAAGACGCTATCATTCAATGATAAAAGATAGTAAACTAAATTGGAAATGTCCGAAATGCCGATGCACGGAACCGAAAAAGGATAACACCAATACACCAATTGGATCTAATACATTGAGTACTCATTCATTGAAACCGAGGCGTAAATCTTCTGATGATATTCCGAATAAGGACTCTCAAATTTCAATCGATAACTTTCGTACTTTGATTAGAGAGGAGCTCAGCTCTACCTTGAAGGTCACCATCAATGTAGTCACGGAACAACTAAAGTCTTTACATGACATAATAACGGCGTTTGAAAAATCACTTGAATTCTTTAACTCTACATATGAAATTATAAAAACTCATCTCGAAGAGAAATCTCTAGTAATATATAGTTTGGAGAAAGAAAATGCATCGCTTGAAAACGCAGTTAAAGATATGTCTGATAGACTGAGATCAGGGGAACAATACATGAGAGAAAGTAATATAGAGATGGAGTTCCTGAAAACCGTGAAGAACACCTTTCAAGCTTGTTTATGCAAATTGCAACTACTGCACGATGCGATATCACTGACACCGACATTGTGCAAGTATCTCGGGTAGCTAAACAATCAAAAGAGGCAAATCGACCTCGCTCTATCATTGTTAAATCAAAAATGCGGGCGTTACGTGATAAACTGCTCTCTGCAACCGCCAAGTTCAATAACAATCAGTCTTCAAAGCTGAACACGCAACACCTTGGATATGGATTGAATAAAGAACCTGTATACATATCAGAAAATCTAAGTCCAGCTTACAAAACTCTACATGCTGCAGCCAGAAAAAGCAAACGAAACCGTTCACCGATTTGTTTGGATTAAATGAAGATGGGCGTATTTATGTCAGAAAAGATTAAGCCTAAAAGGCATCCGCAATCTATATTACGCAATGTTGACAGCCTAGAACGTCTATAATAGTGTTACCGTCCCTTGTAAGGAATAACAGTTCATTTTGGATGTAAATATGTGTCAAATGGCTTTAATCAACTTAATTACTTATATAGATAAAAGTAACATAAAATCTGGCTCAGATATGTGCATTTTGGATCCAAAAATCTTTCAAAGACCTAAATATATCTTCTAGGCATTTAAATATTGCTGTGTAGAATATCCATAGTATTACTGACATGTCTTTTAAATTTCTTTGGTATTGTGACTTATATTATTGTAAACTATTATTTATTACATTATTGGACTTCTTATTGCCTAAGCTATGTCGATTGTATGTATTTAGATGTTTTCTTACAATAATTGTCGTGGAATAATAATTATGATTCCACGAACAAAAACTTTGTAATAAGGTGCTATCTTTATAAAGGATGATTTGCAATTACTAAAGTAACATGGAGACCTATTGGATTGTAAAGATTAGATTCTTAAACGTAATAAGTCAGGACGTTTTCCATTTTAGTCTAGAGAGAGAGAGAGAGAGAGAGTGAAAAAAAATCAACTTGTAAAAAAAACTGTACAAATGCAAGTCAGACTACCCACTGAGGGTTTCGTTCAAAATCTCGGCTGTGGTTGTGCTAGCAGCTCCTGCCAGTAATATCATATACGATACTCCATATTATATGTGAATTTCTCACGCGTAAGTTAGCACGTAACTACTTGGAATAATAACTGATATCTCTTTGCTCAATCAAATATTACGTTTTTTATATATTTATATAAATAAAATAAATAGTTACCCGTATAAATTATATATTTGTGTTTTATTATTGACTAGCTGCGCCCAACGGTTTTACCTGCTGCACAGTAGAGTCTTTTATGTTATTCCAGGGTCTAGGCTATCTCAATACCCAGTGGCGGCGCTAGACCACGCGTGGGCGTCGGCGAAATTAGGTGCGCGAGGCCCCCCTTTTTCGGCTAGCATTTTTTCAAACTGAAAAGGGACACATTTAAGCGTAGTCATACAATTTTGAATAAGTACTTTACACCTTTTTTACACTAAACGACTCGTTAGATTCATCTTTGTAAATAAACGGCATAAACTCACTTGTATTTACTTCATCTTCTTGCCTTACGCCTCACTCCGAGCGATAATATATTTTTCATCCCACTATCTCGGAAAGTGTAGTTTTACTCATCGATATCTGACTGGAAAAGTCCATTTTATCCTCTAGAGAAATTCAAATTTACTTTACCCTCTAGAGACAAAAACATAATTAAACCTATTTACTTCCACCTCTATGGTACCGAAATAAGCGTACAACCAGTCTCCAATAACTTCCATACATTGAAAAAATGTATGAGATTCATTGGAGTCACGTTACCAACGCAAGGAAGCAAGTACCAACATAAAAAATAGTTTATTTTTTCTTATACACACCTCCTTTGACCTTTGAACATTGACAATAAAAAAAAAAATATTAAAATTGACAAATTCAACATGACATTGTTATTTGTTTATATTTTGTAACTTGAGAAAATTATCTTTTTTTCTGCTTTAAACATTCGAATTTCTGGACTGGACAGCCGTGTTTTTAGTTTATATTCTATAGATTTTAGTTTGTTATAGTTTTTGGTTCATTTCGTACAGTTAACTTTCGTAATTCTTAGTGCCTATTTCACGAAGAGACTGAAGAGTTATCGGCTCATCATGAGTCGGAACTCGCGCATAACACCGCAAATGTGTAGTGTGTGGTAAATCTTATATATAGTATGGAATCAACAACAGCATTCTACACATCATTTCCTTTGGATGAAAACAGGTAAGTTATAAGTCACAAACAGCCACCAATTGCTTTGGAGTAGGCATTTTTTTCCCTAACACCAGTTATTCTATTGCCTGAGCAGTGATGTGCAAACATTACTGTGCTTCGGTAGGAAAGCACTGTAATTAATGAAATTACTGGGCTGAAGAGTCTAAACATCTTGTGACTCCAACGAACTAGGGATGTAATAGAAGCAGAACTCAATCCAAAAGGTGATTCAACGCAAAGTACAACTACATGGGCGGGGCGTAAAAAGTACAACTTATCCGTCGCTCACACATCCTAATGTCTAATCGTAAAAAGGTCCAATTTGAAAATTGACCCTTCATGAAAAACGTCCATTCGTAAAAATGTCCAATGAAAAAAATTTATTTTATCCGTGGTCAGTATCAATAGCTAATCCTGTAGTCCTATTATGACACTATTAATAGAACAGAGACGTACCCAGTGAAAAATCTTTATTTCTAATGACAGCTGTCAAACTTGAAACGTCAATATCTCGGAAAATACTCGTCTTAGACTGACGGTGTCATAGAAGAAATAAAAGGTCTTGGAGAGATCTTTATTTCAGATGACAGCTGTCAAACTTGAAACGTCAATATCTCGGAAAATACTCGTCCTAGACTGACGGTGTCATAGAAGAAATTAAAGGTCTTGGAGAGATCTTCATTTCAGATGACAGCTGTCAAACTTGTAATGTGAATATCTCGGAAAATACTAGTCCTAGACTGACGGTGTCATAGAAGAAGTTAAAGGTCTTGGAGAGATCTTGTTTTCAGATGACAGCTGTCAAACTTGAAAATTCAATATCTCTGAAAATACTCGTCCTAGACTGACGGTGTCATAGAAGAAATTAAAGGTCTTGGAGAGATCTTTATTTCAGATGACAGCTGTCAAACTTAAAACGTCAATATCTCTGAAAATACTCGTCCTAGACTGACGGTGTCATAGAAGAAATTAAAGGTCTTGGAGAGATCTTCATTTCAGATGACAGCTGTCAAACTTGAAACGTTAATATCTCGGAAAATACTCGTCCTAGACTGACGGTGTCATAGAAGAAATTAAAGGTCTTGGAGAGATCTTCATTTTAGATGACAGCTGTCAAACTTGTAATGTGAATATCTCGGAAAATACTAGTCCTAGACTGACGGTGTCATAGAAGAAATTAAAGGCCTTAGAGAGATCTTGTTTTCAGATGACAGCTGTCAAACTTGAAAATTTAATATCTCTGAAAATACTCGTCCTAGACTGACGGTGTCACAGAAGAAATTAAAGGTCTTGGAGAGATCTTTATTTCAGATGACAGCTGTCAAACTTAAAACGTCAATATCTCTGAAAATACTCGTCCTAGACTGACGGTGTCATAGAAGAAATTAAAGGTCTTGGAGAGATCTTCATTTCAGATGACAGCTGTCAAACTTGAAACGTTAATATCTCGGAAAATACTCGTCCTAGACTGATGGTGTCATAGAAGAAATTAAAGGTCTTGAAGAGATCTTCATTTTAGATGACAGCTGTCAAACTTGTAATGTGATTATCTCGGAAAATACTAGTCCTAGACTGACGGTGTCATAGAAGAAATTAAAGGCCTTGGAGAGATCTTGTTTTCAGATGACAGCTGTCAAACTTGAAACTTCAATATCTCTGAAAATACTCGTCCTAGACTGACGATGTCATAGAAGAAATTGAAGGTCTTGGAGAGATCTTCATTTTAGATGACAGCTGTCAAACTTGAAATGTGAATATCTCGGAAAATATTCGTCCGAGGCTGACGCTGTCATAGAAGAAATGAAAAATCTTTGAAGATCTTCCAGATTTTGACATATCAAGTTTGACAGATGTTATCTGAAAGACAGAAAGTTCTCTGAGAAACACTTATTCAAAGGAGTAACCACTTTTCTTTTTGAAACTACTGCTGCATACACCGGATATACATTATTCATTTGGCGTGCACCACAACGTGTTATTTTACTTACCTATTTATTTTTTATCACCAGTATTATTGCTCAAAATCTTTGAAATAATAAAAATAATGATGAAAATACGAACAAAAAACCAATGTTTACAATAATAATAAATTTGACAGTAGGTAGTTTAAAAGAAATAGAATGTTGACATCTAAGTTATTATTTAGTTCCCTAAAATTATATAAGTACTCCTTCGTTTTGTCCATCTCGTTTGCACATGTTTGATTGAGTATTTCCGTTTCACTCAACACTGTCCGACTAAGTAAAATGACACCCCAAATGAATGAATGGGCGAGTTTATGTACAGAAAGAGCGTCTTGCTGGTCTTCTTACTTCGTTGTTTAAAAATAGCCTTTTATGTTTTACAGGTGCAGATGCTATGAGTCGTAGAAGATCCTGAGCTTGTTTTTCGGCCCATTGAAAAACTTAGTCGGATTAAGTTATGTTAGGTTTTTTGGTAGTAGTTTATAGATATAAGATTCGATAAGACCATTCTTGAGAAAATTATTATTATTAATTCCTGATTCCTGTATTATAACTGCTTGCGGTGTATTGTATAATAAAATATACGTTATGTAATTTTTGTATGTATTTGTTCACAATATTTGTATATATTTTATTACTCATTAGCACATTATTTGTAAAAACAGCATTAATAAATTATATTAAAATATTATTTTGAAATAACATGGCTTTTCTTTATTTATAAAATAAATAATAAAATCATCAATTTTACCGTCCAACGGGTCGCGCCGACTATCGATATATTTTTATCGACCTGGCCATCACTAACAATCGACACTGCCCATCACTAATTAATGTCATACAACAGTGCAGGCAACATCAGAAATCAAATTTACATTTTACTTTTGGGTTGGTAAGGTGACTCCAATGAATTCAGTACATTAGGCGATTTCATTTTTTTTCTTCGGAGTTGACACTCTTATTTATATGCTCAGTGCGTACAACTTTTTTAAATTTGTTAAAAACTCGGAGTAAGAACCTCTTTAGTAAACTTTTTTTTTTTGCTTTGGGCGCACCATCAGCCTTACCAGTAAGTTACTTTTGTAACATATTACGTTTCTTTTGAACTATATTTGGCTCATTCTCATTTTAGCTCAAATTTGATGGTCACACGGTTATATTTCCTAAACGGTTAAAGAAAGAGACATGAATCTTGTATAGGTGGATAAAACATATATTAAGCTACAAAATAAATAAAGATTGTCATAATAGACGCAAAAAATAATATTAAAATTTTATATGAAAGGTCAAAAACGGAGCCATTTTTCGTATTCTCATGGTGTCACACTTTCCGTTGCAGTGAAACATTTGGACACTACTTTAACCCTAGACCACTAACCTTCGTCGAATCGACGAGCAGGCAACACTAATATCGCTATCTCTTTTTGGCGCGTGCGCCGATCTTCACGCCGTCGCTTGTCAACTCAGTGTTCACCGAGCTCTTTCGGGAGGTGACGGCGTTTTGCGGGTAAGTACTGTATTTGCTGAGATATTATGAAAGTAGTCGTCGTTTCGACGAATGGTTAGGTTTTGTGTATATTTTTTTACCAGTAGTATTTTTACTTTTTTTCAGTTTTTATCATGACTTCCCAACGGGTTTTGGCTGATGAAGATATTGCACGTTTATTACTAGATGAGGAAGATGTTAGTGTATCGGAGGAGCTGTCTGGTAGTGAAACAGAAGATAATTTGGAGGTCGACAATATCGAAAGCGATACCCAATACGAGCCTTCTGATTACGAAGACACTGAAGATTATTCGCCATCTGCTACTTCAGACAATGCGCGAGATTCACAAACACTTCCTGTTCTATCTGAAGAAAGTTCAGGTAATAATTCCCGTATTTTGACCTTTTCACAAAACAACATCCGGAGTCGCAGCCGATATGTTTGGGCTACAAGTAAAGGGCGTACTTCAAGTAGAACAGCTGGAATAAATATCGTGCATGTTGCCAGAGGTCCTGCTCGCTCTATAAGGAATATAGTGGATCCACTATTATTATTTGAACAATTCATGACGAACCCTGGCTCAAAATTCGTATGGAAATTCGTACAATGCCAACGCACGTGAAAAACAAAATCAAAGATATTTTAGGAGAAAAGACTGACGAAGGTCAAGATCAAGGTCAAAGTGAGGGTCAATCATCCTCAAGTGACGTTCTACCTCTTGAAGCTCCAAATGTAAGAAAAAGAAAAAATTGTGGCATATGTTCCTACGAAAAAGGCGCATGACTAAATCTTATTGCTCCAAATGCAATACTGCAATTTGTGGTGAACACAAAGTTGATTTTTGCCTCAAATGTGCCTCTAATTAATTTTTATATTATGTTTTTATTAATTATAAGACTGTTATCATTTATGTTTGCCAAAGAAAAAAATGCTATTTTGGTTGATTTTTTTTTAATTTTATTATTTCTAAGCAAGTGTCCTTTTGATCTCAAAAAACGAATGTCCTAGTATAAAGAGTCTAAAATAAATATTTGAGTATAAAAATATAGATTTATTGTTTTATTTCATCAATGAAAGCCTATTTATTGATTTTATTACTAATAATTAAAAGAATATATACCAAAAAATATAATAAGCCTCATCGAATATTGTTCGTCGATACGACGAATGGTTAGGTTATAAGGGGTATGGGCAAAGGTTAGTAGTCTAGGGTTAACAAATTTCGGTGTATCTGTATATAACAAATACCAAAATTTTCGCAATACACTTTACGGTATACAGTCTAAAAAAAGCCTTTCATTATTATTTAGAACTAGCTGACCCGCGCGCACTTCGTTGCGCGTGGCAGGCAATTAATAAAGCGAAAATTTGGTGATACCATTTAGTCTGCGATGTTTGTTTAGACTGCGGTTGTACATAATATTTCCATCCCCGCGGTTTTGTGAGTGTAAAATAGGTTTAGGCCTGTTAAAACCATGCCTATTAAAATAATTGCTCCCGCTCTGGATAGTGAAGAATATCGAGATGGGTATTTCTACGCAGTTTTGTTTCGCTACCGTAAAAAAACAATCCTATGTCCTTTCCCGGAGCTCAAAACTACTCGTATTTCCAGACTAAATTACAACTTAATCGGTTTTGCGGTTGTTGAAAGCGTTCACAAACTTCACACGCCTCTTTTCAGGAATTAAAAGTATTTGTAGTCCTTTCCCGGTAGCTCTTCAACTTATCTGTACTGTAATGAACCATATTTTTATTATTATTTGTTACTTATTTTTCACACTATCCTTTCTACAACCTTTCCCGCGACTCAAATCAATTCCGTGGTTCGTGAATTCCCAATAAAGCTCTGACCCTCTTTTCCTAATACTGGTTTACCCTAAAAATTAATTTCTCACATAAAAAAAACAATTCATTAACAGAACAATTTTTTGAATAAAAAGTATACCATACAATGTTTTAGGATTCAATCTACCTCTGTACCAAATTTCAGCTCAATAGGGTCAGCGGTTCTAAATTTTCCATACAAACTTTGACCCCCCTTTATCCCCCCTTAAAAGTTAATTTCTGACAAAAAAAACTATTTGATGTTTCTAATCACAATCCCAACTATCGTTTTACAAAATTTCAGCTCAATCGGTTCAGCGGTTACGGATTTGCATACAAACGTTTATCGGGAATAATTCCCGTTCCAGTGGGAATTTCGCAAAATCGCTTCTTATCGGTCGTCTACACCACCTAAAGAACATGCTCTCCAAATTTCAGTTCAATCGGTCCAGCGGTTTCGTCTGTACGGTGATGAGTCAGTCAGTCAGATTACCTCTTTATATAATAGTATAGATTTACAATAATATTTAATTTCTTAATAATTGGTATTTATTTCATCTAACCATTAAAAATTATTAGGGATATGGAATAGTCCAGTATTAAAAATTGATAAAATTAAATTTATTTCAGATTGTTTATTAGCATTTTATAAGTGAATCTTTAGATTGATATAACTCTTTTATTTAAAAACCGATTTAAATAAAACTAACACAATTTCAAAATTAGAGAAATCTGTAACGTTTTAGCTAAAACTGCATTCAATTCGGTTGTGCCGTTTTATCACACATAAGTAATAACCTTTTTACAAATTAAGCCTAATAAAACTACTCTGGTAAATTTTCGTTTATGGCCACATCGATAGATGGCGTTTTTTTAGTTTGTCGCAGTTTGTCGCTCCATATTTTTTTGAATTGAGTTTATTTTATATTCTATTACTTTTATTTAGAATTTTTGATGTAAATTAGGGGCGATGTGTCCGATATAAATGATTATTATTTATTTTATTATTTTATTTTACGTTTCCCTAGGAAAAATTGACAAAATGTTTTACGAATTAGATCGCGCAAGCGACTTTTTCGCGTCGTTTTGTTCATATGCGTATTTTCACAGTTCACCTTAGTAAAGGATCACAATGAATGGGGAGAAATTTCCATTCTTATTATATGTATGGATATGGATTTCAATTTTTTTTCCTACTTAATTTGTTTGATATTTTTTTAACATGCATATAGTCGAGAAGAAGACGAATCTAAGAAACCATAGATCATCAAAATCGGTTTAGGCGTTCTTGAGTTATGAGTATTGAAACTTCTACGAAGTACCAGGAGACCAGAAACATGTAGGAGATGTTCGGCTCATTTCGTGAGATTCCGGTTAAGTTCGGATTTGACAATTACGTCATTAGACGTATTCGAATTTCAAAAAAAATTGAAAATCGAACGCGTCAAATTTGTCATTTGTCAAATCCGAACTTCACCGGAATTTCACGAAATGAGCCGAACACCCCCTACATGTTTCTGGTCTCCTGGTACTTCGTAAAAGTTTCAATACTCGTAACTTAAGAACGCCTGGACCGATTTTGATTATGTGTGGTTTCTTAGATTCGTCTTCTTCTCGACTATATGCATGTTAAAAAATATCAAACAAATTATGTTTGAAAAAAAAAGTTTAAAAAATCTACCAAATGGCAGAAATTTTGAAAAATCCACCAAATGGTAGAAATTTTAATAAATCTGCCAAATGGTAGAAATTTTTAATAAATTACCAAATGGTAGAAAATAAAATGGTAGTTTTTGGTAGAATATTTATATGGTAGAAAAAGCTACCAAATGGTAGAAATTTTGAAAAATCGACCAAATGGTAGAAATTTCGAAAAATCTACCAAATGGTAGAAATTTTGCAAAATCGACCAAATGGTAGAAAATTTAATAGTAGTTTTTGGTAAAATATTTTTATGGCAGAAAAAGCTACCAAAAGGTAGAAATTTTGAAAAATCTACGAAATGGTAGAAGTTTTGAAAAATCTACCAAATGGTAGAAATTTTGAAAAATCTACCAAATGGTACAAAATTTAATGGTAGTTTTTGGTAACATTTCTACCATTAGGTAGCTTTTTCTACCATGAAAATATTTTACAAAATTTTACATTAAATTTTCTACCATTTGGTATATTTTTCAAAATTTCTACCATTTGGTAGATTTTTCGAAATTTCTACCACTTGGTAGATTTTTTAAAATTTCTACCATATGTTAGCTTTTTCTACCATATAAATATTCTACGGAAAAAAATATTTTTTATATCGTAACTTAAGAACGAAAAAATATAAAAATATTTTACCAAAAACTACCATTAAATTTTCTACCATTTGATAGATTTTTTGAAATATCTACCATTTGGTAACTTTTTCTACCATATAAATATTCTACCAAAAACTAACAATTAATTTTCTACCATTTGGTAGATTTTTCAAAATTTCTACCATGTGGTAGATTTATTAAAATTTCTACCATTTGGTATATTTTTCAAAATTTCTACCGATTGGTAGATTTTTCAAAATTTCTACTATTTTGTATATTTTTCAAAATTTCTACCATATGGTAGATTTTTTAAATTTTCTACCATTTCGTAGATTTTTCAAAATTTCTACCATTTGGTAGATTTTCGAAATTTCTACCATTTCGTAGATTTTTTAAAATTTCTACCATTTTGTAGCTTTTTCTACCATGTAAATATTCTACCAAAAACTACCATTTCATTTTCTACCATTTGGTAGTTTTTTCAAAATTTCTACCATTTGGTAGATTTATTAAAATTTCTACCATCTGATAGATTTTTTAATATTTCTACCGTTTGGTAGATTTTTCAAAATTTTTACCATTTGGTAGCTTTTTCTACCATAATATTTTACCAAAAACTACCAATTAATATTCTACCATTTGGTAGATTTTTCAAAATTTCTACCATTTCGTAGATTTTTAAAAATTCTACCATTTGGTAGATATTTTAAATATTTTTTTTCCAACTTAATTTGTTTGATATTTTTTAACATGCATATAGTCGACAAGACGAATCTAAGAAACCATAGATCATCAAAATCGGTCCAGGCGTTCTTGAGTTATGAGGATTGAAACTTCTACGAAGTACCAGGAGACCAGAAACATGTAGGAGATGTTCGGCTCATTTCGTGAGATTCCGGTTAAGTTCGGATTTGACAATTACGTCATTAGACGTATTCGAATTTCAAAAAAAATTGAAAATCGAACGCGTCAAATTTGTCATTTGTCAAATCCGAACTTCACCGGAATTTCACGAAATGAGCCGAACACCTCCTACATGTTTCTGGTCTCCTGGTACTTCGTAAAAGTTTCAATACTCATAACTCAAGAACGCCTGGACCGAATTTGATGATCTATGGTTTCTTAGATTTGTCTTTTTCTCGACTATAGACCTCCTTAAAGTTTCTGGTATCCTGGTACCTGGAGGTTATAGGAGCGACCATTGAGACGCCAAAAATAAAGTTGTTTTTTTCATTTGACATCAATTCTCTCAGATACTGTTTTATTTATCAGGATAAAAAATAGCCTATGTGTTATTCCAGAGTCCAAGCTACCTTCATACCAAATTTCAAGTCAATCGGTGCATCCGTTTAAGCGTGAAGAAGTAACAAACATACACACACACACACTCACACACTCACACACTCACACACATACACACAAACTTTCGCTTTTATAATATTAGTATGATTTAAAATGAAATAATGCGGCGGTCACACGATTTTAGGTGCTATAAATTTGCGTAGTTTATCGGCTGCTGTTAAACACATCATCAACAATCCAATACAGAGTTCGATTCATTTCAATGATGGCCATGTTCTGCAATCGTAGAAGTAGGATCTAGGACTTATCAAGCCGTGGGAAAAAATAAAATTGCTAAGTTTCAATTTATTCATGGGTGTACCGATCACTTGCATGGACAACATTTTTATGCATTGTATTTTAGTTATTCAAATCAAAGCTAGCTTTTCGAAACGCCAAAATATGCGAGATAAAGATGTAGTATTTAATTTTATACATTATACCTAAACTTTCGAGAATTTCACCAAAAAGGGATATTTTCGTCACCAGCGTGGCATCACCTTCATAGCGTTTTTTACCATGAAGGTGATTTTTAAGCCACGAAAGTGATTTTTTTGTATTTTTTTCTTTTGATAGGGCCTTTTTACCAACTAAAAAGTACTTTTTCTGTTATTTTAGGGTTTTAATACATACATACCAAATTTCTAACTAATAAAAAAGTAAAGTGAAAGGTAAAGTAATATCTCAAATTACGCATATTTTCTTCTGTAGTGAGGTTTATTGTTACGTAGAATGTCGTTTCATTGTACATTTTTGGTAGATTTAGTCTTTTAAAAGGGTTTTACTTGAAAAAGTTGTAAAAAAATAATGACGGAATCACTTTCGTGGCGTCGAAAATTACAAATGTTTTTCTTCGAAATGAAACGTACGATTTAAATCATTTATATAAAAGTTTACTCGTGTTATCCAGCTCTATACAATATTATACATAAATATTACAAATAAGCAATAAATAAGATTTGCCATGAAGGTGACGATGAGAATCGTTTCAATGAGAATGAGCCATTTACGTTAGTTGTTTAGATATAAGTTACATTTCGAGGCAATAATGTTTTTTTTAATGAATTATATATAATACTGTAATAGTAAAAAAATATTGAGTTAATTTAGCAGAGTTAATAGAATAAGCCAATTTTTTATAACTTTATTTAGTTAGTAGCAAGATTTTTTCTAAGTATTACTTTTTAGTTACTTTTTTATTAACGATTTCTCACTGTAATAAACTGAAAATGAGGAAATAATCACTAAAACGAATAGGTAGAGTGCTTTTCACGAAAGTAGACCTTTTTGCGGGACGCCACTATACTGGCAACACTGTGCGCATCCATGGTGAGAATAATTAAAAAAAAGATTTTTGACCTTGTGCTCTTTTGATTCCCTCGCTAACGCTCAGGATTCTAATTATTAAATCACTCGCTACGCTCGTGATTTCATTTTAGAATCCTTCGCTTGCTCGGTCATACAAACTGAGCACGCGGTAAAAAAGCAACTTTGCACTCTTGTTTGGCAATGCTTGTAATTGCCAATAATATTCTCGGAGAAGGTGCGGAGTTGTTGAATGAAAGAATGCTTGAGGTTGACTGAATGATTTATTTAACTTAACTCTAGCTTATCTGCTAAATAACTGCCCGCACGCGTACCATAGCTTGGGACGAACAATAGTGGATGAGGGAGACGGAAGTGCGAGTGAGATGGATAACTGCCCGCACATGTATCCTAGTTCAAGGCGTAAAGTAAGGGATGAGCGAGACAGATGGAAGTCCGAGTGAGACAGATGATTTTCAGCTCAGTATGCTGGGATGCTCCAGTGCGGTCGGACGGACTTTGTCTTGAGCTCCCACACTTGTATAACAAATAACTATTTAAATTCTGTCTTAGTGGTATGAAAGGTGTGCGTTTATCTCGCTCCGAGTGGTAATAAAAGCATTATTATCTGTAGGAGAATCCGAGAAATTTTGAATATTTCAGCACGAATAATGTGCGTTTAACTTGCTCCGAGTGGCTAGGAAACTAAATATTCTTATCTATAAAAGTGAGAGCAGCTCGTTGCTAGCCCCGAGAAAATTATGAATTTTTCAGCACGAATAATGTGCGTTTAGCTTGCTCCGTGTGGCTAGGAAACTAAATATTCTTATCTATAAAAGTGCGAGCAGCTTGTTGCTAGCGAGCACTAGTGGAGTCACTAAGCGACAAAAATGGGTCAAACCTGTTTTTTTCATGCAGAAGCATGAAACTTGGCACATTGATTTCTAATGTAAAAATAGGCTGATTTCGATCGGTAGCCCTCGGTAGCACCCCCTCTGGCAGCGAGGAGGGGGGTTGGAAGGGGCGCTCCACCCGGCTTCATTTTAAAAATTCTGGGAGACCACACATAGCTAATAGGTCAAGTTTGGTATCAATTTCGGATAAATCGAGGACGTAGATTTCATTTCTGGAATAAAAAAATGACATTTGTGATGATTTGTTTAGCAAAAAAATTAAAAATTAGAATTACGTAACTTCGTTTTTATTGTTCAAATTACTGTAAATTCAAAAATACTAGTTTTTTTAATAAACAAAAAATATGTTAATAAAGTCTAGTTTATGTAGATTAAAAAATATATAATTTTATATTACTTTTCTTTATAACAAACCGCATAAAAAAATCTTTTGCTGTCCTGGGCCGCAATTTTCTTTTAACCGCCATGAAAAGGGTTGTTAGTAAAAAACTTACTATTTCATGCTGAAGTTTAAAACTTGCCACAATTACAATTCCTTACGTTAAAATAAGCCGTTTAGAATCAGTAGCCGTCGGTAACCAGCCTTCTGACAGCGGGGAGGGGGGGTGAAAGGGGCGCACCACCCAGCTTCACTTAAAAAAATCTGGAAGACCACGTATAGCTAATACGTCAAGTTTGGTATCGATTTCGAATAAATCAAAGACGTAGATTTCATTTCTGATAATAAAAAACGCATTTTATGGGTTTTTAACCAAATTATAACACAAAATTAGTTCTTAGTTTTTTTTATTTAGAGGCACTTTAATTCTATATTATAGTAATATTTTGTGATAAACATAATTTTTTTTTAAAAGTTTATTTCAAGTAGATTAAAAAAATAGAACTTTTATATTATTTTTATAAACTTTTACTCGTACAATTTTTTTTAAGACACTAGAGTCGCTATTTTCTTCTCACCGCTGCGCTGCGTTGTAAACCCCCATCAACTGTAAAATACGACTATGTACATTCATTTAACATGTTATTGATATAAGAACTTGATATTGTCAAACATAAAATACAGAAAAATCCTATGGCACATCATAATTTACTCTCCCTGAGACAAACTTTTAAAATAGGCCCGAAAGTCGTATCTCTTTAATAATAAACGGCTAACCAAAGTTATGCATCTATTTTTCAATTAAATGTAATGTGGCAAAATTATAAATACTACTGGCACCTACCTACAGCTTATTTATATCGTTATATTGTTTTCCAAGACGGATGCTCCATATATAATATAATAATAATAATATAGTTCAAAACATTTTATGACGAATTATGATAAGCTTTGCACTTATTTATTTAATCAGTCCCATGCACAATATTCTGACAACTGAAAGGTTTTCAGACAAAGGAATGGTCTGCTTCTTGCTTCCTAAACCAAAAGAGAGGATGGGTTAGACTTAACCAAGAAATTATGCCTAGCCTCTCTCAAACAAAGTTCCTTGTAAAATGCGTGTAACAAATGCTGGTATACAGACATATCATGGAAGTAGAAGTATATTTTCCAAATAGTGTTTTTTTTTTGTGATAAGGTTTTTCCTACATAGTTATTGATTGTCGAGTAGTAATTACTGCTTGATCTGCAGTTTCATTGACCGCAAAACATCATATCAAAACCATATAGGTAGAGTTAAGTTTGTGTGCGGTACTTTTATGCTAGTCGAAGGATACGAGTCTTGCTATTTTCCAGCCTCCTGCTTGGTTTTAGAAGGAATAAGCAAACAAAGGGCCACCTTATTCATCTAACACCGTTTTGGTGGCCAGTATATTATGCACTATGCACGAAACTGATTTTATTTATAAATAAAGGGCGGATTGCTGAGATTGATGCAAACTGCATGAAGACGGTCTTAAAATGTAATGAGCTATAATAACAATATTATCTTTGGAAGAATCAGTCTTGGAATGTAACATACTGATATAAAAAAGCTTTAAGCCTGGAGTATTTATAATTTTGCTAGATAACATTTTGTTGAAACAGTTTGATTCATAACAATGTTTAGCAGTTTCCGTTCCGCGATTTGGTCGTGTTTTATCGCACCTATTTTTTAAAAGTTTGTCTCAGGGAGAGTAAATTATGATGTGCCATAGGATTTTTCTGTATTTTATGTTTGACAATATCAAGTTCTTATATCAATAACATGTTAAATGAATGTACATAGTCGTATTTTGCAGTTAATGGGGGTTTACAACGCATCGCAGCGGTGAGAAGAAAATAGTGACTCTTAGTATCTTAAAAAAAATGTACGAGTTAATTTTAATAAAATTAATTAAAATTTTCTATTTTATTTAATCTACTTGAAATAAACTTTTAAAAAATATTTATGTTTATCACAAAATATTACTATAATTTAGAATTAAAGTGCCTCTAAATAAAAAAAACTAAGTATTATTTTTGTGTAATAATTTGGTTAAAACCCAATAAAATGCGTTTTTTTAATATCAGAAATGAAATCTACGTCTTTGATTTATTCGAAATCGATACCAAACTTGACGTATTAGCTATACGTGGTCTTCCAGATTTTTTAAAGTGAAGCTGGGTGGTGTGCCCCTTTCACCCCCCCTCCCCGCTGTCAGAAGGCTGGTTACCGACGGCTACTGATTCTAAACAGCTTATTTTAACGTAAGGAATTGTAATTGTGGCAAGTTTTAAACTTCTGCATGAAATAGTAAGTTTTTTACTAACAACCCTTTTCATGGCGGTTAAAAGAAAATTGCGGCCCGGGACAGCAAAAGATTTTTTTATGCGGTTTGTTATTAAGAAAAGTAATATAAAATTATATATTTTTTAATCCACATAAACTAGACTTTATTAACATATTTTTTGTTAATTAAAAAAATTAGTATTTTTGAATTTACAGTAATTTGAACAATAAAAACGAAGTTACGTAATTCTAATTTTTAATTTTTTTGTTAAACAAATCATCACAAATGTCATTTTTTTATACTAGAAATGAAATCTACGTCCTCGATTTATCCGAAATTGATACCAAACTTGACGTATTAGCTATGCGTGGTCTTCCAGAATTTTTAAAACAAAGCCGGGTGGAGCGCACCCTCCACCCCCCCCCCTCCCCGCTACCAGAGGGCCCCTTCCATTAGGCTACCGATCGAAATCAGCTTATTTTGACATAAGGAATCAATGTGCCAAGTTTCATGCTTCTGCAAGAAAAAAACAGGTTTTGCACTAAAGTCCCCCACTACACCGAGAATATTTAAAAAAGAGTTTGCTAGGCGCTAATTTTGACAAGAAAAAAAAATTAAGTTACATTAAATTACTTAATTTTAATGGCCCCCATCAGCATCAACCCTGGATCAGCGCCTGATAACATGGAGTTAGTAGTACCTTTCAGGCGCGGATCCAGGGGGGGGGGTCAAGGGGGTCATGACCCCCCCCAAAATCCTAGTCGGAAAAAAAATCCGATCATATGAACTGGTTTTACGCTACTTTCACAGTTAGAATTAGGAATTTTTCTCTTAGCTGCAAGCTTTACGTACAAGTTCATAAAACTGTTTCGCTGTTTTAATTTATTTTTTTACCAAGCTACTTTTTTTCGGTCCTCGCCTACTATACGAATTATCCGTAGTCCGAAGGTTCTCGTAGCAAACTGCACAGTGTCTTTCATATTTGGGATTAGTTGGATTATATTAACTGCTGCAAGCTGTTCGCGCTTTATGTCGTCTTTGCAACTAAGTCTTTACGCTTGCAGGAAGCTGCTCGCATGTATAATAGTATTATTTTGGCTCGCAGCGAGCTGCTCCCGCTCTATAAATATTAATATTTAATTTTCATACTGCGAGCAAAACTCGGATCATTCATCCTGAAAGATTCAAAATTTTCTCGAGCTGCTCGCGAATCATTCGTGCTGAAAATTCAAATTTTTCGCGGTGCTCGCAGCGAGCTGCTCGCGCTCTATAAATAAAAATATTTAGTTTCCTTGCCACTCGGAGCAAGCTAAACGCACATCACTCGTGCTGAAAAATTCAAAATTTTCACGGCGCTCGCAGCGAGCTGCTCGCGCTTTTATAAGTAAGAATATTTAGTTTCCTTGCCTCTCGGAGCAAGCTAAACGCACATCATTCGTGCTGAAAATTTCAAAATTTTCTCGGCGCTCGTAGCGAGCTGCTCGCGCTTTTATAAATAAGAATATTTAGTGTCCTTGCCTCTCGGAGCAAGCTAAGTGCACGTCATACGTGCTGAAAAATTCAAAATTTTTTCGGCGCTCGCAGCGACCTGCTCGCGCTTTTGAAGATAAGAATATTTAGTTTCCTTGCCTCTCGGAGCAAGCTAAATGCACGTCATACGTGCTGAAAAATTCAAAATTTTCCCGGCGCTCGCAGCGCGCTGCGAGCATGTATAATAGTATCTCTCGGAGCAACCTAAACGCACATCATTCGTGCTGAAAAATTCAAAATTTTCTCAGGGCTCGCAGCGAGCTGCTCGCGCTTTTAAAAATAAGAATATTTAGTGTCCTTGCCTCTCGGAGCAAGCTAAATGCACGTCATACGTGCTGAAAAATTCAAAATTTTTTCGGCGCTCGCAGCGAGCTGCTCGCGCTTTTAAAGATAAGAATATTTAGTTTCCTTGCCTCTCGGAGCAAGCTAAAAGCACGTCATACGTGCTGAAAAAATAACAAAATTTTCTCGGCGCTCGCAGCGCGCTGCTCGCGCTTTTAAAAATAAGAATATTTAGTTTCCTTGCCACTCGGAGCAAGCTAAACGCACATCATTCGAGCTGAAAAATTCAAAATTTTCTCGTCGCTCGCAGCGAGCTGCTCGCGCTTTTATAAATAAAAATATTTAGTTTCCTTGCCTCTCGGAGCAAGCTAAACGCACATCATTCGTGCTGAAAATTCAACATTTTCTCGGCGCTCGCAGCGAGCTGCTCGCGCTTTAATATAAATATGACTATTTAGTTTCCATGCCACTCGGAGCAAGCTAAACGCACATCATTCGTGCTGAAAATTCAACATTTTCTCGGCGCTCGCAGCGAGCTGCTCGCGCTTTAATATAAATATGACTATTTAGTTTCCATGCCACTCGGAGCAAGCTAAACGCACATCATTCGTGCTGAAAAATTCAAAATTTTCTCGGCGCTCGCAGCGAGCTGCTCGCGCTTTTATAAGTAAGAATATTTAGTTTCCTTGCTAGTCGGAGCAAGCAAAACGCGCATCATTCGTATTGAAAAATGTAAGATTTTCAAGACTACGCTAAAACGAGTCTCAAAAAAAAATTCTTAGTTTGAAAAAAATTCTAGCCGATGACCCCCCCCAAAATTATGGTCTGGATCCGCGCCTGGTACCTTTATATAGTTCGAAAGGCTTTAATAGTAAACAGCAACATGTTTTCGCCTTAATGAAATATTGTAAGTCCTACCTAAATCATTATAATACTTGAAAAGGTGCATCTTAAGGGCATTCATCAAAATGCATCAAAAGAAGTTTGATGCATTTTGATGAATGCCCTTAAGTACTTCTCAATCACTTAACTCGCGAATATGTTAAAAAAAATTAATAAATAATTAAAAATTTTGCGAGGCCCCCTCAAGCGCGAGGCCGTCGGCGGTCGCCGACGTCGCTGACGCCTAGCGCCGCTACTGTCAATACCTACCAAATTTCAGTTCAACCAGTCCACTCCTTTAAGCTGCGTTTCCAACTCCTTTTTTGGTCTACACTCCAAACAAAAACACGTCGACACACAAAATTCCCCTACACAAAAAAAAATGTCTATGCTTCAAGCGTCAACAAATGTAATTGCTCTGTTTATTCATTTATTTATTTACTAGCTGAGCCCGGCGGTAAGCTTCAACAAATGTTTTTGCTTTGCATAGCCGATGGAAAGCAAAAACATTTGTTGACGCTTGAAGCATAGTGTACGGTTTACACCTTTAATAGTTAGTTAAGAGTTCGTAGATAGAGGGCACGAGAATGAGTACGACACACGTGTAGTGAGCACGGATGCTTTATTAGTACTAAATATGTTATGTTACAGTTACAAGTATATTAGTTAGAATATGTAATACGAGTCCGCACATCATAATATTACATTATTGTTACGGTAGACCGTACATGCTCCCGAGGGCGAGAAAAGAACAAATTTAAACTTAAGATAAAACTTATAAATTTCACACTACACTATCACTTAATGCAGGTAGGTGAGGAGACGTGGCTTTGTCCACGCGGGACCAGGATCGAACCCCGCAGGAATCCTCGTCGTTGCTTGCAGTTGTCGTCGGTAGATGTCTGAGCTGAACTGTAGGCTCAGGTAGTTGGTGTGCGGCCGCGTGAAAGGGGACAGAATATCGTGCCCGCACGCGCCGCCACAAGTATACACCAGCCGCGATGAGAGCAACGCCGGTCAAAATGTATAACACGGCGAACTGATGAATGTCGTGCTGTGACAGTCGATCGCTAGGTAGACTGTCGTCCTTCATTCCTTGGAGTTGTTTGTCAATGTTTTCTAGTTGAGCTGAATATTGTTGATGTTCTTGATCCTCGGCCTCAGTTGAAAATAAAAGTTCTTTCTTGATAGGTAACGTTAAGTTGAATACATTGTTAATTGATGGAATGTTTACGTTCTGAACAGCTGATCGCACTGTTATCGTATTAGATAGCTGCATGTGCGAGTATATAGTCAGTGAGTCACTCTTTACAATGCACCCATCGCCGAGAGTGATAATGCCGGCCTTAGTGACGCGTTCGACGGTAACTTGATGCTCGCATATGATTCTGATAGCGACTTGGCCACAGCTGAAGTAAAGGTAAGTGTTCACGTTGTTCTTGTTGGTTTCTGTTTCTTTAGTTTCAGTTTCTGTGTCTTGTATATTTTGTTTGTTATCTTCTTCGTTAGCTATAGGTAGTTTAGATAGTTTCGTTATAGGCCGTTTCAGTGTGCCGTTTTTGGTGCGGACTGTCACTACTCGTACGTAGCCGTCTTTCCCAGGGTGAAGTTCCACAACTCTGCCGAGAGCCCATTTTCCGGGTGGCAGGTTGGCATCGTGGATCACGACAATATCGTTTATCTTCATGTTTTCTCTAGGCTGTCGCCATTTGCTTCTTGACGACAGTTGTGTTAAGTACTCTGACTGCCATCTCTTCCAAACGTCCTTGAAGATTTTTTGCACGAGTTGCCATCTTGTTCGTTGATCTGTTTCAGTTTCGATAATAGTTAAAGTTGGGCCGCTTGAAAGGAAGTGCGACGGTGTCAGATAGTCGATGTCTTCAGTATCTTCTGTTAAAGGTTGAAGAGGTCTCGAGTTCAAGCAGGCTTCCAGTTGTGCCAGCAGCGTAGACAGCTCTTCAAAGGTAAGTTTTTGTTCCCCTAGAACTCTTTTCAGGTGGTGCTTCAGGCTTTTCACGCAACTCTCCCAGAGTCCGCCTGCGCTAGGCCATGAGGGTGCGTTAAAATGCCATTCAATGTTCATATCTGTTATCGCTGAGTAGAAGTCAGGGTCAAGTGTGTTCTTAAGATCGAAGTATTCTTTAGTTAAAGTGTTGTTAGCTCCATGGAAGTTTGTCCCGTTGTCACTAAACATGTGACGTGGAGCGCCCCGTCGTGCCGCCAGTCGCCGCAGAGCTGATAAGAATGCAGACGAACTGAGGTCGGAGACGAGTTCCAGATGTGCTGCCTTCGTCACCATGCACACGAAGACAGCGATGTAACCCTTAGTGGTTTTTATACCTCGGCCTTTGTTTGATTTAACTTCCACGAATCCAGTGTAATCAACGCCCGTGTGATAAAATGGTCGGGTCGGATTACACCGCGGCGCCGGTAAGTCTCCCATCAGTTGACTATGTTGTATAGGGTTTTGCCTTCTACATTTTATGCAGTTGTAAATTCGTTTTTTGACAGCCCTGTTGCCGCCAATTATCCAGTACTGTTTTCGTATGTTCGCTGACGTAAGACGTGCACCACCGTGGAAGGTAAGTTTGTGAGCTTGATCGATGAGTAGTTCAGTGAAGCGGCCGTCGTGAGGTACGATGACGGGATTTTTCTGTTCATTGTCAATGTTGGCGTTGTTTATTCTACCTTTCACTCTGAGTATCCCCTCATCGTCTAGGTATGGGCTCAGAGGTAGAAGTTTGCTTTTTCGATCCAGCTCTTTGTTTTGTTTCAGGTTTTGGATTTCGTCTTCAAACGAGGTAAGTTGTACATGCTTTATTAAAATGTTTCTTGCTTTTCTGATTTCAGATGCAGTTAAATGCTTCGGCCGGTTGACGTCACGAATTCCTGCGCGTAGTATCCAAGCGATAACGCGAGTAACCCGAGTCAAACAGCTGTTTCTCGTGAGTAAGGTTTGTATTCGCTTCGTTGTAGAGTTGTTTAGTTTGTTCGTAATGATTTTCCGTAAAATATGTGTAGTTACGGTCTTCATAGTTGTAAAGTTTGATATGGTTGTTTTGAAACTCTGTCCAGTAGGTTTCCAGGGTTTCAAGTCGTTTCTTGATGTAGGCTAGAGTCTTGCGTTCGGCTCCATCCTTTTTAAAGTTTCGTTGTAGTTGTTCGATGCCCTCTCGAAGCTGTTGTTGAGTGTCGATAATTTCTTCGACGGTGCTCATTTTTTGAGAATGTGATCTATATCCTCTCTACGGTATATGCACCTTCTCAATCCAGCCGGTGAGACCCGCTTGTGGGAGGCCGACTGAACCGATTTGCTACCGCAAAAAGAAACACAAACCACACCTCAAGAATAGTTGTTAAGTAGATAGTATATCCACAGATTGTTGCTGTTGCGTACTTGCAGAGACACTTATGTAATCACGGTAAGTTCACACGAATGTCCAAGCGCGTACAAATGTTCAAGTTAGTTTTGAAGACCAAAAAATATTTGGGCCTCAAATTGTTAGTTAGTCGCTCGAAGGACCATAAAGATGTACGGGCCTCGAATTGTTATTTAGCTAGTCGCTCGAAGGACCATAAAGATTTACGGGCCTCGAATTGTTAGTTGGCTAGTCGCTCGAAGGACCATAAAGATGTACGGGCCTCGAATTGTTAGTTAGCTAGTCGCTCGAAGGACCATAAAGATGTAGGGTTTACACCTTTAATAGTTGAGAGTTCGTAGATAGAGGGCACGAGAATGAGTACGACACACGTGTAGTGAGCACGGATGCTTTATTAGTACTAAATACGTTATGTTACAGTTACAAGTATATAGTTAGAATATGTAATACGAGTCCGCACATCATAATATAACATTATTGTTACGGTAGACCGTACACATAGACATTATCTTTTTTTTGTGTAGGGGAATTTTGCTGTGTGTTGACGTGTTTTTGTTGAGAGTGTAGACCAAAAAAGGAGCTGGAAACGCAGATTTAGACTAGCAGTTTATGCACAGGGATATCGATACAACAAACTTCAAATATATTCTGCAGGGCCATATTTAACTTACACAGTCCCTATATGTGATACGAATCATTGGCCCGCATATATAGACGACCCATAAAGGCTAGAGGTAAAATAATGTGAACGCACTACATATATTTAAAGATTACAAAATATTATTTTAAAAATTGACAGCAATAACGACGCGTGACATAACATTTGTGAATAACGCCACAGTATTTTACTCTGTGGATTATATAACTTGTTGAATTTCGATCTGTGGTACAAAAAAAAATATAAAAAAAGAAAAAATGTGCATCGTACATATTCGCAAGCCATTTTATTATTTTAAAATTATAATATTTCGTACATAATAGAGGGATTTATTAGCAATGCTCTTAGAAATATTAATTTCTTGAAGAGACAGACTTGTTAAGTGAAGGAAGTACGAATGAAGAGTAAAATAATTGGTAAGTCATCATCACATATAATTTGGCATTTAGAGAAGAAAATAATGCTAACATTGCAGCACAGTTTATTGCGAGCTGTTGGGGAGTGACTCCACGGCCTGATTGATTGTGGGTGAGGAGTATTCATCTCCAGTTTTGTTGTTCCGGCTGGCTGAAGAGAACGCTGACGAGGAATAATTTCCCACCTCTGTGCTTGATCGGCCAGAGTGGCGCGAAAGCCGACAGCCCAACAAAACTTTTTGCTTAATGTCACTATCATTAGGTACCTACTTCCACTATCATGAGGCCCTTGGAAAATTCTTTGGAGGGCCCACTCTCCCAGTAAAAATTGTCACGTTATAATAAAAACGTAAAAGGTTAGAGAGAGGGAGGAGGTCCTGCGTTAAAGAAAAGGGGAGAGATATCAAAGACGTTGGGTTTTGTATTGTATTTCCTACAATTTTGAATATGTAAGATAAACATTTTCATGATTCATTACATATTATAAAGAAATATATATACCAGGACATTTCACACAGCGCCACCTAACCCTTAGTAACTTTATGCTTGTGTTATGGTGGTTAGCGTAACAGATATGATACTTATATACTTGTCTTTTATAAATACATATTTATAATAAATACACATCACTGCTCAGGCGGTAGAATAACTAGCACTCTTGGGGCACCACCTAGCTGCATTGCTAGCTGTATTGTTAGATCAATCACACTTTATTATTAAAGTTATGTGTTTTATCTATGTAGCGCTATCACTGGCCTTTTGCATCTATAAAAGATGATTTAAGCAGCATTCATGTTCAATGTACGGCACTTACGAGAATGGCTAGTAAGGCCTATACGGGAGCAGGCCCATGAAACTTGGTACAGTTGTCGACTAGTAATTACCTACTACTACATTAAACACATTATGCGCGTACACTCATCATTGTGTGTGTAAACTACGCAGGGTTGATACGAAACTCACTTTGTAGCAAGTGGTACGAGTTAAATCGACTAGACGGCGCTTTTTGCAATATATGACAGGGTCCATAAAATATAATTATTACGTAATATTATTTTTGTTTTTGAAAAATTTTAATTGTGGAAAGTGAATACATTTATTGAATATTGAATCTAATAAGAAAACTATCTAGAAATTAAACAAGCATAATTTTAAAGTAATCCATATCCATACATATAATAAGAATGGAAATTTCTCCCCATTCATTGTGATCCTTTACTAAGATGAACTGTGAAAATACGCATATGAACAAAACGACGCGAAAAAGTCGCTTGCGCGATCTAATTCGTAAAACATTTTGTCAATTTTTCCTACGGAAACGTAAAATAAAATAAATAATAATCATTTATATCGGACACATCGCCCCTAATTTACATCAAAAATTCGAAATAAAAGTAATAGAATATAAAGTAAATTCAATTCAAAAAAATCAAAAAGCAAAAAGTGCGACAAACTAAAAATACGCCATCTATCGATGTGGCTGTAAACGAACCTACGACCATTAGTTTAATTTGGGCTAAATTTGTAAATAGTTTGTGTCACTGGTGTTTGGGCTCATTTGATTCGTCTTGACGAGTACTTTGATACTATATAGTAACCAGGGTCCGAAGACGGAGCTGGAAGGTGGCCATAGGAACTCCGTGATTAAAAGAAAAAACCCCATCGAGTTTGGGCTCATTTGATTCGTCTTGACGAGTACTTTGATGCTATATAGTAGCCAGGGTCTGTACATAGGTAGGTATCATTTTACACCTTATTTTTAATTTCTAAACCATGTAAAATCATCAGGAAACAAATTAGAATTCATTTAAATTAGTAAATGTAACTTATTTCTCATATGAATCAGCGCCAGCGAAAAATAATGGAAGTAATCGAATGTGCGCATGATGCGTGTAAATATCAGTAATAAATATCTTTTTGCTGCTTATTTTTAATTTCTAAAACATGTAAAATCATCTGAAGATAAATAGAAAAATTCATTTAAAGTTCATTGTAAAAGTAAATTATTTTTCATACAAGCTAGCGCCACGGAAAATAATGGAAGTAATGTCCTAAGAAAAAGAAATATCGTTTATTCTGCAAACAGTTTTAGAAAAGAAGTCCCGCGTAACCTAGCGGAACTAAATAATAGATTTATAATTACTGTGAATACTTCATTTATTATATATTTTTTATTTGTTAGATTAATTAAATATTACGTACCTATTTAATTGAGAAATTAAATATGAGAAATTATGAATTGTTAAAAATCTGTAGATATTTTAACTTAAAATCACGCGATTGTGGCGCTCCATCTAGGGGGATCTTTTGTAAAAATCACTGGTTATCCGGAGACACACAGACATAAAATCTGTTCACACCCATTTAGGCATACATCCAGACACAAACTTTCACGTTTATAATGTTAGTAAAATTTTGCAATGATTATTATAGAACCTTTTATCTGTGTTATAGATAATCATAGGCGGATTTAGGGGGGGGGGGGCAAGGGGCCAAGCCCCCCCCCCCCAGAGTCATTAAGCAAGCTGCTCGCGCACATATTATAAAGGATGTTTAAGCTTTCTTACTGCTCAGAGCGAGTAGGCGGATTTAGGGGGGGGGGCAGGGGGCCAAGGCACCCCCAGAAGCATTGTAGAGTTACGAATTTCGCACATATTTCATGGTAAAGATTAATTTTTTTTTTCGGCGCTCGCAGCTAGCTGCTCGCGCACTTATTGTAATGGATGTTTAAACTTCCTAACCGCTCAGAGCGAGCTAAACATACACTTTTCGTAATAAAAATTATAATATTTTTGGCCGTCTGCACCTTGCCCCCCCCCCCAAAACCAAATCCTGGATCCGCCTATGATTTTAGGTATACACCTCAGTGGTAGAGTCCTTCTCATGAATGAGGTCCCGCGGAATTTTGCGGAACTAAATTAAATTTTTTCGATAAATTCTGGACTTCATGCCATAAATAATTTTTCACCACTCTCGCACGAAAATAGTGTCTTTGGTCATCGATTTCAGTGAGCAAAAGCCGTTTTTGCTCTCTAGAGAGGCAAAGTGATTTGAATTTCGAACACAATTTTATTGGCTATGAAGAAGTTGGTGTGTTCTGAAACTTATTTGTGTACAATTTTTATTTAACTGAGATGCACATAATTTTTAATGTTATTTATTGAATTTTAAGTTTATAAATTGTATTTTTTCAATAATATTTTAAATAAAATACTATTATAGAATAATAAGTCGTAAGTGAGTTTTTTTTAAATATTATTACAATTTGTTTTTCATAAATATGTTACACACACAAATTTCGAACGCAACTCTTTTAATAAAAAAAAAAAATACAAAATGGCGGGATGTAGAAGTTTAGAGTTTACAGTCAAATGGAGAATGCGTTGTGACGTCATCGATAAATGCCATCTTTGTCTCTCTCTTTTGTATGAGGTAAGTGAGATGGCACTTATAGTTGTCATTTTTCTTGCGACAGTGATGTTCACGACACATTTTCCATTTGGTTCTAAACCTCTTGGTAAAGATTCAAATAAATATTTTCAACTTAAGTTGTAAACTTTTGCAAATTTCTATTTGTGATCTAATAGTCTGTTTAATTACAAAGAAATGAGTGACCCCAGTGATGAAGGTAGTTGTCTTACGCCAAAAGAGTTGAATGAACAAGTTTCGAATGCCGAGTTCAGCCTGAAAAATCTAAAGTGAAATATGTAAAGGCGTACGAAAGTCAAAAGTCAAAAGTTTTTACTGCGCTTTAAATAGAAAAATTTCTGAATGAAGCACCAGACAGTAAATACCTCGCTTTAAAAGTAAGTAAATTGATACAAAAGCTAATTTATTTCAAAGAAAACCTATCTAACTGTACCTATCTAAAAATAAGTAAACTAAATTATTGTTATTTTTTACAGGTTGTATTAATTATTGGCATAAATGGTGCGTGCCGCTCAAATGAATTGTTGAATCTTAAGGTAAACGACGTTGAAAAGCATTCGGACAAATTAATATTAGTAAAATTATTGAACACAAAGACTAAAATCGACAGATCATTCGTCATTAGTGAAGAATATGTGAATGTGGTGGACAATTATATGGCATTACGACCCGCTAATACAAAAACTTCAAGATTTTTCTTACATTATGATAATGGAAAAAGTAAAAAACAGCCCATAGGCATCAATAAAATCGGTGATATGCCAAAAACGATTGCTAAATTTCATCAGCTTCCGGACTCCCATCTTTACACTGGGCATTGCCTGAGGCGGACGTCAGCAACACTCTTAGCTGACTCAAGCGCTGATATTACAGTTCTTAAACGCCATGGTGGCTGGAAGTGTAACAAGATTGCAGAAGGATACATCGAAGATTCTAAAGTTATTTAATATGCTAACTTTTAAAATTTGCGATAGTGGCGCCCCGCAAAAAGAACTCCTTTCGTGAAAAGCACTCTACCTATCAGTCACAGTTCCCGATTGAGCTGAAATTTTGCATACCGGGAATCGGATGACAATGCAATAATTTTATGACATGGAAGTGATCTGAAGTCTGATGATGGAGCTGAAAGGTGGTCATAGGAACCGCGTAAACAAAAGACAAAACCTCATGGAGTTTGTGTCCTTTTGATTCGTCTTTACGAGTACTTTGATGCTATGCATATAGTAACCAGGGTCTGATGATGGAGCTGGAAGGTGGTAACAAGAACCACGTAATTTAAAGTTAGCATTATTACACGATATCATTTTATATTGCTAAAACTAAAATTATAATAAGGCGAATTTGTATTTTAGTCGAACTTCGTCGTTACACGGTCTTTTATATTATTATTATTCTACTTTTAATACCTAATATTAAAAAAGAAAGGATTTAACGTTATTTCGACAGGTATGAGATATCTTAATAATATCTGAAATTTGATAGATATATTATAATAAATAGTTTGAGTACGTAGGTACATG
This sequence comes from Hemithea aestivaria, assembly GCA_947507615.1. Classification (NCBI taxonomy): domain Eukaryota; kingdom Metazoa; phylum Arthropoda; class Insecta; order Lepidoptera; family Geometridae; genus Hemithea; species Hemithea aestivaria. Next base: position 2,323,080 of record OX382351.1, on the reverse strand, counting down.
ATAGTTTCATTTCAGAAAATTTCATTTTAGTTTTTTTTATACAACGATGTAAGAAGATGAGCAAGATGCTCTCCTGATGGTAAGAGATAACGCTGGGATTTAACGAAGGTTAAATTCTGGGTGCACTGCTGAGTCATAAAATGTTAAGATTCTTCAGCCCAGTAATTTCACTAGCCACAGTGCCCTCCTACCGAAGCACAGTAATGTCTGCACATCATCAGGCGGCAGAATAACTGACACTGTTGGGGTACTAGCCGACCTCCTGCAGAGGAAGTCTACCCACGGTAAAGAGATCACCATTAAATGACGCGGAAAAGAGTCAAGAGTAAGTGTACGGAATCAAGCTGTTATTATTCCGTATTTTTATTAGTTTTTCTGATTTTAATGATAATTTGATATATCTTTGTTTACTGTATTTAATCTTGATGTACTATATGTGTAAGTGGTAATTTATTGCCGTTCTAATTTGTACTATGGTATAGGTATAACGATAGTTCTGGGACTTATCCCAGGACGTCTCTGAAATCTAAGTATTATTCACAAAAAATGTTTCATAATATTATTTACTAGCTTATGCTCGCGGCTTTGCCCGCACGGCAAAATCCTTTCTTAGCAGTGGTCTACGTCATGAAACCTTTCTATGTTCCAAATTTCAACCCAATCCATCTAGCGGTTGAGGCTGTACGTTATACAGATACATCAGTCACTAGCTTATTCTCATGGCTTTGCCCGCATGGACGGGTTACGTTTCATAATACCTACGGTCGTTTCAACTACGGTCGATATAACTACGGTCGATTCGCATAAGTTCATTTCACATATTGGACGACTCGCTTACAGTGCAACTCGCCTGCGGTTGATTAAACTATGGGCATGTGAACTAATGGGCGATTCGGCCAATGTTCATTTGATATATTGGTTAATTCAACTATGGACGACTCACCTACGGTTTATAAATTCTTTGCTATGCGTGTTTTTAGTACAGTATTCAGGGCAAACCGAAATCTGTTGGTTAGGTTAGGTTTGAACAGTGACCACAATGCGCGAGCCGAGCGAGCGAAGCGAGCGTGCCGCGGCAGCGGCCGGCGAAGCGCCAGGTATTTTTCTTATTACTGAATTATTTATCCTGTGTCATGGCATCTTCAGGCATTTTGGCATCTTCTTTCATCTACCTCATCATGGCAAAGTGGCATAATAAGCTGTCTGCGCACCTACAGATAGAAATCATTCAGGTATCAAAAACAACACGTTTCTGAATTCTGTACTATAAACAAGTATTTTTTAGCTGTCATACCTGACTAGCAGCCGGAAACATGGTCTAAAAATACGTGAACCGTCCGTTAGTTCGGTCAAAAATAGGCAAATCGTCCAATAGTTTAATCAACCATAGCTCAATCGACCGTAGCTGAGTTAACCGTAGGCGAATCGTCCAATATTGATTTCAACCAATAGTTATTATAAACGTAGGCGAAACGTCCAATAGACATTTTGAATAGTAGGTGATTCGATCGTAGTTACATATTGGCAAGGTTTGCCAGCCTTTACTAATTCTACGCCCATTAAGTCGCAGAAAACCCGTGAATTGAATCCCTCTTTTCCGTGGAATTGGAAATCGAATTAAATGGTCTGCATCAAATTCATTAATATATGAATAATTTACTGTCACGCGCTACGAAGTGCGCGCGGGTCAGCTAGTATCAAATAATATTATTATGATGATCATGGTTTTATTCATAAAAAATCTGAAAAACTTCAGATTCTTGTTGGAATAACTGATTGGAAATCATTAATACATCGAACGATAACACCCAATTTTTAATGTTATGTTATAATAATTAAAAAATATTATATACGCGCTATTGATTACTGCCAACCCAATGCGTCATCATGCCAAGTCATCTCGCGGGCCACTTGGGGGAGCGGGACAAAATTTGGCGGGTGGAGGTGAGTGTCGCTTCTTTACGTAGTAATAGTTTCTATTCTTTGACGGCAGTGGCAACGTCGTCCACAAAATGTACAGACAGATTGTGTGCCTGGTGTGGGTGGAGGATTAGCCGCACGTTGGTGCCGTCTGTCACGTCTTTGTGCTAGGTGCTCATATAATCATCCATGAATATGGTGATAGGTGGTAATCCAGGAAGGGGGCGCCCGAAAAAGGTTTGGATGAACTGTGTGTGCCGGGATATGCGTGCTAGGGGAGTGGATGCAGATATGACGGATGATAGAGCAGAATGGAGGAGAAAAACGTGTTGTGCCGACCCTACCTAGTGTGGGATAAGGGCAGGAAGAAGAAGCTCTATAATATAATCATAATATTTATTATTTGTTGCAGGCAACCAACATTTGTGTTTATCGAGAGATCAATCAACATGGAAGACAAACAAATTACAACAAATGAACAGGACTTTGGTGATATAGAAATAAAGCAAGAGCATGATATATGTATGCAAGATAGAGAAGAATCTGACTCTGAACTAGTAAATATAAGTGAAGATATAATACTCAAAAGAGAATATGAGGAATTATATAAAGACCATATCATAAAGGATGAAATAGTTATTGGACCAGAGGTAATACAACAAACTTGTATGAACACTGATTCTGTTTCAACAGATGCGGCAGATTGTGATGACAACTATTATCATTGTACTGTAAGGCTTGAAAGGCTCAAACAAGATGTTATTGCAAAGGCTATAAATAATAAACGGTACACATGTGATATATTTAAGAGAGATTTCATCCACAAGTATACTTTACGAAAACATATCAAGAGACATGACACTGATTCTATTAAAATATTATTTTGTGAGCTTTGTAAAAAGGTATTTTCAACACAAGCAGGATTAAAAAATCACATTGACAGATACTGTCCTACGTACAGAAAACCAGTATCATGTAAGCTTTGTAATAAGGTTATATCTACACCAAGTCACTTAAATCAACACATGAAATATCACTGTTCTATGAACAAAAACAAATCAAAACCAGTATCATGTGAGCTTTGTAACAAGGTTATATCTACACTAAGTCACTTAAATCAACACATGAAATATCACTGTTCTATGAACAAAAACAAATCAAAACCAGTATCATGTGAGCTTTGTAAAAAGGTTATATCTACACCAAGCGACTTAAATAAACACATGAAATATCACTGTTCTATGAACAAAAACAAATCAAAACCAGTATCATGTGAGCTTTGTAATAATGTTGTATCTTCACAACATTACTTAAATAAACACATGAAATATCATTGTTCTATGAACAAAAACAAATCAGAACCAGCATCATGTGAGCTTTGTAATAAGGTTATATCTACACCAAGTCACTTAAATCAACACATGAAATATCGCTGTCCTATGAACAAAAACAAATCAAAACCAGTATCATGTGAGCTTTGTAAAAAGGTTATATCTACACCAAGTGAATTAACTCAACACATGAAATATCACTGTCCTATGAACAAAAATAAATCAAAACCAGTATCATGTGAGCTTTGTAATAAGGTTATCTCTTCACCAAGTGACTTAAATAGACACATGAAATATCACTGTTCTATGAACAAAAACAAATCAAAACCAGTATCATGTGAGCTTTGTAAAAAGGTTATATCTACACCAAGCGACTTAAATAAACACATGAAATATCACTGTTCTATGAACAAAAACAAATCAAAACCAGTATCATGTGAGCTTTGTAATAATGTTGTATCTTCACAACATAACTTAAATAAACACATGAAATATCATTGTTCTATGAACAAAAACAAATCAGAACCAGCATCATGTGAGCTTTGTAATAAGGTTATATCTTCACCAAATCACTTAAATAGACACATGAAATATTACTGTTCTATGAACAAAAGCAAATCAAAACAATCATGAAAATCATTTCAATGTGCGATTCGGATTGTGTAAATATAACGCCAAGACGCTATCATTCAATGATAAAAGATAATAAACTAAATTGGAAATGTCCGAAATGCCAATGCACGAAACGGAAAAAGGACAACACCAATACACTAAATGGATCTAATACATTGAGTACTCAGGAAATATCTTTAGTGACTACAAGGATAGTAAGAAACCGAGGTGTTAATCTTCTGATGATATTCCGAATAAGGACTCTCAAATTTCAATTGATAACCTTCGTACTTTGATTAGAGAGGAGCTCAGCTCTACCTTGAAGGTCATCATCAATGTAGTCACGGAACAACTAAAGTCTTTATTACATGACATAATAACGGCGTTTGAAAAATCACTTGAAGAATTCTTTAACTCTACATATGAAATTATAAAACTCATCTCAAAGAGAAATCTCTACTAATAAATAGTTTGGAGAAGGAAAATGCATCGCTTGAAAACGCAGTTAAATATATGGCTGATAGACTAGAGAAAGTAATATAGAGATAAATGGCGTTCCTGAAAACCGTGAAGAACACCTTTCAAGCTTGTTTATGCAAAATGCAACTACTGTACGATGCGATATCACTGACTCCGACATTGTGCAAGTATCTCGGGTAGCTAAACAATCAAAAGAGGCAAATCGGCCTCGCCCTATCATTGATAAATTAAAAATGCGGGCGTTACGTGATAAACTGCTCTCTGCAACCTCCTAGTTCAATAAAAATCAGTCTTCAAAGCTGAACACGCAACACCTTGGATATGGATTGAATAAAGAACCTGTATACATGTGTCAGAAAATCTAAGTCCAGCTTACAAAACTACATGCTGCAGCCAGAAAAAAGCAAAAGAAACCGTTCACCGATTTGTTTGGATTAAATGAAGATGGGCGTATTTATGTCAGAAAAGATTAAAAGGCACCCGCAATCTAGTATATTACGCAATGCTGACAGCCTAGAACGTCTATAATAATTTTACCGTCACTTGTAAGGAATAACAGTTCATTTTATTTTATTATTTATTTGGGAAAACAAACAGTTTGCTTATGTACTATATTATATCTATATCTTAATACTACATTATTTTAATAAGCAAACCCATAACATATTCCACGTATTATTTAGAGAATTATGGTGTGTCTAAACAGTGTTATCGCAAAATACTGGAAAAAAGGAGGAAATTTGTATACATACGTTATGCGTTATAAATCTTTTATGTAACCGACATAAAGTGTACAATAAATTTAGATCTTATACAAAGTGTTTTACTAACGTATAAAAATGTATTTAGAAGAGGGTGATAAGTACAACATTGTTTTTATGTAGGTAAGTAGGCACATACACGACATATCCGAAGCCAGCCACATCCATGCAAACATCATCAGCTAATTCATAGTCGCAACAAACTGAAAACTCTTTGACGTATTAAAGATCAGAGAGTCTCCCGCCTATCGCAGCCCTAAACTCGGCGATACTGCCAGCAAAGATATCAACGGCCTCGAACAGCCTGTTGTTGCCTGTTGTATTTTGGATGTAAATATGTTTCAAATGGCTTTAATCAACTTAATTACTTATATGGATAAAAGTAACATAAATTCTGGCTCAGATATGTACATTTTGGATCCAAAAAACTTTCAAAGACTTAAACATATCTTCTAGGCATTAAAATATTGCTGTGTAGAATATCCATAGTATTACTGACATGTCTTTTAAATTTCTTTGGTATTGTGACTTTCATTATTGTAAACTAACATTATTGGACTTCTTATTGCCTAAGCTAAGTCGATTGTATGTACCTATTTAGATGTTTTCTTACAATAATTGTGGAATAATAATTATGATTCCACGAACAAAAACTTTGTAATAAGGTCTTATCTTTATAAAGGATGATAAATTTGCAATTACTTAATTAACGTGGAGACCTATTGGATTGTAAAGATTAGATTCTTAAACGTCGTTAAGTCAGGACGTTTTCCATTTTAGTCTAGAGAGAGAGAGTGAAAAAAAATCAACTTGTAAAAAAATAAACCGTACTAATGCAAGTCAGACTACCCACTGAGGGTTTCGTTCAAGATCTCGGCTGTGGTTGTGCTAGCAGCTCCTGCCAGTAATATCATATACGATGCTCCATATTATATGTGAATTTCTGACGCGTAAGTTAGCACGTAACTACTTGGAATAATAACTGATATCTCTTTGCTCAATCAAATATTACGTTTTTTATTATATTTATAAATAAAATAAATAGTTACCCGTATAAATGATATATTTGTGTTTTATTGTTGACTAGCTGCGCCCAGCGGCTTTACCTGCTGCACAGTAGAGCCTTTTATGTTATTCCAGGGTCTAGGCTATCTCAATAACTACCAAATTTCAGTTCAACCAGTCCACTCGTTTAAGCTGTGTCTCCAACTCTTTCCAAGTGCATATATATAATCTGTGCACTCGGGCGAACGTTCGGCCCACGACTCGCCGAATCATTGGCTGGCATATATGGACGACCCATAAAGGCTAGAGGTAAAATAATGTGAACGCACTACATTTATTTCAAGATTACAAAATATTATTTAAAAAATTGACAGCAATAACGACGCGTGACATAACATTTGTGAATAACGCCACAGTATTTTACTCTGTGGATAATATAATTTGTTGAATTTTGATCTGTGGTACAAAAAAATATAAAAAAAGAAAAAATGTGCATCGTATAATACAAATTCGCAAGCCATTTTATTATTTTAAAATTATAATATTTCGTACATAATAGAGGGATTTATTAGCAATACTCTTAGAAATATTAATTTCTTGAAGAGACAGACTTGTTAAGTGAAGGAAGTACGAATGAAGAGTATAATAATTGGTAAGTCATTATAACATTTTTGGCATGTAGAATGAAAATAATGCTAACCCTATGGGATTTATTAGCAATACTCTTAGAAATATTAATTTCTTGAAGAGACAGACTTGTTAAGTGAAGGAAGTACGAATGAAGAGTATAATAATTGGTAAGTCATTATAACATTTTTGGCATGTAGAATGAAAATAATGCTAACCCCGCAGCACAGTATATTGCGAGCTGTTGGGGAGTGACTCCACGGCCTGATTGATTGTGGGTGAGGAGCATTCATCTCCAGTTTTGTTGTTCCGGCTGGCTGGAGAGAACGCTGACGAGGAATAATCTCCCGCCTCTGTGCTTGACCGGCCAGAGTGGCGCGAAAGCCGACAGCCCAACAAAACTTATTGCCACGTTCGGTGCCACTATGACTAACAAAATTAACGTGAACTCGCATGGCGAGTCGGTGGCACCGAATGTGTATCACTATCATTAGGAACCTACTTGCAGTGGCGTAACTACACTATATGAGGACCGTGGAAAATTCTTTGGAAGGGCCCCCCTCCCAGTAAATATTGTCACGTTATAATAAAAACGTTAAAGGTTGGAGAAGGGGGCAGGTCCTATTTAAAAAAAAAAGGGGGGGGGGGGGGTGATATCAAAGACGTTGGGTTTTTAATTTCCTACAATTTTGAATAGTTAGGATAAGCATTTTCATGATACATTACATATTATAAAGAAATATATCAAGACATTTCACACAGCGCCACCTAACCCCAAGCTGAGTAACTTTATGCTTGTGTTATGGTGGTTAGCGTATGGTAACAGATATGATACTTATATACTTGTCTTTTATAAATACATATTTATAATAGATACACATCACTGCGCATCATTGTTAGATCAATCACACTTTATCATTCAAATTATGTGTTTTATCTTTGTAGCGCTATCACTGGCCTTTTGTATCTATAAAAGATGATTTAAGCAGCGTCCCATGTTCAATGTACGGCACTTACGAGAATGGCTAGTAAGGCCTATACTGGAGCGTATTTCCATTGTCCCCGGACTCTGAGTCCCCGTCTAATGGGGACAGCGGTACTTGAATTAAATATTTAAAATGACTTCCTGTTGTCCCCGTACCCTGTCCCCGTTAAAGTTTATTCCCGCCGGTGTCCCCGTGATTAAATTTATATCCTGTTGGCCCCGTAACGTAGATTCAGGGACGAGGACAACGGGAAGTAAACATTTTACGTATTGTTGTCCCCTGAAATCTGTATTCCTGTTAAAAGCTTGGTTTTTGCCGTGGGAGAAAGATGAGTGAATTAAAATGAAATTAATTGACAAACATTTAAAAAAACAATAAACACAAGTGCACGCATCAGCTCAAAGAGCTGCTTGTGCATTATTAAATAATAATAATAATTTATATTTATAATAATTAAGGTTAAAAAAATGCAGTAGGTATTCTGTAGATTTAGGTTAAAATTCGTCTGTCAAAAAAAAGTTCTAATTGGTCACACCGCCAAAACCATGTTCTGATTGGTCACACATGCACTCAGTTCTAACACGTCACGCCTCATATTAGTTTACTGTAAATGTTTCCCCCAATTCAATTTGTCCAGATTTCAGAATCTGAAATCTTCACACCACCAAGTCTCATCGCTTCTGAAGCGATGAGACTTGGTGGTGTGAAGGAAATATGTAATAGTGCTGAAAAGTACCAGGGTCCTAGAAACTAGTAAGAGGTACCTGAGGCAAAAATATCTAAGGCCACAGACTAAGGCACAGAAAAAGGCTTCAATTTCTTTAAGGAATATAAATTATATTACTTAAAGAAATTTAAAAAATGTGATCTCTTCATGATTTCTGGTCTCCTAGTATTTTTGGTGAGAAATACTCTGCAAAATTATTGCAAAAATAACACCACACATCATGTAGTGTGCCTAACAAATGATATTTTAAAATTAGTAACAACCCTGGTGGGGCATTTGGAACTGTACTTTATAAAAAACGGGGACAGCGGGCAATAATTTTTAACATATTTAATTTGACTATATCATCAATGGGGACAGGGTACGAGGACAACGGGAAGTCATTTTAAATATTTAATTACATTACCGCTGTCCCCATAAGATGGGGACACAGAGTCCGGGGACAACAACACGTGAAATATTCACTTCCCGCTGTCCCCGTGCCGAATCTACGTTACGGGGACAACGGGAAAGAAATTTAATCACGTCCCGCTGTCCCCGTGACGGGGACATGGCGTTACGGGGACAACGGGAATACACCGGTCGCTTCTTTACGTAGTAATAGTTTCTATTCTTTGACGGGAGTGGCAACGTCGTCCCAAAATGTACAGACAAATTGTGATCCTGGTGTGGCTGGAGGATTGGCCGCAGGTTGGTGCTGTCTGTCACGTTTTTGTGCTGGGTGCTCATATAATCATCCATGAATATGGTGATAGGTGGTAATCCAGGAAGGGGGCGCCTCTGTGTGTGCAGGGATATGCGTGCTAGGGGAGTGGATGAAGATATGACGGATGATAGAGCAGAATGGAGGAGAAAAACGTGTTGTGCCGACCCTACCTAGTGTGGGATAAGGGCAGGAAGAAGAAGCTATATAATATAATCATAATATTTATTGTTTGTTGCAGGCAACCAACATTTGTGTCTATCGAGAGATCAATCAACATGGAAGACAAACAAATTAGAACAAATGAACAGGACTTTGGTGATATAGAAATAAAGCAAGAGCATGATATATTTATGCAAGATAGAGTAGAATCTGACTCTGAACTAGTAAATATAAGTGAAGATATAATACTCAAAATAGAATATGAGGAATTATGTCAAGACCATAATATCATAACGGATGAAATAGTTATTGGAACAGAGGTAATACAACAAACTTGTACGAACACTGATTCTGTTTCAACAGATGCCGCAGATTGGGATGATAACTATTATTGTTGTACTGTAAGGCTTGAAAGGCTCAAACAAGATGTTATTGCAAAGGCTATAAATAATAAACGGTACACATGTGATATATTTAAGAGAGATTTCGGTCACAAGTATACTTTACGAAAACATATCGAGAGACATGACACTGATTCTATTAAAATATTATTTTGTGAGCTTTGTAAAAAGGTATTTTCAACACAAGCAGGATTAAAAAATCACATTGATAGATACTGTCCTACGTACAAAAAACCAGTATCATGTAAGCTTTGTTATAAGGTTATATCTTCACAACATTACTTAAATGAACACATGAAATATCACTGTTCTATGAACAAAAACAAATCAAAACCAGTATCATGTGAACTTTGTAATAAGGTTATATCTACACCAAGTCACTTAAATCAACACATGAAATATCACTGTTCTATGAACAAAAATAAATCAAAATCAGTATCATGTGACCTTTGTAATAAGGTTATATCTTCACCAAGTCACTTAAATAAACACATGAAATATCACTGTTCTATGAACAAAAACAAATCAAAATCAGTATCATGTGACCTTTGTAATAAGGTTATGTCTTCACCAAGTGACTTAAATAAACACATGAAATATCACTGTTCTATGAACAAGAACAAATCAAAACCAGTATCATGTGAGCTTTGTAATAAGGTTTTATCTTCACCAAGTCACTTAAATAAACACATGAAATATCACTGTTCTATGAACAAAAACAAATCAAAACCAGTATCATGTGAGCTTTGTAATAAGGTTTTATCTTCACAAACATCTCTAAACAGACACATTAAATATCACTGTTCTATTAACAAAAACAAATCAAAACCAGTATCATGTGAGCTTTGTAATAAGGTTTTATCTTCACCAAGTCACTTAAATAAACACATGAAATATCACTGTTCTATGAACAAAAACAAATCAAAATCAGTATCATGTGACCTTTGTAATAAGGTTATATCTTCACCAAGTCACTTAAATAACCACATGAAATATCACTGTTCTATGAACAAAAACAAATCAAAACCAGTATCATGTGAGCTTTGTAATAAGGTTTTATCTTCACAAACATCTCTAAACAGACACATTAAATATCACTGTTCTATGAGCAATTCAAAACAAAAAAAGACAAAATATCAAAATCAAAGCAAAACCAGGATAATAATTTGAGCTTTATTCTTGTCCCATGTATAAAAACGAAGTAAAAAACAGTATCTTGTAAGCATCGTAACAAGGTTACATCTTCACTAAATTACTAAAACAGATGATCACTGTTCTATGAACAATTCAAAACAAAGCAAATTCAGTATCAAGTGAGGTAATATTATGTTTACTTAAGGTTTTAGAAAAAGTTCGTGAAATATTATGTAAAAAGTAATTAAAGTAAAAAAATATTTATTGACATTCTACAATTAAAAATACATAGTATATTAGTTACAACAAGACAAAATAACACAAAAGAATTTGGTACTTATATACTGTGTACATGTAATTTTGCTGTCAATTGGGATATGTTCCACTACCGAAGAAAAGTTACGTAAAACCGCAGTGCCATTGCCTTCCATGACGGCCGTAGATGATAGCAAAATAAACCTTGAAGGTGGGATAAATCCCTCCCTGGCTTCACTAAAAATAGATGCCCCTTACTTACTCCAAGAGCTTTTACGTCTTTTCGCACCCAACAATTATCTTCGAAATAGGAAACACCGGTTTTTCTCATTACCAACATCTCGAACTGTCGCCCGTTCCCGCTCGCCTATTCCTCGAACCCTCACGACTCTCAATAATATCTTGGACCCCTCCCCTCCATCAGTCGTGGTCCTCATGTCTGAGGGTCGTGACCTCCTCCATCCATGACCTTCCTTTTTACGATATTACGCCATCTTGTCCTATCTCCGGCCACCCGGAGAGCATCGTAGACGGTAGAGTCGAGAGTGGTGCGGATCTGGTCCGACCAACGCATCGGGCTTCGGCCACGGGGTCTTTTCCCTTCCACTTTTCCAGTAATTACGAGCTTTTCGAGGTTATCACCATCTTTTCTGGCAATGTGGCCGAAGTACTCTTAGATACGCTTCAGGCAGATCGTGGAGAGCCTTGTTCTTATCTTGAGTTTAGACAATATAGATGCATTGGTCCGAAACGCTGTCCACGGAATCCGAAGCATTTTTCTCCAGCACCACATTTCGAAAGCATCAATGCGTCTGCGGTCTGCACTTTTTAAAGTCCACGTTTCAGCGCCATAAAGGAAAATGGAGAAGACCAGCGTACGAACGAGCTTTATTTTCGTTCTGAGCGATCCCCCCTCACCTCCAACACCTGCACCTGTCCCTCCAAGTTTTATGCAGCTGAGACATGGCACTTTTAGCCATTCCAACTCTTCTGCGCACCTCAGGTTCACAGAAGCCGGTGTTGCTTATCGTTGATCCGAGGTAGACGAATTCTTGAACTGTTTCAAGTTTGAGTGCGCCAGTGAGTTCTAGCTTGGACGACCTGTCTATCACCATATTTTTATCTTGGACAGATGATCCGATTTTGACGTCTTTTCTGCAGGGTTATTCACTTATCCGTGAAAGAACCGAACCGAATATCGATTTGTCAAATATGTATGAAATGACGTATTATGTTAATACAACTTGACATGTCATGTCACGTCATTTCATACATTTTTGACAATCGGTATTCGGTTCGGTTTCCTAACCGATAAGTGAATAGCCCTGCTGACGACTGGCGTAGTATAATGCTTGTATGTCTAGAGTTTTTTGAGAAGAATGCAGGAATACGCGGGCATGTATTTTCTGTCTTAATTATTATAAGCTATGTTTTTCTTTTACTTTGTAATGTTTTACGTTTGTTATGTTTTTTTTTTTTACTATACTTTGTAATATGTAGCTACTGTATTGTTTAGGGGCTGCGCAGACGACAGACTATCCATGACGCACTTTTTAGTCTGTGAAAATAGAACCTATGCAATTATATGCTACTGCATATAATTGCATTGCACGACGCCGGCGCACAAATAATCCGTGTAATGTGCGTTACTGCATATAATTGCATAGGTTCTATTTTCACAGACTAAAAAGTGCGTCATGGATAGTTTGTCGTCTGCGCAGCCCCTTAATATCTTTTCTATAAGCTATCTTAAACTTTAGTAATGTAATTGGTATAAACCGTTCTATTGAAGTATAAATAAATAAATTACTGGAACGCGGTCACAATTACCGCTTGGCGACACGGTTTTGTCCAGTCCAACGATTAGAAAAACCTCACATTACAAATTAAAGAAATTGTTGGTCAACTCGGTGGTATAGATTTGCATCCACACCGCATAACCCCTTGTTGTAGTTTTTACTGTATGTTTTATTATACGGTAAAAGCTACCTCTACTTACCAAATTTCAGTCCAATCAGTCCAGGCTACCAAACAACCAGAAATTCATTAGCACTTTTGCATTTATATAATGTTAAGATAAGGGTATTATGACGTTATAATAATATCAAGATGTAATATAATACATTTATTAAATATTATTTTGATACATTTCTTGTTTTCCCTCCCAATCGTACCGAGCCGTCTCTACAGGGACTACAGTTTCCGCTGATGTATAATAAACTTTGCTAGAATTAGTATCACAAGTAAGACTAGCAGAAGACTTGCGTCTGGGTATTTCGTTGGCGGACTTATCGCTTTGCACACTTATTTTACCGTCAGATGAAGACATGGAACTTGGAACTATTTAAAAAATAATACACAAATATTATCTAGAACTTCACTAAGAAACAATTAGGGGCTGCGCAGACGGCACACTTTTTGTGCGATCGAGTCTGCGGCGCACAAAAAGTCTGCATGGCGCGCTGCCTCTCTCGTATCTGTCGTCTGCGCAGCCCCTTAAAAAAGAAAATTGTAGGTACGAATTTATTTTTCAATTTTAGTCATTTGTGCGAGCGAGAGAGCTGCACTGTGCGAGTGAGAGTCGCGGCGTGCAAGCGAGAAATAAAACACCAAAATGTCATAAACTAAAAACACATTTATTGAAACAATAAATAAAAAATAACATACAAAACGTAATAAACAAAACTACAAATGATGTCGGAGACAATCTAAACAAGGTAAAGAAACAACATATTACTCGTATTTACATGGACCTAACTAAACTCTTACAACTTTACTGGGTTCCCAATCGTACCGTGCCGTCTCTACAGGGACTACAGTTTCCGCTGACGTATAATAAACTTTGCTAGAATTAGTATCACAAGTAAGACTAGCAGAAGACTTGCGTCTGGGTATTTCGTTGGCGGACTTATCGCTTTGCACGCTAATTCTACCGTCAGTAGAAGACATGGCTGTTCGAGATTTGGAGCGATGCAGTATGCCCGCACAGCTGTGGTATTTAGAGAATTTGTCGTGCGCTCGATGTTCTAAGTTCACGTGCAAACTTAGTTGACGCCTGGAAAAAAGAGAACTATTACAAACAGGTATTTTTTTATATCCTATTATAGTGCTTATAGGCGCTTAGAAGTTTGAACAAATATAGCCACAGGCGGATTTAGGGAGGGCGGGGGGCAAAAGCGCCTGATCAAAATCTGCCGTATGAAGATTTTGATCAGGCGCTATTTCTATAAAATCACCAACAGCAATATTTCTCCAATTTATATGACTGGTGGCCAAACGTAGTAACTTTATATTTTTAATCTTCATTCCATTAAAAAAAGCGACACCAGAGGTGTTGTAATAAGTCAAATAATGTTTTGGTTCTAATATGACATTTTTCAATAAGACATTATTTAAGCGCCTGACAAAAACTTTACAGCACCGTAATGTGCACCAATGCCGCAAAGTGCTAATACCGTTTTTACAGCAGGCGTTCCTATTACATCACAACAATGTAGGTATTCTGATTCTATCTAGGTCTCAGTCACAACTTATTATACATCTACATACCCTGTGAGGACACTTGTTGAGTGTACTTAGTTTTTTTATTCCTTATAGGTTAACATTTGACCACGATAAGTTAAGCGACGCTGCCGTAGATGGTAGTAGTCATAAGTTTTAACGACCACTTGGCGCCAAGATTTTGTCCAGAGGGTAACTAGCCAAATAGATACTATCGAAGCCTCTCACCAGAGGGCCTATTGGCTATTTCTCACCCACTACGATTGATGACAACTTCAATGTACATTGCTGCATTTGTTATTTTACTCATAATAATGAGGCAGTTTAAGCAAGTAGGTAGGTAATATACGCAATTTTGTCTATGGATTCTAGTGTTTTACATGTATTTTTGCGATATCCAATAGGCCCTCAGTACCTACTTTCTAGATTTAAAACTGCAATGAAGAGTGTCGCAAAGGGTTGGAGTTGGCTAAAAATATATCTAACCTATGACTGAAGTTTTCGCCGCAAAAGTGGCAAACGACCGACCCGAAGTGTCTGCAGGTGGAACTACCCACTGAAGCCGACGATACGCTCTTATTATTGTTGTTCGTCCTATAACAATAAACCATGTTTAAAACAATATAAACCAAACAACAAACATTTAATTTTTTGGATTAAAACATAAGAACTTTAAAGCCAACGTCACACAGATGACCAGACACCGGTACGCAAGTGAAAGCGGATAAGATCAAGTGGTCAAGTGGCCTATTTATTTTAAAAAGTACGCACCCTATTTGTCAAACAAAAAGCCGACGCCACGGTAAAGAGATATACGTATACAGTATTTTGACTCCTTAGAAGCGGTCGAACACAAGGTCACGTGGATTCGCACCGAGGTCGGTAAGGTTCGGTAGGCAGCAAGTAGCAAGGCTAAGAAATACCGCAGAACGCTCATTCCAATTTTTTCAGGTGTACGGCAAGAAGGAGCGAGTGAATTACACAGTATCCGAATGCCAAGTGACGATGTTTAGGTGAGCTTTCAAGTGGTGTAGGCTCATGTGGTTATAAAACCGTGATAAGGCAATCACTCACCTAATATTACAACAACTGATCGTCCTCGTCTTCCCATCATCAGACCCGCAATCCGACTTCATAACACACTCCGACGCTCTCTTCTTAATACTATTCATCATTTGTTCCGGATCCGAAATCTTATCGAAAAAGGACACAATCTTCTTCAATTTATCATCGGAAATCTTATTTTCCGTATCCGTTTGAGTGTTGCTCGTTTTTGAAGATAAATAATTGTTAGAGTTAAGTTTGCTGATGCCTATATGCTCATTTTCGTGGGATATTTTGTCTTGTTCTGTTGCGAAGCCTTCATGACAGTAATGGCAGATGTATTTGCGATCTTTTAAGTGACACAGGTTTAGATGGTCGTTGTAGTTTATTATGCCTGGATAGATTGAAAACAAAATTAAATATCCATAGATACCACTCTAATATTATAAATGCGGAAATGTGTGAGTATGTTTGGTACTTCTTTACGCCTAAGCGGGGGGAACGATTGAGCTGAAATTTGGTGTAGAGATAGCTTAGACTCTGGACACATAGGCTACAGTACAGGGGGTAAAACTACTGGGCGCAGGTAGTTTTATATAAATTTGAATGTGTAATCTGTCTTTTACCTCTTCACGCTTAAACCGCTGATCTAATTTCGACGAAATTTAGTACAGATAAAAAAGAAAAGACATAGGGTAGTTTTTATCCCAGGGAATAAAACCACGGGCGTCACAAGAAAGATCTTACCTACTTGTAACGCCCCACATGCTCACCCACGTTTAAAAGTTTATCCTATGGGATAAAAACTACTCTATTATGTTTTTTTCCTATACCTGTACGACCTATCTTACCCTTTTGCATAAAAATTAAACAAAAGAAATAAATTTCTGCGTAACTCACCGTACAAAATCATCTTACATCCCGACATTGGGCACTGTCGCGGCGTAGTATCCATCAAGCAATTCCTCTGAACCGATTGAACGTACGACAAAATGGGCGATTTCAAGTCCCTCAACGACCCCTCAGACTTTATCTTCTTAGTCCTTCTTAACCTTCGAAACCTCAACCCTCTTCTTCTTCTCTTCTGTACCATGGAATCACTTGCTGAGTAAATTTGTTCCTTAGGTATATACTCTCGCAAACCAAACAGTCTTTGGACGAAGCATTGAAAACGGGTTAACTTTCGTTTCTCAAACATTAGATTGAATGGCATGGGTGTGGATAGATTCAGAGGTGAGTAATCGTTTTCGTTTTCTGAGGCAACCGTTTCGGCGTACTTGTCGATTTTTGAGTCGATTTGTGTGGAGATACAGGATTGGTCGTTCTCTAACTGTCCCGTAGTGCCAGTGTCGATGGAAATGTGTTCATAAGTAGTGGATAGATCACCGCTGGATTGGACTTCGTTGGTGCCTGCGCAAGCGTCAGTTTTCGTTCGGTGCGATCGTTTTCTACGGTGGTTTGTTTCTGGTTCTTGATATCTTTCTGGTATTTCTGTGGTTTGCTCGGGTAGGATGTCTGTATTAATTATATAAAATAAAAATTACGTTCACGCGACGTAAAAACATTAAAATGAAGGGGCGTCAGAAACATTGATCACACTCTTACCCATTTAGTTTAGCTAGGAATACCTACATCATCTTTGTAAACAAGTGAAATCTTAAAAAAACTTTTTTAAAAATAAACCTTTATTATTATTAGGTATCATATTATCTAGCATCTAAGTAGGTACTCGTAAAGATGAATCAAATGAACCCAAACTCGATGTGGTTGCGTCATTTAATTACCGAGTTCCTATTAAAAGCTTTTATTTACTTTCACCTGTCCGTAGTCTGTCTGTCTGTTTGTAATCAAATCTTGCAAGTTTCATTTGATCCACTTCCCGGTTTCCCATTGAGCTGAAATTTTGCATGCATATTATTATGACATCGAGCTTATCTGATGATGGAGCTGGAAGGTGGCCATAGGAACTCCGTAATTAAACGACGCAACACCATCGAGTTTGGGCTCATTAGATTCGTCACGACGAGTGTTTGATGCTAGATGGTAATAATAATAAAAGCTTGTTTAAAAAAAATCACTTGTAATAATAATTGTTCTCTCACCTATCACAGTTGCATCGTAAATCTGAAATAGTTTTTTCAAACACTTATATTTAGCTTTTAGTACTTCATGCTTTTTCTTTGACACCCATTTCCTTCCAAGATCTTCTTCCAAGTCCATTTCTGGAATGCTGGTTAAAGTACTTTTTTTGTGCATGTTATAGTAATGAAAGATTGTGCAAACAATTTTAGTGGCCAGGTAAAATAAAATGCTGCAGAATACTTCACAATTTTGAAGGGGCATTACGCGAGACAAATTTAATATTGAATATTGCAGAATCAATTGCGATTATTAACTGCATGACGTTTAAATGAGATTCTATTTTGAAAATGGTTTTATCTGGTCATAGAGGATAGAAGAAATTGAGTTCTTGAAAAAATACAGATGGTGCACGCAAAAAGGTAACTATTATTAGGGGCTGCGCAGACGGCACACTTTTTGTGCGATCGAGTCTGCGGCGGACAAAAAGTCTGCATGGCGCGCAAAAAGTCGGTTGCGGATTTTTCACAGACTCAACGCACACGACGCACATCTTCGATCATTCTGTCGGCAGAGCTGTAGGGACGTAGACGCTATGGAAATCGTGCAGAGATCGCGAAGTATTATTTTGTACATGAAGTACAGAAAAAGAAGAAGAAAGAAGCGTTACGTCCACCCCTAGCAAATGCAGATTGCCGACTAAAGTGTGTGCCGTCTGCAGTCTGCGTTAGCGCGCGTTGAAGCAAACGTTTAATTTTTTTCACACACTTTTTATGCGGAGCGGCGCGGCGCGGCGCGGTGCGGTCTGCCCGAATTACACGGATTATTTGTGCGCCGGACTTTTTGCGCGTCGTGTGCGTTACTGCATATAATTGCATAGGTTCTATTTTCACAGACTAAAAAGTGCGTCATGGATAGTCTGCCGTCTGCGCAGCCCCTAAGAAGAAAATTGCATTGGCCTTCATGTGGTTACCTCGTACTTTTTAGGGTTCCGTATTCAAAGGGTAAAAACGGGACCCTATTATTAAGACTCCCCAGTTTGTCCGTCCGTCTGTTTGTCTGCTTGTCGCCAGGCTGTGTCACATAAATCGTGATACTTAACACAGCCTTAGCCAGTTAACGTGGTCGTCTTATCTCTTTAAGGGGCTGCGCAGACGACAGACTATCCATGACGCACTTTTTAGTCTGTGAAAATAGAACCTATGCAATTATATGCAGTAACGCACACGACGCGCAAAAAGTCCGGCACACAAATAATCCGTGTAATTCGGGCAGACCGGATCGCGCCGCGTCGCGCCGCTCCGCACAAAAAGTGTGTGAAAAAAATAGAACGTTTACTTCAACGCGCGCTAACGCAGACGGCACACACTTTAGTCTGCAATCTGCATTTGCTAGTGGTGGACGTAACGCTTCTTTCTTTTTTTCTTTTTTTTTTTTATGTGATGAAGTAGAAGACGAGCAAGACGCTCTCCTGATGTTAAGAGATAACGGCTGCCCATAATCAGTACAGTGTTACCTAGGATTTCACAATTATGTGAAATTCTAGGAGCACTGCACCAACGCTTCTTACTCAAGAGTCATAAGATGTTAAGACTCTTTAGCCCAGTAATTTTACTAGCTACAGTGCCTTCCTACCGGAGCACAGTAATGTTTGCACATCACTGCTCAGGCGGTAGAATAACTGGCACTGTTGGGGTACCCACCTAGACGACCTCCTGCAAAGGAAGTCTACCCCCGGTAAATTCTTCTTCTTTTTCTGTACTTCATGTACAAAATAATACTTCGCGATCTCTGCACGATTTCCATAGCGTCTACGTCCAGCCCTGGATTTACACTAGGGGCATTCGGGGCGAGTGCCCAGGGCGGCAAATTTTCAGGGGGCGGCAAATTTACGGAGGGCGGCAAATTTCGAAACGAGAAAAAAATATTCAATCCATAAACATCGATGTTGAATTAAAATTTGTATTCTCAATCACGCTGGTTATTATTATAATTTTTTTTTGCGCTCATAATAAGAAGTCTGGAATACTGGCCACACAAACTCAAGATTTTTGCTCCAAACGAGCTATCCGTCCACTTTTCGTAGCAAGACTTTTCTCGGCATTTGCAGCTAGTTGCTCGCCTTCTTTTTTTTATTTTTGGCACTCAAAACGAACTACGCACTCACTTTTTGCAGTCAGATATACAAAATTTTCTTGGTGCTCGCAGCTAGCTTCTCGCGCTTTGAATAATATTTTTTTTTTATTTTAACACTCGGAGCAAACTATGCATCCATTGTTTATATAGTCACAAAAACAAAATTTTCTCGGTGCTCACAGCGATTTTGGCACTCAGGGTGAAGTATGCGCCCACTGTTGTGTAGTCAAATATACAAAATTTTCTCGCTCGCAGCAAGCTGCTCGCAGTCTTTTTAGTCAACATAATATTATAATTTTCTTGCCACTCCAAGCGAGTCTTACGCACACCTGTCGTAGACAGATAGATAGGTAGATAAAACACTTTATTGAAACATTGAAAAATAAACTTAAACATAAAAACCCGGTATTATAATCTATGTGTCACAATTCACAATCAGCGGTCTTATTGTAGTTAGCATTATAAAATTTCTCAATTATAATTTCTCTTTTTCAAAGCAAGCTATACACACAGCTTTCGTAGTTAGATGTATATTTTTTTTTTATAAATATTCATAATTACGTATAATATGAAAGAACTCGACAACAAATTTCTTAGCAAAATGTCTAGCCGATGAGCGTTTATAAATAATATTTCGGCGGAGGGGGGCGGCATTTTCTCACTGCCCAGGGCGGCATTTTGGCTAAATCCGGGCCTGTCTACGTCCCTACAGCTCTGCCGACAGAATGATCGAAAATGTGCGTCGTGTGCGTTGAGTCTGTGAAAAATCCGCAACAGACTTTTTGCGCGCCATGCAGACTTTTTGTACGCCGCAGACTCGATCGCACAAAAAGTGTGCCGTCTGCGCAGTCCCTAAGTATAAAAATATATCAAAAAGTGGTATTTAAAATATGAATAAACTCGCCACGCACACACAGCCACAGCAGTACACCTATCTTCTAATAGCGTAAAAGAGATAACAGGTGCGTTCTCTTTCTAGCCAAAGAAATAATTTCTTTAAAATTTTACATAACAGCTCAAAAAACTTTAACGATTCTTACTCTTGTTATGACTCTTTAACCCAGTAATTTCACTAGCTACAGTGCCCTCCTACCGAAGCACAGTAATGTTTGCACATCACTGCTCAGGCGGTAGAATAACGGGCATTGTCGGGGTACTCACCTAGTCGACCTCAAAGGAAGTTTACCCTCTGTGTTTATTTAGTTGCTGTTCATTCAAGAAACATAATATATTCGGCCCTTAAAAGGGCCATGTATACAATAAAATCAACAATGTAATTTAATCAAAATATAACTTTATTCAAAAATTTTGGTTTTTCGTTCACGATTGTTCCCGACTTCTCTGGAACATTCTTATGGCTTGCATTCCTTGATTATTCGCGTGTTTTGCCAGTTCTCCCGGAATAAGTAATTTTATAGCCGCTTGAATATCGCTACTAGTCAATGTCGTCTTCTTGCCATGGGCAACCAACCTCCCCGCTTCCGTGGCAATATTCTCTATCATGTCATTTACAAAATTATTCATAATCAGCATGGATTTCTTTGATATACCCATGTTTTCCCCTACATCCATTGACCTTAGCAATTTGTAGAGGTAAATCCCGAAGCTCGTGTAATTCCTCTTCTTTTTCTTCGATTTCATGATGGGTTTTTCTATTGGTTTCTCCTTCAGCGGTGTGATTGCCTTTTTGGGAACTTTTGTCGGCGCCATTTTGTCTTTTTTTTGTTTGATGTGGTTTAAAGAGGTTATATGCGTTTTTGTGACTGGCAACTAGCGGGTATGCGCGGGAGTATAAAATTTGTAATTGGCCAATCAGAGGGCCTATTGGGTATCTAACTTTTTATATTAATTTATTATAGTTTCTTTAAAAATGGTTGATTTGCTAATTTCGTATTGTTTTTCTAGCATTGACTAATTCATAACTAGTTTTTCTTAAATAAATAAATATTAAAAATGTGTAATTATATAAGTACACTTATTATAAAATAATAATCCCATTTTTATAAAATACATCCCATGCTAAAAAATCAACAATTGAGTTTGTAAGTTATTTCTAAATGAATAATAGAAGATTTTAAGATATTTATAAAATTTCAAGCGAGCGCAACACTTTAGTACCTAAAGCATATATACTGTGTTCTAAACACAAAACTATCTCTTCAAATTTAATAAAATTATATAGGTATGTAGAAAGTATGTAATCTTTTTGCGAGTGTTTATCTATTATCTATTGTTAGACCTATCAAATATAGGTACCATGGGCGTACCCAGCTTCTGACCCAGGGGGGGGGGGCAAGCAAGGACGAACAAAATTATTTTTTACTGAACTTGAACTTTATGCCTGTATGTACCTATATTATGTTTTAAAGTTGAGCAGTTACCTATTTAAAAGGTGCGCCATGCTTTGCTTTTAGCTCACACAGAAATATACTTCCTTAAAAATGCGCGAGCAGCTTGCTGCGAGCGCCAAGAAAATTTTTACATTTTACAAGAAAAAAGTGCTGTTAACTTGCCCTCCGAGCAGTAGGAAAAATTAAATATTATTCCTAAAAAAGCGCGAGCAGCCTGCTGCGAGCGCCGAGAAAATTTTATATTTTCGACAGCGAAAAGAGTCCAGTTAACTCTCTTCGAACGGTAGGAAAAATAAAATACGTATCCTTTCTTAAAATAGCTCGAGCAGATTGCTATGAGCGCCAAGAAAAAAGAATTGACAAAAAAACGTGCGGTTAACTTGTTCTGAGCAATAGGACAATTAAAATATTCCTTAAAATAACGCGAGCAGCTTGCTGCGAGCGCTAAGAAAATTTTATATTTTTGACAACGTAAACAGTGTGGTCAACTTTCTCCGAGCGGTAGGAAAATTAAAATATTATTTAAAATAGCGCGAGCAGCTTGCTGCGAGCGCCGAGAAAAATTTACGTTTTGGACAACAAAAATAGTGCGGTTATCTTTGTCTGAACGGTAAAAAATTAAATATTTTCACTTATAAGAGCGCGTACAGCTTGCTGCAAGCCCCGAGTATTTTTAATATTTCTGACTACGAAAGGTGAGCTTAGTTTCCGAGTCATTCCGAGCTGCACGAAACTTAAACAATCTTACTAATACGTAAGTGCGCGAGTAGTTTGCAGTGAGCCGAGAAAATTTCAAAATCTTGATTATGAAGAGTGTACGAACTACTTAACGGCAAGAAAATACTTTATTTCTGACCACGATCGCTACTTATAAGATATACTATAAATACTACTACCTATAGCTACCTACGAACTTGCCGCAATTGCCAATTTTGGATACATGATTACAGAAAATGTGCACTTAATATGCTCCGAGTCTCCGAGTGAGTAAAAAATAAAATATTCTTACTAAAAAGCTAAAAAAAAATATAGTCCTACTATGAAACGTGTTACAGCGTATTGCGATCGCGAAAAAAAAATTTTTTTTCTACAAATATAATTCTAGAAATTCGGTTTCCAGGGGGGGGCAGCTGCCCCCCCCTGCCCCCCCCTGGGTACGCCTATGATAGGTACCTACTCTTACACAAAGAAATCACAGAAATCGTCAAGCCCTTTCGGAATAATTCAATAACAGACACTGACACAAAAATTAAAAATCATCATCATTGTGGGGGTCGTAAATAATAACTTCGGTTCTTCAATAATAGTGGACTGTATTTCGTTTTCTTCTTAGGTGTATATATAATACAATATACAATTCAAGCGAAGTCGTAGAGCGTAATTATAATTTTTTGCCGGGCACCTTAGGCACTCCCTACCCTTACCGGATAGAGAGCACCTAATTTTTACACAAAATTCACAATAATTTTCGATATTTTTCACTATGGGCCCGGCACATTTTCGACTATAACTTTTTCATACATCGTAGGATTTTACTCAACATAATCTTAAAATCTAGCTTACGACGTTATCTATTACCATGTATTACATAATCTTTACTTATTCTTTTACATAATCTACAATAAGCAAAAACATGGCAAAAATACGCGTTCGCGCGGTTTTTATATGTACTTGTCTCGCTCTAACATATTGCTGTCTTTCTCTAGCAATTTGGCGATTACATATTCTTATTCAAGTACATATATTCGTTTACAATAAGTTTATTTACGCGTATTCAAGAAGTAAATAAACCATGACAAATTTTACATAACAACAAATCAAATTAGCAAATAATAAAAAATAAAGAGTTTACATAACTGCTCGTAATCGAGTTATCAAATTTAAGTACTTAAGCTACAAAATACGAAATCTATACATAATATGTGCAATAAATGCGACTAAAGCTACGGGAGTTTACACAGGTACAAAAAAGAAGGAATATTTATTTACAAGGCTCGTCGATCCGCAACATACTCCCCCTGGCGTAGATTATCGCAGCCATCATTAAAAAGGGAGGACGATGAGCCGTCTTACTGGTCGTCTAAATATTCCACCCCGTGTTCGCACATCCGCACTCCTCACCACACCATCAGGTCCGCAATAAACGGTCTCTACCTGTCCACGAGGCCACACACCACGTGGTAATAGCCCATCCGCTATGATCACTACGTCACCTTTTTCAATATTACGTAGCGGTTTTCTAATGTCACCTCTCGGAGTCAATGTAGGTACGTATTCTTTTACCCATCGCGTCCAGAAGGCGTTCGCAATGGCTTGCGACGTTCTCCACGCTCTTCTATCTGCGATATCACATTTTCCGACTATAGGTGACCCAAGCGCGGTACCCAGTAAAAGGTGATTGGGGGTCAATGCCTCCGGGTATTCTTCACATACTGATACGTGGGTCAATGGCCGCGAGTTGATTGTTTGTTCAATCTCGATCAAAGCGGTGTTGAGCACTTCTTCTTTCGGTGCTTTTTCAGAGAGAGATAGCGATAGTGCACTCTTCATTTTAAACTTCACTTTTCGTAGCGTTGTCGTTTTACAGCTGATTCCGGGCTGTAACATCTGGGAGCTCACAGTTTCTTAATATACTCGAGGTCGTAAATCTCGGCGAAACTTTCAGCTTTTTCAGGCGGGAGAGTCGTAATCTGTCCCCCGGGGTCAAAGACCAACATATCGGCGCCGAGTGATTTTCTCTTTGTCGGTATTTGTTGTCCTGCTCGCACGTCTGGCGGTACTCGCGGCATATTCGTGTTGAAAGCGAATTTGTCCGTAGTGGCGACCCATTTGAGTCCTAGGGTTTTACCGTACTCATTTGGAGTAGTAACGCGATCGGCGTTATCTACTCCCCCTAGTAATGGAAGTCGGTTCGAACTCCACTCAGCGAGCTCGAAACCGGCTTTTATGAACCGCGATGACTTGCTCTTGCAAACTAGGCGGATTTTACCCGGCTTGTTCGGGTTTGTCACTGCGAAGTGTGGTAGGTACCACATTTTATCGTCTCCGCTGTGATCTTGTTCACATTTAGTCGCGTAACCTTTCTCGACTAATTTGTTTATTTCGTTCGAGTATGCCACTTTAAACTCGGGCGACTTGTCCATTTTTCGCTCGATACTTTTCAGAGGTTGCAGTGACATATCGTAAATCGGTGGTAGGTGTACATCATCGGTGCGCCAAGGTAATCCCACTTCGAACCGGTTCTCCACTCTTGTCGCCGTGCGGTTAAATATTTCTACCGCTCGTTCGTTCTCGGCGACTGGTTTCGGCTTTTTTGAGATACCTATAGAGTCCAACTCGAAGTGCGTTCTCACTAGGTCGTGCAGCTCGTCGTCCCGTTCTTGTAACGTACGAACATGCAAGACCCGCTCGTCGCTGGAAACTATAGCGCTGTGCGGGGTACTCCCGTGTATCACCCATCCAAGTTTTGTTAGAGACGCGGCTGGTTGTGTTCTCTTGCCAGTCAACAACTTTCTCGATATTATCAAGTGCCAATTGTCGGCTCCAATCAAGACCCGAGGCTTCACGTCGGCGTAGCATAAGTCGTTGTCGCGCAGACTTCGCAAATGTCGATGGTCGAGTAGTTCGCGCCCGACAGACTGACTGCCTAGCTCGAGCTGTCGCACGGTGCGCGCTTTGATGTTATAATACTCGCTTTGATGTCTGCCTTTAATCGCGACGTCGACGGCTCTGCTACTTGCCTCTCTCTGGCTTGACGTGACTCCGTGAATATTCAGCGGTCTTGATGGTCCTTGCGCCCCGATCTGGGCGGCTATGTCGTCGTCGATAAGGCTAATTGTAGAACCCTCGTCCATTAATCCGTAAGTCTCTATTTCACCGGCGGGTCCTTTGATCGTAATCGGGCACACCTTGAGTAAAACTCCGTGGGGTGTGTGTACTCTCGCAGACGCGGTGATGGCAGAGTCTTCTTGCGGTGATGGTGATGAAACCTTCTTTGTGTGGAGTAATGCGTGATGAGGCATTCTACATTCTTCTATTCCACATTTTTTAGCCTTACATGCGAAGCGACGATGTTTGTTGTTGAGGCAAACAAAACATATCTTTGTCTCTTTCGCCCATTGCCATCTCTCTTGCACACTCATTTCTTTGAGCTTTTTGCACTGTGGCGTGGGATGTTCAGAACCACAACAATGACACACGTTCTTGCTCTGCGTGTTACCGTTCTCAGTTGTGGTATAAACTTTAGCGTTCGTTGTTCGTTGCGATGTTTTCTGCGTTTTCGTGTCTTTGTTCGCCGTATGCGATGCTGTCGTGTAGCAGTGACGTACCGCACGATCCGCTTCTCTCATAAAGAAGCGCGATAACGTCACGATCTCAGACTCGTCCGGGAATCCGTGATCTTCTGCATAATCGCACCAACGGGATCGCAAATGTTCACTCATCTTTTCAGTGATGTGGCGAACTAACATTGGGTTTTTCAGGTACCCCTTCTTATCAAGACACGAAACGACAGTTACGATGTTTTGCAACTTAATTGCAAACACGTTCAGATCTGCCGCGGTCGTTCCTATACGCGGCAGTTTCCTTAGCTCTTCTAAGGCTTGATCGATAATTATCTCTGGCTGTCCGTAACGCTGTTCTAGCGTTGCCATAATCGCGGACGGCTCCGTCGCTGTGTATAATAGCGCGACTACACACTGTCGGGCTTCTCCTTTTATACACGAGCGTAGACGGGCGAGATTCTCTATCGGCGGTATGTTGTAGACCGTAGTCGCTTCATTGACGGCCGCTTTGAACGGAAGCCACTCCCCCGGTGCGCCGCTGAACGGCGGTAGGTCTGGTGGTTTTCTGCTTCGGTTCCCTCGGGCCATCTTCTCTAAAGCTTCGGCTAGTCGGTCAATCCCTCTATCATGGGACGGGGCGCGGTAAGGCGACGACTCGTTCCGCGTTGCCTTGTACGTTGCACGGTTCGGTGCGATAGTGACTCGTTCTGTCTCTCTCGCACGTTCCGTGCGCTCACGTGGGCGCGCTGCTTCTTCGGTGTCGGTCGTTTGTACGCGATTAATCCAATCGCTAACTCGCTTGCTATTTTCAGCTATGTCTTGATCACGCAGACTTCCGCGTTCCGATTCTTCTTCGTGAATCGCGTCAATGTCTGCTGCTAACCTCTTCTTTATCAGCTCGGCTTGAATCTGTAGTTCCTTTCGCTGTACGTCCGCCATCAGCTCGGCGGCTTCCAATTCAGCTCTACGGATCCTTGCACTGGCGCTGACCGTCGATCGGACGGAAGGGGCGCGGCTCGGTGGCTTGTCCAACGTGGTGGTAGGCGGTGGTGCGGGGCGCGGGATGTACGCGGGTGCGGGGTTTGTAGACGGTGATGCCGGGTAATCCTCGTAGACACGTAGCTCGGTACCGTCTCGTTCGTCGACGGCGGCTTTGCTGCGTGTAGTCGGCATCTTCGGCTCTTGTGTGCCCCTAACGGCCCTACCTCCCTAAATGTCCCTACCTCCCTAACGTCCCTAACAGACCCGCAGGAGGGGCCGGCCCTGTTTAAAGGCCGGGATACGCTCCCTTGGGGATGGAAAAGGGGGACGGGAGAGGGGGGACTTACCCGGCAGAGAAGTATGCACAGAACGAGGTGCTCGGCGGGAGGGGGGAATGTCCTCCCGCTTCAGCAGTGCCTACAGTCCGGCCCTCGTCTGTACACACCCGTACCGGCGTAAGAACACTGTTCGGTGGTCTTGCCCACCGGTAGCGCCGTGTCAAGCAACTACTCCACCAATATAGGCGTTGGACCTGTCTCCGTCGCCCTTTGACACCGTTAGGTGGCTAAGGAGCACAGGCCGCGGACGAACCGCGTTATTGTTGTTGATAGCGAGTCTTCGTATTCGTAGACCGACGGTGGGTCCTGGGACGTCCTCTCGTACCCGGCGCGCCTTTGGGCGTTCTTGAAGTGCCTCTTGTGGCCTCTTCACCATAAGGCGCCGGTTGACGACTCAGGAACCTCGTTCGGGGTTGGGGTACCGTATTTAATGTAACACGGTACCAAAGCGACGCTCGACGCTTGCTTGATGCCGCCCGCTGTCGCCTCGTTGACAAGCGGCGCGGTACAGTTGCAGAAGGTCGTCCGCTGTCCCCAGGTTGACAAACGTACGATGCAGATGCAGATGGTCGTCCGCTGTCCCCAGGTTGACAAGCGTAACGATGCAAATGTGGGTGACCGCCCGCTGTCCCCAAGTTGACAAGCGGAACGGTACAAATGTAGGTGGGCCGCCCGCTGTCCCCAAGTTGACAGGCGGAACGCTGGAGTAATCCGGCGTCGATGGACCACGTTGTGGGGGTCGTAAATAATAACTTCGGTTCTTCAATAATAGTGGACTGTATTTCGTTTTCTTCTTAGGTGTATATATAATACAATATACAATTCAAGCGAAGTCGTAGAGCGTAATTATAATTTTTTGCCGGGCACCTTAGGCACTCCCTACCCTTACCGGATAGAGAGCACCTAATTTTTACACAAAATTCACAATAATTTTCGATATTTTTCACTATGGGCCCGGCACATTTTCGACTATAACTTTTTCATACATCGTAGGATTTTACTCAACATAATCTTAAAATCTAGCTTACGACGTTATCTATTACCATGTATTACATAATCTTTACTTATTCTTTTACATAATCTACAATAAGCAAAAACATGGCAAAAATACGCGTTCGCGCGGTTTTTATATGTACTTGTCTCGCTCTAACATATTGCTGTCTTTCTCTAGCAATTTGGCGATTACATATTCTTATTCAAGTACATATATTCGTTTACAATAAGTTTATTTACGCGTATTCAAGAAGTAAATAAACCATGACAAATTTTACATAACAACAAATCAAATTAGCAAATAATAAAAAATAAAGAGTTTACATAACTGCTCGTAATCGAGTTATCAAATTTAAGTACTTAAGCTACAAAATACGAAATCTATACATAATATGTGCAATAAATGCGACTAAAGCTACGGGAGTTTACACAGGTACAAAAAAGAAGGAATATTTATTTACAAGGCTCGTCGATCCGCAACAATCATCATCATCAGCCCACGTCCGTCCACTGCTGGACATAGGCCTCCCCCATGACACGCCACTCAACTCGGTCCTACATTATCATAGTGAGTTTATAATATTAAAAATAACTTCAAAAACTGCTTTTGGAGTTAGGTACTTGCAAAACCTACCTTTTTGTGACACGATGTTAACTTTTATAAAATTAAATTTAACATTTTATGTTTTATTTATTCATTATAGGTAAGCCTCTGACCACAATCTCGCATGATGCTTGCGACGATGCGGTGGGAGACGGCAACAGAGTATATACCTAGAAGGCGGGATACAGTAGCGGCGCTAGGCGTCAGCGACGTCGGCGACTGCCGACGGCCTCGCGCTTGAGGGGGCCTCGCACTTTTTTAAAATTATTTATAATTTATAGTGTCCGACCGAAATTTCGGTTTCGGTTTCGGTTTCGGCCGAGTTTCGGCCAAAAATCAAGTTTCGGCGAAAGTTTCGGTTTCGGCCAAAATTGGCCGAAACTTTTGCCGAAACCGAAACTCCTTTCGGAAGTTGTCGTGCACGCTCGCCTAGCTTCGTTTCTCGCGACAACGCTTTGACGGACGAGTAATTGTGAAATAGGTTTGTTAATTTTAAATGTGTGATTTGATAATATTATCTTTGTTGAGACTGGAACTAAGCGTGTAATAGCAATTTTAGTAATTATTATTTTTATAAAGAGATACCTAATTATTATTTTTATAAGGAGATTGATGATTCTTCTTAGTACAAATAGGTACAAACCAAAGTATTAATTAGTAAGATTTCAAAATACAATACTTAGTATTTCACCCTTATGTCTCCGAGCGGCTCGATCAACCCGCACCTGCGCATGCGAATAACCTTATTTTAAAGAAGCTAAATATAATAGATATCAATTTTGATTTGAACTGAAAGTTTTTCCTGAATCAAGGGGTTAATGAAACAGTAATAATTAGTGATTTGATTATAATTAATAACTGATCTCCATTTTGCTATAAGAACTTAATTTAAATAAATAGGCCAAGCGCTATTCAGACTACACGCATGTTGGCTTCCGTAGAACTGGCAAATCGTATATCCACTGCCTTAATTTTCATCAACGAAATCTTAAACTAATTTTTTTATTTATTTAAAAACTTAACACTATCCTTACAGGTTATACACCCAATGCTATAGCGCTGGGTTATCTTAACCGCTATGGTTTTCCTGGAAAGTTCATGGTTGAAACTATATTCGTGATTTTTAAGTGTTTGAAAGCCAGTAGTTTAGATCTTAGAGGGCGGGGGACGCCAAAAAAAATATTTAAATTGAATATATTTCAAATAGATCATTAAATCGAAAATTTTCCTTAGAAATATGTTCTTCATTAAAATACCTATTCAACAATACCCCAAATGATGGGATCAGTTAGAAAAAATATCATCCCCATTTTACAAGTTTGGGAGGCACCCTAAATTAATTGATTTAAATTATATAATATTTTTTTAACCGTTCTCTTACCCTAATCATTGCCCTCCTCGGTGCAAAATTACAGTTTTCTAGGACTTATAGTTTCTCTGGAAAGCCGCGGACAGACGGACCGACAGATAAAGCGAAACTATAAGGCTTCCTTGTTGACCATGGAAGCCTAAAGATAATAAAAATATTATTGATATATTTTTATATTACATCTGATACAACAAACTAAATGATAACAACAAACGTGATATTATGCTGTGCTTCCATTTCATGTCCTGATTAATGCAGAATAATGGGTAAAATGCACCAAATTTCAGTATTTTAAAGATTTTTTTACTTGACCACGTGAGTTTCGGTTTCGGTTTCGGCCGAAACTAAAGCCTCGGCCGAACATTCGGTTTCGGTTTCGGTTTCGGCCGTAAAACTAGTTTCGGTCGGACTCTAATAATTTACTTATTTATTCATTTTTTTAAACACATGCGCGAGTTAAATGAATGCGTGAGTAGTACTTAAGGGCATTCATCAAAATGCATCAAAAGAAGATCTTTTCAAGTAGTGTAATGATAGTAGGACTTCCAATATTTCGGGAAGGCGAAAATAGCGACATATAGTCATTCGAACTATGTAAAGATAGGTACTACTAACTCCATGTTATTATCAGACGCGGACCTAGGGCCCCGCAGTCATGTCATGGGGGTCATGAAAATTAAGTAGCTAAACGTACATCTTTCGCATTTAAAAATACAAAATTTTCTCTGGTTGCGCTCTTACTAGATAGAATATTTAATTTTAACACCGCTCAGAGCGAGTGAACCGCACATTATTCGTACTGGAAATTTCAAAATTTTCGCGGCGCTTGCAGCGCCCTACTGGCGCTTTTATAAATAAGAAAGTTAAGTTTCTTTGCCACTCGAAGCAAGCAAACAGCAAATGCACATAATTCGTGCAGAAAATTGCAAGAATTTCTCGGCGCTCGCAACGAGTTACTCGCGCTTTTATAAATGAGAATATATGTATTTTAGTTTTCTTGCTACTTGGAGCAAGCTAAACGCTCATCATTCGTACTGAAAAATGCAAAAATTTCTCCCTTCTACAATTAATGATAGGGGAAACTGGGTAACAATGGATAATGGGGAACAGTGAATAAATTCCAATAAGTATCTGTGCTTTAGTTATTCACTCACACCGAATGAACTGAAATGAGCCGTGGGTGATACCAATCGTTCAATCCAGTCCACACTGAGCTGTGGTTGGAGAGAGACCCGCTGCTGAAAATTGGGGAACAATGATTAACAAAAGTAAATTTTCACTACTTTTTGAAAAGTGTTTCACGTAGTTCTGGATTCAATTTTTATTTTTCTGATAGATAATTTGGGATCGGTAATGTTTTAATTCTGTGTTTTCTGTTTTACAACTTTGATACTCGTGATAGAATATTATTTTTTTTAATTAGTTTGGTCAAACGGTCGTTGGGTAACAATGAATAATCGGCCGCTGGGTAACAATGAATAGGTTATTCATTGTTCCCCATACCAAACAAGCATGGGGTACAATGAAAATTACCTCGTTCTTATTTACTTTTGAATCTTATCCTTTATTATTTAGGTATATAAAATGGCACGTAACTACATTCGGAAGACATCCGAAGCTGCGCAACGCTCTATCTCTGATAAAATTATAAAATGTAGCCAAATAGATGAATTGGAAATGGATTCATTGAAATTTGAAAAAAATATAAAATTGACTTGCAAATGTGCTCTATTGTAGCCTATTTGAATAAATGAAGTTTGAGTCAGCCTCGGGATGCCGGACAACGGCATATATCGACACTATGTCGATATGTTCAACATCTTCAAATTTCAACCCAATCAGTTCCGCCGTTTGGGCTTTGATTTAATAGATCAGTCAATCAATACTCTGTCAGGCATTCCTTCCATATATTTATTAGACATAGGTTGTATACAAGTGAAATAAAAATAACTTAAAAAATAAGCTTTTATAATTCTAGAACCATGATAAGTACTTTCTTCAAGAAATTGTCGTTCGAATCAAATGAGCCCAAACTCGATGGGGTTACGTCGATTAATTACGGAGTTTGTATAGCCATCATCAGATCCAGCCTTCTAGCTCCATCATCAGATCAGCTCCATGTCATAATAATATTGCATTGTCATCCGATTTGCACGCAAAATTTCAGCTCAATCGAAAGCGGAAGTGGGTATAATTTAAATTGAAAGATTTGATTACAGGCAGACAGACAACAGATAGGTGAAAGTAGCTAAAAGCTTGTAAAAACGTGATTTTTATACTTTTAATTACGATTTAAATTACAATTGAGAAGAGATTGATTTTAAAATATATTTTTGATGAATAAATGCAGTTTTTATGTTACAGCCTTAAGAGTTAATTACAATTTGATCTTCAATTATTCAAAGAAAGTTATTTTCAAAGACAAACTCAAGTTAGTTTCACTTTTTGTGCCTCATATTTCCATTAAAATTCATTGTACCCCATTGGTTCATTGTTACCCGAGCAGTTAGTCATAGTGACCCAGTCCTGGGGAACTATGAATAATTTCCCATTTTTTGTTAAATGCCTCACTGAGTCGTAATTATTGAAGTTAGCGTCCAAATTATGTGCTCCCTTTGTGCTTCGATAATGTATCTATAGTATTTGTGTAAAAATAATTTCCTAGATATAAAGAGTATAGTAATTTTTAGCGTTAGAAAAAACGTTATTCATTGTTACCCAGCTTCCCCTACTTTTATTACCACTTGGAGCAAACTTAAACCCACATTATTTGTGCTGAAAAAAAACTAAATTTTTTCGGCGCTCGCAGCGAGCTGCTCGCGCTTTTATAAATTAGAATATGTATTTAGTTTCCTTCCTACTCGGAGCAAGCTAAACGCTCATCATTCGGTCTGAAAAATGCAAAAATTTCTCGCTTCTGCAATTATTGATAGGTACTTTTATTACCACTTGGAGCAAGATTAAACGCACATTATTCGTGCTGAAAAATTCTAAATTTTCTCGGCGCTCGCAGCGAGCTGCTCGCGCTTTTATGAATTAGAATATGTATTTAGTTTCCTTGCTACTCGGAGCAAGCTAAACGCTCATCATTCGTACTGAAAAATGCAAGAATTGCTCGGCGCTCGCAGCAAGCTGATCGCGCTCCTACAAATAATGATACTTTTATTACCACTTGGAGCAAGCTTAAACGCACATTATTCGTGATGAAAAATTCAAAATTTTTTCGCCGCTCGCAGCGAGCTGCTCGCGCTTTTATAAATTGGAATATAGGTATTTAGTTTCTTTGCTACTCGGAGCAAGCTAAAACGCTCATCATTCGTACTGAAAAATGCAAGAATTTCTCGGCACTCGCAGCAAGCTGCTCGCGCACCTACAAATTATAATGATACTTTTGTTACCACTCGGGACTCGGGGCGAGATAAACGCACACCTTTCGTACTCACTTAGACAGAATTTAAAAAATATATTATCGCTCGGAGAGAAGGGGTAAGGCCCAAAGATGAAGTAAATACAAGTGAGTTTATGCCGTTAATTTATAAAAATGAATCTAACAAGACGTTTAGTGTAAAAAAAGTGTAAAGAATTCAAAATTGCAAGACTACGCTAAAATGTATCCCTTCTTAGTTTGAAAAAAAATCCTAGCCAAAAAAAGGGGGCCTCGCGAACCTAATTTCGCCGACGTCCACGCGTGGTCTAGCGCCGCCACTGGCGGGATAAATTCCTCGCTGGTCCTGGCGGTGGTATAGGTATACTAAGAAAGTATAGTTTAAAAAAATAATTGATAAAATATTGCACTGTTACACCAATATTAATAATACAACGATTTTCATTGAAATCAGTAAGTAATTAAAATAATAGATTAGGTAACTATTTATTAAATTTAAATAAACTTTTTCCATAAAAATATAGACTTCCTTAAACATTTACATTATTTTTCAATCTACCCACACTCACAAAAAAAAACAAATCTATAAAAGCGGCCGACAACCGGCCTCTTTGGGCATTCCGTAAACGTCTGACCTCCAAGCACCACCTGTCCGAAAAAAAAAACAAAATGACAGGTCGAGGAAAAGGCGGGAAAGGTCTCGGAAAAGGGGGCGCGAAGCGACACAGAAAAGTTCTCCGCGATAATATCCAAGGCATAACAAAACCAGCGATTAGAAGATTGGCAAGAAGAGGAGGCGTAAAAAGAATTTCTGGATTAATTTATGAAGAAACTAGAGGAGTATTAAAAGTTTTTCTGGAGAATGTCATCAGAGATGCGGTTACATACACGGAACACGCAAAAAGAAAAACAGTCACGGCTATGGATGTTGTCTATGCTTTGAAAAGGCAGGGGAGAACTCTCTACGGATTCGGCGGTTGATTTAATAAAATTTTAATAAAGATTTAATTATTTATTTGTGATTTGGAATTTAATGACAAAAAGGTCCTTTTGAGGACCGAAATTATTTGTTTCTTGGTTCGAACTTCAAACAAAACTAATAAAAGTGTAATGATAAGATTTAGTCAAATAGACTATTCTTTAGTCATACACACACACAAATAGTTATTTTTCTAATATCTTTAGCTGCGCC
This sequence comes from Hemithea aestivaria, assembly GCA_947507615.1. Classification (NCBI taxonomy): domain Eukaryota; kingdom Metazoa; phylum Arthropoda; class Insecta; order Lepidoptera; family Geometridae; genus Hemithea; species Hemithea aestivaria. The sequence goes on along the minus strand of OX382351.1, from coordinate 2,287,720 downwards.
CAGCTGTTTTACCTGCTGTACAGTAGCCTATATGTTATTTCAGGGTCTAACCCACCTCTATGCCAAATTTTAGCACAATAGGTCCACCCATTTAGGCGTGAAAGAGTAACACACATACATTTTTACAAACTTTCGCGTTTGAAAGAATGGATGTTTGTTTACATACGAGTATCTTTAATGCCTTAGCGGCTGGACCAATTGGGCTGCAATTTGGTATGTAGATATAGCTTAGACCTCTAATATATATATATTCACAAAAACTGTTATATCCGATTTATCTTATGATATAAATCAGATATACCGACATAGCCGAAAGGATTAGCAAGTTGAAGTGGCAATGGGCTGGTCACATTTGCCGCAGAACCGATAACCGATGGGGTACACGGGTTCTAGAGTGGAGACCGCGTCTCGGCAAACGTAGTGTAGGTCGTCCTTGGGCGAGATGGGGCGATGATATTTGGAAGGTCGCGGGGAGCGGGTGGAGGAGGAAGACGGAGGAGCGAGCTGAGTGGCGTGACCAGGGGAGGCCTATGTCCAGCAGTGGACGATCACAGGCTGATGATGATGATATATCAGATATATTATGAAAAATATCCGATATATATCCAATTTATTAAGATATTGATCCTTTAAACCCTGCAAATTAGCTAAAAAAAATATCTTTGTTTTTGAAATGTAGTATAGTTCAGGACATAACCATGGGACGTAGCATTCAATATATAAACTATTATAAATTAATAAATAATACAATAAATTAATATAATAGTGTAATTTTTGTATCTTAAAATTAGCATTTCAAAGAAAAGACTTCAACGCATTCGTAATATTTTAAGATAAACTCGTAACTCTTTATTGATACAACATTATATTTAAGTGAATTTAAAATCACAAAACTTAACGATAAAACAGTAATAAGTAGTACCAATTGGCGGTCTTATCGCTCAGAGCGATCTCCAGACAACCGTGCAGGGAAAGGAATTATACATAGTTGACTTACTTTACGACCTCCCAAATAAAAATAAAAATGTGTGCGTGTACTAGTGTACACACGTAAGAAGTGAAACTTCTTTAATTAAATTAAATATAAATTTTAAATTTATAATTTTTTTATATTCATGTTCATTGGAGAAATTGAAAGTACTCTTCGTCTTAACCAACCGTGGTAGGGGCAAGAAACAAAAGATGGCGCGTAACCGAAATTTGACGCGTAACCGAAATGTGACGCGTAACCGAAAAAATGTGACGGTAAATTTTTTCCAACGCCGATAAAGAAGTTTCACTTCAAAAATAATACACAAAAATTTTGTAAAAATTGGTAAAGCTGTTTCGGAGACGATTTTACATCGCACCAACATGCCATCGATGTAGTAAAAAAATGTGTGCGTGTACTAGTGTACACACGTAAGAAGTGAAACTTCTTTAATTAAATTAAATTTAAATTTATAAATTTTTTAAATTCATGTTCATTGGAGAAATTGAAAGTACTCTTCGTCTTAACCAACCGTGGTAGGGGCAAGAAACAAAAGATGGCGCGTAACCGAAATGTGACGCGTAACCGAAATGTGACTGACGCGTAACCGAAAAAATGTGACGGTAAATTTTTTCCAACGCCGATAAAGAAGTTTCACTTCAAAAATCGCACATTGGATTATAATATAATATCGACACACTGTATTCGATATTATAAAAATTGAACATCATACAATAAACATATACACTGCAAATATTTTTATTTGTTAACTGATTTTAAAAAGGAAATATTTTCAATTTGTCAGAATTTGTTTTTAAATGTGAACCTAAGTTACATTAAAACCAATTACCTACTCGAAAACACCTAAACCATTTAGAAGTTTTCTTGAATTTAAAACACGAGCATATAATATGTATGTATTATAAGATAGTAAAATATTAAATACATATCAAACAAGTAATCTTCCCTTTTGATAAGTCCCATAATAATGTAGCTGCCAAAACGCGGTATCAAAGTAAAAAATCCACGACTCGCCCACTTTTTTCAAAACTGCCCTCAAAAAAAATAAATCGCAGAAAGCATAAAAACTCCACGCAACTCACGATTTCGTCATTCATCTATTGTACATTGTATCGACAACACCTACATTCGCAATTTAAAAACTTAATATTTCAAAATGGCGCGCACGAAGCAAACAGCAAGAAAATCCACCGGCGGGAAAGCACCTCGCAAACAATTAGCGACGAAAGCTGCAAGAAAAAGCGCTCCAGCGACCGGCGGAGTGAAAAAACCACACAGATACCGCCCTGGTACGGTTGCTTTAAGAGAAATACGACGCTACCAAAAAAGTACTGAGCTACTTATAAGAAAGCTACCTTTTCAACGATTAGTGAGGGAGATAGCGCAAGATTTCAAGACTGATTTGCGTTTTCAAAGTTCAGCGGTCATGGCGCTTCAGGAAGCGAGTGAAGCGTATTTAGTGGGACTCTTTGAAGACACGAATCTGTGTGCTATTCACGCTAAAAGGGTGACCATTATGCCAAAGGATATACAGCTGGCGAGGCGAGTGAGAGGCGAAAGGGCGTGATTCTTTTGTTTTTAACTTTGACAAAGCCCTTTTCAGGGCTGCAGTTATTTTGTTTCTTCGTTGAACTTAAAGCAATATTCTGTAAAATTTGAGTTTATTTTCGTAATGTAAGTTTTTTTAACAGGATTTTACTTACTACTGTCTGTTATCAAATCTTGCAAATATAATTTGACCCACTTACCGGTATCCAATTGAGCTGAAATTTGAAATGAATAAATCGGATGACAATGCAATATTATGACATTGAGCTGATTTGATAATGAAGCTGGAAGGTGGCCATAGGAACTCCGTAATTAAAAGACGCAACCCCATCCAGTTTGGGCTCATTTAATTCGTCTTGACAATTACATTACAATTACAATTTACTTATAAAAGCTTATTTAAAAAATTTTTTTTTTTAATTTCACTTGTTTTATTTGCTTAAATCACACTTACATCAATATTAAATATAGGTATAAAAGTTTTTAGTGAGTGTGTTTGTTTCGTACTTGTTCACGACTAAACGGGTGGACCGGTTGAGGCGAAATTTATAGAGATAGCTTAGACCAGGGATGCACAGACCGCGGCCCGCGGGTCGCATGCGGCCCGCCGGTGGAGTACTGGTGGCCCGCCGACACCAAAAATAATACTCTTGTACAGTCAACTACAAAGAGATGTATCCATGTTAGGCTTACAAAATGAAGTAAATTTTCATTTGCCACAATGAACTACCCTTGGTTCGTGACATTTCTAGTAGCAATCAAACTTTATATTATCATCGACTCGTTTAATATGCAACAATGATGTATCTCACTACTTTTCCTTAGGTGATACATAATAATAGCATTTAAAATTAATCGAATATAGTATAAGATTTGGTGGATACTGAAAATGTCACGAAGTAAGGGTAAATAATTTTTGCTTACTAAAAGTTCCTTCATTTTGTAAGACTAACATAGATACATCTCTTTGTAGTTGACTGTACATTCGAAAAATTGGTGGAATTGGTGGAAACTGGAAATTTCAATCATTTTCCGAATTATAAGAAAATGGCTGAAAAATTCAACAAAACTGCGATTAATTTCAGTTATGTAGAAAAGCTAAATATTTTGATTCAATCTTTTCAAGACAGATTTTCGGACTTTAAAAAAGTGAAACCTCTGCAGTTGGACATATTCAGCAATCCTTTCACGATTTCAGTTGAAAATGCGCCAGAGTCAATGCAGTTAGACAGTTAATTATCGACATTCAAAACGACCAAGTTTACGCTACAAATTCAACGAAGGAGATTTGCTAATTTTAACCACTGCATTGATACTTAGTTCTACCTATATATTATGTGAACAAACTTTTTCAATACTAAATAATAATAAAACAAAAAATCGAAACCGCCTTGCAAATGAAAGTTTGGAAGCAGTTTTCAGTTTTACGTGTTGCAAGTAAATTTGATCCCAATATAAAAAAAAGATTGTAAGCACTATGCAGTGCCACGCTTCAAATTAATAAATTCTATTTCAATTTTAATACATTATTATCAATTCTTTATTGTCTTTAATTACCTATACTTCTGGCGGCCCGCCATCAGTTCATGATTTGCCCGAGTGGCCCCTAGTCTTATTAAGTCTGTGCATCCCTGGCTTAGACCCTGGCATAACACAGGCGGGTACAGCGGGTAAAACCGCTGGGCACAGTTAGTATGAAACAAATAAAATTATTTTCATGTGTAGTTTGTTCAAAGAAACAAAATCCATTGCAGTCCTAAAAAGGACTTTGTCAACAATAACCCTAAACTCTAATCCGAACTTCTAACAGTCTTCTTGGGCAGCAAAGACGGTTGAATCCATGGTAACACTCCACCTTGAGAAATGGTCACACCTGACAGCATTTTGTTCAATTCTTCATCATTTCTTATAGCGAAGAGAATATGACGAGGTATTAACCTATTCTTCTTATTGTCTTGTGCTGCGTTTGCTGCTAACTCCAAGATTTCTGCTGCCAGATATTCAATAGCTGCAGTTAGGTAAATCGACGCACCGTTGCCCACTCTAGGAGCAAAATTTCCCTTGCGAAGTATTTTATGGATTCTTCCTACAGGGAAATGTAAGCCGGCGCGGGCGGTTCGCGACTTTGCCTTTTTTCTTTCTTTCTTATTCATTTTGGCTCACTTTCTGTTTGGTTTTATTTTGGTAGCGTTTGTGATATAGATTTTTATGTACCGCGACTAGTGGGTAGGTTGTGGAGTAATCAATATTATGCGGATAAATTAAGTTTGGGTGTGAAGTGGTAACAAATATGCATAATGAGGTGAAATTTTAATGCATGTATGTTTATGACCAATTTATATTTATAAAATTACTTAATCGATTACGTTTTGCAGAATGAGTAACATTTGTAGCTTGCAGGGCTGACTTTCTAGCAACTAACTGTTAACTTAAATTTGAAATAGCAAATCAAGCTAAAATTTTGAACATACATACGTGTACATAGGTAGATCTATAGTTTAACTATCTATTATATTACGAAATATCAATCGAATCAGTTCAGTAGTCTTAGCGTGAAATGGTAGTAAAATTATGTAGCTTTGATATCATTTTACGTAAAAACTACTTAACCCATTAAGCTGAAATTTGGTAAATAGATAGTTTAGTAGTTATGCTACATATATGCAAAGTTTCAAATAAATCGGATGAGTAGTTTTAACTTAAAATGGTACCTAACAAAAACATGTCAAAATGATTACACCCAAAATTAAACTACATTAGTCTTGTATGAATATAATATGAATAATATAATATTATATGAATATAATATTATATCAATAAACGCCAATATTAATAATAGTCCCGGATCATGGTGCGTACGTTGTCCGTATCAGTTGCGGTTGTGTATTGGAAGTAACATTCCCTCGGACGCGACGCCTCTCGAGGCGTATGACGAGCCTTTCTTTACTAAATATATGTTACGTTGGTTACCATTTTACATGGAAACTATTCAATCGATTGAGCTGAAATTTTTCTTATTGAAAGAATAATAATTGAAATCCCTTTATACCAAATTTGAATTGAATCGGTACAGTAGTTTTGGCATTACAAGGGTGTTACAAATTAAAAAATTTGGTACCAATTTACGTCAAAACTACTGAAGCGATTTATCTGAAATTTAGTAAATAGGTAGTTCATTAATTAAGGTGCATATGCACTTAGTTTCAATCCATTTGCTGCAATAGTTCTGACGTAAACTTGTACCTAACAAAAACAAAAAAAATCATAGTCAAAATAAAACCACAGTATTTTAGTTGTAATACCAGTATAATATATCAATAAACGCCAATATTATTCAACATGTGCGTCAATATAATCTGATGCACGTCCCGGAACACGGTGCGTACGTTGTCCGTATCAGTTGCGGTTGTGTAGTGAAAGTAACATTCCCTCGGACGCGACGCCTCTAGTATGACAAATCTTTCTGCGGACGCCGTTATGTTTTTGCGATCCCGCTTTTTTCTGGTTATGTCCTGTGGAAGGAAACAAAAACTTAGGACATAGTGTAAGATAGATATTTTAAACACAAAAATAACCCTGTATAATATATGTAAGTTTCAGTAGTTACTAAATCGGTTCAGTAGTTTTAAAGATATGAATTAAAATGTGCGTCTTGTTCTCGCGTATTATGCCCAAACTGGTAAGCTCGTGTGCTTTGTGTACTTGTTTTTTATATTTTTTGTTATGTTTATCTTTTTTATACTAAATCGGCATACGTTTGACTACATCCCACCCACGTGATAGTCCATTGAAAAGTTACATTTGGGGTTGCGTTTTTTAGAGGACGCAATTTTATTTTTTTGATGTGTAGGGGGGGTCAGTGTAAAGCTAAAACCAAGTTAGTGGGGTCGCCACCCTTGTCCCACGGCCGCCATCTTGAAAATAGGGGTTGAAATGGTTTTTACGATATATCTCTTAAACTATTCATCTGAATAAAAAAAATTATTAACATTTTGTGTTGCAGATTAAATTCTCTACAACTTTGGTCCAGTAACTTTATGTCGTAGATCTATAAATCAAAAAGTAAAAGTAAATTTTTCTCCCTAGAGAACTCCCTAGAAGCGGTTGAAATCAAGGTCGCGCGAGTTTGCAACGCGGATCGACCGGGATCGGCAAGCAGCGAGGTGCCGAATAGACGTTTTTATGCAGTAAGCTTCTGAATAATATTGGTGAATTAGTAAAAATATCACATTGTATTTAATTCTTTTTGATATTTTGAGTAATTCACAATAATAACGCCTATTCGGCACCTCGCTGCCTACCGAACCCTACCCACCCCGTTGAAAACTCGCGCGACTTGAGTTCAACCGCTTCTAGGGAGTCACATTACTGTATAATGTATCTCTTTATCGTGCTTAAAGTATCCATGCCGTGTTGCCGTTTTGCGACGTCTGAAGATGAAATGGGCTATTTAACGCATCTTGCCTGTAGGCGATTTACACATACATACAAATACATGTATAATCACGCCTGGTTCCCGTTGGGGTAGGCAGAGAATATTTCGTCGGGGCTGCGGATGAATGCTTCGGCGTACCCGTTGCCCCGGCATTATGGCGTCCCGCAGGAACACCGCCAGTTTTTTAGTGGGTATCCCCGCCGCGCACATCTTCGGCGGGGGAGTCCCACATACCGCCCCGCGCCCCCCGGCGTGGGGTGATGATGCGTAACGCATTTTTCCTGGGTCAAAAAAAAGAAGGCAGAGTCTATTTCCCTCGACTTGGTACGATCCTGGGACACCTTTTCGCTTCCTCAACTTTCATCACGTAAGCGAATTACCTTGAACATGTCTCGTATGAAGAGCTTAGTGGTAGTATATTCGTCGCCGGCTGCCTCGTACTCATTATATTGAGGGAAGCTAGCGCTGATAGACCGGCCTGTTGATATCTTCTGCTGGAGGATGTCTTGTTTGTTCAGGAACACGATCACGCCTGCTTCTAGGAGGAATCTGGGGAGATTGGTGCAGTTTTGAAGTACGGCATTCTTACTGGCTGTCACATTTTAGGAATTTATTTATTCAGTAGAGGAACATTATGAGCTAACAGATATTATTAGGCTAACAGATATTAAATTTTGGCTTGTTTGTTATTGGCATCCCGCCCTCGACCTATGACGGTCTTGGTGTTTCGATAGCACGAAATTTAAGTTGAGTTTTCAAAGGTGGCTCAAATCTCCCACCTGAGCAAGTATCCCGGACTCCCCCTACTTCAAAGCTCATAAGTTAAATTAAGTATGACGACACAAATACACTTAGACACAAATATTACAATTACAATGCACAGACATTGCACAAATAATGGCAGAGACGCTTAGTGGCAATGTTGTCAGCGTGTATGTCAGCATCCTGGACATTTTGGAGGAATTGGTTCAGTATTCTTACTGCTCTCGGTGTGGGCGCATTATTTGCGTAGAGCGTATGCAGTGGACTAGGACTGGCAAAAAGGTGAATTGAATGTTTATGATTTTTAATTTTTTTTTTTTTAATAATTATTATTAATTTTAATTACTTACATTATTGTATTTTTGTTAAGCTGTGAGCGTAGCATTTTTGACGGTATCTTAACAAATATTTTTTTTTCGTTTACTTTTACTTTGAAGCTGAAGTGGCAATGGGCAGACCACATAACACATAGAGCGGATGGCCGATGGGGCCGAAAAGTCCTCGAGACTACGGACATGCAAAGGCAGCATAGGACGTCCACCCACAAGGTGGACAGACGACCTTATAAAGGTCGCCGGAAGACGCTGGATGCAGGTCGCTTCCAACCGGTACATATGGAAGTCCAAAGGGGAGGCCTATGTTCAGCAGTGGACGTCCTACGGCTGAGATGATGATGATGACTTTTACATTATTACTTATAGCACCCGTTTGTAAATACATACTTATAATAGATACAGAGAGCCACCCAGACCAGAAACAAATATCTGTGGATCACACAAACATTCGTCCCATGCGGGAATCGAACCCGCATACCTATTTATATTATAATCAGAGGTATTGTAGAAATCAAAACATATACCTGCTCTGCCATACATCTTCAAACAAAACCAGTGCTTCCTTCAATCTGTTCTGCGTCTGATCCTCGCGCAGAGTTTGATCAAAATCGCTACAGGCTACCACGAACCAAATCGCGTGAATGCCTTCAAACGCCTGAAATTAAAAAATATATATTATTATGAATAGAATATAATAGAAATACTCTTTATTGTGACTTATATCCTCCTCCTTAGTCGTTCACTCTTGACAGAGTGGTCGTGGTTGATGATGCTGCGTTTTCATTATTGGCTAAAACAGCCCTCGCCATGCGCCTCCACTTGTCACGGTCTCCAGCGTCTCGGGAACTCTGCACTACGGAGGTTTGTGTCGCAGCTTTGATGAGGTCTGTCCAACGCGTAGGTGATCGACCACGTGACCGCTTGCCCTCCACATTTCCCTGGACAACGAGTCTCTCCATGGAGTGTTCATTTCGAACAACGTGGCCGAAATATTTAAGGATTCGTGCTTGCACAGTCGACGATAATCTCTGTTTGATTTTAAGCTCCTCCAGGATTGAGACATTGGTTCTAAACGCTGTCCAAGGAATCTGCAGCAGTCGCCGCCAGCAGCACATCTCCAGTGCATCGATTTTGCGTCGGTCTTTGAGGCGAACCGTCCATGTTTCTGCGCCATAAAGAAGTACCGGGAAGACTAGGCTCTTCATTAGACGGACTTTCGTGGCTTTGGTGATATTACGATTGCACCATACTCTTTTCAACTTGTCAACGGCAGACCGTGTGATAGCACATCTCCTTTGAATCTCGTCCTCACATCCCCCATTGTTTGTGAGAGTAGAACCGAGGTACACATAGGATTGAACAACCTCACAGTTGCCAATCCTGGAAATGTCAGGATGATTTAAGTTCAGCTCGGTCTACTATCATCATCTTGGTCTTGTCTCTATTGATCGCAAGACCGAAGGAGTGGCTTGTTGTCTCTAGAAGCGTCAGCAGATGTTCCATGTCTTCTTTTGTTTGAGTGAGAAGAGCAGTGTCGTCGGCATACCTCAAGTTCGATATCTTTCGACCTCCCACTGAAATACCTTTATCCCATTGTTCCAGAACGATTCTCATAACACATTCTGTATAGATGTTGAACAGAAGTGGAGAGAGTATGCATCCCTGTCGGACACCAGCTTGTGTGTGAAAGTTTTCCGAGTCAACGTCATCTATCCGTACAGTCGCAGTTCCGTCCTCGTAAAGTCTGCGTATGAGACGAACTAGATGGCTAGGTACTCGTGGCATGGTGACTTATATGTAACCGGCCAAAACAGATTTCCAGACAAACTAGTTTGGCCTAGGCTAAACTAGTATTTTTTTTTTTTATGTATTGAAGTAGAAGACGAGCAAGACGCTCTCCTGATGTTAAGAGATAACGGCTGCCCATAATCAGTACAGTGTTACCTAGGATTTCACAATGATGTGAAATTCTAGGAGCACTGCGCACCAACGCTTCTTACTCAAGAGTCATACGATGTTAAGACTCTTTAGCCCAGTAATTTCACTAGCTACAGTGCCCTCCTACCGGAGCACAGTAATGTTTGCACATCACTGCTCAGGCGGTAGAATAACTGGCACTGTTGGGGTACCCACCTAGACGACCTCCTGCAAAGGAAGTCTACCCCCGGTAAAAGTTTATCCTAAGGCCGATAGGACGAACTGGTTTGGCCTAGGCTAAACTAGTTTGTCCTGAACTCGGGTCTGGCCGGTAACATAATATATAACAAAACGTACTTTAAACACATAGGCCAACAATGGGCGGCCTTATCACTCAAAGCGATCTCTTCCAGGCAATCAACTTTTGGACGAATACACTGTGTTATCTAAATAGTGGATCCGCGCGCACTTCGTAGCGCCTAACACAAAATATCAGTGTTTCTTTACTATATTATGCATATGTGTAGCGTCTGTAGCGTCCGTGGCCCAGTGGTCATACCTCCGACTTGTAAGCCGGAGGTCCTGGGTTCAAATCTCAGTGTGGCAAAGATTTTCGCCTGGACGCTACCGCGTTTCGTCGCGGCACGTGGCACTGTGTGTCCCGGCTGTTTCCTATAAGATATGTAGGAGGCAGTCGTTAGGTCATGTTGCAGGTGCAGTAGTCATCTCGGTGACCTGAAACTGCAACATATAGGTTGGCCACACGACCTATAATTTGTGATTTGACTCTGACAGAGTAAGTAGGGTAACCTGTTCTGTTGGAGTATAAACCCCAATTATTATTATTATATGTATTTTTCACCAATTATTTATATTTTTTATTAATTTAAAATATCTAATTATTTATATATATTACATAATTGTGCACATATTATACATACTCGTATTATAAACCTTCCACTTGAATCATTCAATATATTTAAAAAAAAAAACAGCGCTGTGTGAAATGTCCTAAATATTCATTATAAAGAAGAAGAAAACAGCATCAAAATCCGTTGCGAATTTTTAAAAATAATCATACAATACATAGGAACAGACAGACAACGGGAAGCGACTTTATTTTATACTGTAGTGATATAAATACCTGTATCCATTTCTTCCTTTCTCCCCTTTGACCTCCGACGTCGAACATCCAAAACTCTTGGATACCGCCGTGCATTGATTTTGGAACCTTAAAATGTATGAATTTTCATTTAAATCTTATTTAATTATTTCATTCTCACTAAACATAGGTACCTATAGGATGTACAAATAAAAATAATGTTACATTAAACAACGAAATAACTCGGATCCAGTAGGATCCGATTTAGATTTAGGATTTAGGATAGTAATCCTACCTACATCTTGAAAAAATCTTAGTGTTTTTGTATTCGACATGTGTTACACCTACATATTATTATTTTACTAAAATTATGAACGTGAAAGTTTGTAAGAATGGCTGTCTGGATGTTTGTTACTCTTTCACGCCTAAACGGGTGGACCGATTGAGCTGAAATTTTGTATAGAGATAGCTTAGACCCTGGAATAACACATAGTACAGCAGGCAAAACCGCTGGGCGTGACTAGTACATAGGTAATAAACTATGGATCAAGTCGTGTACTTTCTTCACCGCATAGATAAGAGTAGGTACTTGTACTACTACACCGTGGTAAGTGGTAGAGAGGAAACAATTAAGTGAATTAAATTAAAAATTTTAAAAACCCCCAGCGCGATATATTATTCGCCATTTTTTGGTGGCGGCCATCTTGGATTATAAATTTATTATAGTACGTTGTATTCTACTAGTCAAGCAAGCCCTTTCATTTGATACCCATATTGTGGGCGTCGTCGAGAAAAAAGTAATCCGCCATTTTGTAGCGGCGCGGCGGCCATCTTGGACCGATTTTCACCAAACATGGCTAAGAACACTCCCGACTCACTCTACTTTCAAACAAAAAAAAATTATGTAGGTGTGTGATTGTGTAAACCACAAAAACTTTCTTATATGTAATTGCTTAAAATCCTCTCCAGCTGTGAATTCTCAGATTAGTAAGAAAGTAAGAATACAAGGTACCGTTAACTTCTAAATAAGGGCATTAAAAATTTAATGACTTACCTTTACTTTAAATTCAATTTTCTGAATGCCGGAAGTTTTTTGACGACATCTCAGTATGTCGGCGTCGGACGGCGAATAATCTGGTTTTTCTAAGAGATCTATTCTATCTAAAAAGCTGGAAAATAAGAAAATGCACCGTAATAAACTCCGGTCGACTAGGTGGGTTTCCCGACAGTGCCAGTTTTTCTACCACCTGAGCAGTGATGTGCAAACATTACTGTGCTTCGGTAGGAGGGCACTGTAGCTAGTGAAATTACTGGGCTGAAGAGTCTTAACATCTTATGACTCTTAAGTAAGAAGCGTTGGCGCAGTGCACTGGGTAGCACTGTACTAATTATGGGCACCCTTATCTCTTAACATCAGGAGAGCGTCTTGCTCGTCTGCTTATATCGTTGTATCATATACAAGAGAGATATATACCGCGCTTAGGTCATTTTTTGTATGAAAACAAAGTCACCAAAACATGGTGGGGTGCGGGGGATGGGTGGCTAGATTTGATTGGCTCGTTCAAGGTGACGTCACAGTTACGCCACAGATTAGGTAATAGTTAGATGCATAACATGACTTTCTAGTGATGTGGTAAAGTCGCTATATCGTATCGATAAGAAAATATAAGTTACTGTTATTCTTAAGTTTAATGAGAAAGTTCGTTGTATTGTATACGAGAGATATTTTAATATAACTTCAATTATTGTTTTATTATAGCATAAATGTTTTCTCATCTCTATTACCTCCCAAAGTACCCGAATAAACATTTTATATGGTTTCACTAAAATATAAATAGGTTCATCGCTCGCATAAAATTTTTAGTCCTAATTTTAAAAAATATGCGTGCGAATACGCACCCTATAAGAATAAACAATAAATGTTAGATAGTGAATTATTTGTTTTTAAATTAGTGACAAATTTAACATTATGTATTTTAAAAGCTTCGTTACACTTCTCTTATTATAAGCTTCATAATAACCATTCATGAATTAAATACCAGTACCTAACCCTGTATAATATTAAACCCCGATAATTTTGGTACCTTAATATACCTAATACCTACCTACTTCAAAAATTTCAATAACATTTTTGTCGATAAAGTTTGTGGTGTAAATTTAAATTTGTGTCTTATCACTAGTTTATCCGGGCGTAAGAGAGAACGAGATAATGTTATACAAATTTACCAAGAAAGAATGAGACGAAAAGAAACTTGGCCATTTTTATATTGCATTTTATGTTAAACATTTTTCAATGATTATTATCGGAATAATAACTTGCCTGTGTAATAAGATTTCGTCTTTTGCGTAACTGAATGTAGCGCTAGTCTTTCCGCGCCTTTTTATTGAACAATACGGCATTTTTATTAATTATTTTTCATTAAGTATGTGAATGTCACGCTGTCAATGTCGGCCGTGGAATGAACACGAAAAAGAGGCGGAGCTACGAGCTTATGTTGATTCAGGCATATGACTTGGCGACTGTTACCTCATTTTAGCTTCCATCTCTAGCTTTATGATCTGTGCGTTGTATAAAAAAAATATATTTAAAATAACGCCATCTATCATCGAGTAGCGTACTAAATTAAAACTATAGTGCAATTATTTATAGTCACTAAATGGCAGCAAAACGCATTAGACACGTAAGAAAAATCTAATAATATTTAATAAAATGTTTATAATATTATTAATTATTAGCCAATTATTTTAATATTATAATTTTAATATATATTACTTACTACTCAGCGCTGTCTATAAGTTGATACTCGTTAGATCGTTTGAAGCATTCTCGTACGCCGCCATCTCGCCACAAAACTCGAACATGGTCGAAATATTCCTGTATAATATTAAATAATCATTTATTAATTGTACATTTCCCTCATAAAATTATCCTACATATATTTCAATAAATTATATAATGAAGTTTTTAAAAAAAAAATTTGATGATGGGTTTGTAATTAAATATTATTTCAAAAATACAGTAATAATATTATCAATTAAATAGCCCTATTAAAAATTAAAATATTTTATTAGGACTACGTTTATGGGCATTATGGGCAATAAAATATTATTAGGCTAGATAATAATTATATTCTGGGCAAAACATAGTTTCAAAGTATGTCACTAGATGGCGCTCTTCGACTAAAAACAAGATTATTTTGGCGTGTGGCTAAAATTAGAACTAATATTCTATCCTTTTAAACTGTAACTTTTCCTTTTAAATTTGCGATAATTACGTACCTTATTAAGTCAAAATATAATTAATCACCTCAGTGTATTCCGAAGGTCCCTCCGGCCCATATTTCAGTATGTATTGTTGAGATTGTACATTTTTAGCGTTTTGCAGCGCTATGCTCAAAGGAGACATATTTCGTACTATGTCGTAAATAGATTCGTGTACATTATGCCTTATGTGCTTCGTTTTTTCTATTCGTTCACTGAAAAAAATGTTAATATATTATTATTAATATAAGTTCCGTTAATAATTTATTTGATATTTAGTTATTTTTCCGCTAGATGTCGTATTGAAAAAAATATACAAATACAAATAACTTTATTTGACACAATAAATGTACAATACAATAAACTGAATCCATAGGCTCCCGAACTAGAAAAAACTGTGTTTCAGGAGCCAGTGGCTTCTCCCATTTAAGAATTTAGGTCTATTATGTCATTTAACATTATGACGTAAAGTATAAATTTAGAAAATTAAAACAAATGTAATTTACGAAAGAGAAAAAAACATACAATACTATTTATTAGGTATATTATATATATTTTTTTTTATATTTATATATTTTATAACCTTTTATAATTAAAAAGTTATAAATAGAAATGATATATAATATATAAAGAGTATTAATAAAGGTTGGACGGGGCGCTAGTACCTATGACCTATATGCATTAATAGTTCTGTTAATCATTTATTTGATATTTAGTTATATTTCCGCTAGATGTCGCTTTGAATAAAATCGTATATTTTATAACCTTTCATAATTAAATAAGTTATAAGTAAATAGATCGATAGATAACACTTTATTGAACAACATCTAGTTGCTAGAAAGTTGCAGTCCCAGTTGCTACAATAATTGCTCAATCTGCGAAAAGGCTTAGTACCTACCTGGTAGAAAATCCTTTTACGTGAAGTATTTTCATCTGCTTGATGATGGTTGTTTTCCCACTTTCCCCTGTACCGAGTAATAACAGTTTGATCGCCTGAAAATAAGAGATAGGTTATATTATATTAATGAACAAGTGAAATTTTTTAAAAACTTTTTAAAAATAAGCTTTTATTATTATGACCATCTAGCACCATAAAGTACTCGTCAAGACGAATCAAATGAGTCCAAACTTGATGGGGTTGCGTTGTTTAATTACGGAGTTCCTATGGCACCTTCCAGCTACAACTCATCAGAACAACTCCATGACATAATAATATTGCATTGTGATCCGATTTATACATGCATACAAAATTTCAGCTCAACCGGAAACCGGGAAATAGGTCAATTAATAGTTCAGTTATATTTTTACACAATTATAGCATAGGTATTCTAAACTTTCGCAATTCAAACGTTAATAAAAATTTTAATAAATGGAGACTAATCCCTTAAAAAAATAATTTTTGTTTTATTACAAAATCATATTATTACAACACCAACATTAAAACCGACATAAATGAGCTAGATAACTAAAACAATGGCGGGCTTGTCGCATCATATATCACAAGATTTAATTACAACAACCACGGGACATGAAAGCAGAAACGGGACATGAAGCAAATACAAGTTTTTAAAACTTTTTTTTTTTTTTTTTTTTTTTTTTTTTTTAACCCACCTCGTTATATGATTTGATCCACTGCTTGATCTCTCTGTCGATCTGTTTGGAATGGTCTTCATTTTCGTCGTACGATTTAATACAAGGTATCAATTTCATTGAAGCACTATTTAGATTTTATATTATCTGAAAATAAAAAGCAATAATAATTTCAGCGGAGGTAGACTTCCTTTGCAGGAGGTCGTCTAGGTGGGTACCCCAACAGTGCCAGTTAATCTACCGCCTGAGCAGTGATGTGCAAACATTGCTGTGCACAGGTAGGCACTGTAGCTAGTGAAATTACTGGACTGAAGAGTCTTAACATCTTATGACTCTCAAGTAAGAAGCGTTGGCGCAGTGTACTGGGAAGCACTGTTCTAACTTTCACTGAAAAAATCGCATTGTGTCTCAAAGGACTGAAATTTAACTGCCAACTTTCATTTGACATCGGAAAAAACAGCCTAAAAATAAAAAATTGACGCGGGCAACGCCGCGGGTACAGCTAGTCTTAATCTAAAAATATTACATAAAAGTAGGACAAGACTAATGAATGATTGACTGATTGATCTACCAAAACCATGGTTGAGACAATTTCAAAGATTAGTGGTACCTATAATATGAAAATTATAAGTTGCTCCCATAATATGAAAATATAATAATATGAAAATAAAAAAAAGCTAAGTCATTATGACATATTTTGCCAAGTTTTAAACAATTTTTTTTATTTCTAATTATTTTATCACTTTATCTCTAATTCATCTAATCATGCCGATCCTTTGATGTGTACAAAATTAGGTACTTATCATTCTTAATTTAAAGGTATCATCGGAGTAGATAGAGGGGGTAGTAGTACGAGTAAGTTACTCAATCTCCCCCCCTAAACTCTCCCCCATACCTCACAGCAAACATGATTCTTCTTCTACTAAAAAAAATATATTAAAACGACCTCAAGCTCCCTCTTATGCATAAAGAATTTTCCAAATAGGTTTAGGGGTCATCGACTAGATTTCAAAAAATATATTGTTAGGAATTGGGGATACATTCCCATTCACCATCACAGTTTTGAGTTATCGGGAATCGAATTTCCCCTATGACCCTGTGTAATGAAATTTACATAGAATAGAATTGAAAACTCTTTATTGCACACACAAATTTTCGTTATAGGTTAGCCCTTGACCATCTTGCCTGATCATAAGCGGCGATGCGGTCGATAATTGTAGCAAACTAAACTTAGAAGGCGGGATAAATCCCTCCCTGGCTTCACTGAACATCATGCCGGAACACGGTCACAATGACCGAATGGCGACACGGTTTTGTCCAGTGGGTGGTAACTAGCCACGGCCGAAGCCTACCACCTGCATAACGAGTGGAAAAATCGCACATAAGTAGGTATAACTAATTACCTTTAAGTCGTATAATACTTATTAAATTAATATAGTCATTGGTGATGATTGAATGAATTGTTATTTTTACTCCGTTTTTTTATTTTTAAGCCTACACTAAAAGAAAACAATATTTTATGTACAACTCACCAAATAAAATATTTTTATAATAATTATGTTTTTATCTAAATTCACTTTGCAATGTCGCTCGATCAAAATCACTGTAATGAATTCAAAAATAATCTATTTATTATCGATTCCTGATAAAATATCTGATAATATTTTTGCTATCTGTGAAATATTTGTCATATATTAATTTTATGTATTTTAAAGACGAAAGTTTGTGTATGTTTGTTTCTTTTTACAAGCTTTATATTACTTTCACCTGTCTGTTGTCTGTCTGTCTGTCTGTCTGTCTGTCTGTCTGTAATCAAATCTTGCAAGTTTAATTTGACCCACTTCCCGGTTTCCAATTGAGTTGAAAATTTGCATGCGTGTGTAAATCGGATGACAATGCAATATTTTTATGACATCGAGCTGATCTGATGATGGAGCTGGAAGGTGGCCAAAGGAACTCTGTCATAAAACAACGCAACCCCATCGAGTTTGGGCTCATTTGATTCGTCTTGACGAGTACTTTATGATGCAAGATGATAACAATAATTAAAGCTTGTTTTTAAAAAGAATTTTTTAAATTTCACTTGTTAAAATTAAATTTTTTTTTGTTTGTCTGTAATCAAATCTTGCAAGTTAAATTTGATTCACTTCCCGGTTTCCGATTGAGCTGAATTTTTGCATGCATGTAAAAATCGGATGACAATCCAATATTATTATGACATGGAGCTGATCTGATTAGTATCTGGAAGGTGGCCAAGGAACTCCGTAATTAAACGACGCAACCCCACCGAGTTTAGGCTCATTTGATTCGTCTTGACGAGTATATTGGTGCTAGATGGTAATAATAAGAAAAGCTGGTTAATTAATAGTTTTTTTTTTAATTTCACTTGTTTTATTATTCAGCACAACGCAAGGACTAACTTAACGCTAAAGTAGCATTTTCTACCAGCTGGGAGCGGTTGGAGGAGACAGACGGAGGATCGAGTTGAGTGGCGTGCCATGGGGGAGGCCTATGTCCAGCAGTGGACGAACATAGGCTGATGATGATGATGAACATTTTTTTTATATACGACGATGTAAGATGACGAGCAAGACGCTCTCCTGATGGTAAGAGATAACGCTGCCCATAATTGGTACAGTGTTATCCAGTAGGTACACTGCGCCAACGCTTCTTACTTGAGAGTCATTTAGCCCAGTAATTTCACTAGCTGCAGTGCCCTCCTACCGAAGCACAGTAATGTTTGCACATCACTGCTCAGGCGGTAGAATAACTGGCACTGTTGAGGAAGTCTACCCCCGGTGTAACTTTATTGAAACACAAACAAAATACATAAAATACAAAAATAATAAATTACCAACCGAAATGAAAGTCTTGACCGAAAAAAAAATCAAACTCAATTAAAATTATGGTTAATTGGAAAAACATTCTACTCAATTAAGGAATATTTTGACGATTAGTAGTAATAAACAAAAACACCTAGTTAGTATGTGAACAGGCTGGTGTTATTTTTTACTTAAATACCTATTTAGTTATTAAATTCTTAAATTATAAGGCTCTTGTCTTCAAATTATTGTACGTCCGTACGAGGGCAAACTGTCGTTCTTTAATTTGTAAGTACCATAACATCTGTAATCTGTACCTAAGTTTAAGCACAGTTTTACAATAAATATTATTCTTATTCTAACTTAAAACAAAAACACAATGCAATTAAGGAGTAATAGTGAATATTATTATTTTAGATAGATTTAATAGTAGGATAGGATATTACAGGTATTCTGTATCAGCTACCTATATTGAAGAAGTGTGACCCTTACCCCTGCCAATGGTCGGGGGCACGTGGCGTAACGGTTGCGCGCAGCTGTTCGTCGCGTCGGCAGCTGCGATCAGGGGTTCATAACATTTATAAACTTTTTGTGTTTGGACCGCCGAACTTACCGATGGAGACTGTCAGAGGCCAGAATACCAGCGCTGTGTTTCACTGTACACACGCAGCATAACGCTGAGGCAGTTCCCTAGTGGATGCTCATTATGATTCTGCTGCTGATTATGTGCTTTTTGTGATTGTCTTTTTTAACCCCCGACGCAAAAAACGACGGGGTGTTAGAAGTTTGACGTGTCTGTCTGTGTGTGTGTCTGTCTGTGGCATCGTAGCTCCTGAACGAATGAACGGATTTTGATTTAGTATTTTTTGTTTGAAAGTAGAGTTAGTCGAGAGTGTTCTTAGTTATGTTTGGTGGGAGTCTGTCTAAGATGGCCGCCGCTACAAAATGGCGGATTACTTTTTTTTTTCCATGACCTCCCGCAATATGGGTATCAAATAAAAGGACTTAACTAGTAGAATACAACGCACTATAAAAAAATTAAAATCCAAGATGGCCGCCACCACAAAATGGTGAATTACGTATTGCGTTAGGGGTTTTTTAAATTTTTTATTTCTAATGTTGTTTTCATTAGCCGACGAATAAATGATTTTTTTTCTTTCTTTATTTTTATCTTTTTTTTTATAGTGGTAGGCCTCTATTGCAGAGACCGTCTGGGGAAGAACCATACCTATGCTGATGCTAGTAATTCAGCTGCTAAGCAGGCATAATATAACTACATGTTTATATAAGAAGTCATGACGAATTCGTATCAAAACGATACGCATTTTCATCATCATCATCTCAGCCATAGGACGTCCACTGCTACTGCTGAAACATAGGCCTCCCCCGGTGACCTTTATAAGGGACCTTACGACCCCCGGGACCTCCGGGACCTCCGGGGACCTTTTTTTTTGTCGTCATGCAGATGAGCATTTTACATCCTATAAAACATCGTGAAATTACTGGGCTGAAGAGTCTTAACATCTTATGACTCTTGAGTAAGAAGCGTTGGCGCGGTGCACCTAGAATTTTAAATCATCTTTTATATATTTTTTGTAACTAGTCTATGTATACAGATACTGCGTACCACCGTCTATTATTGAAATATCAGTCCTGTTCCATTCCTAGGTTGTCTGTAAGAAAGCCTAGTACGATAAGACCGCCGATTATTTACCTAGCATTTAGATATCTATCTCAGTAAGTTTCTTTGTAATTATTTGGTACGCAATAAAGTATTATTCTATTCTATTCTATTCTTGTGATATATTGGGTAGCATACCTACTGTACCTACTAATTTTTATGGGCAGCGTTATCTCTTAGAGAGCATCTTGCACGTCTTCTTACGTCTTTGTAAAAAAAAAATATTGCAGAGGCCGCCTAGAAGTACCACACACATTAATGCCAGCTATTCATCCGCTAAGGAATGTGTAGACATAACTATTTTTAAATAGATATAAAATAAGCCTACGTTTGAAAACTTCCAGCGTGTTGGAAAGTGGAGATGACGTCGACGACGATTCACGTAAGATACCTAGAAAGGTCTACCTATTCACTCGTGCCTTGAAAAACTAAGTTCTGGACCAATTTTTTAAAAATTTAATAGAGCAACCAAATGTTGTTCACCCCTGGTTTCATTCACCACCTCGCTCCCGTATCGTATATTGACATTGCAAGTAAAAAAACCGATGTGATAACCTTGAAAATTACGTAATACCTACCTAAGAGCTTGTCCAGTCATAATCTATACCTGCCTGCCATCCTACTTCTTACTATCTTACTAAAAAAAATAATAAGTATTTAAACACCTTGTACCTATCTTGTAAATTTAAACACACCACCCATGTGAATTACAATGGCTCTCCTCTCCTTGCACGGTTGTCTTGAAGAGATCGCTATTAGCGATTAGACCGTCAATTGTAACACTTTGTTTTTATTGGAACGTAGTTCCTTATTATAGTTATGTTTTGTTTATATTATAATTATTAACATGGATTTATTTAATTTAATAATTATTTTCTAGCATTTCAATAAAAAAGCTAAAAATAAAATATTTTTAATACAATTTTATTTTTATCCATTTACTTAATGAAATTGCAAAAAGAAAAACATAAGTACATTACGTTAGAAAAACCTAACTTACAATAGGAATAACTACTTTAATTTTATTTTCAAACCCTACAACTTTATTGAGAACCTCTGTCATTTCGATGTCGGGTAAAATGCAACGGAACTTTTCGTCCCTACAAAAGCTCTTTGAAGCTTATTACGATAATCATTGTGCAAAACGAATTTTTAAAAATTAAAACACACGAATTTCCATCTTAATTGTAGGTAATTAATGTCTAAAATTGTATTTAAACTTATGTATTTACAACCTTTTAGAATTGAGCTTTAAGCTCCCATCTGTTAATATTGTACACAAGAAATTCAACCTTATAGCTACAAAATTAAGTTCTTATATCATTTGAACATTTTTTTTTAAATTTCAAAGTATAGCGCGTGCCAAGCTTGGGGTGCGCAGACGCCATTACCGATTTTTTTCAAAAATGGAATACCCTCGGCAGTTGAAAACCAACCGTTGATCTGAGCTCACGTGTTGATAACCGTTATAATAATAATAGAAAAAATTGTAAACAAAGAAAGTGAAATTTTGAGGAAAAATTTATAATGTGACTTTACAATAGTGACTTAAAAATTGAGATATAGTAATTCAAAAATGTTATGTGGATATTTTTAAATTAAAATTCTGTCACCCCTTATTGACAAAAAATTACATCAACAGAGTTTACAAAATAAGTGGGAAGTGTAATCGGTGAACTTAGAAAGTGGATTGAATTTAAAAAGTGGAACAATAACTAAAAGCTTCTTTTGACCTGACCGTTACGGTCTAAGCACACCCTAAGAAATGACTTAATAACTTGAAGACATCGGACTACCTATTGAAGACAACTTTAAATGAAACCTAACAAAATGGATTCCCCAAAAATCGTCTACAAATACTACTCCAACCCTGCCTTTTGTGGTCAAAGTGAGTCACAATGCAGGCTGGTATCTCCAAAAAGAATGTCACCTTTAGGGGCGACTTCTCCAAAGAAATACTCCGATTTGAGCAACAGAATATTGAAAACAGATATTTCAGACAATCCTTTAAGAATGTCAAGAAGGGATGAGCCTCCGGAATTGCCGCCAAAACCACCTAAATACGCTAGGCAGTTCCAAAGACAAGCTTCTTTGATACACAAGCCAACAAGGCAGATTCGATGCAGAACTAGAAGTGAAGACTTAGAAATGGCACAATTAAAACAACAAAGACTATCCAAATATGACAGAAGCGTCCAAAGCGACGATGGCTTAGAAGACAGATGCCATAGATACGAAATCATACAAGATCTAGAAGAATTCGCTGATTATTCTCCAACAAAAAAGAGAATAGTCGAAGCAGATGCTCACGAAATTAAGGAATACAACGTGGATGGACCTGATGATAATGAATTGAAGGAGATACCAACAGAAATCGTAAAGACAGTCAATGGAAAAACACATAGATATGCAATAATTCCAACGGAAGATGACGAGCCAAGGAAATGTAATGTAACTTTCACAATGGGTATGTCGCAGAAGAATTTGATCGCAACGCAGAAGCTGCATGAGTTACTTTCTACGCCGAGGAAACTGAAAAGCTACGCAAGTCAGCCTTCTGTGAGGATGACCCCAAGTAAACTGGACAATCCAAGGTTTGTTAGCACTCCAAAGAAGATGGTTTCCAGCACTCCAACCCAAGGGGTTACACCCTCAAAATCCTGTGCAAATTTGACTCTAAATCGAAGCGCGACGTCACCTATATCTCCAAAAGCTCAGCAGAAACTGAGCTATGAGTTGGAAAGGCCAGATGTTTTCGTAACGAGTATGAAGACCAGGAGTCCAGAGATCGAAAGAGAGAGGGAGAGGAGAGATTTCGAAAGAAGGAGTCAGAGGAAGACGACAGCTGTTATTGTTCCAAGGTGAGTTTTAATATAATCGTTCTAGGGCTTACACTCCAAAGTAGGTTACCCTAATTACACTGCTAGTGTTGAATCATGATTATATGTTGTATGTCCAACCCATGACATAATTCTCTATAAACTTCAAAGTTGACAAGCGCAACGTTTTTTTATGTAAGACACCGACACACAAACAAGCGGTAAAAAATACTGGGAATAGATTACCTTTGCAGGAGGTCGACTAGGAAGGAGGGTGGGTACCCCAACAGTGCCAGTTATAGGGGTCAGTGATGTGCAAACATTACTGTGCTTCGGTAAGAGGACACTGTAGCTTGTTAAATGACTGGGCTGAAGAGTCGAGTAAGAAGCGTGAGGCAGTGCATCTAGAATTTTTATTATGGGCATCGTTATCTCTTACCATCAGCAGAGCAGGGTTATGATGCGTCAAGTCGTGAAGCCGTAGAGTGCGCATAATAGCCCTGCAGAACATCTTGCTATTCTTAATACTTCTTCGTATAAAAAATAATAAACCGGCCATCTCCGACCTGTATATTCATTTTCTCACTAGATTAATTCAACTTTGGAAAGTTTCCTAATTTTTCACGCTATCTGATGATGATCATCTGATACCATCTTCCAGGGTAGCCCCACCGCCGTCAACGTACTCCGAAGACACGTACAAGTCGTACTCGACGATTAAGAACGCTGCGAGTGCGACGTTGACCATTGCTGCTTTACTTCTCACTTTGTGTGGAGGACTTACCACTGGGCTGAGCTTCTATATGATGTATGCTGTAAGTACATTTTTTTACTAGCGGTAGACTTCATTTGTAGGAGGTTGACTAGGTGGGTACCACAACAGTGCTAATCTACCGCCTAATCAGTGCGAAGGTTACTTTGCTTCGGTAGGTTGGCACTGTACGTGAAATGACTGGCCTGACGAGTATCAACATCTTATGACCACCGAGATAGACGAGTCATTAAAGACTCACATTCTGAAAACCTGGGTGGAATTATAATACTGAATTATGGGCAGCGTTACCTCTTACCATCAGAAGGGCGTCTTGCTCGTCTTGGTACATACATTAAAAACAATGGAGCTCATTTTGCGTGAATCAGATGTCCTTGCTTCGAATCGCACAAGCCTCCTTGGGTCTGCGTATCCTAAGCCGGAGGAGTATTATAGATGTCCTTCCCTCAATGGGATTACTGTTTTAATAAACTGCTTTTGCAAAGAG
Organism: Hemithea aestivaria; assembly: GCA_947507615.1. Taxonomy (NCBI): domain Eukaryota; kingdom Metazoa; phylum Arthropoda; class Insecta; order Lepidoptera; family Geometridae; genus Hemithea; species Hemithea aestivaria. The sequence goes on along the minus strand of OX382351.1, from coordinate 2,263,198 downwards.
AAAGAATCGTTCAAGTAGGTTTAGAGGCTAGACAATCGTGGACGAGTGCTTTGGCGTACCCGCTGCCCTGGCGTTATGGCGTCCCGCAGGAACACCTCAGGATTTTAGTGGGTATCCCCGCCGCTCCCATACAAGGCTGGGGAGTCCCACATACCGCCCCGTGCCTCCGGCGTGGAATGATGCATAACGCATTTATCCTGGGTAAAAAAAAAATAGGTACCTAAGACAAAAGGTCTCAAATACTCGAAGTGTTTCAAGACAAGATCATCCTGCTCCACGAGGGCAAAACGAGTATAATCTAGTTTATCATAATGTTTCAGATGGGCAGACGGTACTATTTGGACTTCAGCGTGATGTCAGGATTTACATGCTTCCTACTGGGGTTGCTGGGTTTGCGGTCTCGGAGACACCAGCTGCTGCCCAATAGGAACTTTATATCTGGTACGTAGGTATACATATCATCATCATTATCTCAGCCGTAAGACGTCCACTGCTGAACATAGGCCTCCCCTTTGGACTTCCGTATGTACCGGTTGGAAGCGACCTGCATCCAGCGTCTTCCGGCGACCTTTATAAGGTCGTCTGTCCACCTTGTGGGTGGACTTCCTACGCTGCGTTTGCTAGTCCGTGGTATACATATACTCGTAATATATACTTATCGATTTCAGAGTCTTATCGAGGGGGTTATAAGGGACTCCCCGTGCGGGGCGACTGTAGACCAAGTAAAATAACTGGGCGGCACTCCCGCACCTTGATATGTGACAACCGATCCGAGCAGCTCAAAACAATCAAATGTCTGGAGGAGTTCATTTTACCGACATATAACCCGTCTTTTCATAATAATTTCTCTGTTCCAGGCTACATCGTCCTATCATCATTCTCCCTGCTCAGCGCTCTCGGCATCCTCATCCTCCTATCAGCTCAACCCCAACAAGGCACTGCCGTCAATGACGTCACGTCCGGAGCTGTCTGTGCCGTCAGCATCCTGACACTCTTTCTCGCGTCAGTCGGCCTGCTGACGTCATACTGCTGCGCTAGAGACCCGCCTGACAACCGCGTCGGGTCCGCTACCTGGTATTAAACTATATACTGACGTGACGTCAGCATGCTGACACTCTGTCTCGCGTCAGTTGATCAGCTGACGTCATACTGTGCTAGGGACCCGCCTGACAACCGCGTCGGGTCCGCAACCTGGTATTAAACTATATACTGACGTGACGTCAGCATGCTGACACTCTGTCTCGCACTCAGTTGTTCTGCTGACGTCATACTGCGTTGCTAAGGGGCCTGACAGACAACTGATAGGATATAATATAGCGTGTAAGCACTCTAAAGCTGACGACAGACAGAGGCGGGATGGAACGGTAAAGCGGTCGCGATCTTCTTTTTGTTCCTGCCCGCGTTCGCTTTATATGTGACAGGTTACGTACAAATTCGAACATTACATTTCCGTCCCGCACCGCGACCGCTTTCCCGCGGCAGTGTGGTTTCAGCTTTATAGTTCACAGTTTAAGCTTATAAGAAGTGATTATACCTACGGTTTAGATATATTATGTAGTAATTAAGTACATAATTAGTCTAAATATATAAAAGGAAAGAGTGACTGATTGACTGACTGACTGATCTATCAACGCACAGCCTAAACCGCTGGACGGATTGGGTTGAAATTTGGAACATAGATAACTTTTATGACGTAGACCTCGGCTAAGAAAGGATTTTACCATGCGGGCAAAGCCGCGAGCGTAAGCTAGTATGTAATAAGTACGTAATAGTTTACGTGTATACGATTTTATATAATATTATTTAATGGGGGAAAGCTCTCGAACAGATTATGTTGTATATGTTGAACGTATGATTTAATTTAATAATATCTAATTTATCCTAAGTAAACACTTATTTGCTAGAATTTAGGTATCCTAATAAAAGAGGTGCACTGTATGACTTAATTATTAAGAGTAATATAATACTTATAATAAATGTTAATATAATTAATAATTTAAGGTAATTATTTTACTTATTATTATGACAAAATTAAAAATTACATTAATTTCATAGTTTATGTGGCCAGATATGTAACTACTTTTCACCATACTAACACCATCGCCATCGCCGAGTAAGCGCCATCTATCAAGATCTACGGAAGTTAACGGAACTAACTAGAATGCTTTTCACGAAAGAGGTCCCGCGGAATTCAGCGGAACTAAATTTAATTTCATCGATTTTTACTGTACCTAACACACATACTTCATATCATAAATTTTTTTCTTAAATAAAGTAATTACCTATTTAAATAACAAATTAAATATAGGAAATTATCAGGAGTCAAAATGTTATAGATATTTTAAAATTAAAACGCGCGATAGTGGCGCCCCGCCAAAAGGGCACTACTTTGTGAAAAGGACTCTACATTTAAAAAGTTTTTTATATTTATTTTTGTACTTGCATTAAAAAATATGAATAATAAAAGTGGTGACGTAGGCTCTTATCTACATGGTATTAATTAAGATATTAATATAATAATACTTAATTATAAGTTTTACAGCGTATTTTTAAATTATGTATCTTGTAATAAAATAAAAGTAATGTAGAACCAAAGGTTTCGGAAGTCAAATTATGGTTGTAATGATTGTTAGTTTTGCGAATAAAATTTTATGTATTTTTAATGTGATTTTATTATCAATTTAACCCAAAATTAATAAAAACAAAATATCATCAAAAAAGAGTAACCAATATAAGAAAAAGTACTTACAAAAATATTATTGCCTAAAAATAATCAGCATAATTCACAATGGGCACAGCTAAATGAATGCTAATACAATGGGCGGCATTATCGCTTAAAGTAATAATTCCATACAACCCACCTTTGAATTTTCTTAATGAAGTTTTACGTGGAGTAGTAATATATTATGTTATTAATGTTATTATTTGTTGGTTATCTAAACAAAAATTAATACGTATTTTACTATATTTTTTTTGCGTAAATTATTATAATATGTACTAATTTGCACACTATTTTAAATTCTGCGTAGCATGGAACGCTTCAAGTGATAACAATTTGACAGTGACAATTGCATTTTGGATGTCAATTTTGTGTTCCATTGCTGGTAAATTTGTTAGTTCTGTGCATTAATTGCTGTTGCTATCTCGCTTTTACACTAGTGATTTGAGATTGCTCTCTCTTTTTGATGCAATTTTTTGCTGATGTTTACATTTTTGACAGTTGTAGTTTGACGTATCTCTCCCCTTTAACTCCCCTTACCCCTCACTTGTCCCTTTTTCGTAATTTCGATTTCATTTGTCTTTTCGTAAAATAAAATAAATCAAAAATTTAACTCACCGAGTTAAATAATATCATTACTGCCCACTTTCATCTTTATCACAAAAAAAAACAAATCTAAGACTAAGGAGTCTTTTAAAATAGTCTTTATAAACTAGAAATAACTTTTTATTTTGAAATAGTTCACAATCCATTGTGTTTTGTACTTTGTCAAACAAATTGAGTTGATAACGTGAAAACTTGAACTCTTGAACGAGATGTGATGTGCTAACTGTGAAATAATTATCATGTATTTCCTGATTGCTTAGTGTTCTCTTACATTGCAATTATATCAACGGTAAGTCTTTACTCATACTTAAAATTTTGTAAATTGGCAAATGTAAACAGAACTTCAGTGATATAAATTCAACAAATCAATAAAAAACAAAACACTTAATTTTTTATGTAGATTGAGGTCAAATTAAAAAATCAAAATCGTGTTTTCAATGTCCTACATATAAGTGAAATTTTGTAATATCTAATTTCCATATTAGAGCCTTTAATTCAAAACGATTTCTTCTATAATCAAACATAAATTATTTAAAATATGTCTATAATATTTCGTGGCTAATAATTTTGTGAATCATTCAATAATTTAACAAAAGATAAATTTAGAGGTTAGTAATAAATATAAACAAATATAATTATATTAAATAGTTGAATGTCTTTAGTCTTTTGTTTTAATTGAAAACAATGTTAGTGATAACACAATCTTTTAAGGAAAACCAAACTCAAAAACAATAGATATAAGGTTGACAATCAGTGATTCAGTTTGAGTGAATCATACCCATTAATGTCAAATTGGTGATTATCAGTCTGTGCTGCAGGGTAATGATTGCATTTAAAATCTGGACTGATTTAATTCTCAAGCATTCATAGTAACATACATTATTTAGTAATGGTGATAGGCTTCGGCCGTGGTTAGTTACCACACTTTGGACAAAACCATGTCGCCAAGTGGTCATTAAGACCATGTTTCGGCATGAAGTCCACTGAAGCCAGGGAGGCATATTATATATATCCCGAATTCTATGTTTAATCTTCTACCATCTACAGCTGCATTGTCACTTAAGATCAGGCAAGATTGTGGTCTACACAATCAACAAAAACATCTCAACTTTCATCAAAATCGCCTCAGGATTTTGTTTATGTTTTTGTTGATTGTGAAGACCATTACACGAGCTGGAGACCCGGTTTGAGGCAAACCTATAATAAAATTAAAAAAAATACAGTTATCTATAATAGTTTGATTACTTACAAACGTCGTCTGCTCATAAAAGTACAAAAAGTTAAGAACTTTCTTTAGATTAAAAGAAAATGGGAAACTGTGGCATAGTGCTATCGTTGCTATGCCAAAGTTGGGCCAGTTATTCGAAATGCTAGTACTGCATCTTCCTATATTTTTAATACATTGACTGCGGTTTTCCGCACAGGCAGCAAGCAAATTAGTAAATTCCTTATTGCTATTAAAGTAAGCCCTAGTAATTAAACAGATAATAATAAACACAATTATCATGTCTTATTGTCACAATAATTACTAAATTACTCAAAATAGTAATTAACTAATTTCAGATCAATATGGCGGACCCACACATTAGGGAGGCGGCAGAATCTCTGCTCAGCAGCGTTACAAGTCCAACTTATAGGCATTTAAGTAAGTACATTTAGTTTATAAGTTTTTGGGCAGGGATCAACAAACTTTATTATACACAAAAATATGCTACCACCTTCTCCGGTACAATATCTTTTCTGCCATAGGTAGATAGATAGATAATGCTTCATTGTACACCACACAAAAAGAAATACATTACAAGTAGAAAATTATTATTATTATTTGTTTGTCAACCTTTAGGTATCTCGGGCCAATAGTGTCCCGGTCTTTTGATAGGCGTGCGTGGGGCCGAAGCCAACACGTAGAGGCCCCTTTGACAATTTGCTCTAAATTGTAATGTGACAATAGCTGATGATTAACCCCTGTGTGCACTATAAAAATGCACCCGAGAAATATAACCACCTACTATTGTAGGACTATTGTGAAAAATTATTATTATAATTTTTTTTTTCATATCCTTTATCTACAATCAGTACAACTTTTAGTAGATGTGTTGTGTGAATTGTTCTCAGTTAGAGTGAGTCCCCCATTGGGAACATCTCGTCTATTTCAGCATTCCCTAATCTTGGGGTAGTACATGTTTGCGTCTCAGCCTAGGTGTATAGCTCATTCTGGTAAGCTGGGTGGCGGGTATTAGGGTGATTTCTCAGCCGCTGCTCATATGTTGCACGTGTTGCTACAATCTCCTCATTGACTGTCCTCGCTCCAAGGTTAGAATGCACATTAAGAAAATAATTGACAAAAATATAAATGTACAAGCGGTCTTATCGCTAAAAAGCGATTTCTTCCAAACAACCAATGAATGGAGAGGAATTTACATAAAGATAAACACATTGGCACTACTACACCTTTAAGTGATAAAATTATGTACCTAAATTATGTAGAAAACAGAAAAAAGGTAGGTATGGTTCGTAGTTACTTTTTCGTAATAAAACAACAATACCTAACATTAAATTAAGAAATTAAGAATAGGTACTTATCCAATTATGAAGGACTAAGTGAGAGATAACCCATCTGAAGTCTGAAAAGACATGTTTCGGCAGAACAATGCAGTACATCAAGATCTGTTATAATGTTAATGAAATCTATGAATAAACATATTTTAATGCTTATTTCTGGCGCATCGCCGGCCGCTGCCTCAGCACCTAACCTAACCGATATCTTCCAGCCCACTCACAGTCGGTGAATCTCATGAGTGAGGAGTTGGTAGCGGGCCACAGACCAAACGGAAGCATGTCTACTGTGAGACGGTTCTTCTGTCTGTTCGTCACGTTTGATCTACTCTTCACTGGTTTAATGTGGCTTATATGTGTTATGGTGAGTAGAATTATTTATTACAAGCTGCGTCCAAAGGTTTTATCCGCTGTACAGTAAACTATAAAGAGATGTATCCATGTTAGTCTTACAGAATGAAGGAACTTTTAGTATGCAAAAATTATTTACCCTTACTTCGTGACATTTTCAGTATTTGGTGGATACTGATCTTATACTATATTCGATTCATTTTAAATGCTATTATTATGTATCACCTAAGGTAGTGGGATACATCATTGTTGCATATTAAACGAGTCGATGATAATATAAAGTTTGATTGCTACTAGAAATGTCACGAACCAAGGGTAGTTCATTGTGGCAAATAAAAATTTACTTCATTTTGTAAGCCTAACATGGATACATCTCTTTGTAGTTTACTGTACAGTAGCCTATATGTTATTCCGAGGTCTGAGCTATGTCAAGTCAATCGGTCCACCCGTTTAGGTGTGAAAGAGTAACGAACATACATCCAGAATCCATACATTCTCACAAACTTTCACGTTTATAATATTAGTAAGACTATCTGTGCCCACCGGTTTCATCCGCTGTACAGTAGCTTATTTGTAATTCCAAAGTCTAAGCTATCTCTAAACAAAAAAAACTTGAGAGGTGTCAAGGGACACCCAGATGGAACGAAGTTCCTTTCGATTAATGAAAATATCTGGCTTGCTTTCTATAAGAGAGAGAGAGAGATAGACAGAGAAACATGCGCACGCCGCACAGCTTACAATAGCTTACTATAGCAAAAAGTGTCGTGACAACTTTTCGTAAGAATTTTTTCCGTCTAGCCCCCTTTCACAACGCGCCATAAGGAACTTCGTTCCAAAAACAAATTTTGAGCTCAATCGGTCCACTCATAGGCGGCTTGGGCCAGGGGGCCAAGGTCCCCCCAGAAGCATTGTAGAGATACGAATTTTGCACATATTTCTTGGTCAAGATTATAATTTTTTTCAAAATAATTCATTCTCAAAATTCATTTATTCAAATAGGCTACAATGGAGCACTTTTGCAAGTCAATTTTACATTTTATTTTAATATTCTACCGCTCATTCGCAAAGCACCTCTATGAGAAGAATGAGCAAGAAACTCATAGGGATTGCTTTTTTTAAATATGTGTTTACAATTATTATCTTGGTTACATAATTTATTTACAGGTGGTTGCAGAGGTTTCCAGGCATCTTTGTCTTCTATGTATTGGCTAATTTTATAATGCTTTATTAACATATCTTTAACTTTTTTTTATTGTTTTCAGATGCGCGGAGAGACGTTACAACAGATATTTGCCAGAGAAATAATTCACTACGACATAAAAGTGTCTTTATTCGACATAGTTCTAGTTGCTATCATTAGGTTCATAGTATTATTGTTGTTCTACGCGTTATTGTATATTAATAATTGGACTGTCATAGCTGTAAGTATAACTCTTTGTTATAAGCTTTTATTTACTTTCACCTGTCTGTTGTCTGTAATAAAATCTTGCAAGTTAAATTTGATCCACTACCCGGTTTCTGATTGAGCTGAAATTTTGCATGTATGTATAAATCGGATGAAAATGCAATAATATTATGACATGGAGCTAATCTGATGATGGAGCTGGAAGGTGACCATAGAAATCGACGCAACCTCATCGAGTTTGAGCTCATTTGATTCGTCTTGACGAGTACTTTGGTGCTAGATGGTAATAATAAGAAAAAATGTTTTTAAAAAGTATTTTTTTAAATTTTAGTACAGTGCTACCCAGGATTTTACATGGGTGAAATTCTGGGTGCACTGTAGCAACGCTTCTTACTTGAGAGTCATAATAAGATGTTACATAGTACTTAGTACACAACATAATATAAATTTAAGTTCACCCTGGGTGGACTTTCTTTGCAAGAGGTTGACTAGGTGGGTACCCCAAAAGTGCCAGTTATTCTACCGCCTGAGCAGTTTGCAAACATTACTGTGCTCCGGTAGCAGGGCACTGTAGCTAGTAAAATTACTGGGCTAAAGAGTCTTAACATCTTATGACTCTTGAGTAAGAAGCGTTGGTGCAGTGCTCCTAAAATTTCACATCATTGTGAAATCCTAAGTAGCACTGTACTGATTATGGGCAGCGTTATCTCTTAACATCAGAAGAGCGTCTTGCTCGGCTTCTACTTAATCACATAAAAAAAAAATAGTTGTGTCGTTTAATTACGGAGTTCCTATGGCCACCTTCCAGCTCCATCATCAGATCAGCTCCATGTCAGAATAATATTGCATTGTCATCCGATTTATACCATACATGCTAAATTACAACTCAATTGGAAACTCGGAAGTGGATCATAATAAACTTGCAAGATTTAATTACAGACAGACAGACAACAGACAGGTGAAAGTAAGTTAAAGCTTGATAAAATCTGAGAAAGCACATATTAATGGACAATGTATGTATATAATTTTTATTTTGTTTGTTTTAGCTCTCAACAGGTGGAACCTGTGCATTTTTAATAGCAAAAGTTTTTGTATTTGATGTAAGTATACTATACTTCGTTTCAAAAATAAAGAAATTTTTTTCGGGGTTCGAAGGTATACAACCTATGAAAATATTATAGATATATTCACAAAAACTGTTATATCCGATATATCTTATGATATATATCATATATATTATGAAAAATGTCCGATATATATCCAATTTATTAAGATATTGATCCTTTAAACCCTGCAAATTAGCTAAAAAATTATCTATGTTTTTGAAACGTAGTATAGCTGCGCTTTTTAGTTAAATCTAAATATATAAAAGGAAAGAGTGACTGATTGACTGACTGATCTATCAACGTACCGCCCAAACCGCTTATCGGATCGGGTTGAAATTTGAAACATAGGTTGATTTTATGACGTAGACCTCCACTATGAAAGGATTTCTGCACGCGGGCAAAGTCGCGAGCATTAGCTAGTCATATATAAAATGAGGTATTAAATTGAAATTCATACCAAATACTCAGGTCTATAATATTTATTTATTGTACATAACAAAGTATAATCACTTAAAAATAAACATTTTCTTAACCATATTAAGAACAGGATTATACCTCAAATATTTGTACATAATAAAAAGCAATACATTTCGAGCGAGAGGTATTATAAACTTATTAATTTAAAAAAAATGGAATAGTAGGTAAAAAAGTAGGAATATCTTTAAGCTGTAACAAAATCAAACCTCTATGTCAACGCAATAAAAAAAAAACGGCTTTTTTAGCCGCATATTTTCAAAATCGCAACTACTCGCAAGGGAATCAAAACCTACAGGGTACTTTCCGTGAGCTTAGAATTTTAAAATTTGGTATACCTAAGAGTTTGTGAGTCCTCGGTGCTCGAGTCTGACTCGTATTTGACCGGTTTTTTTAGATATTCATCCGCCAAGCAATAATATATGCTGCAACGGTCTCGCTCGCACGATATGACTAATTTTTGAATATAAATTCGTAGAAAATATTTTTTGAAAATATTTCTAGGCGAAGTTCTAGATAATACGGGTACTACCTATTTTTTAAAGTATCCCATTATTCTTAAATCATAAAATACATTTGTATTTAACCACCATTTGTTTCTTGTAAACACGAGTAGTCGTTGCAATTAATCATTATCTTTCCAATAGTTTATGCATTATATTAAATTTTGTATTCTGTACTAGCATTGCTCTTTACTCTTTACATGTTTTTTATTCTCATATTTAGTAATTTTGTAACCCATAATAATGTTTAAACTAAATAATTATACTTAACTCCATCATTATTGCCATGTCCATCAACTTCACTCATGTTACCTACATCATATCAAACTGACTTTGTTCATCACTCCCGAGGCTCAAGATACAAGCCTAGAGCTTAGTTTGGGTCTCAACGGTAAATTGTTTGGCATTTTAATTATATTCTAACTGTTTATAAGCACTATTGTAAAACCTGTAAAATACTTATGGCAATAAACAAATCTTATGTCTTATGTCTTATTTTGGAAACTCTTTGCTATTTCTATTAAAGGTAATTCTATAAAGTTATATTTCAAAATGTGTCAAATAGTGCGAACGACAGAGCGTCCCGCGGACTAAGCGCTCTTAAATCCTTTTTTTTTTTTTTTTTGTTAACGCCGGGAAAAAATGCGTTACGCATACCCTTCCATCGGGGGTATGGGAGGGTTATGTGGGACTCCCCGTGCAGGGCAGCTGCACGGGTATACCCACTAAAACAACCCGGCGGCACTCCCTTATCGTCTTTGGGACGGAGGCCTGGGAATCGGCAGAGCCTTGCATCCAGTCCCTCTTAAATACTTTGATTTTTCAACATTTTCCCATTTTTAGTCCTTTATTAGTCCCATTTTTAGTCCTTTATTAGTTATTAGTCCCATTTTTTTTATTTCAGTGGCCGGACGCCGCTCAGCCGGTGTACCAAGTATTCCTGATCCTAATATCATTTGTGCTCGCGTGGAGTGAAGCTTGGTTCCTAGACTTCAGGGTGTTGCCCCAGGAGACGCAGGCTAAAGCTATCCTGGACTCTATAGGTATGTATACAGACAGACAGACAGACAGCCGGTGTACCAAGTGTTCCTGATCCTAATATCATTTGTGCTCGCGTGGAGTGAAGCTTGGTTCCTAGACTTCAGGGTGTTGCCCCAGGAGACGCAGGCTAAAGCTATCCTGGACTCTATAGGTATGTATACAGACAGACAGACAGACAGCCGGTGTACCAAGTGTTCCTGATCCTAATATCATTTGTGCTCGCGTGGAGTGAAGCTTGGTTCCTAGACTTCAGGATGTTGCCCCAGGAGACGCAGGCTAAAGCTATCCTGGACTCTATAGGTATGTATACAGACAGACAGACAGCCAGCCGGTGTACCGAGTGTTCCTGATCTTAATTTAATTACTTTCACCGAGTTTGGGCTCATTTGATTAGTCTTGACGAGTAGGTACTTTTGTGCTAGATGGTAATAATAATAAAAGCTTGTTTTTAAAACGTTTTTGAAGTGAAAACTTCTTTAGCGGCGCTGAGCACTTTTTTTGTATGGGTAAAAACTTTCAAACTCGCGTCAGGGTCACGTGATGCTGATCGAAAAAGCGTAAGATCGAGGGGAAGGGAGAGGAACTAGTATCTCTCACTCTTTCTACCGTGCTTGAGTGTGCTGCTCTGTGAATTTGGTTTAACTATGTCAAATGATCGCAATTTTAGCACAACGAAATACAAAACTACTATTGATGCGGTCTTTATTAGACACTTAAATAGGTTCGAATCAAAACTGTTTGTTTCTTACTTCAGTTATCATAAACCAATTGTATCAGTTGTAAAAATTTGGGATGATGATTCTGATAATAACGATGGTGTAAAAGTCGTCGAAATTATGGATGGAAGTTGATTTTTCTGAGAGATAAAATTTAATGTTATATATAAATAACGATATAATATTATAAATAACAACATATAAATTGTCATATTTGTGTACGATAGCGCAATAAATAAACATTGTATTCTACCTCATAAATGATAGTACTTTTATACTTATAATTAAACACAACGTTAATATTGAAGTTTTCACTTCTGCCGGCACTCCCGGAGTGCTACCTTTTTTTTTTTAATATCACTTGTTTATGCTATGAACTGAGAAGACGAGCAAGACGCTCTCCTGATGTTAAGAGATAACGCTGCCCATAATTAGTACAGTGCTACCCAGGATTTAACAATGATACAAAAATAGCACTAGTGGACCTGCGCGCACTTCGTAGTGTCTTACAGAAAATTGATAGTGTTTCTCTACTAGCTCCATACAAAATCGAGCCTTGAAAAAGATTCATCTTGCGCCATTTTTCTTGCCTTGTGAATGAAAGGTAGAGTATTAAAATAAAACACATAACATTACTGTGCTTCGGTAGGAGTGCACTGTAGCCAGTGAAATTACTGGGCTGAAGGGTCTTAACATCTTATGACTCTTGAGTAAGAAGCGTTGGTGCAGTGCTCCTAGAATTTCACATCATTGTGAAATCCTAAGTAGCACTGTACTGATTATGGTCAGCGTTATCCCTTAACATCAGGAGAGCGTCTTGCTCGTCTTCTACATCATCTCATAAAAAAAATATTAAAATAAAATGTAAAATCGACTTGCAAAAGTGCTCCATTGTAGCCTATCTGAATAAATGAAATAGGAGTTTCAGGTTATAGCTAATCGACATATATTTTGTGCAGTGCACCAATCAACAACGACCGAGCGAACTCCGCTGTTGAATCCAGGGCCGCACTCCACGTACGCCGAGTCTACAGTGAAATGGTTTTCACCGGTAGACACGCCTGAGTCCAGCCCCAGACCTAGAACGCATATATTCACTCAGGAACAGGTCAGTTTACTTAATTTTTTTTATATTAATAATTAGGTTGGTTGCCTGGCAGAGATCGCTCACAGCGATAAGGCCGCCCATTGTGGACCAAATTATATTTCAGTGCTAAGTTTAAGAGTCTTCACATATTATGACTCTTAAGTAAGAAGCGTTGGCGCAGTGCACTGGGTATATATTTTTTACTATACTAATTACACCGGTCAACAAAAAAAAAAAAATTGCGCACGGGTTTTACTTAACATATTCTGATTATATAAGTAAAAATACATAAAAATGTGTGATTACAAATCAAAAATATTTGCTTTTATAAAGTTATAGCGATTCAAAAATTTCAAATGTTAAGGAGACGCGTACTTGTTCAGCTATATTTGCGGCGAATTTATTAATTTCCCGGAGTTACGAGTATACAAATTAATAAGTTTACAATATGTAGAAAAAAGCCTAAAAAAAGATTTTAAACAGTGGGTCATGATTTCATTGGCAAGAAAATTTTGATGACCGGATCACTGACATTATAACGTAGTTCTCCAGTATGGGATGCAAAATGACTCTAAAAATGGACATATTATGTTCCTATTTTCCTATTTGATTAAATTTATAGATTTATATATGGGAGCTTATTCGCAGGACCAAAAGGAACGCTTTTTGTTAAGACTTGGTGGAATTTGAGAGACGTTACCAAGCCTGGTATACTGAAAGCTTTATAGGGACCTTTATTTGGATTTTTCATTTTTTACACGTAAAAGCAAATTCAGAACAATTTTTTGTTCTAATTCTTATTTCTAGGTGTAAAAGCAATAAAAATAAGGTATGTATAACCCGTGCGCAAAAATGCTGTTGACCGGTGTTATAGGCAGTGTTATCTCTTATCATCAGGAGAGCGTCTTGCTCGTCTTCTTACTTAGTTGTATAAAAAATAGACATCCATACCTTCTTACAAACCTTTACGTTTATAATATTAGTAACATATAATATTATCTAGTTTTAATGTCAAATACGTCCGCTGACAAAGTATTTATGAACACGATCAAAATCTAGCATAAATTAGTGTTACATATTCGGTGATCTAGATACACTAATTTCTCAGAAGACCCGTTCAATTAACTGTCAATGCAAGCAAATAGGGTCAATTGAGGGCAATCCGACTTATTGTGATCAATGTAGGATTAACTCGGCTCTCAAATATAGGGCCGCGGATGAGTGCTTCGGCGTACCCGCTGCCCCGGCATTATGGCGTCCCGCAGGAACACCCGCAGGTTTTTTTGTGGGTATCCCCGCCGCGCCCATCTTTGGCGTGGGAGTCCCACATACCGCCTCGGTGATGATGCGTAATGCATCTTTCCTGGGATAAAATAAAAAAGGGTCTCAAATATATGGGCTACTAGCTTGTGCTCGCGGCTTTGCCCGCGTGGCAAAATCCTTTCTTAGCGTCTACGTCATAAAACCTATCTGTAATCCAAATTTCTACCCAATCGGTTCAGTGGTTTAGGCTGTGCCTTAATAGATCAATCAGTCAGTCACATTTTCCTTTTATATATTTAGATATTTGGCCCAACGTATAAGTATTGCCATTCAACGTGGCAATGCTGCCAGCATTCTGGGCACTCTGCCATCTGACAGTGGTTTGGAGCACTTTGATTTTCTGTAGATCGGCTTGTGGCCGCTCTGTGGTTAATAAAAGTGTTCTTTACTGCCGTAGTAGCTGTAGTATTGTTAGTTTGTTTTTTTTTTCAATAAAGGCATTTGTCTCAAATATCTATAAGATGTCGGTGACTTTAGTTCGTCTAAGGATTTCTTCATTTCTGAATCGATCTCGTAGAGAAACCCCGAGCATAGCCCTTTCCATAGCACGCTGGGCGACTTTGAGCTTCGAGATGAGGCCAATGGTGAAGGACCACGTTCGACCCGCGGTGGTCGGTATACATATATATATTATGTATGTCGGTGTCGGTATGTCGGTACATAGCCCGGCGGATTAGCAAGCTGAAGTGGCAATGGGCAGGCCACATAGCGCGCAGAGCGGATGGCCGATGGGGTCGAAAAGTGCTCGAGTGGAGACCACGGACTAGCAAACGAAGCGTAGGACGTCCACCCACAAGGTGGACAGACGACCTTATAAAGGTCGCTGGAAGACGCTGGATGCAGGTCGCTTCCAACCGGTACATATGGAAGTCCAAAGGGGAGGCCTATGTTCAGCAGTGGACGTCCTATGGCTGAGATGATGATGATGATGATGATCTATAAGATGGACAGAATGATATTTTACAAGCTTTTATTTACTTCCACCTACCTGTCCGTTGTTTGTCTGTAATCAAATCTTGCATGTTTAATTTAATCCACTTCCCAGTTTCTCATCGAGCCGAAATTTTGTACAATACACACACTATGATAAATTTGAAATCCAAAATGGCCGCCACCACAAAACGACGAATTACATATTACAAGCTTTTATTACAAGCTTTTATTTACTTTCACTTGTCTGTTGTCCTGTCTGTATGTCTGTAATCAAATCTTGCAACTTAAATTTGACCCACTTCCCGGTGTCTGATTGAGCTGAAATTTTGCATGCATGCATAGATCCGATGACAATGCAATTTTATTATGACATGGAGCTGATCTGATGATGGAGCTGGGAGGTGGTCATAGGAACTCCGTAATAAAACGACGTAACCCCATTGAGTTTGGCTCATTTGATTTGTGTTGACGAGTACTTTATGGTAATAATAATAAAAGCTTGTTTTTAAAAAGTTTTTTAAAATTTCACTTGTTTACTTTCACCTGTCTGTTGTCTGTCTGTAATCAAATCTTGCAAGTTTAATTTGTTCCATGTCCCAGTTTTCCATTAAGCTGAAATTTTGCATGCATGTATAAATCGGATGACTATGCAATATTATTATGACATCGAGCTGATCTGATGATGGAGCTGAAAAATGGCCATAAGAACTCCGTAATTAAACGACGCATCGCACCAATCATCATCAGGCTCATTTGATTCGTCTTGAAAAGTATTTTGGTGCTAGATGGTAATAATAATAACAAAAGCTTGTTTTTAAAACAGAGTTAGTCGATAGAGTTCTTAGCCATGTTTGGTGGAAATCGATCCAAGATGGCCGCCGCTACAAAATGGTGGATTACTTTTTTTTTCCACAACCCTGTAGAAAAAATATGAAAGGACTTGACTAGTAGAATACCTACATATGATAAATTTGAAATCCAAAATGGCCGCCACTACAAAACGACGAATTACATATTTTGAAATCGTTGCGTTGGGGTTTTTTTTATTTTTAAATTTATGAATGGTGCAATATATTTATATGAGTACAAGGTCGATTTGTACGTTTTATAAGATTAAATGATTTACTAATTGCCGAGTCAAACTAATTAACGGATTATTTTGATTAGATAGATATTTATTTTAACCGTCTTAAAAAAGTAGCTTATCAATTTGATATCTAATTTATAAAAAAATCACTTTGCTTGTGTTACTCTTTATGTCTGATGTCCTTTGCTTGACGAATCTTATGATTTTTACAAGCTTTTATTTACAATCACCTGTCCGTTGTCTGACTGTAACCAAATCTTGCAAGTTTAATTTGATCCACTTTCCAGTTTCCGATTGAGCTGAAATTTAGCATGCGTGTATAAATCGGATGACAATGCAATATTATTATGATGATATTGATCTGATGATGGAGCTGGAAGGAGGAAGTAGGAACTCCGTAATTAAACGACGCAACCCCATCGAGTTTGGGCTCATTTGATTCGTCTTGACGAGTGATTTGGTGCTAGATGGTAACAAGTGAAATTTAAAAAAAAAAAAAAGGTAGCACTCCGGGAGTGCCGGCAGAAGTGAAAACTTCAATATTAACGTTGTGTTTAATTATAAGTTTAAAAGTACTATCATTTATGAGGTAGAATACAATGTTTATTTATTGCGCTATCGTACACAAATATGACAATTTATATGTTGTTATTTATAATATTATATCATTATTTATATATTACATTAAATTTTATCTCTCAGAAAAATCAACTTCCATCCATAATTTCGACGACTTTTACACCATCAACAGAGTAGCACACTCAGGCACGGTAGAAAGAGTGGGAGATACTAGTTCCTCTCCCTTCCCCTCGATCTTACGCTTTTTCGATCAGCATCACGTGACCCTGACGCGAGTTTTAAAGTTTTTACCCATACAAAAAAGTGCTCAGCGCCGCTAAAGAAGTTTTCACTTCAAAAACTTTCTAAAAACAAGCTTTTATTATTATTACCATCTACCATCATAAAGTACTCGTCAAGACGAATCAAATGAGCCCAAACTCGATGGGGTTACGTCGTACAATAACGGAGTTCCTATGGCCACCTTCCTGCTTCATCATCAGATCAGCTCGATGTCATAAAAATATTGCATTGTCATCCGATTTATACACGCATGCAAAATTTCAGCTTGTTGACACGGGAGGCGACTTTGTTTTAGGTATACTATGTAATGAATAGAATAGAATATATTTTTATTGTCAATAACTGCTTAAAGTTAGGTACAGGTGTTATATTAGGGTACATTTCAAGGTATGGCAGCTTGCCCTTCACGGACGTACAATAATAATAATACAAATATAGACTTATAACTCAAAATACAGCTTAATACACAGAGACAGAAAAAAACTAATATAAGCATAATTGTTAATAAAGCCATTTACATTGCATCTATAATTAGTAATTTTAAAGTATACAATATTATATTGTGATAATAGGCGACCGTAGATGGCAGCAGACTTAACCTAGAAGGCGGGATAAATCCCTCCCTGGCTTCACTGAACATCATGCCGGAACACAGTCGCAATGCCCTGCTAAAAAGATATTTGTTTTTGAAGCGAAGTATTGTGGATTTTTAATTTGACTCCCGATCTCGAGGTGCGATATGGAAGTCACAGATTAATACATAACTACTACCAGCTACCCAGGGGGGTCACATCATCGTGGCCTCCTATGAGACAAAAAACAGTTTACGGATTTTCATTATTTTATGAAAATACGCGATATATTGATATTTTAGGTCATAAACTAGTTGAATATCATTGTATTGTCTCAAATTGCTTTACAATTTTGGAAAATAATTATAAATAATACATAGTTATTATTGTCACAGTGTAGCAGTTTGACAGAGTTTGGCAAACAGCATAAACCGGCCACGCTGAAAGGGACGGAACAAAATAGGCTCTCCTTTTTCTTCACACAGAATTTTCCGTATTGCCATCACACTCACACATACAATGGCTACTTCTATTTGTATTACTTCTGTGCAGTTACCGATGCGATGCTTAGAAATTAGAAGGGATACAACAGTTCAAAATCAGTCTGCGCAGCATTCAGTTCACCGCGAAGCGACGCGCAGAACGGTCGTCCTTTAAAACGTGTTATTCCTAACAATACGTTCGTAATAAAGTGATTAAAATAACGATATACTGGTAAAATAGCAGCTATTTATAGCAGTGGTTTGTTTTGTGTGTTTTTGTTGAGAGGTTTCATCAGTTTTAACATGCTTATTTTGACGTTGTTAGAAGTGCGTTCGTGCGGTCAATGACTTTTGTTTTTTACTCGTAGAGGTTATGTTTATGTAGGGTAAGATTCTTCTATATTGAATTCAGAATTTGATGAATTAAGTGTCAATTG
The DNA here is from genome assembly GCA_947507615.1 of Hemithea aestivaria. Classification (NCBI taxonomy): domain Eukaryota; kingdom Metazoa; phylum Arthropoda; class Insecta; order Lepidoptera; family Geometridae; genus Hemithea; species Hemithea aestivaria. The sequence continues at coordinate 2,244,939 of OX382351.1, read as the reverse complement.
ATATGCTTTTTTTTTTTGTGAGAAGTAAGAAGACGAGCAAGACACTCTCCTGATGTTAAGAGATAACGCTGCCCATCTGTACAGTGCTGCCTAGGATTTCACAATGATGAAAAATTCTAGGTGCACTGCACTAACGCTTTTTACTTAAGAGTCGATTGAAAACTCATTAGCCCAGTAATTTAGGTTTGATTATATTATTACTACGGTTGTCTGGAAAAGTTCGCTTTTAGCGATAAGACCAGGCCAAAAAATATAAGCTAGTCCATCATTTCATTATCAGTACCTTCAAAATAAAATAAAAACGATGAAGTTTTTTTTATTGAATAAAGTAAAAAATAGCTAAGAATATAACGCTTATAACTTTTTGTGTGAGGACACGCTACGTCACATCTTGCCCTATGTGTTATCCCAGGGTTCCAGCTACCTTCGTGCCGTGTTTCATCGCAATCGGTTCAGTAGTTTTTGAGTGAAAGAGCATTGAACATATACACTCACTTTGTCATAGTCACATTCAAACTCACTTTTATAATATAAATTATTAATAATATATTATTATTAAGGTAATATGCAGTATGACATTGTTCTTTTTTTTTTTTTTTTTTTTTAGTCGTGGCAAATGCCTTTATTAAGAAAAACAAACTAACAATACTACAGCTACTACAGCAGTCAAGAACACTTTTATTAACCACAGATCGGCCACAAGCCGATCTACAGAAAATCCGCATGCTCCAAACCACTGTCAGATGGCAGAGTGCCCAGAATGCTGGCAGCATTGCCACGTTGAATGGCAATACTTATATTTATTCTGTTCTAAATTCTGAATAGGCTGGTGAAATTACTGGGCTGAACAGTCTAAATATCTTATGTCTCTTGAGCAAGAAGTGTTGGCGCAGTGCACCCAGAGTTTTACATCTTTGTAGCACTGTACTAATTATGGGCAGCGTTATCTCTTACCATTAGGAGCGTCTTGCTCATCTTCTTACTATATTGTATAAAAAAAATTGACAAGATTCTTTTTACATAGTAATTTAAGTTTTTTAAAAACTACCTCTCTTTTGGAAAATAGTTGTTACCTCTGAGAAATTTAAGATATTAAAATGTTATTGGAATATTGAAGAGCTTAAAAAGGTTGCACCTAATAATATTAAAGTGCAACCTTAATGAATAATTAATATATTGTTAATAAATAAATAATAATTGCAAAATGTATCTTATCGATTTGAGCTATGTATGTACAAGGTACACTCAGCGGCAGAAATGTAATAATGAAGAATGAGAAATGTAATATGAATACTTATTTTTTTTTTTTATTATACACTTATAAATCCTGCTGCTATTGCTGTTGCAGCACCCTTATGACAAAGTCAGTAACTCAATTATAAACAATAATTTCTTATTATTAATTACTACTAACTACTTACTTAATTATTACTACTTATCTATTTTTATTATTAGTTTTTTTTTAATTAATTTTTATTCTTTCATTAAAGAAAATAGTGACGTACTTTAAAGATGACCTCATCTACTAGAGCTTCAATTGTTTTTTAGCGAGGTGGATTGAATAAGTTTCTAGCATTTTTAAATTAAAGCCTAAATTCAAATAGGGTGGTTGCGGCCCAATCGATCCGCTCGGGAGTTGAAGGGTTAAAGATTTAAATGAATAAATATATTTTAATTAGTAACATACATATATTTTTGTCTTGAACTGTACGTTACTCAGATAACAGCGAAAGACCTTGAAAGGCAATTACTGCATAATTATTAATTTTGCTCGAACTCATCTACAATTTATTGAGTAGGTATACATGTTTATCTGCAACTAGCTGTACGATATGATTAATAAACTATGAATAAATGTATAAATAAATATCCTTGAATTTCTCAGAAAATAAATAATAGATTCATTTTTTAAATCGTCCTCGAAAATCATAGAAAAATAATATTGATAAAAATATGTTTTCAAATATCTCTGAAAATAAATATCCGAATATCTTAGAAAAATAATATTGATATAAATATGTTTTAGAATATCTCTGAAAATAAATATCCGAATATCTTAGAAAAATAATATTGATAAAAATATGTTTTCAAATATCTCTGAAAATAAATATCCGAATATCTTAGAAAAATAATATTGATATAAATATGTTTTCAAATATCTCTGAAAATAAATATCCGAATATCTTAGAAAAATAATATTGATATAAATATGTTTTAGAATATCTCTGAAAATAAATATCCGAATATCTTAGAAAAATAATATTGATATAAATATGTTTTCGAATATCTCTGATTACTCCGTTCTCGAGCAATATTTTCGGAGAAAATTCTGATCTTATATGAAAAGTCGTTAGGTTAGGTTAACAAAAATGTAAAGTATTCTTTTAAAGTATACTTGTAAGCCCTGTTTTTCACACAAAATATTTAGGTACAAATCGACTAACAAATCCTCAACAAAACATATAAAACTAAAATAAACTAAAAATAGTCAATATTATTAAAGGACACAAAAATAAATCAAAACGAACCGTCGATCTATATCACTGGATAGCACACTACAAAAATGGCGTCGACAACAAAAGTGCTGCCGTCTACGCAATCGGATGAGTTCAACGAAGAAGTGCTGCAAAAGCAGATAAAAGATATAGAGGAGGCGAAAGGGACAGAAGAATATGAAGCGAGATTGGATGGGATTGGGGCAACCGTGGCTAAATGGATGAAGTTTATCTTTAACAAAGATTATGCGAAGGAAGACTTTAAGGCTGAGTGGTTGACGGTAAGACTTCCTTTTATAAAGTCTCTAATCATCATCAACTCAGCCGTAGGACGTCCACTGCTGAACATAGGCCTCCCCTTTGGACTTCCATATGTACTGGTTGGAAGCGACCTGCATTCAGCGTTTTCCGGCGACCTTTATAAGGCAGTCTGTCCACCTTGTGGGTGGACGTTCAACGCTGCGTTTGCTAGTCCGTGGTCTCCACTCGAGCACTTTTCAACCCCATCGACCATTCGCTCCAATAGGTCGCCGAGATTACTACTGTGCCTGCAACATGACCTAACGACTGCCTTCTACATATCTTATAGGAAACAGCCGGGACCCACAGTTTTACGTGCCGCGCCGAAACACGGTAGCGTCCAGGCGAAAAGTTTTTGCGACACTAAGATTTGAGGCAGGGCCTCCGGATCACAAGCCGGACATACGACGCTGCTTTGCTACGCCTTTGACCACTATCTCGCGTGATGTTTAGACGATGCGGCCCTAGATGGTAGTAGACTAAACATAGAAGGTGGGATAAATGATAAATCCCTATTTGGTTTAAGTTGAACAGTATGTATATTTAGTTTTATGTTTACTATATGGTAATTATGATAAAATAATTTGTAACTAAAAGCAGTCATATAAGTGTGTCATCAAGGAGAGATAAGGCAGAACTTTGACCTTTTGATAACAAAGTACATCTAAAACCGGCGCGGCGCTCGAGTATGGGATAGACTGAAAACTAAATATTAATAAGTTAAGTTTTTGTTAGGTATGTAACAGCAGCCATATGGGCAGGCCACATAGCGCGTAGAGCGGATGGCCGATGGGGTCGAAAAGTGCTCGAGTGGAGACCACGGACTAGCAAACGCAGCGTAGGACGTCCACCCACAAGGTGGACAGACGACCTTATAAAGGTCGCCGGAAGACGCTGGATGCAGGTCGCTTCCAATCGGCACATATGGAAGTCCAAATGGGAAGCCTATGTTCAGCAGTGGACGTCTTACGGCTGAGATGATGATGATGATGTAACAAAAGCAAAAAAATATTTTTTGTTCTCACGTAAGATAATCACGAGAAATAATTTTTACGACTAGTTCGAAATATTAATGTGGTAGTTGAGTTGTGTTAATAAAATGGATTTCTTTGTGTTTAAAAATATTCTGTTTTCGCCGTTTTGTCGAAAAAATACAATTGTAAGTACCTTATTAGGACCATAGTAGTTAGTAGTGTGGGGTCGTGACTTCGAATTCATAGACAAGAGAACCAAAACAAGTGAAATTTTAAATATACTTTTTAAATACAAGCTTTTATTATTATTACCATCTAGCACCATAAAGTCAAGACGAAAGACGAATCAAATGAGCCCAAACTCGATGGCGTTGCGTCGTTTAATTACAGAGTTCCTATGGTCACCTTCCTGCTCCATCATCAAATCAGTCCACCTTGTGGTTGTCCTACGCTGCGTTTGCTAGTCTGTGGTCTCCACTCGAGCACTTTTCGACCCCATCGGGCATCCGCTCTACGTGCTATGTGGCCTGCCCATTGCCACTTCGGCTTACTAATCCGCTGGGCTATGTCGGTGACTTTAGTTCGTCTACGGATTTCTTCATTTCTAATTTGATCGCGTTCAGGAGAAACCCCGAGTATATTCCTCTCCATAGCTCACTGAGTGACTATTTGAGCTTCAAGATGTAGCCAATAGTGAAGGACCACGTTTCACTGCCGTAAGTCGTCTACGGATCTCTTCATTTCTGATTCGATTGCGTAAAAAAACCCCGAGCAGCATGATTTGATTATTTATATTTAATTAATCATACTGTTATCGAAAAACAATTAATTTATAGGATATAGTTTCTTTGTTATTATACAATGTTTATTAATACTTAAAGGGCCAGTGGACTTTGTACTATAGATAATAATAATTATAATAGGTATGTTGACAGTTGACACATGTTACGAATTCATATAAAGTTATATAAAAGACAATATTTAAAAATCTAAAATCACATTTTAAGTATCTATTTACAAGCCAAAATTAACTAAAATTAATTTTAATTTCATTATTTTTTACATATTATTACGCGAATCAGAGCGCGTGACGTCACACCATTTTCTGGAATTATACGTTTCCTAAGAAATGTTCCTAATATCGACACTTTTTATTTATTCATAACTTACAAAACCACTGAACCAATTTTGATGCGACTATACTGTGCCCTAAGTTAGTCCAAATTAAAGCCAAAAAATAAGCCAATAACCAAAATGTTACTTATTACGTATTTTTATATTGAAATTTCACATATTTTTGCATAAAAATACGATATTCGTGTATGAAATCTCCCATAAAAAAGCAATTCCAAAAATTATTCAACATCCTTAATTATATTTTAAGGGGTCAAGATGAGAACCAATGGGAATATATCTTTTTGTGATAAATTTATTGTTATAACATTTTTAAAGTTATATTTTTGTCCTCAGATAGACGAGTACAAGGCGCAAGCAGATGAATCCATGGTGAATGCATGGAAAGTCATAACCCTGCCTAACTGGACGGTGGAGAAACGGGGCAGCCTGAAGGGAGACATCGTGGAGTCACGACAGACTGACTTCGGGAAGGTCTACCGATTTACTGTGAGTTATTACATAATAATTCATAGTTCGTTTATTTGCTTAAAATGTTAGATAACCGATGTAGGTGTTATCATAAAAGTTCTATAACATTTTGCCACATTGTGGCATGCAAATCTTAACACAATAATTTAATAATGTCATTATTTAGCAAGTTGAAGTGGCAATGGGCTGGTCACATTTGCCGCAGAACCGATAACCGATGGGGTACACGGGTTCTAGAGTGGAGACCGCGTCTCGGCAAACGTAGTGTAGGGCGTCCTTGGGCAAGATGGGGTGACGATATTTGGAAGGTCGCGGGGAGCGGGTGGAGGAGGAAGACGGAGCACCGAGTTGAGTGGCGTGACCAGGGGAGGCCTATGTCCAGCAGTGGACGAACGTGGGCTGATGATGATTACATTATTTACCCAGGGGTACACAACACACATCCTTTGCAGAAAGTCGACTAGGTGGGGTACCCCAACAGTGCCAGTTATTTTACCGTACTAAACGAGCACGCTCCCTTGAAGCTGCGAAAAAATCTAACCCCTAAGTCACGCAGAATAAAGATAACAACTTCATACTACCCAAAAACGTCTATTTTGACCCACTCGATAAATCAAAAGTCATGGGATATAATATGTCGTTGCCTTATGTTTATGATATTTACCACATATTTTAAGTACAAGAAAAATCTAGACTACAAATGTAATTAAGGAATATGATGTTCTTTGACTATAAATATATATTTGAACCACAGAAAAATTTTCTATAGGTATATCTATGATTTGCACTTATTTAAATTACGTAATGATGTAATCAATCATCGAAGTTAAGCAATGTTATGCGCGTACGTATTTGGATGGGTGATCCAGTTACCACAAATTTTTGCTGACTTTTTTTGACGAAACCCTCGTCGCATGTCGTAACTGCACTTGTCTGGTTTTATTTATATTTTTTTTATGTTAATTCCAGGGCATAGTGGAGTGTCCAGCCAAGTTCCTATACCAAGAGTTCAAAGACAATCTTTCAAGACTGCCTGAATGGAACCCTACTATATTGAAGAGTGAACTTATCAAGGTAAATATTATCTAATATATAAAATTCTCGTGTCACAGTTTTCGTTGCCATACTCTTCCGAAACGGCTTGACCGATTTTGATGAAATTTTTTGTGCTTATCCGGTATCTATGAGAATCGACCAACATCTATTTTTCATCCCCCTAAATGTTAGGGGTAGTCCACCCCTAAATTTTTTATTTTATTTTTTAGACAAAATTTTTAATTTCTATTTTTTTATGATATAACATACAAAAATACATACAATCCTCAATTTTCACCCTTCTACGATCAACCCTTATTTTTTAATAGCCATTTTAGTAATTTAATCATTTTTCCTCTCCGGTCGAAAACTGATCAATCGTCATTTAATTAGTTATCCCCGCCAGATGTCTACAGGTGTCACTTCTGACCCAGTAAACAGCACGGAGTAGGGATGAGAACGAAGCCGGTCTCCTTTCTTTCTCACTCCCTACACAGTTGTCGGCCATCATTATTGTTTATGCATCAAGTGTAGTAGTAACGTTGACAATTATTATTTTGCTATCTCAGTGTAACTCTCATATTAACTTTTAATCATTCCTATTTTATCAATAATAATTAAATTATCAATTTTGAGTGTATTTTGCACGATTAGTTAATCAAGTGATTTTATAACCTCAAAAGTACTTAACACGTGACACGAGCTTCCAATAACAACGGATTTTGTGTTGTAAGTATACTTTTTTTTATTTATATCGAAAATGTTGTTGATCTTATAAAAAGGTAATTTTAATTTAATTTTATTAAAAATACGTAATTGAACAATTAAGATTTTCATACTTTCCAAAAAATCAATCATTATGAATCTTTATTTTGAAATGTCAATGGAAATATTGGTTGTATGAAAAAATTATAAGAGACAATGTTTTCATAAAATTTAATTTTTTACTTTTGTTTGAAAATTTTTTCCATAAAATAATGCTTATTTCACGCATATACCACATTCTTACATACATACAATATACACATTCTAAAATACATACATACTTCCAATAAGTAAGCTATTTTTTGTCTACACTAGAAATTACTAGGAAATTATTTATATGGCAAAACAACGTTTGCCGGGTAAGCTAGTTTATTATACAAGAGACAACATACATAATACATACATACCGAAGAACGATCCTACTTTGATCCAATATTTATTATAAGTATGTATTTACAAAAGAAAAGTATATAAGTATTATATCCGTTATCCTAATCACCATAATACAAGCATTAAGTTGCTTAGTATGGGGTTAGGTGGCGCTGTGTGAATTGTCCTGAAATATTTATTTATTTAATATTTGCTCTAAAAGAAGGAATTATGAATATAGTTTAAACTATTAATAATTATAAAATATACTGAGATTTATACATCATGTATTAATTTAAAGAATATAATACTGTTTTAACTGTTATCTAACATATTTTGATAGTTAAATCAACGTAATTAGGTATTTTATGTATAAATAAAACTATAAATATGGCGCAAAGTTACCCATGGTCATGGTAATGTTTTGTAGTATAATTTGGTTTTTTTTTTTCAGCAAATAGACGAGCACACAGACTTATCGTACCAAGTAACAGCGGGAGGGGGCCGCGGTATCATAGCTCCTAGAGACTTCATAATATTGCGGAGGACTACGGCCTTGGACCACTCGGGAGCCCCCACCGAGGCGGAGCCCTACGCTTACATTAGCAGCGGGGTCAGCGTTGCTGTGCCGGGGTACCCGCCTGTTAGGGATATGGTCAGGTAATTTGAAAAAAAAATTGTTAAAAAAAAATTCTTGAAAAAAAAAATTTTGGTGAAAAATTTCAATGAAACTATGTTTAGGACGTGTAGATAAGGCTATAATAAAGAATAGTGCGTTAATAAATTTTTCAGAAAAAATTTTTTGGTGAAAAATTTTAGGATGATTTTGGTGAAAATTTTTAGGAACAAAAATGTCGGATATTAGGTTCGCCACCTTTGTTAATTAAATCTTAATAATACAATATTCGGTATAAATAAGAGTCGCTACGGTTCCCGCATGATAGGGATATGGTCAGGTAAGAAAAAAAAAATTATGGTAAAAAAAATTTTTTAGGTGAAAAATTTCAATGGATGGTATGTTTAGGACGTGTTAAGGCTATAATAAAGAATAGTGAGTAATAAAATTATTAATTTGGGGACAAAATCGGGATATGGAGGTACCTATTTAATAATAATAATATTTTGTTTTGGCACAATAAAGACATTTATAATATACATGTCTTAGGAAAAATCCAAATTACAAGTCCTTAATAAAATTATCTAATGTTACTCATGTTTTTTTTTTTTTTACTTTTATGTTGAATTGAATTTATGTGTTTCACTATATTATGGTTGCATGCCTTTTTAGGGTAAGTTTATTAATAAATAAAAATAAATAAAAATCATTTAATTCGGACACACAGCCCATATGACACATCTTAAAACATATTATATAAAAAATTAGAATACTTAGTAATAATTTATAATTAATAGACTTAGGTAGTTGATCTGAAAATTTGCATGCCTCGAAGAGGCGGAATGTCTAGACAAAAATAAGACTATTTTTTTTTTTAATGTGATGAAGTAGAAGACGAGCAATACGCTCTCCTGATGTTAAGAGATAACGGCTGCCCATAATCAGTACAGTGTTACCTAGGATTTCACAATTATGTGAAATTCTAGGAGCACTGCACCAACGCTTCTTACTCAAGAGTCATAAGATGTTAAGACTCTTTAGCCCAGTAATTTTACTAGCCCGAAATTAAATCATTTATTATCTGATTAATTAGGCAACAGACATAGGGGCCAATATTTATCTATAAGATTATAATTAATATTTTATATCATAATCTGTTTTAATCCTTATAATATTTGTAAAACGTGACAATCTTACTATGTATAGGTAATATTATAAACGTGAAAGTTTGTAAGAATGGATGTCTGGATGTTTGTTACTCTTTCACGACTAAACGGGTGGACCGATTGAGCTGAAATTTTGTATAGATATAGCTTAGACCCTGGAATAACACATAGGTTACATAAGTACTGCGGGTAAAACCGCTGGGCGCAGATAGTTTGTATATATACGTATTGACTAATGCAATATTATTATGACATAGAGCTGATCTGATGATGGAGCTGAAAGGTGGCCATAGGAACTACGTAATTAAACGATCCCATCGAGTTTGGGCTCATTTGATTCGTCTTCAAGTACTTTGATATATTATGTATATTAGATGGTAATAATAAAAGTTTTTTTTTTTTTTTTTTTTTTTTTAGTCTATACTGTCCCACTGCTGGGCAAAGACCTCCCCCAAATCCCTCCACGCGTCTCTATCCTGCGCCACCTCTGGCCAGTCAGTCTGGTGCGCGTCTACATCGTCGCGCCACCTTTTTCTAGGTCGGCCTCGACGACGCCTTCTGTCTTGTGGTGCCCACTCTGTAGAGATCCTTGCCCAGCGGTCAGGGTGCATACGACTAACATGACCCGCCCAATCCCATTTTAGTTTGGCTGATTTAAATATAATTAAATCAGCCAAACTAGTTTTTTAAAAAGGTTTTTTTAAATTTCACTTGTTTTATTAATAAAATTACGGACTAATTTATATTGAGTCTTAGAATAGAATAGAAAACTCTGTACCTATCTTTTTTTCTTTTTTTTTTCTTTTAGTTTTTTTTTGAAGTAAAGCTTCTTTAGGCGCGACTAGGGAGTAACTCAGATTTTTTTTCTGACGGAAGTAACGCTTACTTTTTTTTTTTCTGACGGAAGTAACGCTTACTATAGTCTGTGTAGTTTCCGCCATTTAAAAATAATAATTCTGATTGGTTGTAAGTATATGTCATATACTATGGTCTGTCTAATTTCTTTTTTTTTTTGAAGTAAAACTTCTTTAGGCGCGACTAGGGAGTAACTCAGATTTTTTTTCTGAAGGAAGTAACGCTTACTTTTTTTTTTTCTGACGGAAGTAACGCTTACTATAGTCTGTGTAGTTTCCGCCATTTAAAAATAATAATTCTGATTGGTTGTAAGTATATGTCATATACTATGGTCTGTCTAATTTCTTTTTTTTTTTAATAATATGGCAACATGTGCATTTTGCCAGTGTCGAGTAAAATTCGTGAATGTTCACGGGATATTAAATTGAAGTTTTACTTCAATCGCGCGTAAAGGTTACACGCACACACTTTTTTTTAATATTATGGCAACAGTTGCATTTTGCCAGTGTCGAGTTAAAAAAAATTAATTTATTCTGACCATGGATACAAGTCCTTCAGTCGAAAACTTTATTATAATTTTAAGTTCCTTGTTTATTGGAGGATATTCCCTCCAAAATTCGATAAAGAGTGGGCGTTTATCGAATCACATCGATTCATTTTGTGACGATTCTTGAAAATAGCAGTACTTTTTTCCATTCTTCGACAGTAAATCACATTCACAAACACTCAACGTTTATTAAACCCACTATTAATACACGTTTAGCACTTATTGCAAAATTATTATCCAAGAACACAAAAAATTTCATCCGCTTTCCAAAAGCGCGGCAAAATGAATCTCTTTTAGTCTTGAGTTTTGAGTGATGACGTAGGGTGGGTTGCACCGGCTGCCCGCGGATGAGTGCTTCGGCGTAGAGTCCTTTTCACGAAAGAGGTCCCGCGGAATTTCGTGGAACTAAATTTATTTTTTTCGATAATTACTGGACTTCATATCCTAAATAATTTTTATTTGTTAGATAAAATAAATACATATTTAATTAAGAAATTATATCTGAGAAATTATGAGGCGTTAAAAAGTTATAAATGTGTTAATTTTTAAAAATTTGCGATAGTGGCGCCCCGCAAAAAGGACTCCTTTCGTGAAAAGCACTCTACCCGTTGCCCCGGCATTATGGCGTCCCGCAGGAACACCCCCAGGTTTTTAGTGGGTATCCCCGCCGCTCCCATCTTTGGCGGGGGAGTCACATACCGCCCCGCGCCCCCCGGCGTGGGGTGATGATGCGTAACGCATTTTTCCTGGGTAAAAAAAAAAGGGTTTCACCGGCTTACTTTAACTATAACCAATTTTTTTTGACCAATTTGAAACGTTAAGTTAAAAAACCAATTTGACGTTAAATTTGATATTTTGACCTTAGCTTTAACTAACAGCAACAAAATTAATAAGTTATTTTTCCTTTATTTCCAGAGGTCACAACAAAGTGGGTTGTTGGTTGCTCAAGCCGAAGACAGTAACGACGCCCGGCGGGAAAATAGTTGAAACTACCACATTCCAATGGCTCATGTGCTGTGATCTCAAAGGTAAAGGGTTCTTTTTTATTTAAATCAGACCCGCGCGCACTTCGTAGCGTCTAAAGTTATCAGAGTTCTCTGAAAATTCAAGAATGAATACTCGGCATTTTCTTACTTCCCTGTTTGATGCCGACTCAAAATAACTTAGGTATACTAACATTAGTTTCTTATTTTGTGCTTTTCAGTGTCTCGGCGGTTTAATTTTTAACCCTCGATGAAAAAAAGACGGGGTGTTATAAGTCTGACGTGTCTGTCTGTATGTGTGTGTGTCTGTCTGTGGCATCGTAGCTCCCGAACGGATTTTGATTTAGTATTTTTTGTTTGAAAGTAGAGTTAGTTGAGAGTGTTTTTAGCCATGTTTGGTGGAAATCGGTCCAAGATGGCCGCCGCTACAAAATGGGGGATAACTTTTTTCTTCCGCGACCCCCTCAATATGGGTATCAAATGAAAGGGCTTAACTTGTAGAATACAACGCACTATAAAAAAAATTAAATCCAAGATGGCCGCCACCACAAAACCGCGAATTACACATTTTGAAAGCGTTGCGTTGGGGTTTTTTTTTTAATTTTTAATTTAATTCACTTGTATAATTTTAGGATGCTATATTCTTGCCATCAGTGAGTGAACAATCAATCAATCCGTCTTTTCCTACCCTTAGAGCAATGATATTTTACTCTAGAGTATAAAATATCATTGCCTTAGTGTTTGAATTTTTTTCCAAATTTATTTGGGACCATCATCCCTAGAAGTATAAATAATCCATCCCCATTCCCCCCATCCATCGCTCCCTCCCCTCCTCCTTCCCTTTCCATTAAAAAAAGAATTTTCAAAATCTGACTACTCTGTAAATTGTTATGCATACATAAAAAAATATACATACGCGTCGACTTTTTTTTTTTTTCCTTTCTTTATGGTCCCCTTGCGTTTTGCATTGGTGGCATTCTTCACGCGTCGACTTGTAAACTCCTCCGTTTTGTGTCAGTTGAAAAATAAACCCCTATGTTTTTACAAGATTTTATTTTTCACCTGTCTGTTGTCAGTCTGTCTGTCGGTTTGTTTGTCTGTAATCAAATCTTGCAAGTTTAATTTGACCCACTTCCCGGTATTCGATTGAGCTGAAATTTTGCATGCATGTATAATTCGGATGACAATGCAATATTATTCTGACATGGAGCTGATCTGATGATGGAGCTGGAAGGTGGCCATAGGAACTCTGTAATTAAACGACGCAACCCCATCGAGTTTGGGCTCATTTGATTCGTCTTGACGAGTACTTTGGTGCTAGATGGTAATAATAATAAATGCTTGTTTTTAAATAGTTTTTTTTTTTTTAATTTTACTTATTTCTGTTCACAGGTAAAATACCTCAGTTCATATTAGACGCAGCGTTCGCTACAGTTATGTTGGACTACATCAAACACGTAAGGAAATTCATTGCTGATTCTAAAGCTCAAAACAGGTTCTAAATCAAACAAATACGGATATTGACAAAAAAAATTGTTCATAATGGAGATTATTGAAAAATATTGAACACGTATTTTTTTCTTTGTAAATCTGATAAAAAACGTGGGAGATACAACGCACTAAAGTTGCTTGATCGTGACGTCACACCACTCAATCCAGTACATTTTTGTTTAGTGGTGTGACGTCACGCGTCCCAACAGAATCTTATAAGCGTTGTATCTCAGCCATTTTTTATTTTATTTGCAAAAAAAAATACGTGTTGAATATTTTTTTGTTATTAGAATTGCGGACTAATAGGGATGTTGACACATGTTACGAATTCATATAAAGTTATGTTTTTCACATAAAAGACAGTATTTAAAAACCTACAATCACATTTTAAGGATCTATTTACAAGCCAAAATGGAATAAAATCAATTTTAATTTCAATAATTTTTACTTATTATTACGCGAATGCGAACGCCAATCAGGGCGCGTGACGTCACGCCACTGGCCTGTACTAAGTACAATCAGTACAATGTTCCTGATTTCGACATATTTTAATTATTCATAACTTAAAAACTACTGAACCCATTTTGATGCAACTTATACTGTGCTCTAAGTTGGTCTAAATTTAAGCAAAAAAAAGTCAATAACCAAAATGGATCTTATATTTTCAGAGAGACATTTTAGTTATGGACTTTATTTTTGGCTTAAATATTGACCAACTAAGGGCACAGTATAAGTTACATCAAAATCGGTTCAGTGGTTTTTGAGTTATGAATAATTAAAATGTATCGAAATCAGGAACATTGCTTAGGAAGCGTAAGTACAGGCCAGTGGTGTGACGTCATGCGCTGTCAGATGACAGTTCGGAACGTTTTATCCAGAATTGAAAAAATCATTTTTATTTACGTATTTTTATATTGAAATATCATATAATTTTGCATAAAAATATGATATTCGTGTATGAAATGGGTCTATCTATCATATAAATGCAATTCCAAAAATTAGTCAACATCCCTATTGTATTTTAAAAATTGTCTTTTTCAATATCCCAATTGTGTGACAAAAAGGTGTAGTAATACATGTTATATACTCAAAATATCAGTAACTAATGATAAGTTAAAGAAACATTACTCAATAATAATTTTGAAAAAATACGTACACAGTAGTTATCTTGGGTAACTTTGAATCTTATTCTTACTATGAACGAAGTTGTATGTTGTTTAGTAATTTATTACATCGGACGGATCGTTAAAACAATCTGAATTCTTGGAACTTATCCTACCAAATAGACTAAAAACTGTAAAAATGTTTCTTTTTATAAAAAATAATATATTACTACATCTTTACACCTTTTTGATATATTTTGTATAAGAGTAGAATTTTTTTATAAACACATGTGTAAATTGATTTTTTAGAAAAGTCATGACTAAAAGACTAGTCGAGAGTCAAAAGTAATTTGGTTTTGTAAATCAATAATTAAATTCTTATATAATAACTAATAACTTCAAGAAAGGTAGCAGACTAAACTTACGAGGCGGGATAAGTCCCTCCCTGGCTTCACTAAACATTACTAACAAGTAAAATTTAAAAAAAAAACTTTAAAAACAAGCTTTTATTCGTATTACCATCTATCACCAAAGTACTCTTCAAGACGAATCAAATGTGCCCAAACTCGATGGGATTACGTCGTTTAATTACGGAGCTCCTATGGCCACCTTCCAGCTCCATCATCAGATCAGCTCCATGTCATAATAATATTGCATTGTCATCCGATTTATGCATGCATGCAACATTTCAGCTCAATTGGAAACCGGGAAGTGGATCAAATTAAACTTGCAAGATTTGATTACAGACAGACTGAAAACAGACAGGTGATAAAAAAAAGCTTGTAAAAAGATCTTCAACCGTTTTACTTGATTTACTTATAGTCATGACTTTATTCAAAACTAATAACACAGTAAAGAGATATACAGTAATGTGACTCCCTAGAAGCGGTTGAACTCAAGGTCGCGCGAGTTTGCAACGATTTGGGTAGGGTTCGGTAGACAGCGAGGTGCCGAATAGACGTTTTTATGCAGTAAGCTTCCGAGTAATAGTTGTAAATTAGTAAAAATATCACAAAGTATTTAATTCTTATTGATATTTTTAAGTAATTCACCATAAAAACGTCTATTCGGCACCTCGCTGCCTACCGAACCCTACCCAAATCGTTGCAAACTCGCGCGACCTTGAGTTCAACCGCTTCTAGGGAGTCACATTACTGTATATCTCTTTATCGTGCTAATAAAAACTGCATTGTACAAATAAAAAGCTATGCACTGGCAAATGCTTATTCGTGCAGCGAAAGACAAATAAAAAACATAGTACATTATTTTGCATTTTCAAACTTGTTTAATCATTTTTATTGTTGTAATATTAATTTTAAGAAAAATAACTATACAGGTATCTTATTAATATTATAAACGTGTAATTTGTGAGAATGGATGTCTGGATGTTTGTTACTCTTTCACGCCTAAACGGGTGGACCGATTGAGCTGAAATTTGGTGTAGAGATAGCTTAGACCCTGGAATAACACATAGGCTACAGTACAGCGGGTAAAACCGCTGCCGCGACAAAGTGCGCGCGGGTACACTAGATGAATATAAACTTCTTGATATTAGGAGCGTATACATCGAGTGACGCTATAAATTCATAGAATTAATTTATTGAAAATTCCTCTAGACCAGCCCTCCATAATATTACTCCACACATTTTAAAAGTGTTTTCAGATTGAAATATTAAAAAATGACAAGGGAAGCAATATTAAAAAAAAAAATTTCAAAAAATCTCATCTGCTATTTTCTAATATATAAAAAACACTTTTAAAATGTGTGCAATAATATTATGGAAGGTTGTTCTAGAGGACTTATCAATAAATTAATTCCATGAATTTATATTTCAAAATTTGTCAAAAAGCGCGAGCGTGAGAGCGTCACTTGATATATACGCTCGTAATATCAAGAAGTTTATATTTAACTAAGTACCCGCGCGCACTTCGTCACGGCAGCGGTTTTACCCGCTGTACAGTAGCCTATGGGTTATTCCAGGGTCTGAGCTATCTCTACACCAAATTTCAGCTCAATCGGTCCACCCGTTCAGGCGTGAAAGAGTAACAAACATCCAGACATCCATTCTTACAAATTACACGTTTATAATATTAATAAGATATTAGCTCTCTTTAATCATTTTTTTTTTAATAAATTTGCTTTAGATATCTGTTACATAGAATAAATATGTATTAATACAAAATAAGACTGAGATTGCAGTCTCTTATTTATGTTCTAGATTTAATTAAAAAAAAAGATTATTTATCTGAAATTCAGAGCTTGAATGCTATTTGTCTGGAGTGTACAGATTTTGTAATGAAAACATGTACAATAATATATAATTATAGTTAATTAAGGCATGATTTTTTTGTTGAAATATTTATATAAAGCCGCTTCACCAGCTTCTGTTTTGGTTCAAACATACAACACAAACATGACATTTAAAAAAAATCTCGGCGATTTTGATGAATATTGATATTATGCTTTGTTGTACAGTCAACTACAAAGAGATGTATCCATGTTAGGCTTACAAAATGAAGTAAATTTTCATTTGTCACAATGAACTACCATTGGGTCGTGACATTTCTAGTAGCAATCAAACTTTATATTATCATCGACTCGTTTAATATGCAACAATGATGTATCCCACTACTTTTCCTTAGGTGATACATAATAATGGCATTTAAAATGAATCGAATATAGTATAAGATTTGGTGGATACTGAAAATGTTACGAAGTAAGGGTAAATAATTTTTGCATACTAAAAGTTCCTTCATTTTGTAAGACTAACATGGATACATCTCTTTGTAGTTGACGTGTTTTCCATTGGATATGGAAAGCAAAAACATTGTTGGAGCAAACAAAAAGTGTAGTTTGACAATGTTGATGAAAAATGTTGTGATGTTTATGTTGAACGTTTGAACTAAAACATGCGCTTGGAGACGTGGCTAAAGATGGCGCTACATTCATATATAATTGAAATTTATTAAAAGTATAATGGAAAACTTTATCCTAGGCAGGCATTTTTTTAATTGTTTTATTTAGATGAGATTTAATACAAAACTAAACATAAAATCATCTTTATAACCACCTTCGCTCTATTTTATGTATTTCTTTTCCCTGCTTGGTTGTCTGGAAGAGATCGCTATTAGCGATAAGACCGCCAATTGTAACACTTATTTCTGTGTAATCTTAGTTCGTTAACGCAGCGTAGGACGTCCACCCACGCAGTGGACAGACGACCTTATGTCGGTCGGCTGCAGACGTTGGATGCAGGTCGCTTCCAACCGGTACATATGGAAGTCCAAAGGGGAGGCCTATGTGAGGCAGTGGACGTCCTACGGCTGAGATGATGATGATGATGAATCTTAGTTCTAAGCTATATTATTGTATTTGTGTGAACAATAAAGAGTTTTCTATTCTATTCTAGGGTTTCGTTTGACCACAGTCTAACCTGTTGGTGTGAAGTGATGACGCAGTCAAAGATGTTACACATAGATGACACAGACCTAGTAAATACCTATAAACCTACCTAATTTAGAGCTTGATTACGATACAACATAAAAATATGCGCAGTTTTTTTTGTATGGAGGGATTTATCCCGCCTTCTAGGTAAAGTCTGCACCCATCTACGGCAGCATCGTCGCTTAACCACGCGAGATCGTGGTTAAAGACTACCAATAATAAATAAAAAATAATTTATTTAATAAATATAAATTATGCGTTTTTTTTTTATTTGTGTTTGACAAAACATGTGTAATTTTTATGTTATTTTTTTTTTTATTTATGTATAACTTCTAAAATATAATTCGCGCCATCCAGGTTATGATTTTGGAAACTAATGTAAAAATAAAGTATTTTCAGCATTTTTCTGAAAGTGTTCAATTTTTATTATAAATTAGCTAAAGCTGTATAATATATAGTTATATATAGATAATAATAAGTATATACTGTATGTAAAATTAATGTAGCTCTAAGGGTAATAAAGAAATTAAACTTTTATACTGAAATTTTGGATTTTATTTTCCTAAGTATTGCAATTCCGGATTTTGTTTTATAATGATACTAGCTGCGCCCAGGGGTTTTACCCGCAGTGCTTATGTAGCCTAAGTGTTGTATTCCAGACTCTAAGCTATATCTATACCAAATTTCAGCTCAATCGGTCCACGCGTTTAGGCGTGAAAGAGTAACAAACATCCAGACATCCATTCTTACAAACTTTCACGTTTATAATATGAGTAAGATATCACAAAAACCGTTATATCCGATATATACCCCAACAGTGCCAGTTATTCTACCGCCTGAGCAGTAATGTACAAACAACTGTGCTTCGTTAGGAGGGTATATATAGTGAAATTACTGAGCTAAAGAGTCTTAACATCTTATGACTTGATATTGCGTTGGTTGGCACTTTGGCACCTAGGATTTCACATCATTGTTAAATTCTGGGTGGCAGTTCGGCTACACCTAGGTTTAGGTGGTTAAACCGGTTTATTCCCTCTACGTCGAGTAAACCTAGGTGTAGCCGACCGCAGTCGGTTAAAGTTAGGTGTAGAAAATTTATGTTCAGCCTCACGCGTTTAAAAGGTGAGACAAGTTGTTATCAACATGTTCAATTGTTGTATGGTGATCGTCATAAAATTTGCATGAAGTGTTCCTTAATGATGAATTGAGAACTCTGGAATAAGAAAAAGTCGGATCTGGTGCTTCGCCGGCTGCTACATATTATATTATGATATATTATATCGAATATATTAAGTAATTTATGCTTCGAACCTTTTTTTTTAAAGCCTGTGTAGCTGAGAATATAGGTATATTCATATCGAGTCACACCGTTACTCATTGAGATTTTTTTTTCCGAACGAGTAACACTACCTAAACTCCGTGTTACTAGATAAGAATGAAAATTCTTATCGAGTCACACTGTTAGGTACATAGGCATAGGCGGATTTAGGGGGGGCAGGGGGCCAAGGCCCCCCCCCGGAAGCATAGTTAAGTTACGAATTTTGCACATATTTCACGGTCAAGATTATAATTTTTTTCTCGGCGCTCGCAGCAACCTGCTCGCGTATTTATTATTAATGATATTTGGACTTTCAAGTTCAGAGCGTGCTAAACATACATTTTTTTTAGTAAAAATTGTAATATTTATGACCTTGGCCCCCCCAGAACCAAATCCGCCCTTGTACATAGGTATGACTCGATGCGATTTTTTTTCTCAACCAGTCAGTGTTACAGTTAGGACTCGATGAGAACATACCCCTGCAACGCAGAAGGTTGCGGGTTCGATTCCCGCATGGGACAAATGTTTGTGTGATCCACAGATATTTGTTTCTTTCTGGTCTGGGTGGCTTTCTGTATCTATTATAAGTATGTATTTACAAAAGAAAAGTATATAAGTATTATTAATTAATTTGGGACTTCTAGTTTTTTCGCAAAGCGGCGGACGGACGGACCGACAAAGCGGAACTATTAAACCACAGTAATGAAATATACAGTAATGTGATTCCCTAGAAGCGGTTGCGCGAGGTCGCGCGAGTTTGCAACGATTTGGGTAGGGTTTGGTAGGCAGCGAGGTGCCGAACAGACGTTTTTATGCAGTAAGCTTCCGAGTAATAATTGTAAATTAGTAAATAAATATCACAAAGTATTTAATTCTTTTTGATATTTTGAGTAATTCACAATAATAACGCCTATTCGGCACCTCGCTGCCATCCGACTTCCGAACTCCACCCAAATCGTTGCAAACTCGCGCGACCTTGAGTTCATCCGCTTCTAGGGAGTCACATTACTGTATATTGTATCCCATCAAAAACATAAATGTGAAAAGAGAGCCAAGTTCAATATTACGATGTATGTACTCATAGTTACCTATGATTTGGTAGTTGACTTCAACGACAAAAGAAGTGAGATCTAAATGGGTGCCAAGTTCAATGGTCAGTCCTGAAAAATATTTTCAACAACATAAAATATTTTATTACAACTTAAAAGATTATTTCTTCTTATCACTTAGAATTAATATTATTTTGAAGCCTAAAGACTGACTTGGCCAGTTCTCATAATATACTAGGTAGGTACTCTCTTAACTTCAGCTTGATCACTATTAAACGCACTTAATGTTAATTAGTGCGCCACCGTCTTTTATCGTGTAAATTAGTCCCCTCCATCCATTGGTTGTCTGGAAGAAATCGCTCTTTAACGATAAGACCGCCACTTGTACATTGTAATTTTTAAATTTAATTATGTACTTATGTATTTTCTGTAACATTATGTGGTGTACAATAAAGTATCTATTGTCTTATCTTAATGATACTTCGTCGTATGGTACCCATGAGAACTAGCCAAGTCAAACTTTGGGCTTCAAAATAATATTAATTCTAAGTGATAAGAAGAAATAATCTTTTAAGTTGTAATAAAATATTTTATGTTGTTGAAAATATTTTTCAGGACTGACCATTGAACTTGGCACCCATTTAGATCTCACTTCTTTTGTCGTTGAAGTCAACTACCAAATCATAGGTAACTATGAGTACATACATCGTAATATTGAACTTGGCTCTCTTTTCACATTTATGTTTTTGATGGGATATCATTGCTTTTTGTACAGTACTTTTTAGTATGTAATAGGTTTAAGACACCCAGTCATAATAAGATTAATACCAAATGATTATTTTATTGCACCTCCCCCCACCCCACTGCTCCATGGCACGGCCGTCGCACCGCGGCCCGTGAGCCTCGCCGTGCTTCGATATACCTATACCTATAATTAATTTAGTACTTATTTATATATAGCATTTATGTGCACTATTGATTTGAATATTGTACCTAATCCATTGATTTTTAAACAATACTAGTTACTAATAAATTTATCTATATTCACCCAACTATCTTATACCTACCGCCTACCTGGATGGAAATTTAACTTTTTAGATAATCTGGAACTGGATTAGTATTTCGATCAAAAGAAACCTAAGCCGACAAGACTTGTAATGACGACGACTTGGCGGGGGCACTGCCGTGCCCCCAGATATCGCCACATACCTATAATATTATGACTATACGTTACAGGTACGTAGGTATCTAAAATGTTTACACCAACTAGCACCTAAGGCGATATACATACATTATTTTTATTGTAAACAATGTTAATATTATTACCTCTATGTTACTGAGCCGCCTTGTGCTGGTGAGTCGATATATTGATAGGTATTTACATAGGATATCCAATTGTGTTACGTAGGTACCAGGAACCTATTTTTATTAGTGACTAGCTGTGCCTAGCTGTTTTACCCGCTATACAGTTTGGTACAGTAGTGTATATTATGTTATTACAGGGGTCTAAGCTATATTCTTTATTATACCAAATTTAAAGTCAATCGGCCCACCCGTTTAGGCGTGAAAAAGTAAAAAACATATATCCATACGTACAGTAGGTATAAAGTTTGTATTTATATTTATATTAGTAGGAATAGTGGACTCGCGCGCACTTCGTAATATTTAACAGAAAATATCCGCCTACACAAAAATTATAGCAACATGCAACATGTATTGCTTTATGCGTTCCTAGGCGTCCCAAACTTTAATATCATACATTTTTTAAAAATTAATAATAATTTAAAATGATAAAAAAATACTAGTTTCAGATTTTTCCCTTTGTTACTAGGACATTACCTATCGGGATGCCAAATTTCAGCTTTCTAGGTCATCTGGAACTGGGATATTACTTTTGATCTATCCCTCAGTATGTATTAACTTAACCGATTACTGGATGTTTATATCTAAATAACCGTTTGAGCTGTGTTATTGGAATTTGGAACAGAGATATAGTTCGTATAATTAAGTATATGTGCCAAATTTGACTTGTCTATGTGTTATAGTTTTTGTATAACGAGGGTGTAAAAAGTCGTCAAAACGCGCTTTGGACGGTTCGTGTAATATAACACACGGCGCGGTCGCCAGTTCCTTTGCTTGAACTTGGCTTGACTCGCTGCCGCGTGTCTAGATAATATCTCTTTAACGCTCCCGTGCGCACAGGAGTCACTATTTACGTTAATAAATGTAACGTAATATAAAAATTTGTCTATGTTGTATAACCCTCAATTGGGAGCAATGTTATAAAATAATCTAACATTTTTGTTAACTATATTAAATGCATGAACAAACCACTACCGCGATTTAACGACGTTCAGCGCCATCTAGTTTGATATGTTTAAACTCTAGGGTTCGGAAGGCAGTGAGGTGCCGAATAGGTGTTAATTAGAGTCCGACCGAAACTAGTTTTCCGGCCGAAACCGAAACCGATAAAATTCTTTAAAATACTTTGGTGCATTTTACTATTATTCTGCATTAATTAGGACATAAAATAGTTTCGCTTTGTCTGCCCGTCCGTCCGTCTGTTTGCGGCCTTAAGAACTGTAATTTTGTACAGAGGAAGCAATGATTAGGGTAAGAGAACTATAACAAAAAATAAATTTAAATCAATTAATTTAGGGTACCTTCCAAACATGTGGTGAGATGGGAATGATTTTTTTAGAATTTAGAAATGTAACACAGCGCCACCTAACCCCAAACTAAGCAACTTAATGCTTGTATTATGGTGGTTAGGATAATAATTGCACTTCTTATTAAAGTTCCATTCAAGCTTCGTGGATTTTCATGGAAATGAGATATTTTTCCGCGGTAAAATGTAGTCTATATTGCTTGCTGATAATGCAGATTTTTATTGACAAAAGAATATTCAAAATCGATCCACAAATTTTTGAGTTAAATCACTAACAACAATCCCTATATGCTGCATTGCTATTTCCAATAAAATCATGAATTACGACTCTATAAGGCCATGCTACTTTTTCGTGGGTATTGTATAGTTAAAAAAAAAATCATTTGTATTATTTCACAATTATCTTTTTGGTTTGTGAACTTTATAAAATTTCTACTGTAATTTAACATTCTGACCAATAAAGGTAAAATATCTTCATATATTTTCATCATAAGATACATTTTTATATGCAATAGAGGCATAAAACACAATCAGAACATATAAATTCGTCAAAATTGTTATGTTTTCGTTGTGTAATGTACTTTATTTGATAAATACAGCAATTCACATTAATTTGCAATATAGCCAACCATAATCTATGCATTAAATATCAGAACCAAAAAAAATTTTTAACTAATTAATTAGTGTCCGACCGAAATTTCGGTTTCGGCCGAGTTTCGGCCAAAAATCAAGTTTCGGCTGTAGTTTCGGTTTCGGCCAAAATTGGCCGAAACTTTTGCCGAAACCGAAACTCATTTCGGAAGTTGTCGTGCACACTCGCCTAGCTTCGTTTCACTCGGCAACGCTTTGGCGGACGACTAATTGTGATCTAGGTAAGGTATCTTTGTTAATTCTAAATGTGTGATTTGATTATTATCATTGTTGAGACTGGAACTAAGAGTGTAATAGCAATTATTACTTTCAATAGAGGTACCTAAAAGAGATTGATGATTCGTTTAAGTACAAATAGGTACAAACCAAAGTATTAATTAGTAAGATTTCAAAATACAATTAGTGATTTGATAATAATTGATAACTGATAAACATTTTGCAATGAGAACTGAATTTAATTAATAGACCAAGCGCTATTCAGACTACGCGCAATATAGGCTTCCTTGGTACTGGCAAATCGAATATTACTGCCTTAAGGCGAGGCTTTACGAGCAGATTAGGTATTTAGTGCGGGCAAAAGTTGCTCAGAACGCCCGTTGGAAACGTGTGGCGTACGCTTATCGTAAAACGTGCGCGGTCATTAACCCTTGGTGATTCTTTGCATGTAGTTAGCACACACACATTCACAAACACGTCAAACTTATAAAACCCCGTCGATTTTGCGTCGGGGGTTACAATGTGCAAAAATTTTTGGACAAGATCGAAAAAATGAGACACGAGATAAATATTATAGATACACGTATTTTTTGTTGAACAAAATTAGATTACATTTAATTGATTAGATTAGATTAATTAAATTGGACCAATTAATTAAATTAAATTAAAACAATAATTCAGATAAATTCAGAAAAAATCTGATAAATTAGAAAAAAATTCTGAAAAATTCTGATAAATTCAGATAAAATCAGATAAATTCGAAAAAATCAGATAAATTAAAAAAAAATTAGAAAAATTCTGATAAATTCAGATAAATTCGAAAAAATTAGATAAATTCGTAAAAAATCTGATTAATTCTGATAAATTCAGATAAAATCAGATAAATTCAGATAAATTCTGAAAAATTCTGATAAATTCTGATAAATTCAGATAAAATCAGATAAATTCTGAAAAATTCAGATAAAATCAGATAAATTCAGATAAAATCAGATAAATTCGAAAAAATCAGATAAATTCGAAAAAAGTTCAGATAAATTCTGATTAATTCAGATAAATTTAAAAAGTCAGATAAATTCGAAAAAAATCAGATAGATAGATAGATAGAAGAATTTATCTGAATTTATCAGAATTAACCAGATTTCTTCAGAATTTATTTGATTTATTTTCGAATTTATCTGATTTTTTTTCGAATTTATCTGATTTTTTTAAATTTATCTGAATTTACCAGATTTTTTCAGAATTAATCAGATTTTTTACGAATTTATCTGATTTTTTCGAATTTATCTGAATTTATCAGAATTTTTCTAATTTTTTTTCGAATTTATCTGATTTTTTCGAATTTATCTGATTTTATCTGAATTTATCAGAATTTTTCAGAATATATCTGAAATTATCTGATTTTATCTGAATTTATCAGAATTAACCAGATTTTTTCAGAATTTATTTGATTTATTTTCGAATTTATCTGATTTTTTTCGAATTTATCTGATTTTTTAAATTTATCTGAATTAATCAGAATTTTTCAGAATTTATCTGAACTTTTTTCGAATTTATCTGATTTTTTCGAATTTATCTGATTTTATCTGAATTTATCAGAATTTATCAGATTTTTTTTCTAATTTATCTGATTTTATCAGAATTTATCTGATTTTTTTTATTTATTTGATTTTTTCGAATTTATCTGATTTTATCTGAATTTATCAGAATTTATCTGATGAATTTTCGAATTTATCTGATTACATAGCGCCTTAACTTTCATCAACGATATCTTTATCTTTAAAA
Organism: Hemithea aestivaria; assembly: GCA_947507615.1. Taxonomy (NCBI): domain Eukaryota; kingdom Metazoa; phylum Arthropoda; class Insecta; order Lepidoptera; family Geometridae; genus Hemithea; species Hemithea aestivaria. The sequence goes on along the minus strand of OX382351.1, from coordinate 2,219,506 downwards.
CTAATAAAGCACTCAGAACGCCGGTGACCACTGTCAGCGTCGGACCTGTGCACTTCGATCTCACCTCCACTACGGTTACACACGCGCGTTTGAATTATTTAGGAGTACTTACATATATTGTGAATTTCCAAATCTCAGAAACGTGTAGGGGGTTTAATTTATTTGTAATTAGATAATAAATATTATAATCTTTATTTTGTCCTTCTAGTCGATTATTAAAAAATATAACACACACACGTACTATATAAAATAAATTAGATTAAATTAATTTAAATTAAATATTATTATAAGTTAATAATTTAATTAGATTAAATTAATTTAAATTAAATTTTAATATGAATTAATTATTAAATACGATTAAATTAATTTACATTAAATATTAATATAAACTAATTATTAAATTAGATTGAACTAATTTAAAATAAAATCAGATAAATTCGAAAAAAAATCAGATAAATTCTGAAAAATTCTGATAAATTCGAAATAATCAGATAAATTCGAAAAAAAATTAGAAAAATTCTGATAAATTCAGATAAATTCGAAAAAATCAGATAAATTCGAAAATTCATCAGATAAATTCTGATAAATTCAGATAAAATCAGATAAATTCGAAAAAATCAAATAAATAAAAAAAAATCAGATAAATTCTGATAAAATCAGATAAATTTGAAAAAAAATCTGATAAATTCTGATAAATTCAGATAAAATCAGATAAATTCGAAAAAATCAGATAAATTCGAAAAAAAAAAAGAAAAATTCTGATAAATTCAGATAAATTCGAAAAAATCAGATAAATTCGAAAATTCATTAGATAAATTCTGAAAAAATCTGATAAATTCAGATAAAATCAGATAAATTCGAAAAAATCAAATAAATTCGAAAAAAAATTCAGATTAATTCTGAAAAAATCTGGTAAATTCAGATAAATTAAAAAAAATCAGAAAATTCGAAAAAAAATCAGAACAATTCGAAAATAAATCAAATAAATTCTGAAAAAATCTGGTTAATTCTGATAAATTCAGATAATTTCAGATTAATTCAGATAAAATTAGATAAATTCTGAAAAATTCAGATAAAATTTAATTTTTCAATTACTGGTATAGCTGCTGCTGCAGGATTACCTGCTGTTGAAGCCATGTTCTCGTGAAAGGACCATAACCTGATGAAAATAACTAGTTTATTATATTATTTCGTGGAAGTAAAACGAACATTACGTTGGTCCAATTCAATGTAATTTTCTCATTAAGACATAAACAAAACATATTCCATATTCAAACATATAAAACGAGTAAATTAATAGAAAAGGTTAGTTTGAACTACAACAGAGGTCTAACAATTTATCTGATTTTTTTAATTTATCTGAATTAATCAGAATTTTTCAGAATTTATCAGAATTTTTTTCGAATTTATCTGATTTTTTCGAATTTATCTGATTTTATCTGAATTTTTCAGAATTTATCTGATTTTATCTGAATTTATCAGAATTAACCAGATTTTTTCAGAATTTATTTGATTTATTTTCGAATTTATCTAATTATTTTTCGAATTTATCTGATTTTTTTCGAATTTATCTGATTTTTTTAAATTAATCTGAATTTACCAGATTTTTTCAGAATTAATCAGATTTTTTTAGAATTAATCAGATTTTTTTCGAATTGATCTGATTTTTTCAAATTTATCTGAATTTTTCTAATTTTTTTTCGAATTTATCTGATTTTATCTGAATTTATCAGAATTAACCAGATTTTTTCAGAATTTATCTGATTTATTTTCGAATTTATCTGATTTTTTCGAATTTATCTGATTTTATCAGAATTTTTCAGAATTTATCTGATTTTTTTTCGAATTTATTTGATATTTTCGAATTTATCTGATTTTATCAGAATTTTTCAGAATTTATCTGATTTATTTTCGAATTTATCTGTTTTTTTCGAAATTATCTGAATTTATCAGAATTTTTCAGAATTTATCCGATTTTTTTTCGTATTTTTCTGATGTTTTCGAATTTATCTGATTTTATCTGAATTTCAGTTTAGTTCAGTTTAGTTTAATCTAATTTATTCAAATTTAATCTAATTTATTCTAATTTTATCCAATTAAATCTTATTTAATTTAATTTATTCTAATTTAATCCAATGAAATTTAATCTTATTTAATAATTAATATATAATTTAAATTCATTTAATTTAATCTAATTTAATAATAAATATTTTATTTAAATTAATTTAATTTAATCTAATTTTAGATTTATATTATTATTTAATTTAAATTAATTTAATCATATTTATTTTATATAGTACGTGTGTTATATTTTTTTAATAATCGACTAGAAGGACAAAATAAAGATTATAATATTTATTATCTAATTACAAATAAATTAAACCCCCTACACGCTTCTGAGATTTGGAAATTCACAATATAAGTACTCCTAAATAATTCAAACGCGCGCGCGCTGTAATCGTAGTGGAGGTGGAGGTGAGATCGAAGTGCACAGGTCCGACGCTGACAGTGGTCACCGGCGTTCTGAGTGCGTGCGGTAATGCTCCGTGGGAATTAAAATTCAATTAAAAATCATTAAAAAACTTATCGATAAAATACCCGCCATAGCCATCCGTTTGAATGTTATGTATCAAATAAAGTACTCTAAATGTTTATTTTTGTCCTAGTTTTACAAATATTTAAATGGAAGGAAGAAAATTAGGCATATTTAAAAAAAATAAAACTATCGAGAAAAAAAACAATTATCATGTTTCTGTTAATAAAGATCTCTTGTTCAAAGATTGAAGTTACACATACTAAAATATAAAGTAGTAGATCTTCTTAAAAGTTTGCTATATTAGGTTTTGAAAAACATACATTTCACTTACCATAGCGCCTTAAGTAAACATGATGCAATTTTGAACTTTGATCGTTACACGTTAACTTTGCGGAATGGAGATATAAAGCGCGAGCAGCTCGCTGCGAGCGCCGAAAAAAAATTGAATGCTCAATGCGCTATCAACAGCGAAACAAATTTATGAACTTTTACGTAAAGTTTGCTGCTTAGAGAAAATTTTCTAATTCTTACTATAAAAGAAGCGTAAACCTAGTCGATATAATCGTTTTTTTTTCAGACTAGGATTTTGGGGGGGTCATGACCCCCTTGACCCCCCCCCCCTGGATCCGCGCCTGCCCTGCAGTGCAGTTGTCGCGTAAATACGAAACGAGCTATTAAACGAAATTATGAAATACCGCTGGGCCCAGCGCTTTTACGCGCAGTACTTATGTAACCTATGCCTATGTGTTATTCCAAGTCTAAGCTATCTCTATACAAAATTTCAGCTCAATCGGTCCGCCCGTTTAGGCGTGAAAGAGTAAACAACAATGGTGTATGTCAGGAGACATCCATTCTAACAAACTTACAAACGTTCACGCTTTTACTAATAACTAAGATTAATATTTAACAAGTGAAATTTTAAAAAAACTTTTTAAAAACAAGCTTTTATTATTATTACCATTAGCAGCATAAAGTATTCGTTAAGACGAATCAAATGAGCCAAAACTCGATGGGCCTATTGCCACCTTCCCGCTCCATCATCAGATCAGCTCCATGTCATAATAATATTGCATTGTCATCCGATTTATGCATGCATGCCAAATTTCAGCACAATCGGAAACCGGGAAGTGGGTCAAATACTTGCAAGATTTGATTACTGACAGACAGACAGACAGACAGATAGACAGACAGACAGACCACAGACAAGTGAAAGTAATTAAAAGCTTGTAATATATTAGTGCGATCAGGCGCGGATCCAGACCATGATTTTGGGATCTTCGGCTAGAATTTTTCTCAAACATAAGAATTTATTTGGGAAACATTTAAGCATAGTTTTACAATGTTGTATATACTTTACACCCTTTTTGCACTAAACGTTTATAGATATTCTTATTTATACACGCGCGAGCAGCTCGCTGCGAGCGCCGAGAAAATTTTGAATTTTTCAGCACGAAAGATGTGTTTTTAATTTGACTGCTCCGAGTGCCAAGGAAACTAAATATTTTATTTATAAACGCGCGAGCAGCTGGCTGCGAGCGCCGAGAAAATTTTTCAGCACGAAAGATGTGTTTTTAGCTTGCTCCGAGTGGCAAGGAAACTAAATATTCTTATTTATAATCGCGCGAGCAGCTCGCTGCGAGCGCCTAGAAAATTTTGAAATTTTTCAGCACGAATGATGTGCGTTTAGCTTACTCCGAATGGCTTGAAAATTAAATATGCTTATTTATAAAAGCGCGAGCAGCTCGCTGCGAGCGCCGAGAGAATATTGGATTTTTCAGCACGAACAATGTGCGTTTAGCTTGCTCTGAGTGGCAAAGAAATTAAATACATATCCTTATTTATAAAAGCGTGAGCAGCTCGCTGCGAGCGCCAAGATAATTTTGCATTTTGTAAATTGTGCCCAAATATTGACTATTATATTATACATGTGCAAGAACCTCGCTGCAAGCGCAAAGGCTGAGCCGCAAAGACAACATAAAGCGCGAACAGCTTGCAGCAGTTAATATAAACCAATTAATCCTAACTATGAAAGATGCCATACAGCTTGCTACGAAAACCTATGGGTTATTTGTAGCCGAGGACCGAAAAAAAATTAAGTACACAAATTACTCAATGCGCTATCAACAGCCAAACAATTTTATGAACTCGTACGTAAAGCTTGCTAATAAGGAGAAACATTGCTAATTCTATGACTATGAAAGAAGCCTAAAACCAATCGATATGACCGGATTTTTTTCCGACTAGGATTTTGGGGGGGGGGGGGGGGTCATGACCCCCTTGACCACCCCCCCCCCCCTGGATCCGCGCCTGAGTGCGATTTCCTTATCAAGAAGGAACCAAAAGATTCTTGGGTGTTCTATTAAAGGGGACACAGAGTTTAAACATATCAAACTAGATGGCGCTGAACGTCGTTAAATCGCGCTGGTGGTTTGTTCATGCATTTAATATAATGTAAGATCTTTAACAAACATGATTTAACAAATAACAACGTCAATTGTTGAATTTAATTTTTAAATTACGTTACATATTATAACGTAAATTATGACACCTGCGGCGCACGAAAGCGTTTAATAGTTTCGATTTGTCGATCTGACCGTCCGCGGCTTTGTAAAGAAAGAGTACTTAACTATAAGTCCTAGAAAGTAGAAAGTTCTAAATAGTTATCCTCGGACTCGCACTTTTTTCGTTTTATTTGTGTTTATTCAAAGATTTAGCTCATATATGTATATTTTACCTGCTTCAGTGTTTCCTGAAAATGACAACTTGGGCGTAGTAATAGTTTCTACTAGCCACGTCCAGGTGTTTTACCCGCAGTACTTATATAGCCTATATATATATATATATATATATATATATATATATATATATATATATATATATATATATATATATATATATATATATATATATATATATATATATATATATATATATATATATATATATATATATATATATATATTCTAGGGTCATTAGTAAGATTCTTTGACTTGGGTGTCTTCAAGGCGAGGGTTTAGCTGACTCCCTTAATAGGTATTTGCTTGGCCTGATGTGTAACAGCTTCGACCACGTTTTCACTTACCAACAGGTGAGACTGTGGTCAAACGCACTCCTAGAGTCCTTTTCACGAAAGAGGTCCCGCGGAATTTTGCGAAACTAAATTTATTTTTTTCGATAATTACTGGACTTCATACCCTAAATATTTTTTATTTGTTAGATAAAATAAATACATATTTAATTATGAAATTAAATAAGATATATTATGAGGCGTTAAAAAGTTATGCAAACTTTTAAAACTTGCGATAGTGGCGCCCCGCAAAAAGGACTCCTTTCGTGAAAAGCACTCGATGTGTATTCTATGTGTAAAACAAGTGAAATTAAAAAAAAAGCAAGTGCGAGTCGATCACACCCATGAAGGGTTCCTTAACAGCCTCTAACATAATAATAAAACATTTTGTAGTTCGTTGTAACTTAAATTGTGGTTTATTTATGACGTATTAAAAAATCTAATTATAAGATCTCGTTCAAACCAATTTTCGGTGGAAGTTTGCATAGTTCAACAGTTTTTAGAGGTAACTAGTTTCCGCTACGTATCCACAAAATGCTGGAATAATATACCTCCTCCAATAGGGATGTTGACATTTGACATATGTTACGAATTTGTAAGCCTAACATGGACATATCTTTGTAGTTGACTGTACTGTGAAGTTGTCATCCACGGAGTAATTCTTCTGATCTGTGTTGTCATCAATCGTAGTGGGTGAGAATTAGCCAATCACCCTCAGGGCAGAACGACATCAGTTCATTAGGTTACGGACTACGGAGCACGGTAAAGAGATATACAGTAGTTTGACTCCCTAGAAGCGGTCGAACTCAAGGTCGCGCGAGTTTGCAACGATTTGGGTAGGGTTCGGTTGGCAGCGAGGTGCCAAATAGACGTTTTTATGCAGTAAGCTTCCGAATAATGGTTGTGAATTAGTAAAAATATCACAAAGTATTTAATTATTTTTGATATTTTGACTAATTCACAATAATAACGCCTATTCGGCACTTCGCTGCCTACCGAACCCTACCCAAATTGTAGCAAACGCGCGCGACTTTGAGTTCAAGCGCTTCTAGGGAGTCTAACTACTGTATATCTCTTTACCGTGTTACGGAGCGAGCGAAGAAGCGAGCATGTTGCTTGTTGCGGTAGCAGCCGGCGAAGCTCCGGATACGACTTTTGCTTATTCCAGAGTTCTCTATTCATCATTGAGGAATATTTAATGTTAATTTTATTAAGATCACCATACAACAACAATTAAACGCGTTGATAACAACTTGTCTCACGCGTTTAGGAGCGTGGTATATCGAGTGACGCTCTCTCGCTCGCACAATTAAACGAATTTTGAAATAAATAAATATTTCAGGACGTTTCACACAGCGCCACCTAACCCCAAACTAAGCAACATAATGCTTGTATTATGGTGGTCAGGATAACGGATATAATACTTACATACTTTTCTTTTGTAAATACATACTTATAATAGATATTGAAAACCACCCAGACCAGAAACAAATACCTGTGGATCACACACACATTTGTCCCATGCGGGAATCGAACCCGCAACCTGTTGTGTTGCAGGCGGGTATTAGCCCACCGCGCCACAGAGGTCGTCAAATATAACTTCATGGAATTAATTTATTGAAACTTTCTCTGTACTGTCTGTACAAACTCAAACTCAAAATTCATTTATTCAAATAGGCTACAATGGAGCACTTTTGCAAGTCAATTTTACATTTTATTTTAATATTCTACCGCTCATTCGCAAGGCACCTCTATGAGAAGAATGAGCAAGAAACTCATAGGGATTGCTTTTTTTAAATATGTGTTTACAATTATTATCTTGGTTACATAATTTATTTACAGGTGGTTGCAGAGGTTTCCAGGCATCTTTGTCTTCTCGGCCATTCTCCGAGCAGTAAATTTTATGTGTCCTGGCTCAATAAATCCATAATAATAACAAATGTAATCATGCACATATTTTTATACGGTAGTAAACACCCATATGGGTGATTCCTGAGAGTCAAAATTTTACGTGTCTGGGGGAATAAACTACCCGAAACATAAAAATTCTACCCAAAGGTATTTTTTTCCTGTTAGTCTAAGGTTCAATCTACTTAATGCATGATAGACATCAGGTTATATTTAGCTGCAAGTATCTAAAAAAAAATGTAAAAGCCCTGAAATTTGATTACCGTGGGCTGTCCCTTACACATTTTCGGAACAAAATATATTTTTTACACTAATTTATAAAAGGAATTTAATTAATTCCTGTGATCAAAGCTGTAAAAGGTGAACTGTTATATGACCAAAAAAATACGCGAAGGCTGTACTCAGCGTAGTTTTAGAAAAAATAACAAATTTAGGTTTGTCCCCGGACAAAAAGTGATTCCCATGGCGCGCGACATAACTACCCACATTTCACAAACCACAATACTTAGAAGCTTGTACGCACGCTATTGGCTAACTTCGATTGCGCTCTAAACATAGTGAAGAGAGGCTCCTCCTCTCGTTGTTATAAACTGCATTTACGAAGGTGAGAAATTGATTACCGTGGTTTTGGTTCACTAGATCATTGATTACCTTTTCCATGTTTAAAAATATTTTTTTATCCATTACGGTTTTTTGACTAGGGTGTGCAGTTAGTAAAAGGGTATTGTTTATCATATATTTTATTAATTTTGGTCTATAATTATGGTATTTAAAAATATTGACAAAAAACTATACAATTTTGATTTACATGTTATTGATTCTCATGGTATTTTACCACGGTGATCAATTTTCCCCTGAGTTTTCTTGCGCATTCTTTCACTTTTTATCCAACTACAGCGAAGCCGCAGGTATGGAAGTGATTTTGACAGTTTATATTTGTATATTTCATTATTTCAGATATTTTTTTTATATTGTATACATCAGATTTTTTTATATTATACTATAGTAGACAGACCACATTAAAAAGTCGCTCAGCGAGCTATGGAGAGGGCTATACTCGGGGTTTCTCTACGTGATCGAATCAGGAATGAGGAGATGAACCAAAGTCACTGACATATCTCCGCGGATCAGGAAGCTGAAGTGGTAATGGGCAGGCCACATAGCACGTAGAGCGAATGGCTGATGGGGTCGAAAAGTGTTCAAGTGGCTACTACAGGCAAGCAAACGCAGCGTAGAACGTCTACCCACAAGTGTGGCAGACGACCTTATTTAAGTCGCTGAAAGACGCTTGAAGCAGGTCGCTTTCAACACCAGTGTTATATATGGAGGTCTAAAGGGGAGGTTTATGTTCAGCAGTAGACGTCTTATGGCTGAGATGATGTATGATGAAAAAATAAAACGAAACTATGGGCTGACTGCAACTGTCAGTCCAGATTAACCTAACTAATGATAAATGTACAATCTGATGACAGCTTCTGGAGTGAATCCTGTCAGTGACTGTGACTGAGAACTTAATCTCATATTCTAGGACTATATATTCAATATTTTTACATTGTTTAAGACTGCAATACGTTGATTTTATTTAGTTTACATGATTATTATATAGAGAGCCAATATAGACCTTTTTAATACTTTATGTTTGGTGTATATCTATTTGGAAAATGAGGATATAAAAAAGAAGTTTACTGAAGAACAAGAAAAAGTTGACTTAATGGTTAAAACACAAAAAAAGACTTACTATTATAAATTATTTCAAGACTGTAATGGCGACTCAAAGAAAACGTGGGAAGTTATAAACGAACTAGCTAGAAATAAAGTGAAAGAAAACTGTGCACCTCCAAAACTAATGTCGAACTCCGATATTGTCACAGAAGGTAACGAGATATGCGAAATTTTTAACACTTTTTTTACTTCAATCGGGGCAGACTTAGCTAACAATATCCCTAATAAATACCACATTGATACAGGTAACACACTCATGTACGATGACACTTACACACATAACACATTACTTGATGAATTAAGGCCGTGTAGTGCAGATGAGGTTTCAAAAATTATCGATAACCTAGACTCAAACACTAGCACGGGAATCGATGGTCTAAGTACTAAAACCATAAAATCTCTTAAAGATATTATTCTGGAGAGACTGACTAACTGTATAAATATGTGTTTAGTTGCAGGTACTTTTCCATCGTCACTTAAAATTGCAAAAGTTAGTCCAATTTATAAATCAGGTGAAAAAACAAACCCGAGTAACTATAGGCCCATATCAGTGCTTCCTATAATCTCAAAGATATTTGAACGAATCTTACATGACCGATTAAGTGAATACCTGACTGAAAAAAACTTTTTAATAGAACAACAATATGGATTTCGTTCGAAATCGAGTACACTTTCGGCTGCAAATGACTTAGTCACCAAAATTAAATTAAATATTGATAAAAAAAACATAGCGGTCGGGGTTTTCATTGATTTAAAAAAAGCATTCGATACAGTCAACCACACGAAACTAATTCAAAAATTTAAAAATATAGGAATCTCGGGAAATGCTTTAAAAATGTTCACTTCATATCTACAAAATCGTCAACAAATTGTTAAAATCGAAAATTTCAAAAGTTCACCCAGAAACGTCAATTTTGGTATTCCTCAAGGATCTATTTTAGGCCCCTTAATGTTTTTGATTTACATTAACAATATAAATACTATAGGATTTACCGGAAACCTCACACTGTACGCCGATGACACATGTCTTTTTTACTTTGGTCAGTCTATCCACGATATTATATCTGAGGCTCAAAAAGACCTCAATTTACTTAATGAATGGCTTTCATATAATTTACTTACTATAAATACCTCTAAAACCAAATACATGCTTTTTGCCGCAAAAAATAAAAAAATCCCAGAATTTGCTCCTCTCACCATAAACACGGCCTTAATACAACGATCATACAAAGAAAAATATCTCGGACTTTGGATTGACGATAAACTGACATGGAAAGGACACATCGAGCACGTACGATCCAAGCTAATGACAACCCTAGGTGCACTGCGTAAAGTAGCACATTGTATTCCACAAAAGGTACGCCTGATAATTTACAACTCTTTGGCAAGATCACACATTGAATATTTAATTGAAATATGGGGATTGGCTTGTAAAACAAATTTAAGTCCACTACAAAGAACACAAAATAAAATAATTAAAATACTATTCCATTTCCCATATTTGATGTCCTCTAAGGAAATCTACAAAAAACTAAACTTTATAACTTAACACAACTATACACATATAATACATGCTTACTAATAAAAAAAAAAATAACTAAATCCATTCATTCAAATGTCACATCCACAGAACACACACTTACCCCCGGTTTGCGGAACAAAAATAAAAATAAACAGTTAGCTAAAATACAGACGCGGACAAACTATGGTAAAAAGTCGATATTATTTGAAGGTGTACAGTTGTATAACTCTTTAACCAGTGATATTCGAGAATGTGAAAGCCTTAGTTTATTTAGGAGTAAATTAAAGAAATATGTTGAAAATCAACTGTAATAGTAATAAGAGTGCGTGCCGTGCCAGAAAACTAATTTCAACTATAGATTATATTTGTAAATCTCATTGTAAATGAACAAAAGTTTGTATGAGAAATAAAGTTCTTTAAACCTATATCTGTTTGGATCACCGTTTTTAATCATTTCTATTTTATATGATTTATGTGTAGAGGTCAATGTTTAAATAATAACATAGAATTCAAACAAAATAGTTTTAATTTTGATTCCCATGCCACACTTTATTGATTCCCGTGGCACCAAAAATTTAAATTTAAATATTTTCTGAACAAAACAAGTTATAATGATGCCTATTTGATTGATGTAATTATAATTACGGGAAATTTGCTGTTTTACATGTAAAATGCAATAATACTTTGATTTAAAATCTGCCACGGAAATCACTTAAATACGCCCGATCTCAGGATTTACCCATATCTATCTGTACACAAAACCTTTGACTTCTGCTGTAATTAGTTAACGTGTAATTAATTAATCTTTGTTCAAAAAGCACCTGTTTTCTAATTTCCGTAACGTGTCCTGACACCAACTTCATGTGAAAATATGCCTATATTTTTTATCGTGGACAGTTTTAATATATGTTATTATTTTTAAAAAATAGTTCAATGTTAGGTGTATTACCTAGCAAAATATCTACGTGATAGGACCAGTCTGTAAATAATTATAAAAAAGTAAACGTTTGTCCGTGTCAAAGTTATAATTTCCATGATATTTTGTGTTCTTGGGCGTACATCCCTAAATAACAGTATTTCGTACATCAACATCGCATCCCTAGCGAGCCCTGAGTGTGTACCGCGGCCCATCAGCTGTTGCAGGTCATTAGCCTTAGTGTACTACCAATAAAGCAAATGAGAATCTAATTTCCGTACCCGTGGTTTCGAAATTTTATAATTTCCATTTTACTGGTTTTAACACCTAATTATTTATGTTAGAAAGTAGGTCGTATTTTAAATAGATCCAGTTCTTTAGTCTCTCTACGTTATAATAAGCCAGTATTTGCTCTTTGTAAAAGGTTTTAAAATTTTGAAGAAAACCTGTTATATTCTAATTACCGTATACTAATTTCCATATTTTTATAAGTACCGTTGTATGAAAATTTCCTAGTAAAATGAACCAATTTGCTATTGTGAAGGTCCGAGTAGAGAGTTTTCCCATGGTATATATGGTATGATATACTCACAATACTTTTTTCTTCCTTTCGCTCTACAACCCTTTGCGGGTCTTGGCTTCTTACACAATATTTTCTCAGTTGTAGCGAACCCTGGCGACCTCTTCCAGTGCAGTGGTGAGTTTACCCACTACACAAACCTTCTTTCGACATCCTTATGTATGCCATGCCTATCTTATTCTCTGAAACTCATAGGACTTGAAGATGAGCTCTTGTTTGATGCGTGATTCTTCTTCGTCAGCTAGTGCTTATGCACTTATGAACGAGTAAATATGGCTTCCAGACAACTTCCAGTGACCTTCCGGATATCGTCACCCTTCACGTTCGCACGTTCTCTACGTTCTCTCGTCGTCTACGTTTGCCGAGACGCTGACTCCACTCTAGAACACAACTAGGTTCAGCCGCAAATGTGACCAGCCATTGCCACTTCAGCTTCCTAATCTTTTCGGCTATGTGGGTAACTTTGGTTCCCTGCCGAATCAACTTACTCCTGATGCAATCCTTTTACGAGACGCCGACTATATCCTGCTCCATAACTCGCTGAGCAACTTTGAACTTGTGGATCAGTCTTACCTTAAGTATCCACATTTCACATCCTGGCTTTGTGCGTCATAACAGGTAAGATGCACTAGTCTTCACTCAAAGTAACTTTTCAATAAATGTCGGCCATCCCAGCTGAAACCTCCGATTGGCCTCTCTCTCGAAGTTGTTCCTACCTAATTGCACTGTTTGCTCAAGGTATAACATCATCAATACACATATTTCTGAACAATTTCAATAAAGAGTCAATTTTTATCGATTAATATGAGCATTTGTTGCAAGTCCTGCAGTGATTCTGCTATGATGACTATGTTGTCCCCTAATCTCAGGTGTGAAAATGTACTCGCCGTTAATATTGATGCCCTCTCCTCTGTCCATTCCAGCGTCTCAAATACATCCTCTTGAGTCTAGAGCGTTTGAAAACAATTTGGGGGAAATAACGTCCCCTTGTTTCATACCTCGTTTTGTTGGGCTGTGTTTTGTTTGCAGGTTTTAGACTTTGTGGCGGTATCCTGTATAATATTAACAAACCTTTTAATACCTTTATTACCAATCAACTTGGTATCGCTGCAAAGACTCCAGCACAGACCAGGTTTTCAAAGGCCTTCTCATAGTCTTTGAACACTAAGCACATGCGCTGTTATATTTTCCGTCTTCTGCATAAAATACCACACTGTCTTTATGTGGTCTATAGTGTCATAGCCTGCTCGAAATCCAGCCTGTTCCGGTGGCTGGAACTCGTCAAATCTTCTTTTTGCGAGATGATTTGTGATAACCTTTGAGAAAAACATAGACATGGTTCAAAAACGTACCTAACATTTATATCACTTTTTTGGAAAAATATGACTACGACGATTTTGCTCCACGCCTTTGGAGATCTCCCTGAAAAAAAAGGGGAAGAGTTGATGAATATTCGCTGGAGTTGTCGCAATATAGGTGCACCTACAGCCTTCATGAGATCGACACTTCACTAACGCTGACATCCGGGAGGCCTTTGGTAAAGTGGCTTTTGAATTATCATTTTCATCATCATCACGTATATAATATGAAGATTCATTTTATTCTGGTTTTAGGCTCAGTCGCCTGCGAGGCATACAGCTGGTAATAAAGATCTTCCAACTCTGCAAGAATCTCAGACTGAAAGGTGACGAAGTTAACACTCGATGTAGTCAACTTCGTCAGCAGGCTCCTTCCCAATTTATTCACGAAGATCTGGTTCCTAAATGGTGCGTGTGTTGGAACTTGGAACTCCGGAGTACACGAGAGTAAGACGAGACGTCTTACTCTCGTGGATATTGTTTTATTCGGTGCTTGTTTCGTGTGTGTTTCTTCTCGCTAAATTAAGCGTCTTCTTCCCGTAAGACTTCCATCACTCTATTTAGATCCTGGTCTACGTCAACGACAATAGTGGTCCATTTAGAATCAAAATTAAATATATTATTTGCAGCTGCAAAATTCTCATTTCCGTTGCAGTAATTATTTTTACTTTTCTCATTTCCATAACCATGTAATTTTCAAATCTCAATAACTTTAAAACCACTATGACGGGACAAAAACCAAATAAATTATTAAATTTGTACATTTGATGTCTTTCATATTTTAATGCATTGGAGTCAATCCAATTAAAAATCAAAAAAGGCATGGGAATTAGGCAAAGAATGCTTAATTGGAGAAAGGCCGTTCTATGTATTGGCTAATTTTATAATAGGCTTTCTTTTGTAATATGTCTATAACACGGCTTTTGAATTTACCTTCTGTGAGCCCCGTTATTTCATCAGGGATTTTATTATAAAAACGTACACAATTCCCTAAAAATGATTTATGGCTCGTTTTGGACAATCTGAATCGAGGTACAGCTAACTTATTCTTATTTCTAGTATTAAAGCTATGAGTGTCACTATTTAACTTGAATTTATCTAAATTTTTTCTGACATACATAATATTTTCGTAAATGTACAAAGATGGTAGGGTCAGTATATTTATCTCTTTAAAGAGCTCCTTTAAAGAGTCTCTTGGGCTGCATAATATTATTGCGCACATTTTATAAGTGTTTTCAGTTTGATATATTAAAAAACTAGCTGCGCCCAGCGGTTTTACCCGCAGTAGGTACTTATGTAGCCTATGTGTTATTCCAGGGTCTAAACTATCCCTATACAAAATTTCAGCTCAATCGGTCCTCCCGTTTAGGCGTGAAAGAGTAACAAACACACATCCAGACATCCTTAGGTGATCCTTATGTGTAATGACTTGGGATAGTTTTTATTCGCGAAATTTACGTTAAAGGGAGGAAAAGTCATTTCTCAATCTACCTTTCCACCAAATTTCAGCTCAATCGGTTCAGTGGTTACGGATTTGCATATAAAAGTTTTTTGGGATTAAGTCTCGTTCCCGTGGGTCCACTTTCGCAAAATCCTTTCTAAGATATCGGTCGCTTACGTGTGAGTGTGTATACGTTATTTAAAGAATACGCTGTCCAAGTTTGTGTATGAAATCGATAGTAACCGCTTCTTTGTTACAAGCTTTTAATTACTTTCACCTGTCTGTTATCTGTCTGTCTGTCTGTCTATCTGTAATCAAATCTAGCAAGTTTAATTTGACTCACTTCTCGGTTTCCAATTGAGCTGAAAATTTGCATGCGTATGTAAATCGGATGACAATGCAATATTTTTATGACATCGAGCTGATCTGATGATGGAGCTGGAAGGTGGCCATAGGAACTCCGTAATTAAACGACGCAACCTCATCGAGTTTGGGCTCATTTGATTCGTCTTGAGGAATACTTTAAGGAAATAATAATAAAAGCTTGTTTTTAAAAAGTTTTTTTAAATTTCACTTGTTTTTATGTTGAAAAGTAAGAAGACGAGCAAGACGCTCTCCTGATGTTAAGAGATAACGCTGCCCATAATCAGTAATGTGCTACCCATAATTTCACAATGATGTGCAATTCTAGGTGCACTGCACTAACGCTTAACTCAAGAGTTATAAGATGTTAAGACTTTTTAGCCCAGTAATTTCACTAGCTACAGTGCCCTCCTACCTGTGCACAGTAATGTTTGCAGTACACTGCTCAGGCGGTAGAATAACTGGCACTGTTGGGGTACCTATCCACCTATACGACCTCCTGCAAAGGATGTCTACCCCCGGTAAAAACCCTATAGCGATTATAAGTTTTTTGGTAATAACGCATGACGTCATTTGTGGATGCATTTTGTATCGACTCGAGCATCCACGAGTGACGTCACAACTCATGACTCATGACCTTTTCCCTTTTCCATGTAACTTTAGTGTACGTTTTAAATCACACGTTTTTTAACCCCCGACGCAAAAACGACGGGATGTTATAAGTTTGACGTGTCTGTCTGTCTGTGTGTGTGTGTCTGTATGTGGCATCGTAGCTCCCGAACGGATGAACGAATTTTGATTTAGTTTTTTTTGTTTGAAAGTAAAGTTAGTCGAGAGTGTTCTTAGCCATGTTTGGTGGAAATCGGTCTAAGATGGCCGCCGCTACAAAATGGCGGATTACTTTTTTTCTCCACGACCCACTCAATATGGGTATCAAATGAAAGGGCTGGACTAGTAGAATATAACCCACTATAGACAGAACCTTGTCCAAGAGCACTTCATTAAAAAAGTATACCCAAATGAGTCATGAGAACTAGTGATTCATTACTTAATATAAATTACCATTTTAACATTTGTGATTCAGTATTGTCGGTACCTCATATTATCATTGTTTTTAATTTCAGGTTAATATAGTGTATGGATATATATTTATTTTTATTAGTAGGTATTAGGTATATATGTTTATCTTTTATTTTTGTAGTTTATTATATAGATATATTGTATAATATGTATGTATTGATATAGTAATTTAAATATCATATTAAATGTATGCAAATATTATCATATTTTATTATATTATTGTTGGTATAAGGTATATTAAACTAGTATTTTAGTAATTTGTATTTAGTATAGCTTGTAGTAGCATAGTAGTGCTTAATTTAATCTCTTTTGTTAGTTTTAAGATCACATTATCTCTTTAACATTGTCTGCACTCCTCCCATTGTCCAGTACATTTTCTCCAGTTCCAGGATAACTGGTAGAAAATGCTATTGTAGCATTAAGTTAGTCCTAGCGTTGTGCTGAATAATAAAATAAATAAATAAATATAGTAAATTTAAAATCCAAAATGGCCGCCGCTACAAAATGTCGGATTTCTTTTTTTTCTCCACAACCCCCTCAATATGGGTATCAAATGAAAGGGCTTGACTAGTAGAATACAATCCACTATAGTAAATTTAAAATCAAAGATGGCTGCCACTACAAAATGGTGAATTACATATTGCGTTGGGGGTTTTTTAAATTTTTAATTTAATTCACTTGTTAAAATTTTAATATAATTCACTTGTTAAAATTAAATTTACAAATAAAAAAACTTGAGAGGTGTCAAGGGACACCCGGATGGATCGAAGTTCCTTTCGATTAATGAAAATATCTGGCTTGCTTTCTATAAGAGAGAGAGACAGACAGAGAAACATGCGCACGCCGCACAGCTTACAATAGCTTACTATAGCAAAAAGTGTCGTGACAACTTTTCGTAAGAATTTTTTCCGTCTAGCCCCCTTTCACAACGCGCGATAAGGAACTTTGTTCCAAAAATACGTGTCTAATAATAATCTACATTAAAATAAATAAATAAATATTTCAGGACATTTCACACAGCGCCACCTAACCCAATACTAAGCAAATTAATGCTTGTATTATGGTGGTTAGGATTCTTAGGATAACGGATATAATACTTACTCGTACATACTTTTATTTTGTAAATGCATACTTTTAACTTATAATAGATATTGAAAACCACCCAGACCAGAAAAATACCTGTGGATCACACAAACATTTGTCCCATGCGGGAATCGAACCCGCAACCTTCTGCATTGCAAGCGGGTATTAGCCCACCGCGCCACAGAGGTCGTCAAAACATTATGGACAAAAAAAGAAATTTGTCCGGTCCCCTAATTACTATATTATTTAAATTTATACCTAAGTTAATAATGCGAAGAAAATTAAATTTACCATCACGAGTTTGAATTCGAATTTATAAGGAAACATCATCTGCTCTTTTCTAGTTACAAGTAGGTACTTCATCATCATCACCATCATCTCAGTCATTGGACGTCCACTGCTGAACATAGGCCTCCCCTTTGGACTTCCATATGTACCGGTTGGAAGCGACCTGCATCCAGCGTCTTCCGGCGACCTTTATAAGGTCGTCTGTCCACCTTGAGGGTGGACGTCCTACGCTTCGTTTGCTAGTCCGTGGTCTCCACTCGAGCACTTTTCGACCCCATCGGCCATCCGCTCTGCGCGCTATGTGGCCTGCCCATTGCTTAGATACCTAAGTCCTAAGTATGAACATAGGACTTAGGTATCTAAATAAATTGACTTGAAAGTAGCAAATTATAAATTTTAACACGTTTTGCCGAATTAAAAAAAAGTAATGAAACAACCACAGTTACAAAATCAACCAATCACAGCTCACTATTACATGCTCTCTATACGGTAAAGGTAGTCACCAGATAAGCGACCATTTTCATAATTTATTTATACGTGTTATTTGTAACTTCCCCAAAATGACGAAAACCGACCTTCTAGTAGAAATCCCGAAAACCAAGACAATGAAACCAAGAAGTGACACAGAAGATAACGACAAAATAAAGAAGATTACCACCAAAATGATGATCGTGAATGCCTTAAAAGAACTGAAAAGTCGAAAAGGAACCTCCCTCTACGCTATAAAGAAGTATCTGGAAGAAGAATACCAAGTGAATCCAGATAAAAGTAAATATTTGATAAAGAAGAGTATTAAAACGGGAATTGAAGATGGAACCATTATTCAAGTTAAAGGGATAGGCGCAACTGGGTCTTTCAAGTTGGGGAAAGAGGAGAAAGTCAAAAAACCAAAAATGAAGAAACTTGAAAAAGAGTCCAAGCCGAAATCGAAAAAAGATGACGAATCGAAACCGAAAATGAAAAAGGTGAAGAAATCAGAAAAACCAAGCAAACCCGAAAAAGAAAAGACGAAACCTAAGAAAGAAAGTGCGGCAGGTAAAAAAGAGAAAATGTCCAAGAAATCAGAATCCACGAAAAAAGTGAGCAAAGAAAAACCGGAAAAGAAATCTAAAGAAGACAGCAGCAAACAAGAAAAGAAAAAGGCCGTTAAAATTGTTCAAACTCCCGCCAAAAAGAAGTCCGCCATCATGAAAAGAAAGAGCATCGGTTCAATAATAAAACCGCCGAAAATGAAGCCGAAAAAAATATAATTTTTAAATACATTATTTTATAGTACCTAGATATAATTGTTGATTTTGTAATAAATATATTTGTAATTGATGTCCTTTCATTGAATAAAAAAGAAAAAGGGTACGACTTAAAAAAAAAAAATTAAGTTACTAGCGGTAGGCTCCAGTTTGATATATTTAAAAATGTCATGAAAAGAATTTTTGAAAGAATTTTTTTTTCAAACTGGAAACACTTTTAAAATATGTGCAATAATATTATGGAGGGCTGTTCTTAAGGAATTTTCAATAAATTAATTCTATGAATTTATATTTCAAAATTTGTCAAATAGTTCGAGCGACAGAGCGTCACTCGATGTACAATACGCTCTTAATTGAACAAAACATTGTGAACAAAACCTTGTCGCTAAGCGGTCATTGTGACCGTGTTCCGGCATGATGTTCAGTGAAGCTAGGGAGGGATTTATCCCGCCTTCTAGGTTTTGTCTGCTATCATCTTCGACCACAGATCACGTTAGATCGTGGTCAAAGGCTAACCTATAATGATTTTTTTTAAAAATCTGCCATTGTGGGTGGTTGTACTTATTATCCCTATCAGGCCCGGATTTAGCCAAAATGCCGCCCCCCCCCCGCCGAAATATTATTTTTGGGGGTCATCGTCATTATAAAAAAATTACGAAATATGTGCAGACTGTAGACTGACAAAAATATTTTGGCTAAAACGAGACACCGAGATTTTTTTGTATTTAAAGTGTGCGAGGAGCTCGTATTTGTCGTTTCGAAATTTGCCGCCCTGGGCACTGGCCCCGAATGCCCCTAATGTAAATCCAGGGCTGATCTTTATATAAGCGAACGAGCCCATTTTGTTAATTTTCTTTGCATAAAAATAGACCTCATTCTGATTATTATTTATTATTGATATAATGATGTATGTTGTACACATGAAAAACACATTTTTTTATTTAGTGTTATAATATATATATATATAGTTATAAATAGGGGAACCTAGGGCAAAATGGACCACCTGTTTTTGATCTCTTAAAATTTTACTTCTTAATATTTTCATATGAGTATTTAAATTTTATTTAATAAACAAAATAATAATATTATTTTTTTAGAAATCTATCTATTCCTTTACTAATTATAAATTTACGTTTTATGTTCATCTTACTTATATTTCACGCCTAAACGAGTGGACTGAATGAGCTGAAATTTGGTACAGATATAGCTTAGACCCTGGAATAACACCTGGAAAGCGTAAATGTTTGATTTAACTTAATGCACAGCTTTAATAGGCTAAGTTGAGTTTTAGCACAATTATAGTTAACGTTACGTAGACATTTGCTAAGAAAGTACATATTTCTTATCATTCGCAAGAGTAACCTATTGAAACACTCATAATTCATAATAAAATGGAGGAAAATATGTGTTTGAAAATATCCGTCGGCAAATTGCCGAGCTACTTTTGCTCATACATTTGTATGGTCTCTATGAACACTAAGTAGATACTAGATACCTACACAATACCAAATACATCTATACCTAGGTTATTATAGAACCATGTTACAATTCATAGGAAATAGCCCATAATTATCCATTCCCCTCAGAAGTAGGCCAAAATTACAATGAATTATTCATAATTACTGTCCGCCATACTTATAATATGACATCACTGTGTGATTAAATAAAAAATACCCATTATCTGCCTTATCTATTAAACATAAAGTATATAATGACTTAGCCTAAATAACCCCAAGATATTTTTGCCAGACCGTTCTATTTATAGACGAAAAATTCTAATATATCCGTCTCATTTCAATACGTGATATAATTAGGTAAGTGAGAAAGAGATGGAAAGAAGTGTGTCGTAGCGGAAATTCACGGTGAGAGGATATTGGGGTCATGGAACGAGTTTGAATTTCGAAACGCGTTTTATCCAATGCGGCGCGTCGTTTCTCACTCCAAGTCTATTGGTTCGACCCGTGTCCCAGACCCCCGCACCACGGGATCGTGTAGCTGGTAAAATCAATACTAAAATGATTTATTTTGTTCGGGAATGAGCGATACTGTCGTTCTGTGGCTGTCGTTTGGGTTATTGTGGTAGAGGTAGTCTGGGTAGAGTTGTGCTCTTTAGCGTTATTCGTGCAGCCATTTCGTTTCAAAACATGTCCGGAGTAACACGCCATTGTGATTTTTGTGCTGTTGTGAAGATTTTTTAACGTTATCAAGACATCGAGCGTTTGATATCGAAACGGTAAGGTGACATACATTCTGTATTGTATTTTCCCATCATATTGAAGACATTAGTGGATTCCAGTGTGGTATACATGATTTTAATGACTTTTTCATATCAGCTGAGTGTCTTATTACTAAAATAACGCTATTTTAGTTCATGACGTTCACATTTTACCTCGATATTGTGTATATTTAGACTTATTGAAGGTTGCAATGGTTTTGTAATATAATATTTGTAATTTATTTAATATATTGCTGAGCTGTGTGTGAGTAAACAATGAATGTATGTATGAATGTGGGTTATTCTTATTACAATGCTGTAAGGATGATATTTGGTTAATATTACTATTTTTTGTGTACGACGATATTCCTCTCCCGCTCTGTCTTGTTCATGCTGGCGTCTATCTATCGTTTTCTAAACGATGTTACTTATTAATAGATAAGTCTACGGGGGTTCGGTCGCCCTACATTTTTATTTAGAGATGTGGTAAAGGATATCGATGGACGTTTTTGTCGATAAAATTGTTATCGAATATTGTTTATAACAAAGCAAAGTGAATAGTCGTATTGGTTTATCACTAGCTTGAGTTCAAGGGTTCGCTCCCGTCATAAAAAAACCTATAAACAGATATCTACGTCATAATATTTAAATCTATGTCAAATTTCTACTTCATCTTTCCAACTGTGCGTCGATAGTTCAGTCACGCTTTCGTTTAATATATTTATAGATGCTTTTATTGTTAAACTGCCTGCATAATTAAGTAGATCATTAACATTTAATACGTAGTAACTAATTGTTTTGCAATGAAGTATATATGTAATATTCTGGATTACGTCCAATTTAGAAACTATGTACTAAAAAAGTAAGACAGCATTTATATATTCACAAATAATTGAAATTTCAATGAGATCAAACAGAAAGTATACTAAATCATAATAATCATATAAAACACGTTTGCCCGTAAAGCAAAAAAAGAGCGGGACACCAGATATATCGTACTCGGTTGCCCTTGCAAGTAAAATGCTCGTGCAAGAGAGAGAGAGAAAGAGTTGTATATCGTATTTCATTCGCACACTTTGAGCTCTACAGGCAACATAATGTAGGTTGTAGTTACTGTATAACTTGACTACAAATATTTAAGGTCTTGAATTCATTTCCGATTTATTCAAAAATCATAGAATAATATAAAATACAAGTTGTGCAACACACACATGCAAACCTTGATCATCATCATCAACATCATCATCAACCTATGTTCGTCCACTGCTGTATATATTGGCCTCCCCCATGGCACGCCACTCAACTCGGTCCTCCGTCTTTCTCCTTCCCAGCGGCGCTCCGGATATTATCATCGCCCCATCTCGCCCAAGAACGCCCCACACTACGTTTGCAGTTTGCAGCAAAGTTTGGTGACGAACTCAGCAAACCTTAAAAGTTGTATATTATGTGATATTCCGGTGTCTAAGCTCCCAGTATACTAAACTAGCTGCGCCCAGCGGTTTTGTCCGGTGTATTGTAGCTGTAGCTTATAAGTATGTAATTCTAGGGTCTGAGCAATCTTTATACCAAATTTCATCTCAATCAGTCCACCAGTTAGGGCGTAAAGGAGTAACAAATTACACACTCACACAGTCACACACTCAAAAACTTTTGCATTTATAATATTAATGTGAAGTTTGAAGTGTGATTCCAGAGTCGAAGCTATCTCTATACCAAATTTCAGCTCAATCAGTCCACCCGTCACCGTTCACGCTTTAGCGTGAAAGAGTAACAAACATACATCCATACATTCTTACAAACTTTCACGTTTTATATTAGTAGGATTTCAGCCAAGTCGTTCTGATCCCGATAAAATTAATTCACACAAATGAAACAGTATCTGGAACAAAGAAGTGCTCGGAAGCCTTAATACAATAACATGCTGATACCGAGCAATATTTGTAAACAAATCGCTCACTGGTGCATGACGATTGTTAGTTGTATTTTTTCCTTAAGGTCGAAAAAGTAAAGCTTGTACTGCCATCTAGTGGCAATCCAGCGAAACAACAAGAACTAAAATTTGGATTATAGATTAAATAAGTCTTGGAAATGATATGACATCTGTACCATACATCTAAACTCATAAAACGTTTATTTCCAATAAACTGTTTTCTCTTTATCTTGATATTTTTCTTTCATATATTTTTATTCAAAGTAATTTAATAAAATTCATCACAAATAACATAATCAATAATTCGGCACCTTCCTTACCTCATCTCTACAAGCTCTTTCTTTTTTGGACAAAGAATAAAAATGTCCGCCGTCCCTTCTAATCGAAAGGGTCTTTTTTGTTCACCATGCAGTAAATATACAATATACCACCTAATATCAATATGTATAGAGCTCAATTTACTCTGTACTATATTTTTTATATCTAAAACTTGTGATATAGAAATATTACTCTTATTTTCAGGTTGATAGAGTTGAAATTTGTATATGTCAGTATTTTGCTATGGAATGAAATTTCCGAGTATTATTACGATGGACGTTTCTTTTGATTGATTTATGAGGGGATTGGAAGGGTCCAGGAAAGAGAGAGATATATGTTCCTTATTTGAAAGGTATTCTACATTTAAATTTTAATGCTATGATTGCTTGCAATTTTTTTCTCTATAAAAAAGACGTTAGATAATTTGAGTTTACCAATATACCTATTTAAAGTTTGTTTTTATCAATATTGTTCTTCAATATAAAAAAATACACGACTTTTTTTATTTATTAATTTTAATGATATATTTATTATCATGCAATATTATAAAAAAAATCTCGTTAACGCAACCATTAATTATCGTACAATATAAAAAAAATATAGAAAATACAGTTGCAACTGTATTCCAAACTACCCCACTGTCCTCTTTTACAAAATTAAGGTGCGTAACACTATATTCTGTAGTTATGCATTTATTTTTAAATAATTGCGATATATTCTTATTTAAAAATAAATAATTTCGTCAAAAATAAAACCTGCGTTCCACGTCGCACAAATTTCCTCGCGCAGTGACAATTCACATTAAAAAAGTGCTTTTGATGTTTTGTAATACTTATTTGTGAATTTGACACTGCGTGTAGTAGAGTTGACCTTATAAGTTTTTTTATTAATTACTAGCTGCGCCCAGCGGTTTTACCCGCAGTACTTATGTAGCCTATATGTTATTCCAGGGTCTAAGCTATCTCTATACCAAATTTCAGCTCAATCGGTCCACCCGTTTAGGCGTGAAAGAGTAACAAACATCCTGACATCCAGACATCCATTCTTACAAACTTTCACGTTTATAATATTAGTAAAATAGGTTAACGTTTAACCTTTGACCGCGATCTCGCGTGATGTTAATCGATGATGCGGCCGTAGATGGGAGCAGACTTAACCTATAAGGCGGGATAAACCCCTGTCGTCGTAGCACATTTCAATATTTACATAATGGGTCGTCCATATATGCCGGCCAATGATTCGGCGAGTCGTTGGCCGAACGTTCGCCCGAGTGCACAGATTATATATATATGCACTTGGGGCACAGATTATATAAATCAAAAAATAAAGAAAACTTAACTTGTTTCAAGTCCTTATTCTCACAAAATGGCTTCAAATGATCCACGAATTAGGTATTAATATTCAAAATATTATTAAAGTCGTTAGCTATAGAGCCCAAAATGTATACCACAAATTTACCGAAAAAAAAAACCGTGAATATCCGAACACATTCGTCTATAGACAAAAATTGTTCGTCCATAGACAAAACACACACTCGGCGAATCATTGGCCGGCATATATGGACGACTCATAAGACTAGCAACTCCATTCCCACTGTCAAGAGTAATTGATGTTTGTAAGAGCACAATGACATTGGGAGTAGATGCAAATTGTATGCAATGACAGCGCGAGTAGCAAGAGTAGCGTCTTGATAATATAATGTCAGTTTAGTCTTGACAGTGGGACAAGAGTTGCTACTTTTTTTTTTATGTGAAGAAGTATGAAGACGAGCATGACGCTCGCCTGATAACGCTGCCCATTATAATCAGTACAGTGCTACCTAGGATTTCACAATGATGTGAAATTCTAGGTGCACTTTAACAACACTTCTTACTCAAGAGTCATAAGATGTTAAGACTCTTTAGCCCAGTAATTTCACTAGCTACAGTGCCCTCCTACCTGTGCACAGTAATGTTTGCACATCACTGCTCAGGCGGTAGAATAACTGGCACTGTTGGGGTACCCACCTAGTCGACCTCCTGCAAAGGAAGTCTACCCCCGGTAAACTACTTCCGGTACCCGGTACTCTTATGTCAATGGCAAAGTGTGCTAACGGGGCAGCTTTATGCAAGCTTGAAGTATTTTTTGAAAATTCTTTTGTTGTTTATAGATGCAGCAACAATACGCAGCTCAACAAGATCAATATGGGTATGTGTTTTATTATTTTACTATTATTAAGTATTGATTAGTTTATTATTTAATGTATGATATGTAATATTTTATTTTGATAGTTATTATATTTTATTTTGTGTATTAAGTTGTAGGTTTATTATTATAATATGTATCATTTATGTAATAAGTAGGTAGTCTATTTATTGTTAAGTTTTGTAATAGTATGTTAACTTTTTCCTATGATTGTCAGCCCCCCTATATTTTAGTACATTTTCTCCAGCCTTAGGGCAACTGGTAGATAATGCTATTGTAGCATTAAGTTAGTCCTAGCTTTGTGCTGAATAATAAATAAATATTAGATTTAGGGGCAGGGGGCCAAGGCCCCCTAGAAGCATTGTAGAGTTACGAATTTTGTACATACTTATTTCATGGGCAAGATCATAATTTTTTCAGCAAGCTGCGCGCGCACTTATTATTAAGGATGTTTGAATTTTCTAACTGTTCAGATCGATCTAAACACAAACTTTTCGTTGTAAAAACTATCATATTTTTGCCCGTCTGCACCTTGCCAAGAAATCTGGATCCGCCCTTAAAAAACCCCTTGTTTCAAGCTACCTTTATACCAAACAAGCTACCTTTATACCCCTTGGTTCAAGCTACCTTTATACCAAATTTCAGCTCAATCATCCCGTTTAGGCGTGAAAGAGTACCAAAAATAAAGTGTTATATCAATCTATCTAGAATGACTCAAGGGCGTGCTATGATAGATGACGATGATCATAGATGATGACCATATTGTTGTTTGCAGCAATCAGCAGCAAATGGCACAGCAGATGGTGTTGTGCCCCATACAATATGTGTACGAAACACCAATGTTGGTGCAGCCAAGTAAGTTTCTATTATTTAATAACTGGTTGCTCCCAGCGGGTTTACCCGCTACACTCGCTATTAGCGTTAAGACCGCCAATTGTAACACTTATTTCTGTGTAATCTTAGTTCTAAGCTTATATTATTGTACTAGCTGCGCCCAGCAGTATTACCCGCAGTACTTATGTAGCCTATGTGTTATTCCAGGGTCTAAGCTATCTCTATACAAAATTTCAGCTCAATCGGTCCACCCGTTTAGGCGCGAAAGAGTAACAAACATCCTGACATCCAGACATCAATTCTTATAAACTTTCACATTTGTAATATTTGTGTGTGCAATAAAGAGTTTTCTCTATTCTACTGTAGCCTATGTGTTATTCCAGGGTCTAGCTATAGGTACCAAATTTCAGCTCTAATCGGTCCACCGGTGTAGAAGATACAAACATTATACACACTTACTCACAAACTTTCGCATTTTTAAATTAGTGTGATGTAGGGTAGGTTGACTCGTCTACAAAATTACACCCTACTAGCTCTAGTTTCTAACACTCCGTGCAGAGCTGGTTTTCTGGAAGAGATCACCCTAGGTGATAAAGCCGCCTATTGTGTACCTTATTTTGGTGCTTTAAATTTAGTTGAAGTCTATTGTGTTTTTCTACTTCTTATTAACTTAGTCGTTTTTCATTAAATTTACAAAAAAAAGCGTGTCCTATATTTTTTAATATAATCTACATTATGGACAAAAGAATATATTTTGTCTTGATTCCTATTGGTAGTCTTATCAACGTTACTGTAATTTGTGAAGAGTCTTAACATCTTATGAGCGTTGTTAGAATTTTACCATTTCAGTACTAATATTATGGGCAGCGTTATCTCTTATCAGGAGAGCGTCTTGCCCGTTTTCTTGCTTATTTACATAAAAAAGTTAACAATATCGCATCGAAATTCATTTTCACGAAACTTCATTTATCCAGGTATCCAAGAAGAACAAGTTCAACCACAGCCGTACCTCCTAAATGTTCAAAACCCCCCACCATGGATCAACCGTCAAAACGTCGTCTACCTACAACAGCACCTACCCATATACCCAAACATGGTCCAAAACCAAATATACCACCAACAAGTCAACTATCTCCCACAAATGGTGGTGCCACACGAAATACGACAAATTCAAATGCCTATACACACACCAGAACCAGAAAAAACCCCAGTTCTAACACAAATGCTAAAGAATCAGATTCAAAGACCAATAATGCAGAATCAACAAGTACAAACCGATATATCTTCAAGACCTACCAGACCTCAAGTCATCACTATAAATCCTATGCAACAAAGATTCCAAAAAGATCCAAGACCTAGGCAAGACATACCTAATCATATAAGAACTAAATTACCTAGCAGTATTAGTGTTAAAACTATTTATAGACCTATTCTGCCCAGACCGATTAGGCCTTATGAAAACTTCTATTACAACAATTTCGTTGTACCCGAACCGATTAATACAGATTTTGCACAAACGGTACAAAATGTCAAGCCAGAAAAGAAATTTAAGAATGAAGAAAGTCAAACAATAAGTCAGACTGTTAATAAAGTTAACAATGAACAGGATAAAGTCAAATTTAATCAAATTAATGCAAGATTGAATCCTGAAGTAAATAAAGCAGAGTCAAAAGCTGATAGACCAGCACCCGTTGCAATGGAAACGCAAACTGAAGAAAAGTTGTTGAGAGGAACAGTTTTTGTACAAGCACGCGGAAGAGTTTTAGAGAAAGATGTAGTTATTAACAGTCTTAAAAGAACTTTAGATGATAGACTTCAAATGAACATGGCTAAGAATCAAATCAATAATGTTAACAACAATATTAATACAGCTGAAAGCCCAAAGAAATATATAAAAGTAGAAGCGCCACAAACTTTACAAATTAACAATGCCAAAACTCATATTCCTATAGAGCAAAATCAAATGACTGTTCCTCAAAATATAAATCAAATTCCTGAAGAAAAAGTAATTAAAACTATAAATACAGAGCTAATTACTAATACAGAATTAACTGCAAAAGCTACAGAATTAAACAATCTTAAAACACAACTAAGTAATATAGAACAAAAGGAAACTAAATATAAAATAACTGAAAAAAACATAGATATTTCTAAGGAAATTATGAAGCCTGATGAAATTAGAATTCCTAAAGTAAAAGAACAAAAGAAAGAGGTACCTAAACCTAGAAATATTTGTAACGAAGAAGTTAATATAAAAGATAGGTTAAAAGAAGAAAAAGTTGTAGTTTTAACTCATGTCTTGGACGGACATATTATTCAAGAATCGAACGTTGCTTTTCCTGTAAGTATCTCTACATCTTTTTAGCCGATGTTTTATAAATTTACTATTATAAGGATTTTTAGATTCTGTACTTTTTTAAATACCGAAATTTTAAGAACTGAAGATCCGATTTTTTTTTCCAAATCAATAATCCACAGACTTTCAAATCACTGATCCAGATTTGTTTTCAGAGGGGAAGGGGCTAAATTGACTACGCTCAAAATTAATAATTTTATTGTTACAGTAAAAGTATAATTTTTAAAAGTCATAATAACGAATGTTGACTTTGAAAGAGGGTAAATCGCAATCGCAGGGTTCTTCAGTCACTTTAGTGCTTGGAATTAGGTTATGATGGGAAAATCCTAACTCATTCTGGACTCACAGGACAAAAATTGAGAAATGTGTAATTTATTTTCAGATTCAAAAGCTTTCAAAAGAATCAGAAAACGACAAGACCAGTCAAAAAGTCAGTCCAAAAAGCGTAGACATAGAGAAACACGATGTGATACCACACCTACCGCTCAGCTATGAACATTTGACGAAAAATATGGAAGATGCTGAATCAACGGATATTGATAAAGGTAAGGCTTCTGAAGAATTATAATATACTAGCTGCGCTCAGCGGTTTTACCCGCTGTATTGTAGCCTATGTGTTATTCCAGGGTCTAAGCTATCTCTATACCAAATTTCAGCTCAATCGGTCCACCCGTTTAGGCGTAGAAGTAACAAACATACACACTCACAAACTTTCACATTTTATAATATTAAAAGAAATAAATTAAATTTATTGCCAAATTTAACACAATTTACAAAATAAATTAAATTAAAAGAAAAAAAAACATTATTTGGCAATAGGGATAGCCTCAGCGTGTAACTACGTCAACCCACAGTTAGCGTAGTTGCTGGTTTTCAGGCTGCCCCTTATATTAGTATGATTAGTGACAATGCGAGCAAATTAGTAGATAATCTTGCCATGCTTTATGTTCGCCGTCCACATGTAGTTTAATATTATGTCGCCTATACATATGTGGAAACTTGTAATTGTCCCTTAATAAAATATTTAAGTACCATACTCTTAGACCTAGATGTAAGTTTCCCTAAAATTGTAAAATAAATAATAAATTAGAGGTTCTTGATGGTGTAAGCATCATCACGGTAAAGAGGTGTACAGTATTTTGAGTCCCTAGAAGCGGTCGAACTCAAGGTCGCGCGGATTCGCACCGAGGTCGGTAGGGTTCGGTATACAGCGAGGTGCCGAATAGACGATATTATTGTGAATTAGAATAGAAAACTCTTTATTAAAACACTACAAACATACAGAAAACTTAAAACTATAACACAAAACCACAACATAAGTGTAACAATTGGCGGTCTTATCGCTAAAAGCGATCTCTTCCAGACAACCTTGCAGGGAGAGAAATTAATGATATTTACACGGGTAGGAAGTGAGTTTGTAGTTTTTAGTATACAAAAGAAATGAAAAAAAAGTAATGAATCCGAACAATGGTTGTGAATTTATTTAATTCACGTCTATTCGGCACCTCGCTGCCTACCGATCCCTGTCGATCGCGACGCAAATTTGCGGGAACTTGAGTTTGACCGCTTCTATAGAGTCAAAATGCTGTAGTATATCTCTTTACCGTGGCATTATGATTGCCCATGTCAGTGCACCTAAATTTTGATATTGATAAGGCTAGGAAGATGATGATGAGCAATGTTTCATTTTATAACATTTTGTCCTTTACAGATTCTCCGTTCGGAAATGTGAAAAAATCTGCAGTGCGTTCGTGGACGGTAAGTGTTTTTTTCTAAATTTGATTTATTTTTACAAGCTCTTATTTACTTTCACTTTTCTGTTGTCTGTCTGTAATCAAATCTTGCAAGTTAAATTATGTATTATTCCACTTCCCGGTTTCTAATTGAGCTGAAATTTTGCATACATGCAATTTTGCAATAAGGCCGCCCATTGTGGTCATTATTAGTACTTCAATTTAGTTTTAAGTCTATTTTGTTATTTTTTGTCCCAATAAAGAGTATTTTATTGTACATGTATAAATCGAATGACAATGCACTATTATATTATGACATGGAGCTGATCTGATGATGGAGCTGGAAGGTGGGCCGGGGGTAGACACCGGGGGTAGACTTCCTCTGCAGGAGGTCGTCTAGGTGGGTACCCCAACAGTGCCAGTTATTCTACCGCCTGAGCAGTGTACTGCAAACATCACTGTGCTCCGGTAGGAGTGCACTGTAGCTAGTGAAATTACTGGGCTAAAGAGTATTAACATCTCATGACTCTTGAGTAAGAAGCGTTGGTGCAGTGCTTCTAGAATTTCACATAATTGTGAAATCCTAGGTAACACTGTACTGATTATGGGAAGCCGTTATCTCTTAACATCAGGAGAGCGTCTTGCTCGTCTTCTACTTCATTACAAAAAAAAAAAGGTGGACATAGGAACTCCGTAATTAAACGACGCAACCCCATCGAGTTCGGGCTCATTTGATTCGTCTTGACGAGTACTTTGGTGATAATAATAAAAACTTGGTATTAAAAAGTGTTTTTTTTTTAAATTTCATTTGTTAAATTAAAACTTACAACGTTAATTTATATTATTAAAATTCCACAGACGGAGCAACTAGCAGATCAACTCGCAAAACACGACAAGTGGAAAGAGACTGCATCGAAACTTCTAGACCAAGAAATAGACGGCGAATCATTATTATTGGTCAACAAAGACCAACTAGTTATCATAGGGGTCTGTGAGACCCACGCTGAAATAATTGAGGCTTTTGTTTCTAAAAACTAGCGACCACTTTAAAATTGCATATCGTATTTTAAATGCAAGGAACATTTTGTTCAGGTCGAGATGCAATTTAAAACTGGAAGGGGCCTGTGAGACCCTCGCTGAAATAATTGACTCTTTTGTGTCCAAAAACTAGCGACCACTTTAAAATTGCATATCGTATATTAAATGTAAGGAACATTTTGTTCAGGTCGAGATGCAATTTAAAACTGGAAGAGATGATGCTGAAGTTTGACTCTTTTGTTTCAAAACCACTTTAAAATTGCAGATCGTTTTCTTTAATATAAGGAATATTTTGTTAGGGAGTGAGATGCAAATTTAAACTGGGCTAACAACTGAATTTGTATGTGTCAAAATGTATTATGGTGTATTTTTTTTCTATTATCTCAATTTGTATAGCTTGGTAATAAAATAGAAAAAATAGGTCGTTACTGTAACGAAATAAAAAATATATATAACTAGCTTACCCGGCAAACGTTGTTTTGCCATATAAATAATTAATAGGAATGATTAAAAGTTAAAATGAGAGTTACACTGAGTTAGCAAAATAATAATTGTCAACGTTACTACTACACTTGATGCATAAACAATAATGATGGCCGACAACTGTGTAGGGAGTGAGAAAGAAAGGAGACCGGCTTCGTTCTCATCCCTACTCCGTGCTGTTTACTGGGTCAGAAGTGACACCTGTAGACATCTGGCGGGGATAACTAATTAAATGACGATTGATGAGTTTTCGACCGGAGAGGAAAAATTATTAAATTATTAAAATGGCTATTAAAAAATAAGGGTTGATCGTAGAAGGGTGAAAATTGAGGATTGTATGTATTTTTGTATGTTGTATCATAAAATAATAGAAATTAAAAATTATGTCTAAAAAATAAAAAATAAAAATTAGGGGTGGACTACCCCTAACATTTAGGGGGATGAAAAATAGATGTTGGCCGATTCTCATAGATACCGGATAAGCACAAAAAATTTCATCAAAATCGGTCAAGCCGTTTCGGAGGAGTATGGCAACAAAAACTGTGACACGAGAATTTTATATATTAGATTACCTATTTATTCATTTATATCTAAGAAATGTGGTATGTATTAATGTAAAATGTATATTGGTAATAAAATAATGTATGGTCCTTAAACTGTTCTATATTTTAGATTTTGTGTACATTTTAATGTACTATGGGAAATATTTCGTGTTTTTAATTTTTTTTATAACTTTTGGAATTATTTTGAAAATTTTGTTTCGTTTCTAGATTTTGCCAAGATAGGTGTAAATAAACCTAGGATTTAAGTCCATATTTCCTGATAATCTTCTTGATTACTTCTTCTTAGGTATATTAAATTATTATAATTGTTTATTTTATGCATTTACTTTAGAATAATTGTAAATACGATAAGAAAATATTGTAAGTCATATTATTTTGTTAGACAACGTATAAAAATAAATGTTATCAAAAATCATACCTCTTTATTTTATTATTATGAGATTAAAACTACTTTTTCAAATTAGTTTTTTTAGTAAGTGGTGCACAGAAAAACAAATCTTACAACACATAACTTTAATAAACAACACTAACAAAATCATACAAACATAACATAAAAAAAAAAAGGTAGCACTCCGGGAGTGCCGGCAGAAGTGAAAACTTCAATATTAACGTTGTGTTTAATTATAAGTATAAAAGTACTATCATTTATGAGGTAGAATACAATGTTTATTTATTGCGCTATCGTACACAAATATGACAATTTATATGTTGTTATTTATAATATTATATCGTTATTTATATATTACATTAAATTTTATCTCTCAGAAAAATCAACTTCCATCCATAATTTCGACGACTTTTACACCATCAACAGAGCAGCACACTCAGGCACGGTAGAAAGAGTGGGAGATACTAGTTCCTCTCCCTTCCCCTCGATCTTACGCTTTTTCGATCAGCATCACGTGACCCTGACGCGAGTTTTAAAGTTTTTACCCATACAAAAAAGTGCTCAGCGCCGCTAAAGAAGTTTTCACTTCAAAAACTTAAAACTAGACATTTGAACATAATAGGTATAACACATATCACATAATATATTTAAATACAATATAAAATACGGGCATAATTTTTGTCAGTTTCTTCTACCAGATTTGCCCATAAAATGTACGACTTGCGACAACGGCCCAAACTTGCCGCGCATCCTCTGTTTCATGCCCAGCTCGTGTAGAACATCTTCAGACTCCGCCACCGATGTGTCCATTATTTTTGATACTATTTCTAAGCTTTTACAATAAATTAGTAAATTCCACATTTTAGTATATACCTATCTACCCACAGACCAGAAGAATAATACACCAAATAAATATTACAAACACAAGCTTTTCTAAGCTACATAATATTTTAGACGGACAACGGAACCAAAATCTACATAATATCTGCTCGAGTCTGCTTCTGCTTGAGTAAAACTCACGAAAATTTGCCAAAAGTGTCATGTTATAATTAACGGCAGCAAAAAGAAAGGCAGAAAGTGCTTATTTTCGTAGGAAAGCCTCAGATTTAAATAAAACAACATTTTACAACACATAACAACTTTAATAAACAAACACTAACAAAATCAAATACACATAACATAAAAAAAACTTAAAAGTACACATATAACATAACATAATTAAATAACATAAATATATATCTCATTTTATATCAGTTCCTTCTACCAGATTTGCCCATAAAATGTACAACTTGAGACAATGGTCCAAACTTGCCGCGCCTCCTCTGCTTCATGCCCAGCTCGTGTAGAACATCTTCAGACTCCGCCACCGATGTGTCCATTATTTTTGAAGCTATTTCCTCTGAATAGTCCTCACTTTCGTTCTTTTCTGTGTCGGTGTCATCTCTGTATTTGTATCCTGTGGGAGGAAACAGTTTTTTTTATACAACGAAGCAAGAAGGCGAGCAAGACGCTCTCCTGATGGTAAGAGATAACGCTGCCCACAAAATCAGTACAGTGCTACCCAGAGCACTGCGCCAACGCTTCTTACTTGAGAGTCATAAGATGTTAAGACTCTTCAGCCCATTAATTTCACTAGCTACAGTGTCCTCCTACCGAAGCACAGCAATGTTTGCACATTACTGCTCATGCGGTAGAATAACTGGCACTGTTGGGGTACCCACCTAGTCGACCTCCTGCAAAGGAAGTCTACCCCCGGTAGTCGGTAGTATAGCGCAGTATAGAAGTAGATATAAGTATAAGTAGTTTGTAGCGTCCGTGGCCCAATAGTCGTTGGTCCGGCTTGTAAGCCTGGAGGCCCTGGGTTCAAATCTCAGCGTTGCAAAGATTTTCGCCTGGACGCTACCGTGTTTCGAAAGGCACGTAAAACTGTGTGTCCCGGCTGTTTCCTATAAGACATTATATGTAGGAGGCCGTCGTAAGGTCATGTTGCAGGCACAGTAGTAATCTCGGCGACCTGAAACTGCAACATATAGGTAGGTTGAGCACAGAGAAACTCCGATCATAGCCCTTTCTATAGCACGCTGGGCGACTTTGATCTTCGAGATGAGGTCAATAGTGAAGGATCACATTTCGGCGCCGTAAGTCATCACCGGTAACACACATTGATTAAAGACTTTCATCTTGAGGCACTGAGGTATGTCGGACGAAAAGACATTGCGTAGTTTCCCGAACGCTGCCCAACCGAGTTGGATTCGGCGTTCCATGCCATGGGTACTATATTGAAAATATTTGCGGCCTTGGTCCACCTGTGTGCTAACCTACTAACTACTTTTTAAAAACAAGCTTTTATCATTACTATTATTACAAAGTACTCGTCAAGACGAATCAAATGAGCCCAAACTCGATGGGGGTTGCGCCATTTTATTACGGAGTTCTTATGGCCACCTTCCAGCTCCATGTCATAAAAATATTGTATTGTCATCCGATTTATACAGGCACGCAATTTCAGCTTAATCGGACACCGGGAAGTGGATCAAATTGAACTTGCAAGATTTGATTACAGACAGACAGACAGACAACAGACAAATGAAAGTAAAAAAAAAAGCTTGTAAAAAATGACGTATTGGTAACATAAAGTATGATTAATAGAACTAACCTTTCCTAGCAGTCTCCCGCTTATGTTTTAATTCAGGTCTGCCATTAGGCTCTGTACACATGAGAGTTTCGTAGAAGAACCTGTCAGCTCGACCTGGAGGGTTCTTCCGCTCTTCATCATCAGAGCTGTTCGAGGAGTGCGCTGGGGGAGAGCCTGAGGGTTTCTTTGGATATGGTCGCGGGCTGGGGGGAAATATGTACCTAAGTAGATTTGCTAAAAGATCAAATATGGTCGAAGCGGCTTAAAGTCCTTTTGAGGTATCTAATAATAATAAGTAGATTTGCTGGCCAAAGAGTTATGTGGTGCACATAGGCGGATTTAGGGGGGGGCCAGGGGGATACGATTTTTGCACATATTTCATGGTTAAGATTATAATTTTATTCTCGGCGCTTGCAGCAAGCTGCTATCGCACTTATTATTAAGGGTATTTGAACTTTCTAACTGTTCAGAGCAAATCCTGGATCCGCCAGTGGTGGTGCAGGTGTATTTTTTTTTATACAAAGAAGTAAGAAGACGAACAAGACGCTCTCCTGATGGTACGAGATAACAATGCCCATTATAATAAGTGAAGTGCTAGGGTTTACATTAATGTAAAATTCTTGTTACAGTAGGTGAGTTATGTCACTTGCAACAGTGCCCTCTTACCGAAGCACAGTAGGTAATGTTTACCACACATCACTGCTCAGGGGGTGGAATAACTGG
Organism: Hemithea aestivaria; assembly: GCA_947507615.1. Classification (NCBI taxonomy): domain Eukaryota; kingdom Metazoa; phylum Arthropoda; class Insecta; order Lepidoptera; family Geometridae; genus Hemithea; species Hemithea aestivaria. The sequence goes on along the minus strand of OX382351.1, from coordinate 2,182,995 downwards.
CACTTAGGTACTCTTTATTGCGATAACATACAATAATTAAATTTTGAAACTAGCAATTAAGAGGGTTGTACACTGGAGCTCCGGTAGAGTATATGAAACTTACATTATTTTATTTACCAACTAATGTATGTACAATATTCTGACAAATAAATGCTTTTGATTTGATTTGACTTATTCTATAAATTCATAGAGAATTAACTTTTGAAAAATTCCTCAAGAGCAAGCATCTGCAGACATCACGAGTCACGAGGGACTTCTGCACAATATTATTACACACACATTTTATAGCAAAAATGTTTTACCATCGTTTGACATCAGGCGGTGCCAAACCAGGTCTTGGAGAAGGTGGAGGACAAGGCTCGTCTCCGCTCGAAGTCTGCGAAAGCCAATAAAAATTACTAGCTGCACTCTGCACCCCGTGGTTTCTTTTGTGTAAGTCCAGCAGGGCTATTCACTTATCGGTTAGGGAACCGAACCGATGACCGAATTGTCAAAAATGTATGAAATGACGTGACATGACTTGTCAAGTTGTATCTACATAATATGTCATTTCATACATTTTTGATTCGGTTGGTTTTTTGATTCGGTTCGGTTCGGTTTGGTTTTTTGATTCGGTTCGGTTCTTTCACGGATAAGTGAATAACCCTGCTGATCCCTTGGAACAACCGGGATAAAAAGAAGCCTATATGTGTTCTTGCAGCTAAAATTTTATCCCATTTTTTATATAGCTACTTACTTATTAAAAATCCCTATAAATTTTCTTGCCCATTGTTCTCTTTTCATCCAGTGAGATAAAAACTTACAGCAGTTAACAAAATGTTCTTACGAGTTATAGAGCGGTTCAGTTAAAATACATGTGGAATAAGTACTTTAAAAAGTAAAAAAAGTATACCTAACCCTTATTAAGAGCGTGTGTATATCAAGTGACGCTCTCTTACTCGCATTATTTGACAAAATTTGAAAATTCATAGAATTAATTTATTGAAAATTCCTCATATATCAAGATCAGCTCTGCATAATATTATTGCACACATTTTAAAAGTGTCTTCAGTTTGACATATTAAAATAACGACTTGATGAAATTGTTTTGAATTTTTTTTTTAAATATTACTCCCCATGCCATTATTTAATATATCAAACTGAAAACACTTTTAAAATGTGTGCAATAATGCAGGGTTGATCTTGAGGAATTTTCAATGAGTTAATTCTATGAATATCAATTTATATTTGAAAATTTGACAAATAGTGGGAGTAAGAGAGCGTCCACTCTATATCTTTTTATTATGTCTCAAAGATAATTTTATTTTTGTCTGTTAATAGTGAGTCATTGTAGCTAATAAAATACAAGCAGTACCTAGTTAATCTTACTTTATTAATATTATAAACGTGAAAGTTTGTAAGTATGGATGTCTGGTTGTTTGTTACTCTTTCACGCCTAAACGGGTGGACCGATTGAGCTGAAATTTTGTATAGAGACCCTGGAAGATTTTGGATAGCTTAGACCCTGGAATAACACATAGGCTACATAAGTACTGCGGGCAGTGGCGGCGCTAGACCACGCGTGGGCGTCGGCGAAATTAGGTTCGCGAGGCCCCCCTTTTTCGGCTAGCATTTTTTTCAAACTGAGAAGGGAGACATTTAAGCGTAGTCATACAATTTTGAATATTTCAAACCTTTTTTACACTAAACGACGCGTTAGATTCATCTTTGTAAATTAACGGCATAAACTCACTTGTATTTACTTCATCTTCGTGCCTTACGCCTCACTCCGAGCATGATTTATTTTTTAAATTCTGTTTAAGTGAGTATGAAAGGTATGCGTTTATCTCACTCCGAGTGGTAATAAAAGCATTATTATCTGTAGGAGCGCGAGCAGCTTGCTGCGAGCGCCGAGAAAATTTTGAATTTTTCAGTACGAATATTGTACGTTTAGCTTGCTCCGAGTGGCTAGGAATCTAAATATTATATTCTTATGTATAAAAGCGCGAGCAGCTCGCTGCGAGCGCCGAGAAAATTTGGAATTTTTCAGCACGAATAATGTACTCTTAGCTTGCTCCGAGTGGCTAGGAATCTAAATATTATATTCTTATGTATAAAAGCGCGAGCAGCTCGCAGCGAGGGCCGAGAATATTTTGAATTTTTCTGCACGAATTTTGTGCATTTGCTGGCTTCGAGTGGCAAGGAAATTGAATTAAAATTAAATATTCTATCTAGTAAGAGCGCAAACAGAGAGAATTATGTATTTTTGAATGCGAAAGTTGTACGTTTAACTCGTTCTAAGAGTCACGAGATTACAATAATTTTGCTAATTAGAGAGCGATCAGTTAGCTGCGAGCGCCGAGAATATTTTAAAAAGAGTTTGCTAGCCGCTGATTTTGACAAGAAAAAAAATTAAGCCACATTAAATAACTTAATTTTCATGGCCCCCATGCCCGCGGGGCCCTGGTTCAGTAGTAGGTACCTTTATATAGTTCGAAAGGCTGTATGTCGCTGTTTTCGCCTTCCTGAAATATTGTAAGTCCTACCTAAATCATTATAATACTTGTAAAGGTCTTCTTTTGATGCATTTTGATGAATGCCCTTAAGTACTTCACAATCACTTAACTCGCGAATATGTTTAAAAAAATGAATAAATAATTAAAAATTTTGCGAGGCCCCCTCAAGCGCGAGGCCGTCGGCGGTCGCCGACGTCGCTGACGCCTAGCGCCGCTACTGACTGCGGGTAAAACCGCTGGGCGCAGCTAGTAGCTAAATTAATTTATATATTGAGCTATACTTACATCCTACTTATTATTAAGATATGTGTTTATTACCACTTCACGCTTAAATGACCGAACCGATTGAGCTGAAATTTTTCATGTAGATAAAGCTGCAACCTCGTATCAACTCATACTTGTAAATTTTCATCCCATAGGATATATTTTAGATAGGTAGCTACGACCATGTATACTATGGGATAAAAATCCATATGATGAAACTTATTATTTTTTATTATAGTGGGTCCACACCATGACAGTTTTTTTACACATAGAATTTTATCCCACGGAATAAAAAAAACTAATAAAATAGCTAAATAAATTAAATTTTACGTACTTTTCCGTTAAGATGGAAGTAGCAGTGGGTTATTCGATCCACGTCCGCCCAAGCTACGATATATTTGGCCATAGAGAGCGGTATCTTTGGCAGGAAGTTGGAATGGAATTTGCCCTGGCAATAGATTGTGATTACATCCGTGTCTTTAATCTCGAATATTATTCGGAATATTGTTCCTGTAAAAGGACAAATTAAATAAAACACAAAAATTTCGCGATTTGTACTCTCATAATAATTTTATTAATCGGTTCTTAATAATTTTTGTGTTAGTTTCACAAAATCATATGGTGGCCCATATTAGGACATTGGAATCCGGGTCGACCGATTGCTAGATAGATGGACCGATGACATCAGGAGAGTGGCGGGAAATGGATGGATGAGGGTGGCAAGGGACAGGGGAGAATGGCATTATCAAAGGGAGGCCAATGCCCAGCAGTGGGCTATTGAAGGCTGATGATGATGATTATTATAAAAAAACAACCTCGATGTTTCGGCACAGTTACCATGCGCCGTGGTTACGAGCAAACTGATTTGTGAAACTAACATAAAAATAATAACGCGAAAAGAACCGATTAATAAAATTAACATAAATAAAATAAGCCAAGAGCTATGTCTACGCGCAATTTAGGCTTTCATAGAACTGGCAATTATAGCTTTAAAGGATTTAACGTCACTCGATAAAGCCGACGGACAGACGGACGGACAATGAGAAAAATTACCTTCTTATAAGGCTTCCTTATTGATAACGGAAGCATTTAAAAACAATTCGTATGAGTTTCTTGCTCGTTCTTCTCATAGAGGTGCTTAAAACCGAACGGGCGGTAGTCTTAAAATAGAACTATGAATTAAGTAATGGTAAAATTGACTTGCAAAAATGTTCCATTGTAGCAGATTTGAATGGATATTAGTATTATTTTATCTGTGATATGATAGTACATACCAGGAACAAACATATTATAGTTAGTATCATAGTTCCCGCTGCCGATCCAGACGCCGTTCTTCCTCGACAAGGAGATGATGTTGTCTCGGTGGAAACGCACGTCAAAATGGAGGACCACGTCTCGAGGTTCCTCGCCTTCTTGCGCGCATAGGTTTACTGACATCCTGGGGATTGGCAAATGGGTTGACTTTGGTAACCATTTAGACGTTCAATCTAGTGAAATTAAAAAATCAAGCTCGATTTTTTTTATTATTATGGTGCAACCACACTATATAGACAAAATGTACCGCCGAACGACACGGTGAGTTATTCGGCGCATAGCCTTTGACCCCGATCTCACGAGATGTGGCCGAATATGATAGTAGACTAAACCTAGAAGGCGGGATAAATCTCTGCCTGGCTTCATTGAACATCATGCCGGACCACGGTCACAATGACCGCTCGGTGGTAACTAGCCACGGCCGAACCCTACTACCTTCTGTTCATGTTCATGATCTGTAAGGTAGGTACTTTACTTACTTTCTCGCATTTTCCTTGATTTTACCCCCTATTTCTATACGATTTCCAACTTTAAGGGGGCTGGGGATGTTAGCTGTGAACACTGGCATTTTGTTACTAATCTAAAGGCAAAATCATAAAAACCCGTCTTTCTACCAGCGCCTATTATAATCTTGGACATTTTGAACAAAAAATTTACTCATAACTATTAAATTTTGATGTGTTGTATAATAGAATTTTTGCGATTGCAACAAAACGCGATGTGTAACATGTGCCACCTTGACATATTAAATCGGCATAATTTTAATTGTCTTATAATTTATTATCTTGAAAAGAAGATCGATGCATAGTTCAATACTTTTTTCTATAAAAATATCATTAACTAGCAAATAAATATAGTTGCAGCGTCTCTACAAAAAAAAGTTAAATGTCAATCAAATGTCAAAGTCAAATTAGTCAGATGACGGGTGTTCGGCATAGACTAAAGAGTGTTCGGTGTTCACAAAAAGATAACCTCAATCTTTTCAGTGATAAAAATAGCAATATATAAATATTATCAGTTTTAAGCTATTACAGTGTTGCAATTCTTATCTGAACTCCTCGGCGTGTTTGTGCTTTAGAAACGAGGTTAAGCGGGTGAGTAACTGTTGTAATTTATAAATAAATTCTAAGTTTCATAGTGCATGATGCAACTTGAACTTGAATACGTATAAATGTAGGAAAATACAGTTACTATCAGTGGGCAGAAACTTCCATACAAAAAAACAAATGTTCTAGACCGATGCCAATTATTAGCAACTGTAAGAAAAATATTTGAATGTTCTCATTAATAAAAAATAATATAAATATGGTAGCAAAATATAATCATTTTTTAAACAATTAAGAACGTTTACGACTTCTTAATATAATAATTTTAGTACGGAATGTGAATAAAATTAATTAAGATTTTGAAGTTGACATATCTTCACTTATTATCTCTTTTTTTATTCTAAAATATATTTTAATGTGAATTTGACACATGGTAGAAAAATGAAAAAATTATGGCAATACACATTTTGTCAATAAAAAAAGGAAAATTTTCACAACGTTTCATTAGTTTGAAAAAACTAAGTTTCTCAGGAGTGAATAAAGCAATTTTTTAAACTATAATTGCCCCAAAATTATGTTGTGGGTAGAGTAAGGCGTCGAGTGATATTCCTCCGTCTAAAACATTTGTATATACATTGAATATAAGTCGTGTTTTTCTGAGATAGTGACTCATGAAGTGTGTGCGTGGTATTTTGAATCAAACTTTTATTGTTGTGCTTAAATCTATTATTTATAAACATATAAGATGCCGAGGAAGTCTCGCCGTAGTTGCGAAATATGTGGCGTAAGAGAAGCGCATCTAAAGATTCCCCTCTTCTTCGCAAACTTTCCATCGGAAGAAAACCGGTAAGTACAGCTTAAGTAAAAGTATACCAACATCTGGATTTTAAACATCACAATTAAATTTATAACTATTGTCCTTTACAGTTGCAAAGAATGGGTCCGAGTTACAGGCAATGAAGATTTAGTGCATTTACCAATAGAAAAATTGCACTCTATTAAACACATATGTGGTGATCATTTTAAAAACACTCACTTTAACAAAAAGAAAAATAAGCTCAAGAAGTGTGCAGTGCCTTGCTTGAATATAAAATGTGCTCCACTCAGTGATGATCAGCTGGCAGAATTCCCGTTACATATGTATAAGAATCAAGGTAACATAAAGAAGTGCTTCCTATAATATGAATTAAAATTAGATTTAGCTACATTAGGAATAATAAGGTAAAATAGTAAATTGCTTATAACACAGCAGAAATCGTTATGAAAAGGGGGTGTATAATTTGTGGCATGCCTGGAACCACTTCGAAATCGAAGCCAGCTGAGAAACCTATACCAATCAATAGATGACATCAATACAAACAAAAAGTATGCTATCATCATCCCTCCTAAAGCATCACACTTGAGATATATTAACTTTACGAGTGTTGGTGATAGAATACTTTTTTTTGGCATTAATGTAATTTATTGATTGGTATAGGTTCCGCAGCTGGCTTCAATTTTGAAAAAAAAAAATTGGTTCCAGGCATGCCACAAATCTTACACCCCCCTTTTTAAGTTGTTACATAATTGTTATTAGGTTAGTATATACTGCTGTGCATAGAAGTGCATTGAATTGTATACATATTATGTTATAAGTTGTTGCTGAATTGTATATTATGTTATAAGTTGGTATATTATGTTATAAGTTGTTACTGAATTGTATATTATGTTATAAGTTGTTACTGAATTGTATATTATGTTATAAGTTGGTATATTATGTTATAAGTTGTTACTGAATTGTATATAATTCAGTAACAACTTATAACTAGTGTCCGACCGAAATTTCGGTTTCGGTTTCGGTTTCGGCCGAAACTAAAGCCTCGGCCGAACATTCGGTTTCGGTTTCGGCCGTAAAACTAGTTTCGGTCGGACTCTACTTATAACATATTATAATTATGTAATAAGTTGTTACTGAATTGTATATAATTCAGTAACAACTTATAACATAATATACATATAGTATATATACTATTGTATATATTCTGAAACTTTTTGTTCTTTTAAAGGAACCATTATTGAAGCAAAGCTTGGTTACTCTAAATATGCAAAACGACGGATAAAATGTTGTTTGCGTGATCTAGATTTACCATACATTTTGACAGCTTTTCTTTGGAATTCTAGAATATGTGCCACTAACGCCATCTATGTGGGTCCGTAACACCGCGCGGATCAACTAGCTATGTTTTAAGTATCAGTTATTAGTATAACTTATTTATTTTTTAAATGTAATGGTTACATTATATTGTGATATTTATATTCTCCTTAAAATTATCAATAAAATATATTTCTAAACGTTGTATTATTATTTTTTACAATAATAAAAATCCCGCTATAAACTATTATATCGATATATAAGCCCGTATTTTTATCGACATATTTACATCACTATCATTTTTATCGATATCGATTCTTTTTCTACCATACTTCACATCACTATTCAATCTGTCATTAGTTTTGACAGTTTATATTATTTGGTTGCTAGTAAATTGGCAATTGTTTGTTCGAAAAAAATTGTTCACAGTTCCGTCTCTTACTTTTACATACTCTTTGGTTACTATGATGAAAATTACTGACGTTATTCACGACACTGTTGTGCAAAGTGTGACCAATCACATAACTATTACTGAAAGTTAAAGTTTTTCATAAAAAAAGTTATAATAACCTAGTGTTTCTATAGTAGGTAGGTAATTTTTTTCAGAATCATATTTTGAAATTTGCTAAACAATTAATACTGTTCGGCATTTTTAAATAGGTACCTACTTATATCGTTTATTATTATATTATGTAGTTTTATCTATATTGATAACATATGAAATACAAAGAAGTAGGCAAGTTGTGTTTGTTAAAAATAAAAAGTCAATATTATAGCTACTAAAGACACAAAAGAACACTTGTACAAGAATAATTATTTTCTCTCCGTGTCACTCTAAAATTGTGTCATATTTGTAGTTATATTTTTGGACTACCTTACACACTTGGCTTTACACGCGTGGCAAAATCTTAATGGAGGTCTATGTTATAAACCTATCTGTGTTCCAAATTTCAACCCAATCCGTCCAGTGGTTTAGGCTGTGCGTTGATAGATCAGTCAGTCAGTCACTCTTTCCTTTTATATATTTAGTTTTTTTTTTCCTAGTCTATACTGTCCCACTGCTGGGCAAAGACCATTTAGATTAAAACAAATAATTTCAATTCCAGTAACCATGGTGGTATCGGAAGAACAAGCTCCAACAGTGGAAGGTGATGCAGCGACCAGCAAGAAAGCAGCCAAGAAAGCTGCCAAGGCTGCTGAAAAACAGCAGAAAAAGGCTGAGCATAAGGTGTGGTAATAACACATTGGCTATTGTGGCATTTTACAGACCTATCCCAGGGGCCTTAAATTAATTTTGTGTAGAAAATTCCTTTGACCAAACACGTTTGTGTTTTTCAGCACTTGCGTTCCAACCTCATAAACAAAGCTTTTGTGTTTTCCGCAGTCTATGTGGTAATATGTTCTAGTTTGTATTGTACAGTATTTTTGTACCACCTCAGACCCTCTCCTGATGGTAAGAGATAACGCTGCCCATAATTAGTACAGTGCTACCCAGTATTTTAAGGTAAAACCATTGGTATGCAATATAGTATTATTCTATTCTTTTCTTAATTTTCCAGGGCACATCAAATCAGCAACAAGCCCAGCCAGAGACAGATGTATCAGAAGGAAAGTACGGTGTGTTCAAGCTGATCACATCAAATGGGGAGCACCGTGACAGAGTCTACACTGATGTTAAGGATCTGGGGGTGAAGCTGAATGGAACCCAAGTTTGGGTTAGAGGTACATATTTATATGAATATGCTATTATTTAGAGTTTGTCCGAAACTGGTTTTCCGGCTAAAACCGAATATTTAGCTGTGGCTTTAGTTTCAGCTGAAACCGAAACTCACGTGGTCAAGTATAAAATTACTTAAAATACTGAATTTGGTGCATTTTACCCATTATTCTGCATTAATTAGGATATGAAATGGAAACACAGAATATTAAGTCTATTGTAATCATTTATTACTTTTATGATATAAAAAAATATTAATAATATTTTTATTCTTTTTTCAAATCAAGTTCTCATAGCAAAATGTTTATCAGTTATCAATAATCAAATCACTAATTTTTACAGAGTCTTTCAATACTAAGTATTGGAAATTTGTCTATACCTACTAATAATTATTTATACTTTGGTTGTACAGTTTCAGTTTCGTTTGGACACTACTATTATATTTAGGATTACTGAAGTGTATATACACCTATTTAGGCTCAACTAGTTAAGCTATTTAGGTGTAAAGAATACACACACACACACAAGCAGGTACATGAAAGTACTTTTTTTTATAATACATTATAGGCTAGCCTTTGCCCACAGCTTAAAGTCCTTTTGAAGGTCCCACTAATAATTTTTTTTTTTTCGACCAAAGTACATAAGTCATATACATAGAAAGACAATCCATTTAAAAAAAAAAAAATAATAAAATTATTTATACAATATCAAATTAAAATTACACATGATATTTAAAATAAAATTTAAAAATAAAAATAATGTCAAAAATAACTTTACATACAAAATAAATTAAAATTAAATTATAATAATCAAAGCAAACTAAAATATCAAAAATCAGATGAATATAAATTTAATAAATAATATAATATTTTATGTCTATTTCCCCAGCCCGTCTTCAAACATCCCGAGCAAAAGGCAAGCAATGCTTCGCTGTGCTCCGGCAGAACTCCAGCACAGTACAGTTGCTGGTCAACGTCAATGAGGAGAAGGGAATCAGCAAGCAGATGGTCAAGTTTACTGGCAAGTTAGTGTCTAATAACTTTAAAGAATTTGTTTATTCCTTAGATTAAGAGAAAATGGGAAGATGAGGTATAGCACTTTCACGGTAAAGAGATATACAGTATTTTGACTACCTAGAAACGGTCGAACTCAAGGTCGCGCGAGTTTGCAACGCTGTCGACAGGGATCGGCAAGCAGCGAGGTGCCGAATAGACGTTTTTATGCAGTAAGCTTCCGAATAATGGTTGTGAATTAGTAAAAATATCACAGAGTATTTAATTATATTTGATATTTTGAGTATCTAATTCACAATAATGTCTATTCGGCACCTCGCTGCCTACCGAACCCTACCGACCCCTGTGCGAATCCGGGGGACCTTGAATTCGACCGCTTCTAGGGAGTCTAAATACTGTATATCTCTTTACCGTGACGTTATCGATGCTATGCCAAACTTGGGCCTGTTGGATCGGAAAGTGACGGTTGCAGTGCCGAACTAAAATTGTGCCCGTTTTCCCTTAAACATGACGGCGCTACACAACAAAAGCGTATTCTGTATGGCTCCTAGAATCTATAACCATTTGCCCAGATCTATACTTGAGGCTAAAACAATTGTAATGTTTAAAAAAAGAGTCAAGTTCTTATTACTAACTAAAGCTTACTACAGTGTCCATGACTTCTTATCAGACAAAATTTAAATGATTAATATGATTTTTATTATGTAATGAAATTTTATTTTTAAATTATTATTATTTTCTTTTGACATGTATTAATTTTTACCTTGACATTGAAGATGTTATTTTTAATGTAATTTGTATTTAATTTGACATTCTTTTATCATTATTAATATTATGTAATTATTATTGTATTTAACATAGCATGCCGAAAGGTAGATAATGGCGATCTGAATGTTTTTACATTTCTACTGTTACCTTTTTGTCTTTTGTATACCCATTTTCGCTTGTGATTAAATGAATTATGAATTATGCCCTAAAATTGGGCCTAATTGAAATGGACCATGTCAGTTACGCATTTTCTTTTTTTTTAATCTATGGTTCATTCATACATTTTTACAGTAGCAGTTTTCAGCTGTACCTAGTTACCACCGACTGGACACCGTATCGTTAAGCGGTTGTACAACGAAAAACGGCCACTGTAACATTAGATTTGCTTTCCTCTTCTAGGTTTTTTCTGTCTAGCAGTTTTGTTTGTCTTTATTATTATCATATGTATGGTGTTATTTCCGTTCTCAGTATAACAAAAGAGTCAATAATCGATGTGCAAGCCACGGTGGTACAAACTGCGGCCCCAGTTGAGAGTTGTACCATTAGTGCGGTGGAATTATCCGCCGTACAAGTGTGGGTTGTCAGTTCAACACGAGCTCAGTTGCCGTTACTGCTTGAAGATGCAGCGAGACCTGAAACTGATGTAAGTTTTGAAATTTGAATATTTTTTTATGTCTAAGAGATTCAAGCATTTCAATAATAATTGGGGTTTATACTCCAACAGAACAGGTTACCCTACTTACACTGTCAGAGTCAAATCACAATTTATAGGTTGTGTGGCGAACCTATATGTTGCAGTTTCAGGTCGCCGAGATGACTACAGTGCCTGCAACATGAGCTGACGACTGCCTCCTACATATCTTATAGGGAACAGCCGGGACACAGTTTTGCGTGCCGCGCCGAAACACGGTAGCGTCCAGGCGAACTTTTTGCCACACACTGAGATTCAAATTTATAACAAGTGTGTGTCTGTGGATAAAGACACATCCATGTTTCCCGAGCGATAAAACTTGAGAATTGAGAATGTTTATTGCATGAGTGACTTATCTAGTAGCAGTAGACTTATCTAGGGGGCGCCCGAAAAAGGTTTGGATGAACTGTGTGTGCAGGGATATGCGTGCTAGGGGAGTGGATGCAGATATGACGGATGATAGAGCAGAATGGAGGAGAAAAACGTGTTGTGCCGACCCTACCTAGTGTGGGGTAAGGGCAGGAAGATGATGATTTTCCTGGAATGTCAAACGAGAACCTATTTAGTATTAAAACAGCAAACTGCTCGTGTATTATACATTAATGAGTATTTATTCAGTAACATTTTATGTTTGTGTCCACGTATCCGCCCCTTTGGCATAGTAATACATTGACATAAGAGTGGCAACTCCCGTCCCACTGTCAAGAGTAATTGACGTTTGTAAGAGCACAATGACATTGGATGTCACTGCAAATTGTATGCAATGACAGTGCGAGTAGCAAGAGTAGCAGGGGGGGTCACATCATCGTGGCCACCTGTGAGACAAAAAACAATTTACGGATTTTCATTATTTTATGAAAATACGCGATATATTGATATTCTAGTTGAATATCATTGTATTGTGTCAATATGGTTTAAAATTTTGGAAAAAAAAAACGAAACACATAGGTATTATTGTCAAAGTGAAGCAGTTTGACAGAGTTTGACAAACGGCATAAACCGGCCACGCTGAAAAGGACGGAAAAAAAATAAGTTCTCCTTTTTCTTCACACAGAATTTTCCCTATTGCCATCACACTCACACATAAAATGGGTACTTCTAGTTGTATTACTTCTGTGATATTGGGAGTAGCTACAAATTGTATGCAATGACAGCGCGAGTAGCAAGAGTAGCGTCTTGATATAATATGTCAGTTTACTCTTGATAGTGGGACAAGAGTTGCTATTCTTATGTCAATGTCATACTATGCTAAAGGGGATGATTGAATAAGAAACTACCGCGAAGTTGTATCCACAGATAATGGAATCCGTTTCCACAAAACTAATTCGGATTGAACATAGTAATGTGCTCAAATTCTTAAGTGTGAAAGGGAAAACGTACTCTTCACTTCTTTTCAATTCAATTCTTTATTTGCCAAGCAACATGGTGTTTAAGTTGTTACAATACATAGTTTTAGATCATAGACATGTTGAGCCAACATGATTTAGCATGCAAATGTAGCTATTTAGGGCTAGGTTAGGTTAGTTAAAAGTTATAATAATTTCAAATATAATTAATTAATGTCAATGGTAATATTTAAACATTAATCAAATTAAAATATTTTAAAAAATGTCAATAAAATATAAAATGTCAGTTAATTACAATATACTCAATAAATTCCTGCATTAAAAAAGAATAGTAAACAATTAATATGCAGTCAAAAGAAAATAATTATAATAATAATAATATCAATAGGTACCTCATTACAATTTCTTTAACAAAAAATCTTGTTCTATGTTATAGCACAGATAAAAGAATACTAGTAGTTATAGATATTTTCGTTTAACAACCATGCGTACCTATATTTTTCTTTTAAATAAATTACAATGCAGTGGCTTTATTCTCTTATTTTGTTCTCGCAACTTCAAATATCTTCTCAATAAGCTAATCTCTCACAGGACCCCGAAGCTCTGAAAATCCGCGTGAATCAAGACACTCGTTTGGACAATCGAGTGTTGGACCTTCGTACGCCGGCCAATCAGGCTATTTTCAGGATAGAGGCGGCTGTTTGTAGGCTCTTCAGGGATATACTCACTCAGAAAGGTAAATAAATAATACTTCAAATTTAGGTACTTTGAAAACCTTTTTGATGACTTAACTAAATTACTTAAAAAAAAGAATAAGAATTTGTTTATTCATAGATTTCAGGTACATAATAGGGCACTGTAGCTAGTGAAATTACTGGGCTGAGGAGTCTTAACATCTTATGACTCTCAAGTAAGAAGCGTTGGCGCAGTGTACCCAGAATTGTACCTTTGTAAAATACTGAGTAGCACTGTACTAATAATGGGCAGCGTTATCTCTTAACATCAGGAGAGCGTCTTGCTCGTATTCTTACTTCGTTGTATAAAAAAAACATAATATCAGATCTTAATGTAATGCATTGTTCTGCCGAAACCTGTCTTTTCCAGACGTATGAATAAGTACAGTGAAAAAAAAAAAAATGAAAAAAAATTTATTTAGCTAAAGAGCATGCAATACAGAAACATTAGCACTATGTATTATATTTCTAGAGTTATATTATGTGTAAGAATCTGTGACTCCCTCACTAGGCTGGGCCTGTGCCGAGGAGCCCACAATTTAACAGTAGGATTTACATAACAGTAATATGTTCAACGAGTTTACCTATTGATAGATAGAGTATACATATTATAGTAGTATTATCTGTACCAGGTCTATTCGCTATTTGACTAAAATACAAGTGAAAAACTATATTCTTAAAGAAATAACAACAAAATTGTTTGTTTACATATATAACTAATTTTACATTTATGTTGTTCAGATTAAGTTGTCGTTTATTATAATATTCCAATTTAAAATAAGTCTTAAAAGTTCTACAGTATATTGTGTTACTCTTCAAATCTTAAGACACTTTACTCCGCTTGACGCTCTTTCGCTTGCACTATTTAAAAATCACCACCAACCAACCATTCCCAACCATTTTGAAATATAAATTCATAGAAACCCTACACACCACTCTTGGTTCTCTTGAGAACCCTACACAATATTATAGCACACGTTTAAAAAAAGTCAAAGTACCACAGTTAAAATTTCGTGTTTTAGTGCTTTCCAAGTAAAATCCACAAAAAATTAAAGATCAATTAGATTTCATTAACATTTTATTGTTACAACTTACAATAACTTAGAACTAAATACAATTTGTAATATAAAGTATATGTGAAGTAAGGGGGGGGGGGGGGGGGGGGTAAGTGTAAGTTTGTTATTTGTAATAATTTGTATTTTTAAGTTGTACATTTTTGTGTTTCAATAAAGGATTATCTATCTATATATAAACAGTGTAACAAAATTAAACTGTTTTCTACAGGTTTCATAGAAATCCACACCCCCAAGATTATTCCAGCGGCGTCAGAGGGCGGTGCGAATGTGTTTACTGTATCCTACTTCAAGACCTCGGCGTACTTGGCGCAGAGTCCACAATTATACAAGCAGATGGCTATTGCTGCTGATTTTGACAAGGTGAGTACTGTTTGAGCAACTTTTTGCACGTTTTGTAGTTAATGTTGCTCGGTTTGTAGTTATGATGCTCGTTTTATGATCAATTTTGCTTGTTTTGTGATAGATTTATTTCACTTACGTATATTGTTTTCAAATAAATCAAAATTAATGATGTTGAATGTCTATGTTTTGATAAAATGTGATATTGAACAATAATTTGCTTAATCTTAGACAAAGTTTGATTGCGTAAATAAATACGAGAGTACAGCCATGTCGTATTTGTAAAGTTTGCTTAGCATTTTGCAGTTTATTCACAATTTGACCCAACTTTATTGAAAATTTTATTATCTTTGTTGGTGTCCGAATTAGTTTAGCTCATAATTTACCCAAAATAGCATTCAATTTACACAACATTGCACGCAATATACCCAACATTGGTCACAAATTACCCAACATTTGTGCACAATTTCGGGTTAAAGATCATTTATTTTCTCAAAAAGAATTTACAATTCACTTATATGAGAAACAATATTTTAAATTTAGTTTAAGTTATAGGGCTTATAGTGCTAATAATAAAATATTTAACAATATATTTGTTCTTAAAGTAAAACATAGTAGGTACATATACGCAAGGGTGCACCCGAAAGGGCCGCACATACCCACAGTTACACGCGTCAGGCAAGTTTGGTTGCAAACCTGCACATCTGTGCATCATTATAAATACATGCTCAGGTTTAGATTTAATTATGGTACATGCAGTTCTGTCATGCACACCCTATGCGTATGGTCAGCTTAAGTGCAGCCTTATAAAATTAGCGAGACAACATAACAAGTAGGTAGGTATGAAAAAGCCATCATCATAACAATATGCATGATTTAGCGTTATTATAATACATTAAAATATAAATGACGGTAGGCAAAAAAAAAGTTAAATAGATACTTGACTTGTGTTAAATAAAATTCGAGCGCGGACAGCACTCCTTGTGTTGCTACACTGATTGATGTAAGCAACTGAGCTCAGATGGATGTGGCAATTTGATATAACATTAAGGTATAATATCTTACTAATATTGATTTTATTTAAATTATAGTAAGTGGAAATAATATAAGTTGCTGTACTGTATTTAAATCCAAAAAAAAAATCGCTTATATACCCTTTAGTATATTTACAATTATACATATTATGTTTTGAATTTAATAAAATAGTCCTATATTATTTGTGTATTTCTTAGCTTGCAGATTTTGTTTCATATGTAATTCGTAAATAAGTAATATTTTAATGTATGTGTATAACTTTAATATATTTAGGTATATAGACGTGCATAAATTATACCTAGTCAGGTCATAAGTATTGTCACACAGTAAAAACTTTTCTTTTAGAATGCTGGCCACAAAAAAGTTTATTGAATTCGAATTTCGAATTGTTCGTGAAAATAAAAATGTATACTTTTTAGAATTTTACTCATTTTTAAATATGGAGTGGACGCTTAAAGAAGACCGTGTTGCAGTTATTGCGTTGCATCGTTGCGGTTACGCGCCAATTCAAATTTTTGACATACTGAAAAATTTGAATATAACCAAAAGATTCGTTTATCGTACCATCAAACGATACAATGAAGACTCTAGTGTAGATGACAGGTCAAGAAGCGGTCGCCCTCGGTCTGTTAGGACTCCAGCAGTGATAAAAGCTGTGAAGGCGCGAATTCAAAGAAATCCCAAACGTAAGCAGAAACTGTTGGCCCTTCAGATGGGGTTAAGCAGAACCACGGTGAAAAGGGTGTTAAATGAAGACTTAGGGCTTTGGGCATATCGAAGAAAAACAGGACATCGTTTAAATGCTCGTCTAATGGACCTGAGACTGAAGAGATGCCGCGCTTTGTTGAAGCGGTACGCGAGAAAAAAATATCGAGAAATTCTTTTTTCGGATGAAAAAAATTTTACCGTAGAAGAGAGCTACAACAAACAAAATGATAAGGTGTACGCACACAGTAGTGAGAAGCGAGCAACCGTATTCCGCGTGTCCAACGAGGTCATTTCCCATCCTCGCTCATGGTATGGTTGGGAGTTTCTTATTGGGGCTTAACAGAGGTACATTTTTGTGAGAAAGGTGTAAAAACGAATGCAGTTGTGTATCAAAATACAGTCCTGACGAACCTTGTGGAACCTGTTTCTCATACCATGTTCAATAACAGGCACTGGGTATTCCAACAAGATTCGGCGCCAGCTCATAGAGCGAAGAGCACACAAGACTGGCTGGCGGCGCGTGAAATCGACTTCATCCGGCACGAAGACTGGCCCTCCTCCAGTCCAGATTTGAGTCCGTTAGATTACAAGATATGGCAACACTTGGAGGAAAAGGCGTGCTCAAAGCCTCATCCCAATTTGGAGTCACTCAAGACATCCTTGATTAAGGCAGCAGCCGATATTGACATGGACCTCGTTCGTGCTGCGATAGACGACTGGCCGCGCAGATTGAAGGCCTGTATTCAAAATCACGGAGGTCATTTTGAATAAACTTTATTGTCATAAGAATCTATGTTTTGTTAAGTTCATTTTGGTATATCAATGGTTACATAATAAATAAACTTGTTTCAATAATTTTATATTAAACATGTGACAGAATTTATGACCTGACTAGGTATACTATGTTAATGTATTTTTCTATTGATATTCTATTATGTTACGTTTTTACAACAAATAGATATTATATTATTTCTTAAATAACTAGTAAAGTTTCAACTAACTTATCCAAAAAGTAAATTATAACTACACGGCTACGCACCGATCTTGTCGAACAAAACAAACCAGTTTGATGTATCATCGTGTAAGCGCAACTAGAAGTGGCATTGGAGTTAGGATGAATTTGTGATTATTAAATGTATTGCTTACATGAATTTTAATATTATAAGTAATATTGTTGTGTTTATTAGCGTGGTTTGTTTGTTAAATGTTACATTTATATTTATAGATATATCTTGTGTGATTGTCTTTATATAATATATTAAATATACTTCTTAGACGCATTTCATACATAGCTTTAATGTATATATTTATACAAATATATATTAATTTAATACAATACAAAATAATATTATATGTATATATCTTATATAATTAATAATTACCTTAACTATAGTTTTGAAATTTTTGTTGATATAAATTTTTATGAAATTGTTAAAATTTTCGGGGTGCCTTTTACATATTTTATAGTTAAATCATTTTCACCATTTTGAATTCGACGTGTCAGCTCCTCTTTCAGGTTTTTTATAAATTTTTGTTGTTGTGGCGTTTGGTACAATTTACCCAACTCTGCTTACAATTTATCCAACTCTGCTCGCAATTTACCCAACATTGCTCTCAATTTACCCAACTCTGCTCACAATTTACCCACAATTGCTCACGATTTACCCATGATTCCAGGTGTTCACAGTAGGCGCAGTGTTCCGAGCAGAGGATTCGAACACGCACAGACATTTGACGGAGTTTGTCGGGCTCGATTTGGAGATGGCGTTCAAACACCATTACCATGAGGTTTTGGATACCATTACTTCTACAATGACTGAGCTGTTCAGGGGGTTGCGTGATCAGTGAGTGGATCTTAGTATTTATTTATTATATTTTATTTTCAAAGGAAAACTTACAGCTAGGTACAGTCAACTACAAAGAGATGTATCCATGTTAGTCTTACAAAATGAAGGAACTTCTAGTATGCAAAAATTATTTACCCTTACTTCGTGACATTTTCAGTATCCACCAAATCTTATACTATATTCGATTCATTTTAAATGCTATTATTATGTAACACCTAAGGAAAAGTAGTGGGATACATCATTGTTGCAAATTGAACGAGTCGATGATAATATAAAGTTTGATTGCTACTAGAAATGTCACGAACCAAGGGTAGTTCATTGTGGCAAATGAAAATTTACTTCATTTTGTAAGCCTAACATGGATACATCTCTTTGTAGTTGACTGTACATGTTTGATTACATTAAAATTGTTCATATAAGACCAATTAAAAGTTTTCACTGATGATTACAGTATATCAACCAAAAAAAGATGTTTATACAGACAGAAGACAATAACGTACAATAGGAATGTTGACACATGTTACGAATTCATATAAAGTTATGTTTTTCACATAAAAGACAGTTTCACACAGACAGACAGACTTTTCATTTAAAAACCTACAATCACATTTTAAGGATCTATTTACAAGCCAAAATGGAATAAAATCAATTTTAATTTCAATAATTTTTACTTATTATTACCCGAATGCGAAAGCCAATCAGGGCGCGTGACGTCACACCACTGGCCTGTACTTACGCTTCCTAAGCAATGTTCCTGATTTCGACACATTTTAATTATTCATAACTTAAAAACTACTAAACCGATTTTGATGCAACTTATACTGTGCTCTAAGTTGGTCTAAATTTAAGCAAAAAAAAAGTCAAAAACCTAAATGGATCTTATATTTTCAGAGAGACATTTTAGTTATTGACTTTATTTTTGGCTTAAATATTGACCAACTAAGGGCACAGTATAAGTTACATCAAAATCGGTTCAGTGGTTTTTAAGTTATGAATAATTAAAATGTGTCGAAATCAGGAACATTGCTTAGGAAGCGTAAGTGCAGGCCAGTGGTGTGACGTCACGCGCTGTCAGATGACTGTTCGGAACGTTTTAGCCAGAATTCAAAATATCATTTTTATTTACGTATTTTTATATTGAAATATCATATAATTTTGCATAAAAATATGATATTCGTGTATGAAATGGGTCTATCTATCATATAAAAGCATATCCAAAAATTAGTCAACATCCCTATTATGTATTATTTAGATTTGGATCACTTGGATTATCTGTAGATTGGCTTGTGGCCGATCTGTGGTTAATAAAAGTGTTCTTTACTGCTGTAGTATTGTTAGTTTGTTTTTCGCAATAAAGGCATTTGCCACGTTGTATATAGAATAATGTATAATATACATTATCAAGCATAATATATATTATATTTTCAAGCATTTTATTAAATTATGTAACAAAAGTAAGACGAGGAAAACGCTCTCCTGATGGTAAGAGATAACGCTGCCCATAGTCCGTACAGTGCCAGTATTTAACAATTATTTAGAACTAGCTGCGCCTAGCGGCTTTACCCGCTGTATTACTATAGCTTATGTGTTATTCCAGGGTCTAAGCTATCTCTATACCAGTTTTCAGCTCAATCGGTCCACCCGTTTAGGCGTGAAAGAGTAACAAACATCCAGACATCCATTCTTACAAACTTTCACGTTTATAATATTAGTAAGATTTCTTTATGTATTTTAACCCCCGACGCAAAAACGACGGGGTGTTATAAGTTTTACGTGTCTGTCTGTCTGTGTGTGTGTGTGTGTGTCTGTCTGTGGCATCGTAGCTCCCAAACGGATGGACGGATTTTGATTTAGTTTTTTTTTGTTTGAAAGTAGAGTTAGTCGAGAGTGTTCTTAGCCATGTTTTGTGGAAATCGGTCCAAGATGGCCGCCATCACAAAATGGTGAATTACGTATTGCGTTGGGGGTTTTTTTTAATTTTTAATTTATTGCAGGTGTGCGACAGAGATAAACGTAGTGAAACAGCAATACAACGTTGAACCTTTCAAGTTCCTCGATCCACCTTTGAGGTTGGAGTTCCCACAAGCCATTGAAATGTTGAAGGAAGCTGGTAAGTATTATGTTATTACATATAAATTAAATAAATTATTACACTAGTGGACTCGCGCGCACTTCGTAGCACCAAACAGAACATTATCAGTGTTCTTCTACTATATTATGCATGTATTTTACATATGAACCTTCCTCTTGAATCACTCTATCTATTAATGAAAACCGCATCAAAATCCGTTGCGTAGTTTTAAAGATCAGAGCATAAATTTTTTTCTAAGCATTATTTTTTTAATTGATAGAGTGATTCAAGAGGAAGGTTATGTAAGTATAACACATGCATAATATAATAGAGACACACTGATAATTTCTGTTAGGCGCTACGATGTGCGCGCGGGTCCTCTGGTTAATATAATATTATCTATACTGTTATATTAAAAAGGTAATCTGACCGACTCATTATCGTCGAGACGAAACATCTGAACCTAGAATGATTAAATTTGGAACATAGGTTTCTTTTACTACCCACTACCCACACAAGTAAAAAGAAATTTTGCGAAATTTCTATGGGAACAGGTATAATTTCAAATATAAACCCATAAAAATATTAACGAAAGTCTATGTATCCAGTATTTTATACTAGTGGAGCCGCGCGCACTTCGTAGCGCCTGACTGAAAATCAGCATTAGGTGCCTCTGTTAGAGCGCCAAATTTTTTTTTTCATACATACCAATAGTGTTAAAAAGTAATCTATGTCCTTCTCCTTGATTTTACTTGCACTAATTCTAAAATTAACATTTTTCCTCCCCAGGTGTAACTGTAGGTCCGGAAGATGACCTTTCAACCCCGGATGAGAAACTTCTTGGAAGACTGGTTAGAGCCAAATATGACACAGATTTCTACGTGCTGGACAAATACCCACTCGCTGTTAGACCGTTTTATACCATGCCTGACCCTAAGAACCCGGTAAGTCGATAAAAAAGGACTTTTGAAAATTCGTCCCCTAAAAATCCCCTATAAGGTATGAAAAGTGGTCGAAATTTGTGTAGAGAAAACAATAAAGAAAGCCATTTATTGCCTTATTTACAATAGAGATAAAATATATAAATAAGATATAAATATTTATACCTTGGAGGGGCCAAAGTATTAAGGTTCCTAGGTAAACTGGTTAGAGCTAAATATGACACAGATTTCTACGTGCTGGACTAATATCCACTCGCTGTTAGACCGTTTTATACTATGCCGGACCCTAATAACCCGGTAAGTTGATTTTAAAGTTAATAAGAGAGGATTTTTTAAAATTTATCCCCTGTAAGGTATGAAAAGTGGTAGAAATTTGTGTAATATAAATAAAAACTGCAATTACAATATCTATTGTAAAGTAAAAGATTAAAATGAGTGAAAGTTAGAAAGGATTTTGAAAACTTATCCCCTATTAGGTATGAAAAGTGTTCGAAATTTATGTAGATAAAGAAAACTATTTATTCCTTAATTTAAAACAGATGTTAAAAAATACCTAAATTATTTAAACTAATTTTACATAGTATAGGTCGCGTCACATAAAAAGAACGCTGGAAGAAAGTGGCGGGGATGAGCTTGCGCATGGGTACACTCACGCATAAAACTACTAGGCCTATTTAATTTTAACTAGCTTTTCGATCGCGGTTTTTTATATTAGATATTTATTGGTGACCACATTGGTAACTGTGCCTAATTACCTATTCAAAATGTATTAGATGGAATTTATTTATTAGTATTAAAACATTTTTAATTTAGTAAATATTTTTATTTCAGGAAGGAAAATACATTTAACCCACTTGTTACTATCGTCCTTTATAAAGGCCCGCATCTAAACAAAAATCCTGTGATTCATGTCACTTTCCGAGATGGGGGGATGAAAAAGAATTTTCAGCAACTTTTCTAGTTTGAAGGCAACCATTATGTTATAAAATACCAAGAAAAAAAACCAGCGTGTTGTTTTGTTTATCACGAAAAAAACATAGAATTATGCAATTTTTGTGACGTCACGTTTTTTTTTTTATAATTGCACCAAGTGCAATTATAAAAAAAAATACAAATATTTTAAATGCACCAAAGAATAAAATACATAACAAAAACAAGCCTTTCGTTTGTTTTATATTTCTTACTTAAGTCCACTCTTCATAGCAGTGGATTTTACTATTGGCCTTTATAAAGAACACCATTTTCCCGGATTTCCAAAACATTTGGAAATTTTATTTGAATTTTCCTAGATATTAGAGCACCTAAATACCTACGCACATATCCAAATTTCGTAGCAATGAGACACAAAAAGTAATCTCGGTAACAAGTGGGTTAATACAAAAATTAGGGTAATTTTGAAACTCCTTCCATTAAGTCGTCGTCGGTCACTTGAAAACCAGATGTGGATGCGATGTTGCTAGTGGTATCCATCTCATCCTCCTCGGCGTCGTCGCTGTCGCTACTCGAGCTTTCTTCTTCATTTGATTCGGAATCATCATCTCCTACGTGAATGACGAATGTTTCCGTCATCATGTCGACCACGTGATCGCTTTTATAATATTCAGCCTCTATTTCCTTAACTTTGGTGCATAATTTCACCCACTCTGTTGCTCCCATTAAATTTACTTTTTCATTTACTAGTTCAGTAATTCGTGTAAGGTTCCAACTTACATTTTTGCCGGAGACATATATCCTTTAATTTGGGACCAGGCCATCTCTATCGGATTTAGATCCGGGTGGTATGGAGGCAATCGAAGCACATCATGGCCTGCGTCCTTTAATATGGCATCGATATGAAATCTTTTGAACTGGTCTTTGATTTTTTTAATTAAATTATACAACTCCGGCTTTAACATGGATCCTTCAAATTCTACTCCTTTTTGGCGGAGCCAGTTTTGCATATCTGCTTTCTTAGTCGTAGAGATTGGTGCAGCATCTTGTAGTTTATTGTGGTATGAAGCATTGTCAACTACCACTACTGAGTTAGCTGGTAAATTCGGTATCAGTTGAGTGCGGAGCCAGCGCTCATAATTCTCTGAATTCATATTGTCGTGGTAGTCGCCGCTTTTTGTACCAGCTTTGAATGTTAGCAAAGCGTTCGGTACAAAACCTCCTTCTCCACCCGCATGCACTATAACCAGGCGGTTACCTTTCGATAATGGTTTTTTATTGCCTTTGGTGGAGCCGTCTGTCCATGAATGATGAGCAGCATGGGAACTATCGACATATGACTCATCTGTATAAATGATGGGTCATTCTTCCTCCCTATATTTTTTAATCTTTTTCAGATATTCAATTCTTTGTAATCTTATTTGTGATTGCTCAATTAACAATTTTCTATTGGTTTCTGTTCTTTTCCACTTAAAACCCAAGGTTTTTATTATTCTTCTGAGACTTGCTGCCGATCCTTTGAAATTAAGGTCATCCTGCAACTTCTTTCTTAACTTATTTATAGTAGGCAATTCTTTTTCGGTGATATGGAAATTGTGAATGACTCTTTTAATAACACCCTGATCAAAACTGTCAATATCTGTAATTGGTTTTTGTTTATTTCTTTTATTTTTGCCGGGAGTTCGAAAAACAATAAGAAATTCCGAATCTCTTGCGCCTTTTACAATTCGCCTCACTGTAGATTCAGAACATTTTGTTGCCATTGCAGTCCGTTTTATGCACTGTTTTAAATTATCAACTGTATTACTATCAGCTTCTTTCTTCATAAAACTATAAACGTCATATATCATTTTTCTCACTTGTCTGTGTAAAACCATATTGTAATTAAAAACTTTTGAGCGCGATAGTACTTTGTGAATGAAAGTGACGTGAACACCGGGAGGGAAGCCAAGGACGACTGACGCGCCAATCCCGTGGCCCGTGCGGCGTTCACCCGCCCCGCGCTCCCCTCATACCACTCAATAGATCGATAAATCGTTGACTGCGCAGCTTACGCGCCAGCGTTCTTTTTATGTGACGCGACCTGTACAAACGGTAATATCACGGTAAAGAGATATACAGTAGTTTGACTCCATAGAAACGGCCGGAATTTGGGAGTGAGTAGATGTGGGTAGAAGTGGGTATATAATCCAGAAGCGGGTGCCACGCAGCGACGGGCGGACGTCGCGATAGTTTTTTGCAAGTATTTAGTGTAATTTACGTTATTTACTTTGGACATATGTATATGTCGGGACAGGATACCGGGCGCTTAGCGTAGTAGCCTATATATGTCACTGTCACTCTATTGTCGCTCATTCTGGAGCCCCTCAGGCATGGTTTACAGCGTGGATATAACGGGCGAGAAGAATAAGACATCACGCCACAATATGATTAGTTTTATTACACTTGCAAACAGTTACATTACAATGTGATTAAGGATGATATTACACTACTCAGTATTACACAATATTAACGGGGACCGAGTGTTCCGCAAAGCTACGAACGCTTCGATAACTAATTCGATACCCAAACCGTATAGTGACCGTCCCAGTCACCCTTCGGACATAACGTCCGTGCGAGGTGCCGTCCCGAAGTAAAGTGACCGTCCCAGCCGCCAGCCAAACGTAAAGTGAGTCTCCGTCGTCTACACAGCTCAATATAATACCTCACGCCCGTCCGCCCTACCGCTCGCTCACAACAGCGCCCCTAGCGGACGACCGTGCAACTAGATTCAACTCAACTCAACTCTCATTGGCTAACGTCACTTCCCGTTACTCCCATTACATGTCTACCAATCACGAAACGATGTTAGCCTGCGTTACACAAGAAACAGTGCCACTTCCGTTTCTGGTCCCCCGAATTTACTATGTGGCAACTAAACTTAATAACTATAATCTAAGCTGCCGATACGGCCTTCCTGACGCTCGCACGTCCTCGGGCGAACTCTCGCAGGGCGACCTCTCGCAGCGCGATCTCACTGCACATCTATAACAAAAAGACACCATTTTAATTGATTGCACATTCCACCGCTCGTTCATCCTGACATAATTATCCTCACATAATATCCTGACATAATTATTTCAAAAGAGACAGGTAATTGAGGCTCTCATTAGAAAATATACCCCAGCGACTTAGTATGCCATCAAGTTCGGTTGTGACACATTTCTCAAGAACACTCACAAAACAATCAGTTAGGTTACTACTTAAAAATGACTGATGATGTGATCACTTTTCGGATGGGACACGCAACTGCTCAAAACTCCGCTCATCAATAGCCTAGAAAACAGAGTCTCGCAGACCTCTGAATCCCCACAACACACACTGAACAGCCATGTCCACCCTAAACTGACCACATCATTTTGGGCAATTCGACTTCAGTTTAATTTCTTACTTTTTCACTGAGAAAAGTCACACAATCCAATGGGTCAAGAGTGTCAGAGTGACACAACAGCAATAAAAACCACATGAACTACAGCAAAATGATTCGCTATCAACCAAAAAGTCTACTGAAGAACAAAATTTTTTTTTTTTTTTTTTGGTTTTGGTTTTGTTTGGTTTGGACCTCTCTCTCACATGGTGCCTAGCGACTAAACATAAAAGCCGATACAAATCCTTTCTCTCTCCTCCCCCCCTTTTTTGTCTCTCCTCCCCCCTTTTTTTTTTCTCTCTCCTCTGCACACTCAGAACGACCGCGCGTCGCACGACCACACGCGCTGATGCTCAGGATAGCGCGCCATGTGACCGCACACGCACCGATGCTCAGGACAGCGTGCCGCATCTGTAATAAAGATAACCACAGCACAGAATTGCGTTTGCTTAACCTGACTCAATCCTAACCTCAATTGTAATGTAAGCCTAAGATCTCTGAATATCGTATTATACCGGTACACAAACCGGTGGCATTAAAATTGCAATTTTCAATAGTGTACCTAACCTAACTCAAACCTAACCTCATTTATTGTAATCAGTCTAAGACTAAAATCTCAGAATTTCTTATTTTACTTCCATTAACACAACGCGAGGGCCTTATTAATTATCAGATAACACTTCTAAGCTTTGTTCTAAGCTGACTACATTGCGAGCCATGTTCAACTATTTACAACAAAAGTGAGGGTAGGTAATTATCATTGAGCGACATTAAAACTTAGCTCAGGCATCAAATTCTCCACTACCGCTCATCGCACACTAAAATGCTACTACAAGAGTAGACAAAACAAGCTACGGTCACGTAGTAAAAAAATCATGGAATCGACTCACCAAATAATTTTCATCGCTGATAAGACTCGATCTCTCAGATCGACTCAAAGCTCACAGTCACACCAAGGTCGACTCGTTGCTCGACCAGCAGCGTCGCAGGTCACAGCGCAGCAGACTCAGCACGCACGCATACACACACGTATGCACGCACGCAAGCAGGAACAGGCGAGCACACACGAGCGCTAGCAAATGCGCACCACTGCAGAGGTCGCGCAGCTATAGCGCGCGGACACGGCAGGCAGATCACGTAGACATCTCACAGACATAGCGCGCATATCGCGTAGACATCTGCGCAAACACAGCGCGCAGTCAGCACTCGCCACAGGAAAAGCCAGGTGCGGCGAACAAGGCAGGCAAACTGAAACATTGAAAAAAACACGTTAAATTATTTCACCGTTCTTTATCCCACTTCTGATGTCGGGACAGGATACCGGGCGCTTAGCGTAGTAGCCTATATATGTCACTGTCACTCTATTGTCGCTCATTCTGGAGCCCCTCAGGCATGGTTTACAGCGTGGATATAACGGGCGAGAAGAATAAGACATCACGCCACAATATGATTAGTTTTATTACACTTGCAAACAGTTACATTACAATGTGATTAAGGATGATATTACACTACTCAGTATTACACAATATTAACGGGGACCGAGTGTTCCGCAAAGCTACGAACGCTTCGATAACTAATTCGATACCCAAACCGTATAGTGACCGTCCCAGTCACCCTTCGGACATAACGTCCGTGCGAGGTGCCGTCCCGAAGTAAAGTGACCGTCCCAGCCGCCAGCCAAACGTAAAGTGAGTCTCCGTCGTCTACACAGCTCAATATAATACCTCACGCCCGTCCGCCCTACCGCTCGCTCACAACAGCGCCCCTAGCGGACGACCGTGCAACTAGATTCAACTCAACTCAACTCTCATTGGCTAACGTCACTTCCCGTTACTCCCATTACATGTCTACCAATCACGAAACGATGTTAGCCTGCGTTACACAAGAAACAGTGCCACTTCCGTTTCTGGTCCCCCGAATTTACTATGTGGCAACTAAACTTAATAACTATAATCTAAGCTGCCGATATATACATAATATAATAAATTATATAAAATGGCAAAAAATAGCATTCGATATTATGCTGTTTTTGAGGTAAGTTAGTATGAAGTTATTATAATATTTATTTTTAAAAGTATTCTGCTAAAGTAAGAGTGCGAGTAAGAGACCGAGTAAGAGTGCGAGTAAGAGTCCGATAAGAGTGCAAGTAAGAAACTGAGTAAGGATGCGTGTAAGTGTCCGAGTAAGGGTGCGAGTAATAGTCCGAGTAAGAGTGCGATTAAGATTCCGAGTAAGAGTGCGAGTAAGAGACCGAGTAAGAGTGCGAATAAGAGTAAGATTCTGAGTAAGAGTTCGAGTAAGAGTTTGAGTAAGAGTCCGAGTAAGAGTCCGAGTAAGAGTTCGAGTAAGAGTGCGAGTAAGAGTTCGAGTAAGAGTTTGAGTAAGAGTGCGAGTAAGAGTCCAAGTTGAGTCCAAGTCTTGTCTCTTGTCTTGTCTTGTCTTGTCTCTTGTCTTGTCTCTTGTCTTGTCTATTGTCTTGTCTCTTGTCTTGTCTCTTGTCTGGTCTCTTGTCTTGTCTCTTGTCTTGTCTCTTGTCTTGTCTCTTGTCTTGTCTTGTCTCTTGTCTTGTCTCTTGTCTTGTCTCTTGTCTTGTCTCTTGTCTTGTCTTGTCTCTTGTCTTGTCTCTTGTCTTGTCTCTTGTCTTGTCTCTTGTCTTGTCTCTTGTCTTGTCTCTTGTCTTGTCTCTTGTCTTGTCTTGTCTCTTGTCTTGTCTCTTGTCTTGTCTCTTGTCTTGTCTCTTGTCTTGTCTTGTCTCTTGTCTTGTCTCTTGTCTTGTCTCTTGTCTTGTCTCTTGTCTTGTCTCTTGTCTTGTCTCTTGTCTTGTCTCTTGTCTTGTCTTGTCTTGTCTTGTCTCTTGTCTTGTCTCTTGTCTTGTCTCTTGTCTTGTCTCTTGTCTTGTCTCTTGTCTTGTCTCTTGTCTTGTCTCTTGTCTTGTCTCTTGTCTTGTCTCTTGTCTTGTCTCTTGTCTTGTCTCTTGTCTTGTCTCTTGTCTTGTCTCTTGTCTTGTCTTGTCTTGTCTTGTCTCTTGTCTTGTCTCTTGTCTTGTCTCTTGTCTTGTCTCTTGTCTTGTCTCTTGTCTTGTCTCTTGTCTTGTCTCTTGTCTTGTCTCTTGTCTTGTCTCTTGTCTTGTCTCTTGTCTTGTCTCTTGTCTTGTCTCTTGTCTTGTCTCTTGTCTTGTCTCTTGTCTTGTCTCTTGTCTTGTCTCTTGTCTTGTCTCTTGTCTTGTCTCTTGTCTTGTCTCTTGTCTTGTCTCTTGTCTTGTCTCTTGTCTTGTCTCTTGTCTTGTCTCTTGTCTTGTCTCTTGTCTTGTCTCTTGTCTTGTCTCTTGTCTTGTCTCTTGTCTTGTCTCTTGTCTTGTCTTGTCTCTTGTCTTGTCTCTTGTCTTGTCTTGTCTCTTGTCTTGTCTTGTCTCTTGTCTTGTCTTGTCTCTTGTCTTGTCTTGTCTCTTGTCTTGTCTAGATAGTAGCTTAAGTAAGTAGATGATATGAAATAGGTAGGTACCTACTGTATGCGGGCAGCGGCTGCCCGGCAGCCCTATGACTTGCGCATGTACCGCGAGACTGTAGGTATTTATGTTCAAAAATCACGCTCAGTCAAACTACTGTATATCTCTTTACCGTGACAGTAGTTTGACTCCATAGAAACGGGCGGAAAATGGAAGTGAATAGATGTCGGTAGATGTGGGTAGAAGTGGGTATATAATCCAGAAGCGGGTGCCACGCAGCGACGGGCGGACGTCGCGGTAGTTTTTTGCAAGTATTTAGTGTTATTTACGTTATTTACTTTTGACGTATGTATACATAATATAATAAATTATATAAAAATGGCAAAAAAATAGCATACTATATTATGCTGTTTTTGGTAGCTTGAACTTATCATTGAACTTATCAGGAAATCCAGAAATAACATTATTAACCCCCGACGCAAAATCGACGGGGTGTTATAAGTTTGACGTGTCTGTCTGTCTGTCTGTCTCTGTGTGTGTGTGTCTGTCTGTGGCACCGTAGCTCCCGAACGGATGAACGGATTTTGATTTAGTTTTTTTTGTTTGAAGGTAAGGTTAGTCGAGAGTGTTCTCAGACATGTTTGGTGGAAATCGGTCCAAGATGGCCGCCGCTACAAAATGGCGGATTACTTTTTTCTTCTGCGACCCCCTCAATATGGGTATCAAATGAAAGGGCTTAACTAGTAGAATACAACCCATTATATAAAATTAAAAATCCAAGATGGCCGCCACCACAAAATGAAGAATTGCGTATTGCGTTGGGGGTTTTTTAAATTTTTAATTTAATTCACTTGTTTATCAAGCAACATGGAAAGGTAATAAAATTAAAAAGGTCAGTTAGTTAAAAAGGGGAGGAGGAGGGAGAAGGGGAGGAGGGGGAAGGGAAGGAGGGGAGGAGGAAGGGAAGGAGGGGAGGAGGAAGGGGAGGAGGGGGAGGGGGAGGGTATGAGGGGGAGGGGAGGGGAGGAGGGGAAGGGGGGAGGGGAAGGGGAGGAGGTTGTCTTGTCTCTTGTCTTATCTCTTGTCTTGTCTCTTGTCTTGTCTCTTTTCTTGTTTCTTGTCTTGTCTCTTGTCTTGTCTCTTGTCTTGTCTTTTGTCTTGTCTTGGGTTTTAATATACGCCGCCACATGATAGGTAAGTAGGTAGTAGGTAGGTAGCTCAAGTAAGAAGATGATATGAAATAGGTAGGTTAGGTATGAAATAGGTTAGGACCTACTGTATGCGGGCAGCGGCTGCCCGGCAGCCCTATGACTCGCGCATGTACCGCGAGACTGTAGGTATTTATGTTCAAAAATCACGCTCAGTCAAACTACTGTATATCTCTTTACCGTGGTAATATTATTTAAGTAAATGTATAAAATAATATCAATAACGGATCAACCTCTGAAAGAAATGTAAAGAATGTGTGTAAGTGTCAAGATGATCTTTCAACCCCGGATGAGAAGCTTCTTGGTAGATTGGTTAGAGCCAAATATGACACAGATTTCTACGTGCTGAACGAATATCCTCTCGCTGTTAGACCGTTTTATACCATGCCTGACCCTAATAACCCGTTAAGTTGATTTTAAAGTTAATAAGAAAGGATTTTTGAAAATTCACCCCCTTTAAATTCCCTATAAGGTATGAAAAGTGTTCGAAATTTGTGTAGAGAAAATAATAGATAACTAAAACCATTTATTGCCTAATATACAATAGATGTTTTAAAATTAAAAAAAAAAAGGTTAATATATTAAGTTAATATAAAAGTTAATAAGAAAGGATTTTTGTAAATTCGTAAGGTATGTGAAAAGTGTTCTAAATTTGTGCCAAGAAAAAACATATTTTAATACCCTCATTTTTTTAAATCATGTAACAAAAGTTAGACGAGGAAAACGCTCTCCTGATGGTAAGAGATAATCAGTACAGTGCTACCTAGGATTTTACAATGATGTAGAATTCTATGTTTACTGCGCCAACGCTTGTCACTCAAGAGTCATAAGATGTTAAGACTTTAAGACTCTTCAGCCCAGTAATTTCACTAGCTACAGTGCCCTACCGAAGCACAGTAATGTTTGCACATCACTGCTCAGGCGGTAGAATAACTGGCACTGTTTGGGTACCCACCTAGACGACCTCCTGCAAAGGAAGTCTACCCCCCTGGTATAGAATATAATGGTATTGTAACACCACAGATTTACAGAAAAACTTAAAACGTAAAAACCAATTTCGCAACTTAAGTGATTGGCAGTCTTATCGCTAAAAGCGTGCGAGCGAGTGATTCGCACTTAAGGAAGAAGATCTTAAGGGGAACTTTTATCTTTGTCTTGTATATGTCACCGGAGAATAACAAGATTCGTAAGTTTATAAATTTCCTAAAAATTTTTAGGAAATTTATAACTTTCGTAGGATTCCAAACGAGATAAATTGATTCTAAATGGATCGACCAATCACAGACGAGCTTTTAATTTTACGCTTTTTTAAAATACGGAAAATAACACACTGGTCTCTGATTGGTCGATGTTGACAGTGACAATGCTTGTTACCATAGAGTTAGGTACAATTAGACTTGCCAACCTATTAACTATAGATCCGGAAAATCCGAAATCTGTTAGTTAGGTTAGGTTTGAACAGTGACCACAATGCGCGAGCCGAGCGTGCCGCGGTAGCGGCCGGCGAAGCGCCAGATACGAGTTTATTTTTGATACCTAAATGATTTATATTTGTAGATATCCAGAGAGTTCATGACTCGTCCACGTCTCTGGACATCTACAGATAAAAAATATTCAGTAAAAAAAAAACTCGTATCTGGCGCTTCGCCGGCCGCTGCCGCGGCACGCTCACTTCGCTCGCTCAGCTCGCGCGTTGTGGTCACTGTTCAAACCTAACCTAACCAACTGTTTTCGCTTTTTGGTCGTGGCCACTTCAAAACTTTCGTAGCTCTATGGTATTCACACTTATAATTTTACGAGTGAGTTCAGTAAGTTTATAAATTTACGAAAATGTGGGCGTAAAATAATACAATCTATCTCTCGTTTGGAATCCTACGAAAGTTTATAAATTTCCTAAGAAATTTTAGGAAATTTATAAACTTACGAATCTTGTTATTTTCCGGTGACATATATATTTTTTATTTTGTCAACAGAAAGTATCAAATTCCTACGACATGTTTATGCGCGGTGAAGAAATCCTGAGCGGTGCACAACGTATACACGATCCTGACTTACTTACTGAACGCGCCAAACATCACGGCATCGGTTAGTATTTACCATCATCACCATCACCGCTTCATCACCATTACCACTACCACCACTGTTTCATCATCATCACCTCCACCGCTTTACTATCACCATCCCCTATTCATCATTTTTTACCATTACCATCTCTTCATCATCACCACCTCTTAATCATTACTACTTCATCATCATCACCACCACTTATCCTGAGCGGTGCATAACGTATACACGATCCTGACTTACTCACTGAACGCGCCAAACATCACGGCATCGGTTAGTATTCACCATCACCATCACCGCTTCTTCATCACCACTTTGTCGCCATCATCATCACTTCTTCACCCCCACCTCTTCATCATCACCTTTTACCATCACTAATATCTCTTAATAAGCACCATATTTTCATCATCATCACCACTTATCCTGAGAGGTACGCAACGTCACATCACGGCATCGGTTAGAATTTACCATCACCATCACTTTACTATCATCACCACTTGACCATCTTCACCACGACTGATTTAAATAAATATAAAATGATGATGTGATTTGAATAAGTAAATCATCACCAGCACAATTTGACCATCATCACCACTTGACCATCATCATCATCAAAAATCATTGGTTGGTTGATGATTGGTTTAAAATAACCAATGTTTAAAGTTTAAACTATTACTTCATGTATTTCACAGACATAAGCAAGATAGCTGCATACATCGAGTCATTCAGGCTGGGATGTCCACCCCATGCAGGTAATAATAAAATTTTATAACTCCAGCAGGGCTATGATGCGCACGTCGACATAATGTCGCGTGAAATTTGATTTAATGTGAATAATACTCTATGTGGCTGTCATAAAGTCGAAAATTACACACCAGTGAGATCATTTTGACAAATCTCGACTTTATGACAGCCACATAGAGTATTATTCACATTAAATCAAATTTCACGCGACATTATGTCGACGTGCGCATCATAGCCCGCAGTACACCATACGAATCGATATATTCAAGAGCGGATCCAGGATTTGGTTCTGGGGGGCCAAGGTGCAGAAAGGCAAGAATCTAATATATAAAATTCTCGTGTCACAGTTTTTGTTGCCATACTCCTCCGAAACGGCTTGACCGATTTTGATGAAATTTTTTGTGCTTATCCGGTATCTATGAGAATCGGCCAACATCTATTTTTCATCCCCTTAAATGTTAGGGGTAGTCCACCCCTAAATTTTTTTATTTATTTTTTAGACAAAATTTTTAATTTCTATTTTTTTATGATGCAACATACAAAAATACATACAATCCTAAATTTTCACCCTTCTACGATCAACCCTTATTTTTTAATAGCCATTTTAGTAATTTAATCATTGTTCCTCTCCGGTCGAAAACTGATCAATCGTCATTTAATTAGTTATCCCCGCCAGATGTCTACAGGTGTCACTTCTGACCCAGTAAACAGCACGGAGTAGGGATGAGAACGAAGCCGGTCTCCTTTCTTTCTCACTCCCTACACAGTTGTCGGCCATCATTATTGTTTATGCATCAAGTGTAGTAGTAACGTTGACAATTATTATTTTGCTATCTCAGTGTAACTCTCATATTAACTTTTAATCATTCCTATTTTATCAATAATAATTAAATTATCAATTTTGAGTGTATTTTGCACGATTAGTTAATCAAGTGATTTTATAACCTCAAAAGTACTCAACACGTGACACGAGCTTTCAATAACAACGGATTTTGTGTTGTAAGTATACTTTTTTTTATTTATATCGAAAATGTTGTTGATCTTATAAAAATGTAATTTTATTTTATTAAAAAAATGTAATTGAACAATTAAGATTTTCATAATTTTCAAAAAATCAATCATTATGAATCTTTATTTTGAAATGTCAATGGAAATATTGGTTGTATTGTATGAAAAAATTATAAGAGACAATGTTTTCATTTTAATTTTTTACTTTTGTTTGAAAAAATTTCCATAAAATAATGCTTATTTACGCATATACCACATTCTTACATACATACAATATACACATTCTAAAATACATACATACTTCCAATAAGTAAGCTATTTTTTGTCTACACTAGAAATGACTAGGAAATTATTTATATGGCAAAACAACGTTTGCCGGGTAAGCTAGTATTATTATAATTTTTACTTCGAAAAAACTGTGTTTAGCTCACTTTGAACAGCTAGAAAGTTTTAATATCCATAATAATAAGTGCGCGAGCAGCTTGCTGCGAGCGCCGAGAAAAAAATTATAATCTTGACCATGAAATATGTGCAAAATTCATAACTCTACAATGCTTCTGGGGGGGGGCATGGCCCCCTGCCCCCCCCCTAAATCCGCCTATAGATATATTCATTTTCATCATCACTACATAGTATAAAATAAAGCTGCTTCTCGCGTCTGTCTGTCCTGATGCTATATCTTTAAAACTACGCAACGGATTTTGTTGCGATTTTCATTAATAGATAGAGTGATTCAAGAGGAAAGTTTATGTGTACCTCTATAATACATGCAGTAGTACAACTCTGATAAATTTCTATTAAGCGTGAAGAAGTGCGCGGGTACACTAGTAATAATAATAATAATTTTAGTGTCAAAAGATTACAAAGATCCACTTATAATTTAAAATACAATTTTGTTATGGAGTGCATGCAACATGTTTAAATATATTATAATCATTTTAATAATATTTTCGACCACTGCTTTAGCGCGGTAAAGCAATGGTTCACAATAATACTTATAATTCTGTTTTTCGATTTAAGGACACAGTCCCTAAATCGAGCAATTCGATGTCTTATTAGGCCATCGTGAGACTAGTGCATAATCTAAATATATAAAAGGAAAGAGTGACTGACTGACTGATCAATCAACGCCCAGCGTAAACCGCTGGACGAATTAAATTGAAATGTGTCATACAGGTAGGTTTTAAGGCGTAGAGATCCGCTAAGAAAAGATTTCTGCACGCGGGCAAACCCGCAAGCATAAGCTAGAATAGTATATAGGGAAACACTGATCATTTTCTGTAAGGCGCTACAAAGTGCGCGCAGGTCCTCTGGTACAATAATATACATCATATTATATTTTCCAGGTGGTGGTATTGGTATGGAGCGAGTGGTGATGCTTTACTTGGGTTTGGACAACATCAGAAAAACATCAATGTTCCCGCGCGATCCCAAACGATTGACTCCTTAGTGGAATACATTGACTATTTGATGTAATACATTGACTATTTGATGTAATTCATTGACTATTTGGTGGAATCGATTGACTAGTTGATGTAATACATTGACTATTTGATGTAATTCATTGACTATTTGGTGGAATCGATTGACTAGTTGATGTAATACATTGACTATTTGATGTAATACATTGTCGCTTTGATGTAGTCGATTAACTTTTATAATAATGTTGAAATATATAAATTAATAACTTATTTTCGTGTTTTATTTACTAAATACAACCCTATTGGGTACCAACAACATCAGTAGTTTGGTAGCAAATTATATAATTATGCCTAAGCTCTCTATTTGAGGTTTTTGAAAATCTTTTTATAAGTTTGATCTATTAGATTATATTAGAGTTTTCGGGTGGAAAAGTCAACATAATCACATGTTTATGATGTTATCTGATTTTTTCTGCGAGGTTGCAGCCCCTCAAGCACAGTCGCTGCGTAGACTTGTCTTGTTGTCAAGTCAACTGTCATCCCATACATTCACAATAGTACAATGTATGGGATGACAGTTCTACTCTTGACCATTTCACCATTAGTATATTTCATGAATCTGATTGGGACCCGGCCAGGAATGTTCACTCCTAGCCGGATCATAATCAGTATTGTTACTCGAAAAGTATAAGGCACAAATTCCTGGGATAAGTGGCACTAATTGGCGCACAATTAAAATGATGAATTTGTGCCACAACAGAATCTGCGATTTCTAAGGTGGTCCGGCCAGGAATGATCACACCATGTGTTATGCTACGGCCACAGGTGTTTTAAAAATAACCTTTTAAATGGGCTAAATAAGGGGCTG
Organism: Hemithea aestivaria; assembly: GCA_947507615.1. Classification (NCBI taxonomy): domain Eukaryota; kingdom Metazoa; phylum Arthropoda; class Insecta; order Lepidoptera; family Geometridae; genus Hemithea; species Hemithea aestivaria. Next base: position 2,146,365 of record OX382351.1, on the reverse strand, counting down.
CGCAGACGACAGACTATCCATGACGCACTTTTTAGTCTGTGAAAATAGAACCTATGCAATTATATGCAGTAACGCACACGACGCGCAAAAAGTCCGGCGCACAAATAATCCGTGTAATTCGGGCAGACCGCACCGCACCGCGCCGCTCCGCACAAAAAGTGTGTGAAAAAAATTGAACGTTTGCTTCAACGCGCGCTAACGCAGACGGCAAACACTTTAGTCTGCAATCTGCATTTGCTAGTGGTGGACGTAACGCTTCTTTCTTCTTCTTTTTCTGTACTTCATGTACAAAATAATACTTCGCGATCTCTGCACGATTTCCATAGCGTCTACGTCCAGCCCTGGATTTACACTGGGGGCATTCGGGGCGAGTGCCCAGGGCGGCAAATTTTCAGGGGGCGGCAAATTTACTGAGGGCGGCAAATTTCGAAACGAGAAAAAAATATTCAATCCATAAACATCCGATGTTGAATTAAAATTTGTATTCTCAATCACGCTGGTTATTATTATAATTTTTTTTTTGCGCTCATAATAAGAAGTCTGGAATACTGGCCACAGAAACTCAAGATTTTTGCTCCAAACGAGCTATCCGTCCACTTTCCGTAGCAAGACTTTTCTCGGCACTTGCAGCTAGTTGCTCGCCTTCTTTTTTTTTTATTTTTGGCACTCAAAACGAACTACGCACTCACTTTTTGCAGTCAGATATACAAAATTTTCTTGGTGCTCGCAGCTAGCTTCTCGCGCTTTGAATAATATTTTTTTTTTATTTTAACACTCGGAGCAAACTATGCATCCATTGTTTATATAGTCAGAAAAACAAAATTTTCTCGGTGCTCACAGCGATTTTGGCACTCAGGGTGAAGTATGCGCCCACTGTTGTGTAGTCAAATATACAAAATTTTCTCGCTCGCAGCAAGCTGCTCGCAGTCTTTTTAGTCAACATAATATTATAATTTTCTTGCCACTCCAAGCGAGTCTTACGCACACCTGTCGTAGACAGATAGATAGGTAGATAAAACACTTTATTGAAACATTGAAAAATAAACTTAAACATAAAAACCCGGTATTATAATCTATGTGTCACAATTCACAATCAGCGGTCTTATTGTAGTTAGCATTATAAAATTTCTCAATTATAATTTCTCTTTTTTCAAAGCAAGCTATACACACAGCTTTCGTAGTTAGATGTATATATTTTTTTTTATAAATATTCATAATTACGTATAATATGAAACAACTCGACAACAAATTTCTTAGCAAAATGTTTAGCCGATGAGCGTTTATAAATAATATTTCAGCGGAGGGGGGCGGCATTTTCTCACTGCCCAGGGCGGCATTTTGGTTAAATCCGGGCCTGTCTACGTCCCTACAGCTCTGCCGACAGAATGATCGAAGATGTGCGTCGTGTGCGTTGAGTCTGTGAAAAATCCGCAACCGACTTTTTGCGCGCCATGCAGATTTTTTGTACGCCGCAGACTCGATCGTACAAAAAGTGTGCCGTCTGCGCAGTCCCTAACAGGTAATATTTATGTACTGTTAGCACATATTGTTTTTAATAAATAAATAAATAAATGTAGCCATTATATATGCTGGAGACTAGTACTCCAGAACTGTACTAACAAAAATCCAACTTGCCTGTTGAACACGAAAGATTGCCTTCACATAAGAAATGGGATTAGGTTACAAATAAAAGAAAAAAGTAAAGTTTGGCCATGATTTAATCATAATTGAACATCTAAGTTCACTCTTTACACGAATAGCTTAAATTAACTTAAACATAACTTAGAACTACGATACGAACAGACAGTTGGTTGATCAATTTTGATATAGTTTACAAAAATTGGTATGTTCTCAGTTCTCAACTAGTCACACAGAATCCTGTCATACTGTGACTGATTAAGAAAAAATATTCGCAACGAATAACAGTGGTGACTCGATGCGAATATTTGTCATCTAGTAACATAGCATGTAGATTCTAGACGACGACGCAAAACAAAACGTCTTTTATTACTTTTTTTTTTTTTTTTTTTTTTATGTTATGAAGTAGAAGACGAGCAAGACGCTCTCCTGATGTTAAGAGATAACGGCTGCCCATAATCAGTACAGTGTTACCTAGGATTTCACAATGATGTGAAATTCTAGGAGCACTGCACCAACGCTTCTTACTCAAGAGTCATAAGATGTTAAGACTCTTTAGCCCAGTAATTTCACTAGCTACAGTGCCCTCCTACCGGAGCACAGTAATGTTTGCACATCACTGCTCAGGCGGTAGAATAACTGGCACTGTTGGGGTACCCACCTAGACGACCTCCTGCAAAGGAAGTCTACCCCAAGTTATAAAAACATATTTTCAAAAACGTCACTCTGGAGTTACCCAAAGATGTAAGATCGTCCAGAATCTATATTATGTTACAAGATGACAATAAATATTCGCATCGAGTCACCACTGTTGTTCGATGCGAATAATTTTCTCAACCAGTCAGTGTTACTGGATTTGGTGTGACTTGATGAGAACATGAACAAAAACATGCAAAAAATATTATTTCACAGAATGGAATTGAAATAAGACTTTTTGTCTAAAATGTACGACATTTTAAAGGCTTGTAGAGACTATAGATAGGTAGGTACTTAATTGTTTAGTTTGTGTGTACCTTAATCCGCGTCTCCAGCTCGTGTTTTGTTCTACACAACCAACATAAACATGATCAACAAAATTCTAGGCGATTTTGATGAATATTGATATTATGTTTTTGTTGTACGTGCTTTCCATCGGGAAAGCAAACACATTGTTGGTACAAACAAAATTTTTTAGTTTGACAATGTTTTGTAAAAAATGTTGTCATGTTTTTGTTGATTGTGTAATAAGAACGAGACGCGGCTTTAAACGCAAAACTGAAAATTATTAAAACAAATGCACAAATAAATAACATAATTGTTTAAGCATTATTTAAATAAGTACATAATAGGAACAAGAGGGCATTTTATATAGTAGTAATATGTAAACACAGTAAGTTTTGAAATTTCTTAGAAACAAGAATCTGTTGGTTCAAAGGCGCTGCTGTCGCATAATAGAATGAAAAACTTAACGAAAGTTTTAGTTCTAATTTCGACCACGCGCCAAAAGATTCTTGTTTCACCAAATAGAAAAACTGATTACATACTTAGTAATAAAAAGTTAATCTGTATCAAAAAAGTGTAGTATAAATCTAACCTATTATCACTACACTTTTTCGTAACTTAAACATGTATTTGCAATGTAACTTTATTCAAAAATTTTCATTTACAATTTTTGTTCGAACCCATACTTCAATTTTTACAAAACTACATTACCAATTCATATCAAAACTACTCCGAACAAGAATTGTAATTAAAAATCTGTTTTCTTGCAATATTTACAAAATGTATGATTAATTATAGTTTAATGGTAAATTTAATGATTTTTTTAGAAAAGTTTGGTTATAGAAAATCTACAATCAGAAATGGGATGAGCGTACAAAATCTATATCTAAGGACCTATTGTTATATTTTATTTATAGTTACTATAACTATCTATTAATAGAAAAAAATAAAACATTCTTAAAGACATACAGCGTAAAATTAATATGGAAAAATTTGTCTCTTAAAAGATGTAGCGAAAAAATAAAAAATCTTTCGTGAAAAGCACTCTATAGAGAAGTTAAAAAGTGTTTTTTTAACTTTGTCGGGTAATCCACTACACGACAAATTTAAGAAACATCATTCCTACTTCAGCGCTCTATGACTCTAAGAAAAAAAATTTTTTGTCGGATAATAGTCATAGTTACCATGTCAATGTACAATAGGCTTTTAGAAATGGGATAAATTAGCTATATTTTAAAATGTTAAGTAGTCAACTACAAAGAGATGCATCCATGTTAGGCTTACAAAATGAAGTAAATTTTCATTTGCCACAATGAACTACCCTTGGTTCGTGACATTTCTAGTAGCAATCAAACTTTATATTATCATCGACTCGTTTAATATGCAACAATGATGTATCCCACTACTTTTCCTTAGGTGATACATAATAATGGCATTTAAAATGAATCGAATATAGTATAAGATTTGGTGGATACTGAAAATGTTACGAAGTAAGGGTAAATAATTTTTGCATACAAAAGTTCCTTCATTTTGTAAGACTAACATGGATACATCTCTTTGTAGTTGACTGTACAATTCGAGTTTTTACAATATTTACGCTACTGATTGACATATTTTCGTTTATTTTAATGCAATAATTGGGTCTTACTTTAATTAGATCGATATTATATATGATATTCGAGTATATTAACTACATTATATACTTTGAGCTTTAATGAAAAATGATTAATATTATAAACAAATCTGCGCTCTGTAGGTCTACTGAAAAAATGTCATTTTTAATCATAACTAGCTGCACCCAGCGATTTTACCCGCAGTACTTATGTAGCCTATGTGTTATTCCAGGGTCTAAGCTATCTCTATACAAAATTTCAGCTCAATCGGTCCACGGGTTTAGGCGTGAAAGAGTAACAAACATCCAGACATCCATTCTTACAAACTATCACGTTTATAATATTAATAAGATAGGTTAGACTTTGACCAAGATTTCGGGTGATGTTAAACGACGATGCGTTCGTAGTTGGTAGCAGACTAAACTTAGAAGGCGGGATAAAGCCTTACCTTGCTTCACTGAATGTTCAGTACATACTTATGCCAAATTTGAGCGTAATCTTTCATCAGCCTGTTAAATGCATTGAAATTTGGCATGTAGGTAACTCAGACCACGGTAAAGAGATATACAGTAATGTGACTCCCTAGAAGCGGTTGAACTCAAGGTCGCGCGAGTTTGCAACGATTTGGGTAGGGTTCGGAAGGCAGCGAGGTGCCGAATAAGCGTTATTATTGTGAATTACTCAAAATATCAAAAAGAATTAAATACTTTGTGATATTTTTACTAATTCACAACTATTACTCGGAAGCTTACTGCATAAAAACGTCTATTCGTCACCTCGCTGCCTACCGAACCCTACCCAAATCGTTGCAAACTCGCGCGACCTTGAGTTCAACCGCTTCTAGGGAGTCACATTACTGTATATCTCTTTACCGTGCTCAGAACTTGCAGTGTGCAGATATTTTATAATATTTATGGATACATACTTATAGGTATTATAATTTTTGAAGTGAAACTTCTTTATCGGCGTTGGAGAAAAATTTACCGTCACATTTTTCGGTTACGCGTCACATTTTTCCGTTACGCGCTATCTTTTGTTTCTTGCCCCTACCAAGGTTGGTTCAGACGAAGAGTACTTTCACTTTCTCCAATGAACATGAATTTAAAAAATTTATAAATTTAAAATATAAATTTAATTTAATTAAAGAAGTTTCACTTCTTACGTGTGTACACTAGTACACGCACACATTTTTTTATTATATTATGAATACAAAAATCACATATATTTATATAATACAATATTTAATGTATTTCTATACTAAATTTCAATCACCAATTTTCAAAAAAACAAATAAAAATTGGCGTTAAGCATATTAACTAGAATAGCTCAAAATTCACTTTTTTTTTCTTAGGTTAATTTCAAAATCTTAGTTTCAAAATTAAAAACTAAATTGGGGTTATTCCGAAATACTTAAAACTAAGTAATTGTTTGTTGAGTGCACTTAAGTTTAGTTTCACTAAAACACTTGGAATTTTTTAGTTTTTAGTCATCACAATTTTGCACCATTTTTAGCACTGGTATACTTAAGTACTATAGATATTTTAAGTACCATTTTATAAAATTTAAGCACATTTTTTTTGCAAAGTAAGAAGACGAGCAAGACGCTCTCCTGATGGTAAGAGATAACGCTGCCCATAATCAGTACCGTGCTACCCAGGATTTTACAATGATGTAAAATTCTGGGCGCATTACACCAACTTTAAGTTTTGTTATTTAAGTATGTATTATATAGGTTAGCCTTTGACCACGATCTCGCGTGATTTTAAGCGACAATGCGGTCGTAGATGGTAGGAGACTAAACCTAGAAGGCGGGATAAATCCCTCTCATTTATTAAAGTTAGATTTTGATCTATTTTTATTACTTTTCAACTCCATTTTACCATTTTTGAGGACTTTTGTAGGCATTTATAATTTAGTGTTCCTTGTATTTTTCCCCATTTAAATTTATGTTATTTGTTTAAATTATCACAAATGTAACTAACGAATATTTTAGTTATCAAATTAACACAAACGCGGAATTAAAACTTAAATTGATCAAAACTTGAAATGTAATTATAATAACTAAATACCAGTTTATGAATTTTGATCATAATTTTTTTTTTACTTTTACACTGATAACATTATTTACACCATTTCAACTGTATTTCACAATTTTATGCAACAGTTCGCTATTTTCAGATTTTTTATTTTATTTCACTTATGACCATTTTTCACCATTTTTGACGCACATTTTTTCAAAATTATCCAAACAAGTTCTTGAGGTCATGCTCGTACATGGCTATGACGAGCATGATGCCTATCCCTGAGCCGAGTCCCAACAGTTGCAGCAGACACTGGCAGAAAGTGCCTTCTTTACTGTGGGATGTGCTTAGTTCGGGCATCTGTAATGAAGGAAAAATTATTGAAAATACGTAAAAAAATCAACTTGATAACTATAATAATAAATAAATAAATAATAAAATTTATTGACTCAGAAATAAATAGGCACAGTTTACAAATCTTAATAGGCTTACTTAGTATCATGCATTCATAAACATAAGAGGCTTTTAATTTAGTAACCTTTATATTGTAAACATTATAATGTAATATGTTGTGAACATTAGACTAATTGTTTCATTTGGACACACTATAGGAGTGATGGTGGCCGTGCTAGTAATCAAACTGTGTTACAGCCACCATTTGCCCCCCGTTTGGCAAAAAGACATTATGGTATCATTACTATGACATTAACTTTAAATACAAAGCTAGAAATGTATTACAATATAACAGAAATTGCTATAAAAACAAAATTAAATAATAATATTGATGAGAAATTGATGAGATTTTACAATAAAGTTTTAAATTGAGTTAAAAGTTTATTTCAACCATTGAATTTAGATAAAGATTTATAACTCTACGGGTTCTGGAGAAAATGGGTCTTGACAGAGAGACGGACGACCGAGTGATATATATAAGGGTTTCGTTTATTTTCTTTCGACTTAGTAAACTAATAGTACGGTGACTAAATTTGAAAGGGGGTTGACCATACATATATTACAGAAAACTCACAAACATTGACAAGACTGTTTAAATTTGACCAGGGACACCAATTTAACACAAATTTTGCAGAAAACTTACCAAATTTAACGACGACTGACCAGTATGATAGAGGACTGACTGTATTTCATAGACGTGGCACTTATTTTGAGATGATGCTCAGTGAATTGATAGAAAAATGGCTAAAATTAACTAGAAACTGACCAAATTTGGTAAAGGTGACACCAATCATGATGAGGTACCAACAAGAAAACTAACCAAATTGGACAAGGGTAAGACCAAATATAACAAAAAACTGTCTAAAATTGGGCAGGGACACAAATTAAACAGAAAGCTTACCAAATTTCATAGATAGTAGACCAGTAATGTGTGATGCCCTATAATACTTACCAAATTTGATAGATGACTGAATGAATGACCAAAAACGCGTGTAATCCTACAATATAAGTAGTTACTCACCATATCAACGAGTGCAATGTACAAGAAGCTGCCGGCGGCGGCCGCGAACAGCCAGCGGGTGGCAGTGGGCGCGTGCCCCGCCATCACGCCGCAAACCATGCCCGCCAGACACAGCACTGATGATAGGATGTTATAGAACACCGCTCGACGGACTGACATGCCCGCTTTGAGGAGGACGGCGAAGTCTCCTACGAGAAAATACAAGTTAAAAACATATAAATAAATTTATCATAGGAAGGCCTAAGAAGCGATGGCGAGACGATTTAGACACACACTAGATCGGCTGGCTCGAGGTGATGCAGGAAAGGGATAAGTGGAAGGAAAATTTAAATTTCGCGCAACGATTTGCTTAGAATACCCAGACACTATCTTAGTAGTAGTCCTTACCACTAGTCATAAATTAATCACCCATATTAGAAGGAAGGAGGGACCCAAGATCGACCCTTGGGGAACCCCAGATGTAACAGCGACATTCTTAATTTGGTGACCTTGAAACACAACTTTTTAAGACCTATTGTGTATGTAGGATGTAAACAATCGCAGTGGATTTTCTCTTTTAGCAATAAATTCAATCTTATAAAGAAGCATTTTCATGATGTACTATGTCAGATGCTTTCTAAAAATCGATATAGATCTACTATTTTCCTCATAGAATTGTTCTAATGGGGTAGTAATTTACTTCAAATACTATATTATTGTAGCATAAAATAACAATAATTAGTTAGCCTGTCATTCTCACCCAATTCATGAGGCAGCTCATGGCATAGTACAGCGATAGCCGTGGAAAATCCACCGGCCAAGTCTGACGTGAATGCAGCGCCTGAAAACAAACATAAAATGATATAAAACAGTTGATGGAATTGGGCGTTACTTTGCGAGATTTCCGCATGATAATAATTATTCATCATCATCTCAGCCATAGGACGTCCACTGCTGAACATCTCCCCTTTGGACTTCTATATGTACCGGTTGGAAGCGACCTGTATCCAGCGTTTTCCGGCGACCCTTATAAGGTCGTCTGTCCACCTTGTGGGTAGACGTCCTACCCTGCGTTTGCTAGTCCACGGTCTCCACTTTTTGACCCTATTGGCCATTTGCTAATTAGCATCCAATTATAATAATTATTAATTAAATATAATTATTTTAAATAGTTAAAGAGAATAAATCACTATTTATCGACACAAATAAAATGTTCTTGGAGTCATAGAGTGCAAAAGTTAAAAGACGTTTCTAGGACACAAAGGCCACTATTAGCAGTTAAAACCGCTGCTAAATTAGATTATTTATTAACCATAAAAATTACAATTGTTACCATAATGACGTGTCATTTAAACAATAAAAATTAAAAATAATGAATCATTAATGACTTAGAGAACATGACAACAAAAATCAAATTAAAACCTAAAAAATATAAATTAGATGACGTCTCAAAATATACACTCGCGCACAAACTTTATTATTGACTGGATATGAACTTTTATCATTGCCGACTCTACCTAGTGTGGAATAAGGGCAGAATGAAGTATGCTGGCAACAGAAGAGCGCTCCGGCGTACCCGCTGCCCCGGAATTATGGCGTCCCGCAGGAACCCCCAGGTTTTTAGTGGGTATCCCCGCCGCAACCATCTTCGGCGGGGGAGTCCCAAATATCGCCCTGCACCCTCCGGCGCAGGATAACGACGATGCGTAAGGCATTTTTCCTAGGATACGAAAAAAGGGATAAAATGTGCTTACCTATAGCCATGCCGTCGGTAAAGTTATGGAGTCCATCTCCCATGATGACCATCCAAGCCACGGAGGCGATAGACGAGGGAGGCGCGTGGACGTGGCCGTGCGCGTGGGAGTGCCCGTGGTGAGCACGGGAGTGTTCCCTGGAAGAAATTGCATCAATACTATAAGTCAGTTATTACCGGGAGTAGACTTCTTTTGCAGGAGGTCGACTAGGTGGGTTATTCTACTGCCTCAGCAGTGATATGGCAAACATTACTGTGCTTCGGTAGCAAGGTACTCTAGCTAGTGAAATTACTGAGCGGAAGAGTTAACATCTAATGACTCTTGAGTAAGAAGCGTTGGCGCAGTGCCCTTAGATTTTGTGGCACTGTACGGATTATGGGCAGCGTTATCTCTTACCATCAGGAGAGCATCTTGCTCGTCTTCTGGCTATGGTCCCACCTGAAGGAGAATGACGACGCGGCCTAAGTTGGTATATATGGAACTGTTATCACTCGACTTAAAAACTATAACCATTTAATATTTTACAGGGAATACTGAGTCAGGTAAGGAGGTCCGTTCCTTCGTCGTACAGAGGAAGAAATTGGAACCAAATCCCAATTATTGAAAAATAGTTAAAAACTCACCTCAAAATAATAGTATAACTATCGCCATCCTTCAAATCCTTGGCACCTTCTTCTTTATGCTTAATATTATTCATTTCCACGACAGCTGGCGTTTCAGACTTCAGCAGCCAATCCCTGGCAGTCGGTTCGTTCTCCTTTCCTTCTGTATTTAGTGCGATAGAGGAAACTACGCTTACAGAATTGTGGTTAGCAGTTGGTTTAGGACTTGGTGGAACATGGCCATCTCTCATGTGATGATCATCATGAGTATCAGTGTCTATCTCGTCGTAACAATAAGGATATTCGGAGTATTTGTGCTTGCACGTTTTCGTCGTAGGATCAGCTTTTTCATCCCGTTTAAAGATCTTCATTAGAGAATTCGACGCGTTCGCTGCAGGACCTTTACTTGAGCATCCACTTTCGTCTTTCAGCACTCTGACGCGAGGGGGAAGTTTATCGTCTTCCAGTTTTTGACGACGTTTCCTCCATTCAACGACAACCGTCAGACCCTTTTCAGTGAAATAGAAGAAGACTACCCCAAGCATCGCTGTCAGTCCCTTCCACATTCCATCATCATGCGATGCTTCCGTTAAAGCAGTTCCATGAGAATGGTCGTGGTCTAATGGACTCATAGCGTGAGGAAGAAGATGGAGCAACGCATCACCACACAAAGTTCCTACAGCTAACGCTACTAAATACTGCAGTAGAAGATTATAATAAGTCTTGTGCATAATTGGTATCACTGCTACTCCTAGTAGACCACACGCGCTTATCAATGCTATACTTAAAGAAGAGTACAACCATACTTGGTACATGTTTTTCGTCTCGTTCTTTTTAAATCCTACTGAGTCTATCCTAAGGTGTGGCATGTTATCCTGGATCACGCATCCTTGTCTTTCGATGCTGGTTTGGGCAACGAATTTTTGGTATAAAAGTATTGGGCAGATGTTTTGGAGTGTGTCTTTTGATATGACGTCTTCGTCGTGGTCTGAGTGACCGTGGTCGTGACTGTGCGGTTTTAACCTAGTGTTTACTGTTGAGATTAGGTCCTTGCTGCTTACGCACTGGAAAGATAGAAAAGATGAATTAGATAAGGATTTATTGCACTGAACATGATCCATTATGTGTAAAATTGGCGTTTTTAAAAGTTTATGCTTGATATATTAATAATCAAAAAGAGATTTTTCACAATACGTACTGATACTAATTAAAGCAAAACATATTTTTACATTCAAAATGTATGGCAAAGCTAAAATCTTCTACAGAACGTTTGTCAAGACGTTGCGCCTTGAAATCGATGAGACGATCTTGAAACTCTATATTATGCATCAAAAATTAATATGAACAAGTGTCATTGGACGATTTGGATTCCAGTCTTAATCTAAGCCTCTGTTAGTACATCTTTATAATATTAAATAACAATGTCATACTTACGTCAATCTCTTCCTTATCATGAAGAAGAGTGTTCTTAGTCTGTTTCCCACCATTAACATAACCGTCTAGCTCCAAATCCTTCAGCATATGATTGAAACCGGTCAAATTAATCGTCATACTGCCTTCATCACCATACTTCTTGAAAATCTCGTCCACGTAGAACGAATTCGGGTTCTTAACTTCTCTCTTGCTCCTGGTGCGAATCTTTTGGAGTTTCTGATGATATCTCACTCTGGAATCGTGTTTTCTCTTTTCATCTAGGTCTATCGTCAAGTGGTTGGATTCTATTGGTTCAAAGGTGAGCAGTTCTTCTGTTTTCATGTCCACGTGCGAGCCACAGGTGTGGGCAGCGCATAGTAGACAGAACATGCACACGGTTACGATGTGGTGTGACATTTTTACTCTTACTCCTAAATTTTCTTACGTTAAAGGTTTAGTCTGTTGGACTCATTGGCGATTCTGTGGACAATAGAAGATAATTGTTAGTTATGGAGTAATTTAGCCGTGATTTATTGAGTTTTACGGTTTATGGTATAATAAATGGTGTGGTGGTGAGATCATAGTCATAATCTTATGGTGACCTTGACTCAGTATTTTCACACTGAATAAAAGCGAAAGATGGTTGTTACTTCTACGTTTTTACGGTTAACGGATTAGGCTGAAATTTGGTTTAGTACCTACCTATGTAGGCAATTATTTATAACTAACTGCGCCCAGCGGTTTTACCCGCAGTACTTATGTAGTATATGTGTTATACCAAATTTCAGCTCTATCAGTCCACCCGCTTAGGTGTGAAACAGTAACAAACATACATCCATCCATTCTTACAAACTTTAACGTTTATAATCTAGACACGCGGCAGCGAGTCAAGCCAAGTTCAAGCAAAGGAACTGGCGACCGCGCCGTGTGTTATATTACAGGAACCGTCCAAAGCGCGTTTTGACGACTTTTTACACCCTCGTTATACAAAAACTATTACACATAGACAAGTTAAATTTGGCACATATACTTAAATATACGAACTATATCTCTGTTCCAAATTCCAATAACACAGCTCAAACGGTTATTTAGATATAAACATCCAGTAATCGGTGAAGTTAATACATACTGAGGGATAGATCAAAAGTAATATCCCAGTTCCAGATGACCTAGAAAGCTGAAATTTGGCATCCCGATAGGTAATGTCGTAGTAACAAAGGGAAAAATCAGAAACTAGTATTTTTTTATCATTTTAAATTATTATTAATTTTTAAAAAAATGTATGTAATTAAAGTTTGGGACGCCTAGGTACGCATAAAGCAATACATGATGCATGTTGCTATAATTTTTGTGTAGGCGGCTATTTTCTGTTAGATACTACGAAGTGCGCGCGAGTCCACTATTCCTACTAATATAATTATAAATACAAACTTTATACCTACTGTACGTATGGATATATGTTTTTTACTTTTTCACGCCTAAACGGGTGGGCCGATTGACTTTAAATTTGGTATAATAAATATAGCTTAGACCCCTGGAATAACATAATATACACTACTGTACCAAACTGTATAGCGGGTAAATCAGCTAGGCACAACTAGTCACTAATAAAAATAGGCTCCTGGTACCTACGTAACAATTGTATATCCTATGTAAATACCTATCAATATATCGACTCACCAGCATCAAGGCGGCTCAGTAACATAGAGGTAATAATATTAACATTGTTTACAATAAAAATAATGTATGTATATCGCCTTAGGTGCTAGTTGGTGTAAACATTTTAGATACCTACGTACCTGTAACGTATAGTCATAATATTATAGGTATGTGGCGGTATCTGGGGGCACGGCAGTGCCCCCGCCAAGTCGTCGTCATTACAAGTCTTGTCGTCTTAGGTTTCTTTTGATCGAAATTCTAATCCAGTTCCAGATGATCTAAAAAGTTAAATTTCCATCCAGGTAGGCGGTAGGTATAAGATAGCTGGGTGAATATAGATATATTTATCAGTAACTAGTATTAAACTAGTTTAAAAATCAATTGATTAGGTACAATATTCAAATTAATAGTACACATGAATGCTATATATAAATAAGTACTAAATTAATTATAGGTATAGGTATATCGAAGCACGGCGAGTGCCGTGGAGCAGTGGGGTGGGGGGAGGTGCAATAAAATAATCATTTGGTATTAATCTTATTATGACTGAGTGTCTTAAACCTATTGCATACTAAAAAGTACTGTACAAAAAGCAATGATATCCCATCAAAAACATAAATGTGAAAAGAGAGTTCAATATTACGATGTATGTACTCATAGTTATTTTAATTCTATTATATTAATGTAATTATTAATATTAATTCTAAGTGATAAGAAGAAATAATCTTTTAAGTTGTAATAAAATATTTTATGTTGTAAATATTTTTCAGGACTGACCATTGAACTTGGCACCCATTTAGATCTCACTTCTTTTGTCGTTGAAGTCAACTACCAAATCATAGGTAACTATGAGTACATACATCGTAATATTGAACTTGGCTCTCTTTTCACATTTATGTTTTTGATGGGATATTAATAACTAGTAACATAACAAATAGACTCTTAAACGTAAATTATAATGAACAAATATATTAAAAACGCTGAGGTTAGGTACTTTTGTCCAATAAATCTAAGTAGGTGCAAAAGACGAAGTATATTTCGTTCTCCTGGGTACAGTCAACGCCTTGCCCTGGTGACCTAATCAGCAGTCATCACGTCCTAACCTCTCAAGAGAATTTATTAATACATATTGCAGTAAATGTATGTATGTACTATGTACTGGTATTAAGAGCGTTTATATAGAGTGACGCTCTCTCGTTTGCACTATTTGACAAATTTTGAAATATAAATTCATAAAATTAATTTATTAAAAATTCCTTAAGACCAGCCTTGCATAATATTATTGCACACAATTTAAAAGTGTTTTCAGTTTGATATATTAACAATTGGCATGATTAGAATTGTTGAAAAAAATTTTTTTTATTTATATTGCTACCCCTTGCCTTTTTTTTTAATATATCACTTTTAAAATGTGTGCAATAATATTATGGAGGGCTGGTCTTAAGGAATTTTCAATAAATTAATTCTATGAATTTATATTTCAAAATTTGTCAAATAGTGCGAGCTAGAGAGCGTCACTCGATATATACGCTCTTAATATTGCAGATAATGTATGTTATGTACGTATGTAGGTATGTAGGGCATTACATATAACTGACTGAAGAGTTATGACCGAGAGTAACCGAGTGAACTCTATAGTTTTAATACACAGCTGTTAAAATAACAATATTCATAAGTCATTATTTAATTTATAAACTCTACATGAAGCTGTTTAAACATAATAATGTAACTGCATATTATTAGGTATGGTTTAAGGAGGTTAGACTGATATACTGAATTGATTTTCACGATTGCATAAAGAATTATTAACAGTGAATTTAAATCGTTTTTATGTGTGTGACGTTTTATATTTTCGTCATAGTTATTATGACTCAATTTTAATTTTTTTTTTTGTTAAATTTACTGTATCTAATAATATAACTTTTACGTAATGAAGAAATTACACGTGTTAATATTTTATATAGGTACGTAACGTAATGGTATAATAAATACAGATTAAACATAATATTGATCACGGAAAAAAAAACATTAAAAATGTATTACAGAAGTTTGTGAAGGTCGAGCAAATTACATGAAAAAACAAAAAAAAACACTAAACAAAAAAAGACAACACAACAACATTTCAAAAAAAATTTACTCAAATTTTCTGCTCTAAAATTGTAACATTGAACCTTGGACCTAACTTTTATGATACAGCTGATGGAAAGTGCAGATGCGGTCGACAATATATTAAAAACAGTAAAAAAAAAATATACAATATGATGTGTCCGCCTATTATAATTATAATTAGGTATAACAGATTAAGCATTAAGCAAGATAAAAAAAGGCAAACAATTTATAATAACTATAGTAATATTAAATGAAATAACCGTAGTTGAACCAAATAAATAAAATTAAGGAGGGATTGAACCCGCCTTCTAAGTTTAGTCTGCTACCATCTACAGTCGCATTATCGATTAACATCGCGCGAGATCGCGGTCTAAGCCTTAGGGCTTGTTCACGTGTACCCGCGGGCGCGGGCGCGGGCGCGAAATATCAAACATACGACGCGCTATGAAAGTGTTTACGTACAACGCACGTGCGGTGTAAGCAAAGTTTGTCGCGCCCGCGCCCGCGTGTTATAGCGTGAACAAGCACTAAGCGTTGGCCCACGTGAACGCGCGGGCGCGAAATATCAAACATACGACGTGCTATGAAAGTGTTCACGTACAAACGCACGTGCGGTGCAAGCAAAGTCTGCCGCGCCCGCGCCCATGCGTTCACGTGCACAAGCCCTTACCTATAAAGTGTACGAGTAAAAAAAATAGTCCGTGTTTTTCCATATAAACTTTTTCTCAACTAAACTAAAAAGCAGTATCAAAAACGTTCATTAGGCCAATCCAATAAGGCGATCGCCCAATTAGGCACAGCTGGCACAAAAAGACATAATTGTCTGACATAAACTTTTTTCACGTTTGGCAACGGCCTTGTCCTACATAGTTTGTGGTCAGTGGTCATTGGTTAGTCAGATTACTATTGTTATGGTATTGGAGACGTATTTATTAACCCCCGACGCAAAAACGACGGGGTGTTATAAGTTTGACGTGTCTGTCTGTCTGTCTGTCTCTGTGTGTGTGTGTGTGTGTGTGTGTGTGTGTGTGTGTGTGTGTGTGTGTGTGTGTGTGTGTGTGTGTGTGTGTCTGTCTGTGGCATCGTAGCTCCCAAACGGATGAACGGATTTTGATTTAGTTTTTTTTGTTTGAAAGTAGAGTTAGTCGGGAGTGTTCTTAGCCATGTTTGGTGGAAATCGGTCCAAGATGGCCGCCGCTACAAAATGGCGGATTACTTTTTTCTTCCACGACCCCCTCAATATGGGTATCAAATGAAACCTATAACTACCCATATATATTATATATATATGGGTAGGCTTAACGAGTAGAATACAGCCAACTACATAAAATTTAAAATACAAGATGGCCGCCATCAAAAAAATTGTGAATTACGTATTGCGTTGGGGGTTTTTTAAATTTGTAATTTAATTCACTTGTTATCAGTTTCTTAATTTTATTACTAAATCGATAAAACTAGTCTTAAGGCCCTGTAGTAATCTCGTCGACCTGAAACTGCAACATATAGGTTTATCACACACGCTTATTTCGCTTCGCTATGAGAAGAACGAGCAAGAAACTCATAAGGATTGCATTTTATAAATATAATGTGTTTATCTTGGTTACATAATTTATTATACGTTTGAGGTTTGAAGTTGTTACCAGCTGGTTTATCATGCAGAGTGTAAGTAAAGTAACCTGTTCTGTTGGAGTATAAAACTCCAATTATTATTATTAAAAATTCTCAGAGCGCGCCCAAGACTTTAAACTAGTGTACTCCACCTCTAAAACAGCAAAGTTTACCCAATAAAACGATGAACTGATAAAATATTACTGCATCTGCGGATGAGTGCTTCGGCGTACCCGCTGCCCCGGCACTATGGCGTCCCGCAGGAACACCCCCAAGTTGTTACATACCGCCCTGCGGCCCCCGGCGCAAGGTGACGATGCATAACGCACTTTTCCACGGACAAAAAAAAGACAAAAAAATATGAGTGTTCCTGCGGAACGTAATCAGGGTTGCACGTCGAAGCACTCATCCGCGGGCCAGTTCTCAAATTTAACCAATAACTCTATCATTATGCAATGATGCCTATAATATACTTATTACACGGCAAATATTATGTAACTCCTATTAAAGGAGATTAGAGAAATCTTACTTCCATATTCCTCAATTTGAATAGAGTTGAGATGAAGCCATTTTGAATTGAGTAACGAAATGGTGATCAGAGTAAGCGCAGGATAGAGATGCTTTGAGGTGGCTTTTTGCCCAGCAGTGGGACAGTATAGACAAAAAATTTAAAAGAGTGACACATTACATTAGCGGATGCTAAGAGAATTAGTCAAGAGAATAAGATTTTTTTTCAAAATGTATTAAATCCGATGCTGTACTTTCTACATACTACTGTTATGTAATGCTCAAAATTGAATCTATAATCTAAATATAGAAAAGGAAGGAGTGACTGATCTATCAACGAACACTTAAAATCGCTGAACGGATTTGCTTGAAATTTGGAATATAGATAGGTTTTATGACGTAGACCTCCGCTAAGAAAGAATTTTTCCACGCGGGCGAAGCCGCGAGCATAAGCTAGTGTATATAATATATACATTATAACTAGCTGTGCCCAGCGGTTTTACCCGCTGTCCTGTAGCCTATGTGTTATTCCAGAGTCTAAGCTATCTCTATACCAAATTTCAGTTCAATCGGTCCACCGGTTTAGGCGTGAAAGAGTAACAAACACACATCCTGACATCCGGACATCCATTCTTACGTTTCACGTTTATAATATTAGTTATATAACAGGCAAAAAATTCAAGTAAACAGTTTAATAATAATCAATAATAATTATTCGATAATTATATAAAAGTATGCTACTCGTTAAGTACCAAGTGACACTGTTCGTCACAGTTCGTTGGATGTGACTCGCGTTCAATTCGTTCCACCAATCTTTGTGTTGTTTATTTGACATCTATTGATGATTTTTAGTTGAACATTAGAATAGACTAGTAGTTCGCCTCGAACTGGGACCTCGCAGCCCAATTTCCGTGGTAAACCTTAGACTTTAGGCCTCGACTAAATATATCCTAATACAAGAACTTTAACATTAATAATATTAAAACTCAAAATACAAAAATTCAGAGAAATTAAAACTCAATAAACCTACGTACCGAGATTTTTAGAATATAATCCTTTTTAGAGTTTCGTTCCTCTGAAGGAAAAAACGAAACCCTAATAGGATCACGATTTGGTCATTCGTATGTCTGTCAAGACCCATTTATACTCTACATCCCGTAAAATTGTATATTTTTACCATAATACACAGGTCTATGGCCGCTTGGTACCCGTAAAATTAAACTTCTAAGTTAACGTAGAAAAATATACACCCGTTTATCCTTCAAAAACGTACCTACATTTTTTTGACCCTCTAAATAAATCAACATTCATAGGGAACTTGCCGTTACCATATATTTATGAAATTTGGCAGACTATAAGTACATATATTTTAAATTCGGGAAAACTTCTGAAAGCTATACATTTGAATTAATTCATCTAAAAATGGCTCTATTTAAAGTACGTAAACATCGAAGTTAAGCAATATTATGTGCGTACGTATTTGGATGGGCGCGTACGTAGTGATCTCAACATTTTGCTGACTTTTTTGAAGAGACACCAGCGGCCCGCGATGCATTATGGTGTGCTCGTGCACCTTTATTGTTGAATGTGCCGGCACAAACAATTACTCTAAGTTTTAAAAAGTTATGCAGACAGACTACTCAAATAACCTTACTGCCAGCGAAAAAGCAGAGGCTCTCAACTCTAAGAGTTCGCTTTGCTCGGTCGATGATATAATGTATGTATTCATATAAATTATGTATTTAAATTATATTTTATAACAAAACGATTCAGCGAGTTTTTTTTATTCTATCACCACTTCCACAGACATTGTTACCTGCTTATTATTGTTTATGGTCTCCACTTTCATGTTTTATCAGTGGCCGTAGCATGCCACACAGAATCCCGACCAAACTTCAAGAGTAGAACTGTCATCCCATACATTCACAAAACTACAATGTATGGCATGACAGTTCTACGCTTGACATTTCAGCGGGATCTCGTTTGGCATGCTACGGCCGCTGTAAAATATTATTTTACTTGACAGCAAGTTATAGTCCGGTACATTGTGTTCGGGACTATTTATACAAATTTTTAGGCAATGTGACGTAGTTATGTCGTCTTAATAATATTATATTATAATTATGCCTATACTACTAAATCCAACTTTGGTTGCTTGCCATTAGCGATGGGCATAAAATAACGCTATTAATAAGGTTTTTATTTTAAATAACTATTTTACTTTATTATTTTTATTTTACTTAAATTAAATAACATTCATTATATTTTATCGATCGAGCGAAATGAGGTTTATAAAAAGATTAAAAAAACAGCACAACACGTGTACTTACCTACATGTATGTGACACCTATCCCAATAGCGAACTTTAGGCGGCCGGACTATAATTGACGCAATTATTGGTATTACGCAATGTACTAAAAAATAATGTTATTGAAAATAAAATAAATTGCTTGAAATTCTCGAATTATTGGACTTTATCGCTATTAATTCTTTAGCTTGATCTTCTTGCCTGCTCTTTCTTGTCTGTAGGATCTTTCTCAAACTTAATGTTTCTAACAAATTGTGGAAAACATTATAAATTAGTCATCTTTATAACTCTACAACCCTTGGATCGATTTGGCTCATTTTCGTACAAGAGAATTCTTTTAGCTTATACTACCTGATCGCAAAGTTCCATTAAGATTGGAACTTTGGTAACGTTGTAATTAAGCATTTTCTTTAACTCTAGAACCCTTCGACCGATTTGGCTGATGTTCGAACTTAAAAATTCTATTGACTTAAACTACGTATTTGCAAAGTTTCATAAAGATTGGACCATCGGTTTTCAAGTTATCGCGTAACAAACATACATACAAACATACACTTTTGATAATATATTTATGTAGGTTATAAAAAATGTGTGTATATTAGAAAAAAAATTATCAGAGCACCAGTTTTGAAATTATAGTCAGACCTATCGTAAAGACTTTAAGTCACCTATATCTCTGCAACCCTATGGTCTATTTCGCTATTTTTTTCACTAAAATTATTCTATTAACCTATCTAACTTGTGTGTAAAGTTTCATTTAATTTGGTTTAACCGTTTTTGAGTAAATGTCGATCAAACCTAAGCGCCAGAGGTCAACCGCTAAACTGGTCGTAACGCAGGCTTTTCGCGGCTCTCGACTCTAAGACCTCGCTTCGCTCGGTCGATTACTTTAGTATTATCGAGAAAAAATATTATGTACATAAGTATTATATTATTCAGATTCAGTAGGTATAGTCCGTAAACCTAAAACAACATGTAACCTACCTAGATTCTTTAAGAAAACAAGTTAAATAAATTTAAAATTAAAAAACCCCCAACGCAATAATAATTCACCATTTTGTGGTGGCGGCCATCTTGGATTTTAAATTTATTATAGTGCGTTGTATTCTACTAGTTAAGCCCTTTCATTTGATACCCATATTGACGGGGTCGTGGGAGTATTCCGCCATTTTGTATCGGCGGCCATATTGGACCGATTTCCACCAAACATGGCTAAGAACACTCGACTCTACTTTCAAACAAAAAGAAAATAAATCAAAATCCGTTCATCCGTTCGGGAGCTACGATGCCACAGACAGACACACACACACACAGACACCACAGACAGACACACACACACACACAGACACCACAGACAGACAGACACGTCAAACTTATAACACCCCGTCGTTTTTGCGTCGGGGGTTAAAAATACTTAGTATTCTAAAACAGCGTATAAGAGACCTAATTAAGTATGTGCTGTACCGTTTCACATTGTACTTGGTACACAGTTCAAGGTGTGACAGTGAGGCATGTCCAACGTCCTTAGCCTCGAAGGTGTTTTCCTGGTCATCGGGCGTGAACGTTGATTTGTGTGATTTGTTAATTGATTGTTGTTGTTAGATTTGTTAACTTAATAGGCGATTAACCCCGCTGAAACTACTTTTGTAACTACTCGACTAACACCGGCGCTCGAGTATGGGATAGACTGAAAACCAGCGCTGCGCAGTGGTTTCTCCCTGTGCCGCACAAAGCTGAGTCTATCCCATTTGACAATAGAATTGTTCAAATTGTAAACCTACTTTTTTCTTGTGTATCTTTTCTGTTTTTTAACTGACAATAAATAGATTTTTATTTTTATCAGATAAAAAGCACGACAGCGGTTTTACCCGCTGTGCATAGCCTTTGTGTTATTCCAGGGTCTAAGCTGTCTCTATACCAAATTTCAGCACAATCGGTCCACTCGTTTAGGCGTGAATAAGTTAGCTCTCTCTATGTCTCTCTACATTAAAGACGGCCTTTAGCAGACATTTTGATATTTGACCAATCACTGATCAGATAGTTCTTGGTGTGACCAATAAAGAAGCGTACAAAGGGAACATCTCGTTCGATCTCCTGGGTTATTGTCATTTGGGACACTAAATTTTCGGACACTGTGTCCCAAATGACTCATCTATCTTTATTAATAATAAATCGGTTTAGGCATCACGCACGTAGTTTTCTTTTGTAAACAAATATCTGTAGATCACACAAATAAAATTGTCCCAGTGGAGAATCGAACCCACAAACTTCCACTTCCCAAGCGACCTCTTTACGTCACAGAGTCTGAGGTGGTCACAGTAAATCTACGCGACAGTAAACCTAAGAAAGCGGTCGACATACATAAGTATTAATAACCGTTAACTGGACCGAAACCGCTACGCCGCTAAATGCGCTAACCATGAGTTAGTGTACTGTTAATTTGTTACACTGTGACACGATTTTGTAACTTTAATGGCGTAGTACTTTTAGAGTGATTTTGCACTAAATCCGAGCCCGTAGCTAAGTGCTAAATAAATGTAGATACAGGCCCAATCGCTTGCGACTAAAAAATGCTTAAAAATGTGATCGTTTTTTTTCGTTTTTTGAAATGAAATGAAATGAAAGGATTTATTTGTGTCAAACATGGTAAAATAGGTTTTCTACGACGATATTGACCATCACAATTTTTTTTTTGCGTCAGCCATCCAAGCGAAAATTCGTCTCCGGATTCGTCAGACTACCACAGGTAATAGTGTGGGCTGCGCTGTTCTAAAGCCTATGTGTTATTCCAGGGTCTAAGCTATCTCTTTACAAAATTTCAGCTCAATCGGTCCACCCGTTTAGGCGTGATAGAGTATCCAGACATCCATACATTCTTACAAACTTTCCCGTTTATAATATAAGACTAGCTGCGCCCAGCGGTTTTACACGCTGTCCTATAATAGCCTATGTTATTCCAGGGTCTAAGCTATCTCTATGCCAAATTTCAGCAATCAATCAATCCACCCGTTTAGGCGTGAAAGAGCAACAAACATACGAGTACATCCATACATTCTTACAAACTCACGTTTATAATATTAGTAAGATAAATAAATAAATAAATATTTCAGGACGTTTCACACAGCGCCCCCTAACCCCAAACTAAGCAACATAATGCTTGTTATTATGGTGGTTAGGATAACGGAGGAGCGTATTCGCACGCATAATTTTTTTTGTCCTAATTTTGTTTCGCCGAAAATGTTTCGCATAACTTTTTTTAGCCTAATCATAATTGGGCATAATTATATCTAGACATACTTATGTCTTGCCATATCTGTCAGTTGCCCTAACGTTTTTTAGCATATATTTGTAAAGCATAAATTTGTATGTCATAATATAAGCACGCATAATTTTGTTAGTGCTAATTTAATTTGTCCGAAAATGTTTCGCATAACTTTCTCGGGCATAATCATAATTTTACATAACTATATTAAGGCATACAACTAATATTGTAAGTTAATAAAATGATTTAGGAAAGTAGTTTATGGCACCCAGTAAGACTGACTGTCACAAAACCGACTCGGATAATTTAGGTTAGGTTAGGTTTCACAGTGCCACGGCAGCGGTCAACAAAGTGCCAAAAATGACCATCCACTTTCTAATTCAGAGAGAGTGTAGGGTATAGAGGAGATTAAAATGAAACAACCGCACAGTAGCTAGTGAAGTTACTGGGCTCTTCAGTCTTAACATCTTATTACTCTTAAGTAAGAAGTTATCTCTTACCATCGGGAGAGCGTCTTGCCCGAATTCTTACTTCGTTCTATAAAAAAAAAACCGCGAGAAGGCTAGGTTAGGTTTTAAGTTAGAACATTGAAATTTATAATTCGTTTCTTTTAGTATTAATAATATTTTGCCGATATCCTGGTAATAGTATTATGATAAGATATCACTTTGCTAAAAAATTAGGGCTGGATATATCATTATACTGAAAATTATTAGGGCTGGATATTATTATGTCGAAAAATATTAGGGCTGAATATAATTATGCCAAAAAATTTTATGGTAAGATATTTTAGGCGTTAAAACAATATGCGTAACAATTTTATGCGTAAATATTATTATGCTTAAAAATATTATGGGAGAAAATTTTAGGCCAAAAAAGTTATGCCTAAAAACTTTAGGCGTTTTGATGTTTAGGCTGAAAAACGTTATGCCACATTAAATTAGGACTAAAAATTTTATGCGAGCCAATATGGACCCGGATAACGGATATAATACTTATATACTTTTCTTTTGTAAATACATACTTATAATAGATATTGAAAACCACCCAGACCAGAAACAAATAATTGTGGATCACGATTTAGATATCCTAAACCGTAAAGTTATATGCTAAATACGCTAACCGTTTGAGTTAATAAACTGTGAATTGACACACTATGACACGATCTGTATGGTACACCTTGAGAAGGGACATTGATATAAGGAAGATGTTATTTCTATTAGACTTTGACAAATTATTTCCTTTGATGATAGCAAGCTAATCAGATGTACGATGGTAAGCATATTATGATTCCCCCATATCAACAGGGATATTCACTTATCCGTCAGGGAACTTAACCGAAAACAGAATTGTCAATAATGTATTAAATGATGTATAAATAAATAAATAAAAAAAAATTTCAGGACATTTCACACAGTGCGACCTAATCCCAAGTTAAGCAACGTAATGCTTGTGTTATGGTGGTTAGGATAACGGATATAATACTTAGTATATACTTTTCATTTGTAAATACATACCTATAATAGATACAGAAAGCCATCCAGACCAGAAACAAATATTTGTGGATAACACAAACATTTGTACCATGCGGGAATCGAACCCGCAATCTTCTGCGTTGCAGGCGGGTATTAGCCCACCGCGCCACAGCGGTCGTGTTATTAAATCGATACGACGTAATACGTCATTGCATATACATTTTTGACAATTTGGTCTTCGGTTCGGTTCCCTAACGGATAAGTGAATAGCCCTTGTTTTGAAATTCATAATTGTACGCGGCACTGAACTGCACTTTTCCTGGGATAAAAATTGGTAACACTTTTTTATCCCAAGAAAAATACGTTACCGGTAACACAGCCTTTCAGTCCAGAATCAAGAACACAGTATAATATATGCCTGCACATTGTTTACAATTCTAAAATTTTGGTAACAAAAGTTCAAGGCTTCCCCTTTTCCATGTCAGTAAGTAGCAATTTAACCCTTAAATGGTACCGATGTCACGAAAACAAACAGGTTGAAGGTCGAAGGGTTATTTTTACATAATTCTCAAGGTTCATATTATACCCTTTTTTGTTTGTTTACGCCTTAAATTACGTTTCAATTGTGAAGTCACCACAATAAGGTACCAGCGGAAGACCAGCGTAGGTCAATTAAGATATACATACTACACATGCTGAGTTGGTACCTTTTTGCGGCAGGATGTAATTTTTTCTATAAATATTTAAACTATGTTGTTTATCTTGTTTTTTGTATATTTTTATTATCTTCGTGTGGAAATGATTTTTTAATGTGATGAAGTAGAAGACGAGCAAGACGCTGTCCTGATGTTAAGAGATAACGCTGCCCATAATTATCAATACAGTGATACTTAGGATTTCACAATGATGTGAAATTCTAGGAGCACTGCATCAACGCTTCTTACCCAAGAGTCATAAGATGTAAAGACTCTTTAGCCCAGTAATTTCACTAGCTACAGTGCCCTCCTACCGAAGCACAGTAATGTTTGCACATCACTGCTCAGGCGGTAGAATAACTGGCACTGTTGGGGTACCCACCATTTCTATTCTATTCTTACGTATAATATCTAGTTTATTCTAGTTATTTTATTCTATGCTTTGAGTGTGAATTTAATGAATGACAGGGACAGTCGACAAAATGTGACAACTTTCTGTGGTTACCACCCATTGGACAAACTGTGTCGCCAAGCATTATGATTATGTACCAGCATGATGTTCAATGAAGGTAGGGAGGAATTTATCCCGCCTTCTAGGTTTAGCCTACTACTATCTACGGCCGCATCGTCGCGCGAAATTGTGGTCAAAGGCTAATGTATAATGAATAAAAAAATAAAAGATTTCACATCAATCGATTAAGCCGCTAAGTGTGAAGAACAGATATAAATTTGGTAGCACAATAAGTTCAAGGCAATTTTCCGAGTCAATAAAGAGCTACTTAACCCTATAATGGTGGCGATATCACGAAAACAAACAACAGGGGTTGAAAGGTCGAGGACGAGGGTTACATCATTTTAAAAGGGTTAGTATACTTAGTGAGACTGGGTCAAATACTTACAACTTATGTTTATTTATTACTAGCTGTGCCCAGCGGTTTTACCAGCTGTGCCCAGCGGTTTTACCCGCTGTACCATACTGTGCCTATGTGTTATACTATCGCTATACCAAATTTCAGCTCAATCGGTCCACCCGTTTAGGCGTGAAAGAGTAACAAACATACATCAATACATTTTACAAACTTTCAGGTTAATAATGTTAGTAAGATACAAACAAAAAATACGTGTCCGATATGTAAAAATGTACTTCGTACCAAAAAAAATTGTATAGTCAACATACCTATTAATTCCCTACTAATTACTCATAATTAATTAATGCTAAGTCCGACATATACGACCGACCTTGCGCCTTGAACTCTTCAAGGTTTCTAGGATGTGAGTGACGACCTTTATTTTTAGGACTGTAATGTACAAAGTGAATTTTTAATTTGAATTGATTTGAATTTTTAAGTGTGAGACTGTTTTGAATGAGACATACCCGTAATAATGGTGGGTCAGTGTCTACAAGCGAGGACGACATTTTATTCATAACCTAAAAAGCGCTCGACTGATTTCGAAATAAGGCTCCGCTAGAAAGGATTAGCAAGCGGGCAAAGCCGCGAGCATAAGCTAGTATTATATAGGAACACGACAAAAAAAGTAATCTTTTACCAACGAATAATAATGTCTTTTACGAATTTAAAATAAAATATAATAGAAAAAAAAAAGAAAAGATAGAAAAGGAAAGCGAATCTAATGTTACGTAGTCAACTACAAAGAGATGTATCCATGTTAGTCTTACAAAATGAAGGAACTTTTAGTATGCAAAAGTTATTTATCCTTACTTCGTGACATTTTCAGTATCCACCAAATGTTATACTATATTCGATTCATTTTAAATGCTGTTATTATGTATCACCTAAGCAAAAAGTAGTGGGATACATCATTGTTGCATATTAAACGAGTCGATGATAATATAAAGTTTAATTGATACTAGAAATGTCACGAACCAAGAGTAGTTCATTGTGGCAAATGAAAATTTACTTCATTTTGTAAGCCTAACATGGATAGGATCTCTTTGTAGTTGACTGTACTGTGGCCGTTTTTGGTTGACAGGTCTGCAAAAGTCCTAACTATTCTCAATGATGAAGGAATAGTAGATACTAGATCTGTGGCTAGCTGCTAGACTTCACCCAGACGCTAAGACCTTCAAGGTGTATTGAACCTGCACTTCCGGTAACGTGTACAAACATTAACTACACGCCTCAAAACTTATCAACTATCTAGATTCTAGATTAAATAAACAGGGAAGATATCGTACAGGGATCACGCAAATGGGCCGCTCCAATTAGGTTCGTGCACACAATAGCACGAGGAGCGGAAGGCCGATGGGCTCAAAAAGTGCTCGAGTGGCCACCACGGACTAGCAAAAGCAGCGTAGGACGTCCACCCACAAGGCGGACAGCCTTATAAAGGTCCGATTTTGAAAACTAACGCGAGCGTTATCCCCATATCAACTATAAATATACCGACTAAACTCACGGATATAATAAAAGTCGAAGCTAGGCTCGACCCTGGGTTTCGGACCTTATAAGGGTCGCCGGAAGACGCTGGATGCAGGTCGATTCCAACCGGTCACCGGTACATATGGAAGTCCAAAGGGGAGGCCTATGTTCAGCAATAGACGTCCTACGGCTGAGATGATGATGATACAATTTTACTTAGGCGCGGTACACTTTCTGACCCATCAGGCCCAAGTTTGGTTAAAGCAACGATAGCGCGTACCTTATCTTCCGTGTTTAGTTTAATCTGAGACTACTTCCTATCGAAAAAAACTGGAGCAAAACATTCGGCCGATAAAAAAAACACGGAGAAATATTTGCCGTTTCAATCTAATCGCGCTCGAATTTTGGGGTTTGACGAAAACAGGAAATTCGAAAAAATTGGCGCCAGTACTAATAAATATAACAGTAGATAAATTAAAATGGGAGTTTATGAGTTTACCAGTATGATGTCAATCGAAGAAATTCCTACGTAACAGCTACAAAGGTGCTTCTAAATTCATTTTGAATAATGGAAGAAACAAAGGAAAATCAGTCATTGGTGCCTTAACTGGGCATGAAACCAACGACATGCTATTCAAAATGAGGCTAACTACAACAAACGACTGTAGAGCCTGTGGCCTGTGGCGAGGGTACAGAAACCATGGAGCATATTTTATGCGAATGCGACGTACTGGCTACGAAACGCATGAACCTCCTTGGGACAGCGTACTCCAAACCGGAGGAGTACAGGTTTATTCCTCTTAGTGGGATCACCACTCTAATTAACCACTTCTTCGAAGAGTAAGAAACGGTAGGCCAGGGGTGAACGCAATAGATCCCAATGGGTCGATGTGTTGCTGAATTTCAAATAATAATTGTGTGGTTAACAATCTAGGGGGATAAAAATCGATGGGGTTGCGTCGTTTAACTACGGAGTTCCTATAGCCACCTTCCAGTTCCATCATCAGATCAGCTCCATGTCATAATAATATTGCATTGTCATCCGATTTATACATGAAAGCCAAATTTCAGCTCAATCAGAAATCGGAAAGTGAATCAAATTAAACTTGCAAGGTTTGACTGTAATCAAATGACAGACAAAACCTCTGTCTGTGTAGCGTCCGTGGCCCAGTGGTCATACGTCCGGCTTTTAAACCGGAGACCCTGGGTTCAAATCTCAGTTTGTGGCAAAAAGTTCGCCAGGACGCTACCGTGTTTCGGATGCACGCAAAACTGTGGGTCCCGGCTGTTTCCTATAACATATGTTATAGGAAACAGCCGGGACCCACAGTCGTTAGGTCATGTTGCAGACCCTGTAGTAATCTCGGCGACCTGAAACTGCAACATATAGGTTGGCCAAACAACCTATAAATTGTGATTTGACTCTGACAGTGTAAGTAGGGTAACCTGTTCTTTTGGAGTATAAACTCCAATTATTATTATTAATACTGGCGCCACTTTTTTCAAATTTCCTACTTTCGTCAAACCCCAAAATTCAAACGAGATTAGATTCAAGTAAATAAAAGCTTGCAAAATCCGTAACAAAACTGCACCACATTAAGGTAAGTTGATACTTAAATAGTAGGTAAATAGGAACATCTTATCAGTAAGGTATAAATCAAGGTGTTATAAATAGATATTTTTATCGTAACGACTTAAATCCTCCTATTATATTTATCATAGACAATAAATAGACAATGTCCTCTAAAGATATGGGCATATGTATGTATATATAGGTATATTATAATACACTATTTGTAAAATATATTTAAAAATAATCAGTATGTGGCGACAGTCAAAAATATAAATTAATTATTATCTTACATAATGGCGCGATGGAAGGGAGGCCTTTGCCCAGCAGTGGGACAAAAATGGCTAATAATAATAATAATTATCTTACAAATATTATAAACGTGAAAGTTTGTAAGAATGTATGGATGTCTGGATGTATGTTTGATACTCTTTCACGCTTAAACGGGTGGACCGATTGTGCTGAAATTTGGTATAGAGATAGCTTAGACCTAGGAATAACACATTGGCAACTGTACAGCGAGTAAAACCGCTGGGCGCAGATAGTTTATTATAAAGTCCGTAATTTTAACAATACAAAATTGGTATAGGTACTTTTTTTTGTTAAATAAAAAATTGAATTTTGTATAATTGACACGTTTTTTTATCATATTATACAAAAAAAAAAATTAAATGTCGAGTCGCGTCATCGAGTAGTTTGAACAATGAACTTTTTTCAAAATTATAATTTTCCTATTGTTGGTTTAATTTTACTTACAGTTTAATTCAATTTTAATTTGCAATAATAATAACAAAAAAATACATACCCGCTCATAAAAAAAACTTTTACAAACTGAATAGATACAAATAATAATTAAAATAATTAAAACTTTCAAACACACAGTCACAATGACAGTGTTCAGTACAATAATCTTTGTACTTATGTGTAACGATTGTTATCACTATCTGTCGATAAACGATTCTTATCAGTGATAGTAACGCTCGTTATTGATAAAGTGCATTCGGTTGATTGAGGTGCGACAAAAAAAATAGGGACAGATAATGGGGACAAGTGAAATTTTAAAAAACTTTTTAAAAACAAGCTTTTATTATTATTACCATCTAGCACCATAAAGTATTCCTCAAGACGAATCAAATGAGCCCAAATTCGATGGCGTTGCATCGTTTAATAACAGAGTTCCTATGGCCACCTTCCAGCTCCACCATCAGATCAGCTCGATGTCAAAAAAATATTGCATTGTCATCCGATTTATGCATGCATGCAAATTTTCAACTCAATCGGACACCGGGAAGTGGGTCAAATTTAACTTGCACGATTTGATTACACACAGACAGACAGACAGACAACAGATAAGTGAAAGTAAATAAAAGCTTGTAAAAAGATGCACTTTTATAATCATAAAAATAATATTGTCATAAAATTATGCCTAACAGTAATGTAGCCAAAAGTTTAAAAAAAACCTATAATCTGGACTAGATTTCTTTTATGCCAAGTAGTAAGTAGATGAGCAAGACGCTCTCCTGATGGTAAGAGATAACGCTGCCCATAATTAGTGAGTGCCTACCTAGATTTCACAATGATGTAAAATTCTAGGTGCGCTGGACCAACGCTTCTTACTCTAGAGTTGAAAATATGTTAAAACTCTTTCGTGCAGTAGTTTACTAGCTATAGTACTACCGAAGCACAGTAATGTTTGCACATCACTGCTCAGGCGGTAGAATGAGCACTGTTGGAGTACGCACCTAGTCGACCTCCTGCAAAGGAAGATGTAGGATCTAGTCTAGAGAATAGAATAGAATAATGCTTTATTGCAAACCAAAGATATACAAAAGAACTTAATTACTATATGTTATAAACTAGGTTAACAATCGGCGGTCTTATCGCACTAGGCAATTTCTTACAGACAACCTGGGAATGGAAAAGGACAAAACATACATATGTTTAGATGTTTAGACGTCTCCATCACAAAGAAGCTTGTAAAATGTACTTACACGAACGTAATTTATAGTTCTCTGCAGTTTTTTAAAGAAAATTTCAAAGAAATATGCTCACCAAATCAAAATCTTCAAGCAAAACTCACAAACACATCTCAGTACAACCTCGAGCAAAGTCAAACGGCACAACGAGTCATACACAATATATACTGAGACTGAGTCTAACGGGTAACGACTGAAAAAAACCTTAATTATAATACCACAGACAAAACTACACCTTATGTCAAAGAGTAACAGTTGATTTTTGTCTGTGGTTTTTTAGAGGAAATTGACGTGCAAATTTGAGTCGCACCTATTTTTAGCGTATGAGTCATGAGTCACGTTTCGTTACATCGCATCGTTTAACGATGCGATGTAACGAAACGTGCGAGTGAGACGGAATGTGCTAGAAAGAGATGACGTGTTCTTTTCGAGTGATGCGCAAACGCATATTGCGATGTACTTTTTCATTTGGCACTTATGAAATATTTTTATTCATTATATAGATAAAGATTTTTATTTTGCATAGAAACGTGGGTACATGCATATAGATCTTAATTAATTTAGTGGCCAACATGTTCTGCCTTTACAGACGCACAAAATGAAGACATAATGGGTGCTTATCGTAAAACTTATAGTAGGGTCAAATTATAACTTAAAGTATAGGTTATTCTTTTATCGCTTTAGTGATGATACGGTCTAAGATGGGAGACTAAACATAGAAGGCGGGATAAATCCCTCCCTGGCTTCACTGAACATCATGCCGGTTATAATGACCGCTTGGCGACACGGTTTTGTCCAGTGGATGGTAGCCACGGCCATATCGCACATAGGGATGAAAATGTCCGAATGTTTCCGAAACTTTCCAGGAATACTTCCAATGTTTCTGGAAATATAGGGAAACATTGCAGGAAACTTTCCAAAATTTCCAGATTAACACTGAATTTTTGAATGGGTTTTTTTTACTACTACGGCCTTCTGGGTTTATTTTTGTTTTGTTATTATACTTATCTATCTCAAAACTATAATAAATGATGGTAATTGCCATGAATATTTAATTGACGATGGAAATATACAAAGAAAAAGTGAAAACTATGATACTGGTAACTTATGATAGCTGAACCCATCATTTTTTTTTACTTACAATTATAAAGATTATAAACAACCAAAGAGGGCATTGAAACCGACTTATATAAACATAATTCATATAATTCTGTTTTAACATTAGCTCACCCATCAGCCAGGTTATTACTTGTGAATCAGTTATTGCACTGTTTCACACTTTACATACAGACACGTGTATATACTTTCATATGCACAAGAATAAGTCTATTTAACAAAGTAAAACAAAAATACAATGTTTTTTTGGTAATTGGTATGATTTTTCCATCAATGAACAGCGTATTTCTTTTCCTTGGTATATCAGTTAGAAATTTAATTTTATAGTCAAAATTCTTGATTGAGTATTGTAGACAGGCACTAAGCCTACAATCCTATCAGCAGTAATTTTACTTTACTTAGCATTTTCATTTAAAAAATCAGATTTCTGATTTGGGGTTTATTCCCCATTGTTTCTGTCAAATTTGGAAAGTTTCATGGAAGTAATGGAAACTTTCGGAATATTTCCGGAAATTTTCATCCCTAAATCGCACACCTACTACAATACCGGGTCAACTCAAAAAGTATTTTTACAGCAATTGCAACTTTATTTATACTTGTTTAAGTTTGAAATTATTAAAAAAAAAAAATTTTGAGTTGGTGTTGTTTTGATATGGGAGTGCGATATAGCGAGTGGAAAAACCGCTTCAAACCACACTAATATTCTAAATGCGAAAGTTTGTGAGTGTGTTTTTTACTTCTTCACGCCTAAACGGGTGGACCGATTGAGCTGAAATTTGGTATAGAGATAGCTTAGACCCTTTTTTTTTTTTTTTTTTTTTGACCCAGGAAAAATGCGTTACGCATCATCACCCCACGCCGGGGGGCGCGGGGCGGTATGTGGGACTCCCCCGCCAAAGATGGTAGCGGCGGGGATACCCACTAAAAAACCTGGGGGTGTTCCTGCGGGACGCCATAATGCCGGGGCAACGGGTACGCCGAAGCATTCATCCGCGGCCAGATAGCTTAGACCCTGGAATAACACATAGCCTTCAGTTCAGCTGGTAAAACCATGCGAGCATCTAGTGACTCATAATATAACGAAACGTGCAAGCGAGATGGAATGTGCTAGAAAGAGATTAGAGATGACGCGTTTGCTTTGAGAGTTGCGCGAACGCTTATTGCGATGTAATTTTTCAATTGTACTTGTTATAGTAGGTGGATTTTTTTAACCCCCGACGCAAAAACGACGGGGTGTTATAAGTTTGACGTGTCTGTGTGTGTGTGTCTGCCTGTGGCATCGTAGCTTCCGAACGGATGAACGGATTTTGATTTAGTTTTTTTTGTTTGAAAGTAGAGTTAGACGAGAGTGTTCTTAGCCATGTTTGGTGGAAATTGGTCCAAGATGGCCGCCGCTACACGACCTTCCCCCCCTACTACGACCCCCTCAATATGGGTATCAAAATGAAAGGGCTTAACGAGTAGATTACTACTATATAAAAATCAAAATCCAAGATGGCCGCCACCACAAAATGGTGAATTACGTATTGCGTTGGGGGTTTTTTAAATTTTTAATTTAATTTACTTGTTTTTAACTAAATATGCCCACGTTTAACCACATACCACCTAATTGCTAGTGTGGATGCGGTTGATAATGAACCTCGTAAGATAGCTAGACAAGGTATTCACTCGTGGCCGTCGGGGCCGCGGATGAGTGCTTCGGCGTACCCGCTGCCCCGGCATTATGGCGTCCCGCAGGAACACCCGCAGGTTTATTAGTGGGTATCCCCGCCGCGCACATCTTCAGCGGGGGAGTCCCACATACCGCCCCCCGGCGTGGGGTGATGATGCGTAACGCATATTTCCTGGGTCAAAAAAAAGGTATTCACTCGTGCCTTAAAACTTGAAGATAATGTAGTTACTTGATTTTTTTTTAATTCTACGATTTTTTGCCGATTTTTATATGTCGGTATTTATATTGTATAGATATATTTCTTGGGTCTAAGCTGTACCTACAGTGCCTTTTGGATTTATATTCAGTTCAACGTGGAGTACATTCTTAGTTTCATCAAAATCAGTACAGCAGTTTTCAAGATATGAATAACAAAGTGATTCTCGCCCTCGCTTCTTGAAACGAAAACGAGAAGTTGGTTTTTTAGCCATATTTTTGGATCCTGTTTAAAATATCATCATCATCAGTCATTTAATTGAATAAGGCATTACTTTGCGGAAATCTCAAAATAGGTACCCCTATCTCAAAATATTATAAAATTGTCTCTTATGCAAATTTTCGCTTTCGCAAAAGGCCGTACTTTCGCAAAACCCCCCCTTCCCCAAATTGTCCCTTCCGTAATAAGTACATATAGTACATATCCCTTTCGCAGAATGTCCTTTACTAAAAAATGTCTTTCGCAAAAGATCCCTCTCGTAAAGGTCCCTTCAGCAAAATAACTCTTTCTAAATAGATCCTTTTGCAGTTGGTTTTTTGTAACACAATTTTGAGTCACTAAGTACTGACTGTATTATTATTATGGTCAGTCAGTCAGAGTCAGGCCGTAATATACTTTGAAAACAGGTCACCGAAAACCGTCATGTCATCGGTCCGTGTTTTCATAAATATTGCATTATCAACACTCGAGATATTACGAATCGATATAAAAAAACACGTTCGCGCTTATCTGGTGTAGCTTTCTTAGAAATATGGTGTGACTACGAACGAACGTGAGCTAGATTTCGGCCCACCCTACATTGGGCCACCAGAAGGGCCCCCCTTTCACAGCCTCATTCGAGACAGCGACAGCGACTTTCGAGTAGTTTTTTTTTATGTGATGAAGTAGAAGACAAGCTAGACGCTCTCCTGATGGTAAGAGATAACGCTGCCCATAATTAGTAGTGTTACCCAGTATTTTACAAAGGTAAAATACTGGGTGCACTGCGCCAACGCTTCTTACTTGAGGCTGAGAGTCATAAGATGTTAAGACTCTTCAGCCCGGTAATTTCACTAGCTACAGTGCCCTCCTACCGAAGCACACTAATGTTTGCACAACACTGCTCAGGCGGTAGAATAACTGGCACTGTTAGGGTACCCATACCCACTACCCACCTAGTCGACCTCCTGCAAAGGAAGTTTACCCCCGAACGTGAGCTAGATTCAAGCCCACCCTACATTGAGCCGCCAAAAAGGGGGCGACAGTGACTTTCGAGTAGGTAACGAAAGTTGTTAAGAGTCACGACATCTCGGTGATAAATGCCTGCCAAAATATGATCAAAAAAGAGTAGAGAGGATTTTTACTTTTTTATATTAAATAGTAGAGGTCTTTGCCCAGCGGTGGGACAGTACAGACTAAACAAAAAAAAAAAAAATAGTAGGCAATATTGTAGACACAAAACCGTGTCGACAAGCAACAGTGCACGATGTTCAGTGAAGCTAGGGTATATATACCTATCTAGAATACGAGCGGTAGAGTGTAAAAATAGAAACAAATGAAAAATTTACTTGCAAAAGTGCTCGCTCTTTTGTGCCTATTTGAATAAACGAATTTTGAGTTTGAGTTTAATAATAATATCTTGCCCTCTAGGTTTACTCTGCTACCATATTCGTTCAGTGGTTTAACATCACGCGAGATCGTAGTCAAAGGCAAGAAAACCTTTAATAAAAAGATATCCCCCAAGTAAGAAGAGAGGAGGGGGAAGGAGCATTGTAAGAAGAACGGTCAAGAAACTGTCACTGTCAGGGATTATTTTTTTGAAATCTTACTAATATTATAAATGTGAAAGTTAGTAACAATTTATGGATATGGATGTCTGGATGTATGTTTGTTACCCTTTCACGCCTAAACGGGTTGACCGACTGAGCTTAAATTTGGTATAGATATAGCTTAGACCCTGGAATAACACATAGGTTACTGTGCAGCGGGTAAAACTGCTGGGCGCAGCTTGTACTTGTTGTTTGGCTTAATTAAGTTTGTTTGAGAGGCACCAGGGGGAGCCACTGTGAGGCAGAATGTAGATCATCGTGGTCACACTGTATCTATTGTTTTGGTTAAACACAATCAGATTCGATAAGTCATCGGGAATTTGACCCTACGCCAAAATAGATGCATTGTTTGTTTAAGTAAGCCTTATTTTTGGAGCGTTAGGTTGCAGCGGTGCTTTGGAAGACTTTTTAAAGATCCTGTTCGGTCATAGCTATTTCCTAAAATACAATATAACTATCTGGGGGCACGGTAGTGCCCCCGCCAAGTCGAGCGCGAAGCAAGCACTGCCGTACCATCTTTACAGGAACCATTTCGTCGCATTTTCAGGCCCCTATTTGAGAACCGCTGGATAAGACCAGAACACAGAAATTTTCGTCATCCAGTAAGCTATAATTACTTACTTAAAATCCAAAATTTCAAGTCTGTAGGTCATTAAGTTCCGAAGTTAAGCGAAAGCAAAGTTTCGCATTTTCGACACTCACTCACTCATGATCATCAAAATAGAACTAGTACTTCCCATAAACTCAGAGAGCTGAAATTTGGTACATACTTAGAATTTATTGTATAAGCCATAGGAAAACTAAAAAAACATGCAATTTCGGTCTCGTTTTCGAGATAATTCATCTGCATAAATAACTTTGTAATCTCATATAAATGTATAGGATTACAAAGTTACATTTGCAGTCAATGGTTAAAATTGTGTAATATCCAACTTATTAATTCAAAATATATTTAAGGCATAGTATATGTATATGTGAGTGTGTATATGTGTCGTAAATCGTCAGTTATGATCAGGCGATATCTAGCGTGGCCAACTAAAATAAGAGCCCAACCAAACTATTAGAAGAGATCGACATACCGCCTTTACTACAAGCTTTTATTTACTTTCACCTGTCGGTCTGTCTGTCTGTAATTAAATCTTGCAAGTTTGATTAGGCCCACTTCCCGGTATAATATTATGATGCATTGGACTAAGAGTGAACGCACACGTATCTAGATGGCGCTGACTGTATTTTAAAACGCGCTTACGGTTTGTATTTCTGATAACCTTATAATATAGCGTTTCTACAAAAATAAGTGAAATCCCACCAAAAACATTCTGTAAAAAACTAGCCAAGTCTCGATGGAGCTGCTTGTTTATCTCTAAAAGTAATGAAATCTAGACAAAGTCGTGCCAAGTATAAGGTTCCTTACTGCGATTTCTTTATTATTATAGTTAATGTTGTGTGACTTGGCCGTTGAAGGGTACACAAGGGTACAAAACCAGATGCTCCATGACACTTGGATCGCCTAAACATAAGTATTATTGAAATACGCAGCTTTATCAAGCCTACAATTGACTGGTTATCCAATCAACGTTTTCCAAGTGGAAATTTTCTATCGTGAATGGGTAGCGGACAGATTGGTACAATAGTGTCATGGAGCACCTGGTATAATACCCTTGTGTACCCTTCAACGGCCAAGTCACACAACATTAACTATAATAATAAAGAAATCGCAGTAAGGAACCTTATACTTGGCACGACTTTGTCTAGATTTCATTACTTTTAGAGATAAACAAGCAGCTCCATCGAGACTTGGCTAGTTTTTTACAGAATGTTTTTGGTGGGATTCTTATTTACTCGTAGTTAGTGGTGTATCATTATTATAACCACATAAAGAGAATACAGTAATTTGACTCCCTAGAAACGGTCGAACTTAAAGTCGCGCGGAGTCGCACCGAGGTCGGTAGGGTTCGGTAGGCAGCGAGGTGCCGAATAGACGTTATTATTGAGAATTACTCAAAATATCAAAAAGAATTAAATTGTGATATTTTTCCAAATTTAAAACCATTATTCGGAAGCATAAAAACGTCTATTCAGCACCTCGCTTCTTGCCGATCCCTGTCGACCGCGTTGCAAACTCGCGCGACCTTGAGTTCAACCGCTTCTAGGGAGTCACATTACTGTATATCTTTATACCGTGCTCGTAGCTAGTGGTGTATCATTATTATAACTGTCTGTAAAAAGCATGTTTTGCTAAGAGATACAACTACAACATGCCCGTCGTTCGCAAAATAAACGTTTCCCAAACTGTCCCTTCCGCAAAATGTATCTTTCCTCAAATTGTCCCTTTCACAACACCTTTTTCTCAAATTGTCCCTTTTGCAAAACGTCCCTTTCGCAAAATATCTCTTTCTAATTAGATCTCTTTCTCAATATGTGTTACTTCTCACAACGTCCCTTTCGCAAAATGCCCTTTTCTAATAAGATCTATTTCGCAAAATGTCCCTTTCGTCATTAAGAAAACAGAGTTCTAGAACATTCCAGGCGCATTTCAAAGACGAAACATATGGAATGTGACATTAGCCAAGGGCGAATTATTATAGTAGGAGACTAAACCTAGAAGGCGGGAGAAAATCCCTGGAACATTGTTCATTGTACACGTTCTGGAACATTCCAGGCGCATTTGAAAGACGAATCAGATGGAATTTGACATTAGCCAAGGCTGATTCTCATCTCGTCCGAAATAAAACGAATCTCGTCTCGGAATCTCTTGGACGTTGACGAATTCAAAGAAACGCCTGTCGTTGTTAAATATAATAATTTACTTGAATACTTTTTGAACCACAGGTGGTCTTAAAATATTATTAATGCAGAAATTTAATACATCAGTACGTTGATAGGTCAGCCAGTCACTCTTCCCTTTTCCTTTAATTTAAAAACACTTTTAATTTGTATGGTGTTGAATAAAGAGTTCTTCATCTTCCTGCCCTTATCCCACACTAGGTAGGGTCGGCACAACACGTTTTTCTCGTCCATTCTACTCTATCATCCATCATATCTGCATCCACTCCCCTAGCACGCATATCCTCTTTCACACAGTTCATCCAAACCTTTTCGGCCCCTTCCCGGATTACCACATATTACCATATTCATGGACTTTTTGGTCACATGATTTTCATCCCTCCGCTTAATATGTCCATACCAGGACAATCTTCCACTCTTTAATTTCTCTGTCACTGGTGCAACTTTCAGGCTTCCTCTCACATACTCATTTCTGATTTTGTCCATTTTTGTTACTCCACACACCCACCTGTGTTGAATAAAGAGTTATCTATACTACTCGTATTTAGACTAAATGACCCGGTGTACTTCGGTGAAGGGCTGGTTTATTCGGAGAAATGTCTATATAATGTTTTAATAGTTATTATGCTATTCGGGACGAAGAAAAATACAACATATGAATTAAATAAAAAAATTAAAAAACCCCCATCGCAATATTTAATTCACCATTTTGTGATGGCGGCCAACTTGGATTTTAAATTTTATGTAGTAAGTTGTATTTTACTAGTTAAGCCCTTTTATTAACCCCCGACGCAAAAACGACGGGGTGTTATAAGTTTGACGTGTCTGTCTGTCTGTCTGTCTGTCTGTCTGTGTGTGTGTGTGTATGTGTCTGTCTGTGGCATCGTAGCTCCCAAACGGATGAACGGATTTTGATTTTGTTTTTTTTTGTTTGAAAGTAGAGTTAGTCGAGAGTGTTCTTAGCCATGTTTGGTGGAAATCGGTCCAAGATGGCCGCCGCTACAAAATGGCGGATTACTTTTTTCTTCCACGACCCCCTCAATATGGGTATCAAATGAAAGGGCTTAACGAGTAGATTACAGTCCCCTATATAAAATTTAAAATCCAAGATGGCCGCCATACAAAAAATGGTGAAATACGTATTGCGTTGGGGGTTTTTTAAATTTTTAATTTAATTCACATTGTAACCCATATTAGGGTTGTGGAGGAATAAAAATAATCCGCCATTTTGTAGCGGCGGCCATCTTGGACCGATTTCCACCAATCATGGCTACGAACACTCTCGACTAACTCTACTTTCAAACAAAAAAAACTAAATTAAAATCCGTTCATCCGTTTGGGAGCTACGACGCCACAGACAAACACACACACACACTGACATACAGACAGACACGTCAAACTTATAACACCCCGTCGTTTAAAAAGAAAATCGGTGCAGCTCTTCTAGAGTTACAATTTATTCAAACAAACCCGACTCTGTTTTATATATAGGTAAAATATATCTGGGGGCACGGTAGTGCCCCCGCCAAGTCGAGCGCGAAGCAAGCACTGCCGTACCATCCTTTACAGGAACCATTTCGCCGCATTTTCAGGCCCCTATTTGAGAACCTCTGGATAAGACCAGAACACAGAAATTTTCGTCATCCAGTAAGCTATAACTACATACTTAAAATCCAAAATTTCAAGTCTGTAGGTCATTAAGTTCTGAAGTTAAGCGAAAGCAAAGTTTCGCATTTTCGACACTCACTCACTCACTCACTCACTCATGATCA
Source organism: Hemithea aestivaria (assembly GCA_947507615.1). Lineage (NCBI taxonomy): Eukaryota > Metazoa > Arthropoda > Insecta > Lepidoptera > Geometridae > Hemithea > Hemithea aestivaria. The sequence goes on along the minus strand of OX382351.1, from coordinate 2,105,929 downwards.
TCAAAATAGAACTAGTACTTCCCATAAACTCAGAGAGCTGATATTTGGTATATACTTAGAATTTATTGTATAAGCTATAGGAAAACTTAAAAAACATGCAATTTCGGTCTCGTTTTCGAGATAATTCATCTGCATAACTAACTTTGTAATCTCATATAAATGTATAGGATTACAAAGTTACATTTGCAGTCAATGGTTAAAATTGAATAAAGCTTTTATTTACTTTCGCCTGTCTGCCTGTCGGCCTTATAGTAACCTTATAATATAGCGTTTCTACAAAAAGAAGTGAAATCCCACCAAAAACATTCTGTAAAAAACTAGCCAAGTCTCGATGGAGCTGCTTGTTTATCTCTAAAAAATAATGAAATCTAGACAAAGTCGTGCCAAGTCTAAGATTTCTTACTGCGATTTCTTTATTATTATAGTTAATGTTGTGTGACTTGGCCGTTGAAGGGTACACAAGGGTACAAAACCAGATGCTTCATGACACTTGGATCGCCTAAACATAAGTATTATTGAAATACGCAGCTTTATCAAGCCTACAATTGACTGGTTATTCAATCAACGTTTTCCAAGTGGCAATTTTCTATCATGAATGGTTAGCGAACAGATTGGTGCAATGGTGTCATGGAGCACCTGGTATAATACCCTTGTGTACCCTTCAACGGCCAAGTCACACAACATTAACTATAATAATAAAGAAATCGCAGTAAGAAATCTTAGACTTGGCACGACTTTGTCTAGATTTCATTATTTTTTAGAGATAAACAAGCAGCTCCATCGAGACTTGGCTAGTTTTTTACAGAATGTTTTTGGTGGGATACATATTACATTTTATCAGAGACATTATTCAAGTAATATCATATAAATAATTATACCTACATACATTAATTAGGCAATTCACTGGTTCATTATTTATCAGAATCGTTCTTCATACAGATTTCACTGTATTCGAGATAAAACTAATAATAACATTAAAATATTATAAATAGTACCTATACTAAAGTTAATGATAAGAAATGAAATTTATGATAAACTATGCCTATATGTTATTCTAGGGTCTAAGCTATATGGCCGCGGATGAGTGCTTCGGCGTACCCGTTGCCCCGGCATTATGGCGTCCCGCAGGAACACCCCCAGGTTTTCAGTGGGTATCCCCGCCGCTCCCATCTTTGGCGGGGGAGTCCCACATACCGCCCCGCGCCCCCTGGCGTGGGGTGATGATGCGTAACGCATTTTTCCTGGGATATAAAAAAAGGGTCTAAGCTATCTCTATACCAAATTTCAGCTCAATCGGTCCAATCGTTTAGGCGTGATGAAGTAACAAACATACACACTCAATCAACAAACTTTTGAGTCTTACTAATATTATAAACGTGAAAGTTTGTAAGAATGGATGTCTGGATGTGTGTTTGTTACTCTTTCACGCCTAAACGGGTGGACCGATTGAGGTGAAATTTGGTATAGAGATAGCTTAGACCCTAGAATAACACATAGGCTATAGAAAAGCAAGTAAAACCGCTGGGCGCAGCTAGTTTATAATATGAGTGTAATGAAATTAGTGAATAAGTTAGGAATTGGTCGCATTTGGAACTCATTGTCGTCATCCGTGTTTCCCGAGCGATAAAACTTGGGAATCTTCAAGGCACGTCAAACATACAAACTTTTTATCATTTTAATATAGTGAAATGTATGTTGAAAATACAAAGCATGTATTGAAACAATATCTGCATTGATACAAAAATATTGAATTTTAGTTTACAACGCTATTTCAAAATTAAATACACACTGCGATAGAATACTTACCAATAATTAAAACTGGCACAAAACAATATAAAAACAAAACTTTAATTAGTCAACAAACACTATAAAAAAGAAAACGAAATCAAGGTCACCAATAGCACGGTTTAAAAACTCAAAACAACGTTACAAATTTCGAATTTGGAACGCGTGAAATGTCGTATTAAAATTTCAAATTTGGAACGTGCGCGCGCGCAAGTAACGAACGCCCGCTAGCGATAGCGCTATCGGTACGATAACGTGCGTTACGTTTTACGTAACGTAGGTAACGAGGTTGCGCCGTTGCGCGTCATAGATTATGAACTAAAAACACAGATGGGTCGTGACGAATTGTTTACCTACGTATTGTTTGTCTCTGTGAGGACGGTTATAGTACGATAATTTGATATTTGATTATGTACCTACTTGCATAAAATATATTTCGGTTAATTTACATGTCTGATATAAATTACATTAAAACATTTTTGGTAAAAAATAATCTTGGGGTCATGACGAATTTTACCTACAGTTTACCTACAGATTACAGATCTCTTTTGGTATTACTATCAAAATTGTTATTTGACATTTCATTGTTTTCATAAGTTTTATTTTTGTTTACTTAAGTAACAATAATTGTTACATTAAAAATTAAAATATGACCTATAATAATTATAAGTAAAAGTTAAGAAACCCTTTTCTACTTTAGCGTTCAAAGAACGTTTTCTTTGTCGGATATATTGAGTTAGTTTTTGCTAAAAATTAGGTCACTAGGTCTTTCCAATATGTTTATAGAGACTGGTGATAAGAAGTTACTCACTTATCATACTTATAATGTTGCCAGTATGTAAAACTACCATAGTGATAAATTATTTTTTCTGGAAAATATTGTAGAATGTTCTAAATACGAAACTTACGTGTACTTTGATCGCCCGTGTATAAATCTGTAACAATTAAAAACACATATTAAAATTATTTATGAGTAAGCATAAATATAACTAAAAAAATAATTTCAAATGGTTTTTGGTGTTAAGTATATTTAAGTGCCATTTTCGGTATCTATTATAGGTATACTCTTGTTACAACACCAATCCATGTGAATATCAATATTTTCCTGGCCATGCGTGGATGTCTGGAAGAGATCGCAGAAGTTTTCTTGCATATTTTGAGTAGCTACGAGGGCGGTTTGATAAGTCCGTGACTTTTTGAATAAAATATTTTTTTTCGGCAAATAAACTTTTTATTTTTCTACATAATCACCTTTTAGCTCGATACATTTAGTCCAGCGTTTTTCCAATTTTTTTATTCACTCCAAATAATAGGTTTTCTCAAGGCTCTCAAAATACGCGTTTGTTTCGGTAATGACTTCTTCATTAGACTCAAATCCCAGCCATTTCTTTAGGTTTGGAAACAGATAATAGTCGCAGGGGGCTAAATCTGGAGAATATGCTGGATGGGGTAGCAGTTCGTATCTCAATTCGTGGATTTTGGCCATCGTGACTAGAACAAGTGTGCACACGTGCATTGTCTTGATGGAACAGCACTTTCTTCTTCGCCAAATGCGGCCGTTTTTGCTTCAAGTCAACGTCGAATCTGTCCAAAAGCTTTGAATAATATTCACCGGTGATTGTTTTACCTTTCTCGAGGTAATCAATGTGAATGACACCGCGTGCATCCCAAAAAACTGGGGCCATGACCTTGTTGGCTGACAGACTCTGTTTGGCCTTCTTTGGTCCACGTTCATCCCGAGCAACCCACTGTTTCGATTGTTCCTTGGTCTCTGGCGTGTTGTGATGGATCCATGTTTCGTCCACAGTAACAAAACGGCGCAAAAATTCGTCCGGATTACGGCTGAACATCGCTAAACACTCTTTTGAAATTGTCACACGATTGCGCTTATGGTCGAGTGTGAGCAATCGCGGCACCCATCTCGCGGAGAGTTTTCTCATGTCCAAATATTCGTGTAAAATATGATGTACCCGTTCAGTTGAGATGCCTACAGTATGAGCCAACTCACGCACTTTCATTCTCCGATCATCCAATATCATTTCATGGATTTTATCGACGATTTCCGGCGTGATCACTTCTTTTGGGCGACCTGAACGTTCGGCGTCACTAGTGCTGGTACGACCACAACGGAACTCTGTAAACCACTTCTTTACCATTGAAATTGATGGTGCCGAGTCCCCGTAGTATTTATCAAGCTTTTCCTTAGTTTCAGTGATGGTTTTTTTACGTAAAAAGTAATGCTTAATCAGCACACGAAATTCACTTTTTTCCATTTTCGTAAAAAATCACGAGGTTGTCTGCTTTGTATGGCTATCAAACACCAACTGCATGACGTAGCTTGCTCAAAATTTGACAGTTGCCCACTAATAGATGACAGTTGACGGCAGCACTGTTGCATTTGGAATAACCGCGCGGGAAATTCAAAAAGTCACTGACTTATCAAACCGCCCTCGTAGTTATCATTAATTCATATCGAATAGATAGGTAATATTTTTAGTCGTTTAAAATAAATCATTTAAATCCTACTAATATTATACACGTGAAGGCTTGTAAAAATGTATGGACGTATGGATGGCTGGATGTATGTTTGTTTCTTTCACACCTAAACGGGTGAACCAATTCAAATCGAGTGAACTGAAATTTGGTAATAGAGATAGCTTAGACCCTGGAATGACACATAAGACTACAGTACAGCGGGAGCGGGTAAAACCGCTGGGCGCATCTAGTCTGCTATATTTCTGACAGTATTGCAGGTTATGGAACCACTGCAGAGCTAATAATAACACTTTTAACGTGAAGTATATGAATTGGTGGTATATTGAGAGTGGTCGCCACGCTATCTCGATGGAAATAGCTTTGGCACAGATTTTTGGACTAATCGTTGGTGTGTCAGTAAGGGAAATCCTGTAATTTTTGAAATAATATGCTAAAAACAGGCGAATCCATAGCATAAATGTACAAAAGGCAAGAGTGACGTGACTGATCTATCAATGCACAGCTCAAACCACTGAACGGATTGGGTTCAAATTTTGCATACAGATAGGTTTTATGACGTAGACTTCCGCTAAGAAAGGATATTGGAATGCGGGCAAACCCGCGAGCATAAGCTAGTTTGACATAAAACAATACGTCAGCGAGCAACATTCTCGTTCGCATCAAATTACGGTGAATTTTGAAAAATAGATTCGCAGAATTTACTGTTTGAAATTTGCATTGCCGTATTGTGCGAGAGATGGAGTCGCACAGAACGCTGACGTTTGACCTTAAAACCGACTTCAAGTTTGCTTTAAATAAGGAAGCACGAGACGCCACTTTGAATAAAAAATTTTTTTAATCGGTTCAGCAGGGATATTCACTTATCCGTCAGGGAACCGAAGACCCAATTGTCAAAAATGTATGAAATGACGTATTATTAAATCGATACGACGTATTACGTCAATTTATACATTTTTGACAATTCGGTCTTCGGTTCGGTTTCCTAACGGATACACACGACGCTATACTATATCTTACTATATGACTCCTGGTACCATATAGCATCGCATAGCAAGGCCTTGCTATACCTCGCTATACCTTGCTATATTATTTTTAGTGATGGCCAGGTTACTGATCGGAACTATATTTTTTAATAGTTCATTCTTTGTGATTGAATCTTGAGTCGATCATTGATATCAAATCAAGTGACTTTATTGACATTACTTTTTCATATTTACAAACGTACTCAAATATTTGGAATAACTTGGCAACAATTTCTATGAGAGCGTTTGAATAGGTATATTAATACAAAAATATAAAAAAACGGACAAGTGCAATTTGGAGTTGCCATATACTTGTGTGGAAAAATGTTATTAACATAATATATTACGAATAAATACGTATTTTAATAGTTTAGGTATCTGTTAAAATATAAAAAAATGGACAAGTGCAATTTGGAGTTGCCACATACTTGTGTGGAAAAATGTTATTAACATAATATATTACGAATAAATACTTATTTTAATAGTTTAGGTATCTGTTCTCTTATCCCACACAATAATGATAATTATTAAAGTTTCATTAATGTAAAGTGAAAATTACTCATAAAATAATTATTAATAAATACTTATTTTCATGTTATGTAGATTGTTTTTTTAATATATGTTAGCTATACTTCAACTGTTATATAACCTTCACGGAGTTCCAGTTGCTTTTTTACGGCTTCATTATCGGATCAATTCAATGTTACCAAAATATAGCATTATCACCAGTCTTACTTACCTAATAAGTGTATGCACAATTTCCACTTTGTGCCTCCTGCGATGAATGATATAAGTTGAAAACCGTTGTTTAAAAGAAATACAAGTGTTAAAATATACAATAATTAACTGCTTTTAAAATTCGTCATAAATTAGTGATAAAACTAACCAACTTATTTTAATCTAATCTAAATTAATAAGAGAAATAATCTGAAATATTATTATCGTACTTTTCTGTACATAATTAATAGTAATAGGCACTAATAAGTCGAATATTTTTTATATAAAAACCTATAAAATGATAATGTATGTTATTTATATTACCACCGATTTATTTTACGGTGACTGTGTAAAACTTTATCAGGATTTTGGATGAGCGTGATTGCATGTACATAGGTGAATGTGTGTTTACGTACATAAGCATGCAAGTGACTCACATATCCTATCTAAGCAGAAAACGAATGCAGTCTAACTGGAAGAAATTCAAAGTGGTTCTTAATGCGAGCAGGTGATCGAGTTTGCGTATCCAAATCATTTCTCCTGTTCGAAATCAAATCACATTCGTACGTTTGCTTCACTAGACGTATTTATTTCATGTGGTTATCTGCTATTTATATCTATTGCATCTGCATCTAGCAAGCAGCATCCGAGAATTCTTAAAAGAAAACGCTTTATATATTTTTCGCTTTTTTCTCTCTTCTCTCTTGATTTTAAGGTGGTTTGTTCTACATGAAGAGTTTTTTTTTTATAAATAAGCCAATCAAAACTAACGAACCGTCAGGTTTTGGAGATTTTGTTGCTATACAGAAAATCACGACACGGGGGTCTATTTTATTTCTCCTTCCTATGCACTTTCATATATCTCGTTTCGTCAGCACACTCGTTAAAGGTACATACCACTTTTCATCATTTTAAAGCTAGTTCCTTGTTAATATTTTTAGGAAGCAGGTACCAGGAGTAGGAACGGAGATTCAATCACTTTGATTGCATATAGTTCCAATGATTCCCCAACACTACTTAAACAAAAGAATTTGACAATGTATTCTACATAAAGGATGTTTCTTTCTTTTCCTAGATTTTGGTTTCCTTCAAATCTGCTCCTGGTAAACTTAAAAAAAATGACGTTTCAAAATTCGTCAAAAAAATCCAGAAAAATTTATTCTAAATTAACATCGTTTACTAAAAGTATGACTTACGTTAATCAAATAAGATCAATTCATGTTGGATTTGACCGACTTTATCAGAGGATTCTCGACTACATCGGCCAAATAGCATAGGTAGAGAAACTCATTGTCATCCGGAAAATCAAAGGAAAGCGGACTCAGGTCGTAGTCCAATGCGTTGGTCAGATCAGATCCGCACCACCCTTGAAGTTGCTGTTGTCCTGTTGTCTTTTGGCTCCTGGCTATGAAAATCGCATCCAACCAACCCAGATAGCGATCTATCATCAGATATCAAATCCTCCAAAGGAGGGCCATGACTCCCAGTAATGGGCAATATGACAAGGACAAGAAGAACTCCAAACGTTCAGTTTCCTAGTAAAAATGTCTAGACAAACTATAAAATAATGATTTCTTAAGCTATTGCATAGCTTTTTTTTTCTCTTTAGAGGTACCTACAAAACCCTTGAAACATGTGTTTGCATTATTAAAGATTTAACTGACAATCACTTTTGTAAAAAAAACCATGGCAACCTCCTGGTATGTATTTTTTAAAAAATTGAGAAAAAAATCATGAATTTTTTTACACATCCTGTATAAGACTCAAAATTGACATTGTCAACAGTCATGTTGCTGTAAAACCATACAATTTGGCAAATCCCATATGAACTAGATTAAAAAAAAATGCGTAGCCATTTTGTAACATGACTTAGCCGGTTAAGCGAAAGTCTACTGCAAGGTATTCAAAGGTCTAAGTTATTCGGACAAATAATCATTATGCATAAAAAGAGCTCCTATTACAAGTAAATAGGAGGTGAAATTTAAAATACAAATTATATTACTTTGCTTCGTAATGCTAACAAAAAGACCTGCAAACACAAGAAAATATTTAATATATATAAAAAACATTTTTTTCTAATTTGTTACACAGCGGTTAAACATTTGCTACTATTTAGTTTAATATATCGCGTAGGTAATAGGAGTTTGTTTTATTTTGTCTCGGTAATACAAATCGGCTTAGTCATTTTATCACCTAGTCAAAATGAAAAATGGCGGATTCTACGCATCAACGGTAAAATATAGCGCGATATAGCGCTATATGTCATTTATAGCTACGTGTGTGACGGATGCCGATTTGTACTGAAGCTATGCCGCGCTATAAGAAGCTTTATAGCGCTATATAGCGACGTGTGTAATGGGCTTAAGTGAATAACCGTGCAGCAGGTGTCATTGAGTAATCGGTGAACATATTACCTATATAAAAAAAAAACTGGTATAATTGTGAACTATTAATATCGGCTTGTTTTACGTTATTAATTAAAATATACATCTTTCCCTTTTTTTATTGCAATCGAGCATAGTATGTTCTTATTCACTGTCGGTATAATAATTTGTTTTTATTTACTTTTAGACCTTTTCTGCAAGAAATACCCATACTGTCTTTCGTGTAATGTCATAACTATCTACTGTGACATAAATTTTATTACTCACTTCGTTGCAGAATTAAGCATTAAAATTTTTATGCAAGTCTACGAAGAAATTGCTTCCGCGTATGTGTTAAAAATCATATAGAAAATTTTACTTCAAACTTAGGCAACCTTACGTTGTATAAAAGTAAATTGAAAGTTCACGCCTGGAATCTTTTAACTATCTACTCAACTCTCAACGAATCTGTTTTAATTTCCGCCGCCTGCTTGTCGAAACTTTTGAAAAATATGCATAACCCTGTTCATCTTTTCCTAGTCGTATAAAGAGAGATTGAAGACATAAATGAATTTATGCATTAGAGAATAGCACACCAGCAAAAAAATAATTTAAAAATAAGTTTAAATTATTTTTTTGTACAATTCTCTTACCCTTGCTATTTCCGATTGCCCCTATCAATGCAAAATTACAGCTTCCTAAGTTTCATCGTAAAGCCGAGGACGGACAGACGGACAAAGCGAAACTATAAGGCTTCCTTGTTGACTACGGAAGCCTAAAAATAATTAGGCAAAAATCTAAATTTCAAAGAAGTGTACCTTCTGTTTACAAAAGTCATATTCTTTGGTCGTACCGTTTGAAGTGTAAGGAAAACGTAAATTAAATTACCTACAGTCAGACGAACTAATTAACTGTTCTATAGTAAGTTTTAACAGTGGTTTTAATATTAAGAATTTCGTCTTTACGTGCACACTTTTTATAAGATAAAGGTAAATAACTCTTTATTGGTATAAAAAAAGTACAATAAATAAAAATAAAGTACAATTAACACAAAACTTAAGGCTAACAGTAGGTAATAGTACTAATTGGCGGTCTTATCGCTCAGAGCGATCTATTCCAGACAACCGTGCAACGAGAGGATTTATACAATACATACATACTCTTTTTTTTTTTTAATAACACAAGCATTAAGTTGCTTAGCTTGGGGTTAGGTGGCGCTGTGTGACATGTCCTGAAATATTTATTTATTATAATTTTAGAAGGTTACTACTTAAGAGCGTATATATCGAGTGACGCTCTCTCGCTCGCACTATTTGACACATTTTGAAATATAAATTCATAGAATTAATTTATTGAAAATTCCTTATGAACAAATTTTTTCAAAAATTCTTTTCATGGCGTTTTTAAATATATCAAACTGGAAACACTTTTAAAATGTGTGCAATAATATTATGGAGGGCTGTTCTTAAAGAATTTTCAATAAAATAATTCTATGAATTTATATTTCAAAATTTGTCAAAAAGTGCGAGCGAGACAGCGTCACTCGATATATTATACGCTATACAATACTCAAACCTAAATAACGTGTAGATGAGTCATTCAAAGACGTCCAAATAGGAAATAAATTGTTTTCACAGTCTCAGCTAGGTTATATTGTGATTTACAAGTTTTCAAGGTCTCTACATATGTTTAATTAAAAATATGTTAATTTATGTTTGGTACAGTGGAAAAGTTGATTTTAAGGTTTTACTTATTGAAATTACCGCTACACCAGATTCAACCTCTAATATGTATGTCGCTCTATTTTATGTATTTCCTTTCCCTGCTTGGTTGTCTGGAAGAGATCGCTATTAGCGATAAGACCGCCAATTGTAACACTTATTTCTGTGTAATCTTAGTTCTAAGCTATATTATTGTATTTGTGCGGACAACAAAGAGTTTTCTATTCTATTCTATTCTATGATAATATATCGAAAGGATCCACTGGACAAAACCGTGTCGCCAAGCGGTCATTGTGACCGTGTTCCGGCATGATGTTCACTGAAGCCAGGGGGGATTTATCCCGCCTTCTATGTTTAGTCTGCTGCTATCTACGGCGGCATCGTCGCTTAACACCACGCGAGATCGTGGCAAAAAATTACTAAAAGGTTCTTTATTTTTATGATTACAATTATTACATAGAAATTTATACTGATATTTTACTACTCCTTAGTATTTTTTTAAAGAATTAAAGTGAAAATACTTTTAAAAAAATCCAACATAAATAAAAGTTCAGAGAGGTAATTCTACGATTTTTTTGTTTGAAAGTTTGTAATATCGATAGAGCGAGAGGTTCGCGATAAGAGCTTTAACCAGTCTTTTCTATCTCCGTCCATTCTTCAATAGTCCTACCCGGATGGAAGTCAGGGCAGCGAGCTAGTATAGAATAAAATCTAGATCAAACATGGGCTGTGATTATGGTTATGACGCTCGTCCGACCGGTTTTTCATCTTCCTTTACTTTGGACTAGTGATGGGAAATCGATGAGATTATTTATCGATATTTTTATATTGTTATTAGTCTCTACTGTCCCACCACTAGACCCCCTAATTTCAGGACACTTATCTTTTCCTGCGCCTAATTTAATGTTAATAACTTTATAATCCTATTTAATGGCTTTTAATTTATTAAGTACAGCCACATTATACATTTAAATTAATTTTTTAAACATAGGCTTGCTTGTTCTTATATGTATAACAATAAAGGCGTACATAGCATTCACCATAGAGCTCGTTAAAATAACAAAAATGTAATAAAAAATGCAAGAGTAAAAATGTTTTGGCAATACAATGAATAAAAAAACAAGTTAATAAACAGAATAAAAATAGGTAGTTTAAACAAGCTTTCAATAAGCATAGGCAACATGCACGTTTTAATTTATAATCTACGAACCGCTAGACCTATTTTGATAAAAATTAAATGGGACCTATGAAAAACAATATATAATTTTCCATGGTCCGACGAATTGTTAGAAAAAAAGTATTTTTGTGAAGTAGGTAATGTCACAATAATAATAATTTTCAAAAGACAGATAATTATGTAGTCTTTAATATAATTTTAAAATTCACTTGAAACACTATAACAAGTATCTTATCGATATCTATTTGCCCACATCACTATGTAGCAAAAACTCAGTCTGTCTGCCCGTCTGTCCTTCAAATAGGCAAAAACCGTCGGTTCTTTGACCCGAATGCGATTTGCTCGACCAATTTGTATAAGGTCGTTGTACTATGGTGATTATTATTTTGAAAAATTTTTGGTCATCTGAAATGTTATATTATTCGCTGCGAAATATAAAATGACCTATCCGTAGAAAAAAGTCCCATGTAAAAATCCTAACTTAGCCGTGCAGTAACCCCAAAAGGAGGGGGTTGGGGATAGCTAAAGGTCAAGGCAAAATGTATCCATGTAATGCCTTAAATTGCTCCCTGCTTAGTCCAGTAAAAGAAGAAATGTGGATCGAAAAGTCGAAAGCAGAAAAACTAACTTAGTAACTTTGTTTGGACTAGTTAGGAGATAAACATACTAAAAGTCCCCACCCCTCCGAGGTGAGCCCGAGGGGGGGGAGGCCGAAGAAGGTCCCATTTTTAGGTTTTTTGCTTATATGTCAAAAACTGTGCGTTGTACGATATTTTGTTGTGCTACATTATTAAACTTCATAAAATTTTCTACAATTTCGACCTTGACACTTTTTATCTATCTCCAATCGTTGTCTAGCTATGAGCTTCCAAACATGGTCTATTTTGAAAACGCTTAAATTAGTTTTCCATACAAAGTCAGTAAAAACATCTTAAAAATAAAATTTGACCAACTTCTGGTTGTCGTATCATAATGAAACTTTGCAAATGTCTAGAAATCTGATGACAATTTAATAATCTGGTACTACTGAGCTGATGTGATGATGGAGCCAGGAGGTGTCTACTGAAACTCATCAATGACTATTAGTAAAACCGGCGAGTTTAGGCTCATTACATTCGGATTGATGAGACGTAGGCACCTCCTGGTCCATTATCAGACCCTCGACAGCAAGTGTAATGAAAAAGTCTCATCGATTCGAATGTAATGTGCCCAAACTCGACGGGTTTACTAATAGTCATTGAAGAGTTTCATTAGACACATCCTGGCTCCATCATCAGATCAACTCAGTGGTACCAGATTATTAAACTGTCATCAGATTTCTAGACATTTGCAAAGTTTCATTATGATACGACAACCAGAAGTTAGTCAAATTTTATTTTTAAGATTTTTTTACTGACTTTGTATGGAAAACTAGTTTAAGCGTTTTCAAAATAGACCATGTTTGGAAGCTCATAGCTGGACAACGATTGGAGATAGATAAAAAGTGTCAAGGCCGAAGTTGTAGAAAATTTTATGAGGTTTAATAATGTAGTACTACAAAATATGGCACAACGCATAGTTTTTGACATATAAGCAAAAAACCTAAAAATGGGACCTTCTTAGGCCTCCCCCCCCTCGGGCTCACCTCGGAGGGGTGGGGACTTTTAGTATGTTTATCTCCTAACTAGTCCAAACAAAGTTACTAAGTTAGTTTTTCTGCTTTCGACTTTTCGATCCACATACCCTTTTTGGGCACTCATTGACTGGGCTAGCTCCCTTTAGAGTAGGGATTTTACATTTGGGACTTTTTGAACATATAATAGGTCAAAATGTCTTTATTTTAGGAAAGATAAATGTCGCAGCAAATTATATTTTTTCTAGTTGACCCAGCAAACCTTTTTCGTTTCGACATTCATACCGCCTATAATCCTTCAATTTTTTTTTCGTATTATCTCACTTTTTAATTTTCCCTGGACTACGACAAACCTTTCAAAACCAAAATATAACACAACAGTCAATTCATAAAGTGATGAATTTGGTGCAACCATTTAGACCAATAATATTATTGGATTTCTTCCACGGAAAAAGGGAATTCATGGGGTTTCTGCGACTTTGTGGGCGTAGAATAAGTAAAAGCTGGTAAACCTGACCGATATAATAGCTCCCGCTCTGGGTAGCGAAGAATATCGCGCTGGGTATTTCTATGCAATTTTGTTTCGCTACCGCAACAATCCTATTGAACAGTCCTATGTTCTTTCTCGGAACTCAAACTATCTCCACACTCTAGACTCCTTAAATCTCTAGTGTTAGAAGTCCAGCGTATCAGCATCAAAGATCAAGAGCCCCCAAAAATCCGGATCTACCCAATATATTTATTTTTTTACAAGTCACAACGCTCCATTATCGTGGGAGGTTCATAAACAGAGTATCATCAATAATTGGGATCAATACAGCCAATAACGGTTCAATTAACGACGTACTATAAATACAGTTCGACCTGTTTAGTATGCTGCGATACATTCGTACTAATTTTATTAACTAGCTGCACCCGGCGATTTTTCTCGCGGACGAGTGCTTCGTCGTACCCGTTGCTCTCCATAATTGCGTCTCGCAGGAACACCTCCCAGGGGGCCTAGACAAGCGCCGATCGTTTGTCGCTATCGCTACAAAAATTTACTGAGATGACATTCGTTATCGAAAAACAAACGACAACGACTGTCATCTCAGTACATTTTTTTTAGCGATAGCGACAAACGATCGGCGCTTGTCTAGCCCCCAGGTTTTTTAGTGGGTAGGTTACCTTTTTTTTTGCGTGTAAGCATTTTTTTCCCGACGCGCCTATCTTTGGCAGGAGATTTCCACATACCGCTGAGTAAAACTGTTCGTGTTAGTTCTGAGTAAAACAAGTCAAACTTAAAAAATACTTTTTAAAAATAAGCTTTAATTATTAGATGGTATCTAAGCACCAAAATACTCGTCAAGAAGAATCAAATGAGCCCAGACTCGATGGGGCTGCGTCGTTTAATTACGGAGTTCCTATGGCCACCTTCCAGCTCCTATCAGATCAGCTCCATGTCATAATAATATTACATTGTCATCCGGTTTGTACATGATCCCTTATATAGAATACATGACATTACGAATTACCTATCATTTATCATATTACTCGGTACATCTTCGGAATGTGGGGTATTACATTCGACACTCCTTCATCGCGTAACATGAAACTCTCTGGGTGGCCATCCTCATATGGTAAGGAATTCTTGGGTGTAAATTGAGTTGAAACAGTTCTAAATTGCACTCCGTTTCCTTTAGTGATGGGAAGATTTATGCAAAGAAGTAAGAAGACGAGCAAGACGTTCTTCTAATGGTAAGAGATAACGATGCCCATAATCAGTACAGTGCCACCCAGGATTCACAATGGTGTAAAATTCTAGGTGCTGCACCAACGCTTCTTGCTCAAATTTATGAGATGACTCTAAGACTCTTCAGCTCAGTCATTTTACTAGCTGGCTGTTTGGCCGACAGGTGTGAACATAAAATGGTTTGTCTCAAACGCTAAACGTCATCGGCGACGCCGAGGGTACTTCAGGAGTACCTATAGAAGCGACGTTTGTTTCTATTTCTACTTTATTTTGCGAAATGAACATTTTATGAAAGGGACCTTCTGCGTTAGGGAGTCAGCGCGGAAATTATGGGCAAAACAAACCAAGTCTCCCTTTTTGTTTTCGCTGAGAAAAACGTGTTACGCATACCCTTCCGACGGGGGTATGGGAGGGTTAAGTGGGACTCCCCGTGCAGGACGACTGAATGGGTATACCCACTAAAACAACTCGGCAGCACTCCCGCATAGTCTTTGTGATGGGGACTGGGAATCAGGAGAGCTTTAACATCGGGATGTTGGACCCTTAATCGACAAGTCAGGACCCTTAATAAACAAATTATATGATATTTTTCAGCTGCTGAAAGCGCTTTATAAAGTTGAAATTGTGGAATGTCTATGTTGGTTACCTCTTAACGTGGAAACTACTTAATCATTAAAGCGTTTAGTGTGTAGAAAGAAAGTTTAATACTATCCTTACTGGAGAAATTACAAAACCGATAAGATTATAAGAAGATCAAAGAAAACTAGTCACAAGTTCTTACCCGATAACTTAAATCCCATAAAAATCCAAATCCAAAATTGCACAACCAATACGGATGAAATTCACGGCAAGACTGGTGGTGCACCACCCCACAGCACCATTATATAGCTACGTCCTGAAAACGTTGACAATACGGAAGTAGGAAGGATGCGGTTTTTCTGCGTTTCAATGCACCATTAGGTAAATAGATTAGTTCTATACAATACTGTTTTTTTGGGGTAAATTGCAACTTTTTTCGTGCTTCTGTGATGATCTTAATCAATGGGAGTTTTTCAGGATATCTTTTTAACCCCCGACGCAACAACGGGGTGTTATAAGTTTGACGCGTCTGTCTGTCTGTCTGTGGCATCGTAGCTCCTGAACGGATGAACGGATTTTTATTTAGTTTTTTTTTGTTTGAAAGTAGAGTTAGTCAAGAGTGTTCTTAGTTCTTAGCCATGTTTGGTAGAAATCGGTCCAAGATGGCCGCCGCTACAAAATGGCGGATAACTTTTTCTTCCACGACCCCATCAATATGGGTGTCAAATGAAAGGGCTTGAGTAGAATACAACGCAATATAAAAAAATTAAAATCTAAGATGGCCGCCACCACAAAACCGCGAATTACATATTTTGAAAGCGTTGCGTTGGGGGTTTTTTAATTTTTTAATTTAATTCATTTGTTTATGTTAAACTAATGGACCCGCGCGCACATCGTCACGCTTAATAGAAAATAATCAATGTTCTTCTACTATATTGTGCATGTATTATACATGTAAACCTTCCTCTTGAATCACTCTATCTATTAATGAAAACCGCATCAAAATCCGTTGCGTAGTTTTAAAGATATAAGCATACCTAGGCACAGATAGACGCGGGAATCAACTTAAAGCGGGAACAACTCGGTTTTTCTACATAATCATCACCCGAAAGTGTATCGACGACTTGACGAAATTTTTCCATATAATTTCACTGACTACTTAGATTAGTCATTAGTCATCCTAGTCATGCTTGAGACTCGTTGACAGATCACTGATTTAATTGTAACCCAATAGGCGAGCCGCCAAGAATATCATGCCAAATGATTTCAGTTTTAAGTGGGAGTTTCGGAGATATTTCTTATTTATTTATAGATATTATTCATAATTATATATCAGCCGGAAGACGAGATTAGCTGTTCTTGATTCTTAAAAGACCAGCAAGCGTAGACAAGCGCCAATAGGGATGTTGATTAAAACATTTTTTTTAGTACATTTTTGTTTTCAGTGGTGTGACGCCACGCTTCCCAACACAGAATCTTTTAAGAGTTATATTATCTCAGCATTTTTTTTATTTTATTTGCAAAAAAGTAGGTAAGTATCGAATATTTTTTTAATATTAAAATTACTGAAAAATGCGTTACGCATCATAACCCCACGCCGGGGGTCGCGGAGCGGTATGTGGGACTTCCCCGCCGAAGATGGGCGCGGCGGGGATACCCACTAAAAAACCTGGGGGTGTTCCTGCGGGACGCCATAATGCCGGGGCAATGGGTACGCCGAAGCACTCATCCGCTGCGGGTTAAATCCCACCCTGGCTTATCAGTCATAATGACCTTTGTTTGGCGACACGGTTTTTTTCCAGTGGGTGGTAACTGGTAACGAGTCACGGCTAAAGCCAACCACCTGTAAAACCTTTTTTTAAGAAGAAATGTGCGTGTGTTCAGGGTTTAAAAGTAGTATGTTAGGAAGACACCTGCTTGATTGTCAGGGTTTAAAAGTAGAACCAAGATATCTAATTAGGGCACTAACCTTTCAAAAGGTTATGAGTTATGTATAACAATGTGCCCTCATTGCAAACGCTCATTAGTACTTAATGTATCATTAGTAAATCGTTTTTTTTGCCCGGAATGAATGGTTAACGACATAATGTACCAACTATTTTTAGTTATGCAGATTATGTTGATAAAAATAGATAATGACAATAGTTATAGTTTTATATGCAAGATAAGGCATAAGGCTAACAACTATAACAAGTGAAAATTTAAAAACAAGCTTTTATTATTATTACCATCCAGCACCAAAGTACTCGTCATGACGAATCGAATGAGCCCAAACTCGATGGGGTTGTGTCATGCGTCGTTTAATAACGGAGTTCCTATGGCCACCTTCCAGCTCCATCATCAGATCAGCTCAATGTCATAATAATATTGCATTGTCATCCGATTTAGACATGCACACAAAATTTCAGCTCAATCGGAAACCGTGAAGTGGATCAAATTAAACTTGCAAGATTTCATTACTTACATACAGACAACAGACAGGTGAAAATTAATTAAAGCTTGTAATAAAACAAAGTCGCTTCCCACTGTCTGTCTGTTTTTGTCATATACATATTAATGCTTAGAAATTTCTGTTAGGCGCTACGAAGTGCGTACGGGTCCACTTGTAGGTAATGAAAAAAAGAAAATACATATATAGTAACGTTTTTATGCAAAGAAGTAAGAAGACGAGCAAGATGCTCTCCTGATGGTAAGAGATAACGCTGACCATAATCAGTACAGTGCTCAGAATTTCACAATGATAAAAAATCTAGATGTGCAATGTGCACTGCGCCAAAGCATCTTACTCAAGAGTCATATGATGTTAAGACTCTTCAGCCCAATAATTTCACTAGCTACAGTGCCCTCTTACCGAAGCACAGTAATCTTTGCATAACATATCACTGCTCAGGCGGTAGAATAACTGGCACTGTTGGGGTAACCACTTAGTCGACTCCCTGCATAGTAGGTACATGGATGTCTACCCCCGGTAAATATGATTATAATTACTCAGTATAATTAGTTTTAGTAAAATGCTGATTATAATATTTGACATGGATTTATTAATTTTCCGTTTAATGTATTATATCAAAGCAATTTTCAATGGAAATTAAACTATGTACCTACAAACTTTTCACACGTGTAAATTTTATATTGTAGCTATAGAGTTATGTGTTGAGAAACGAAGCCGAGCAAGAAAAAACAAAAACTTGAGAGGTGTCAAGGGACACCCGGATGGAACGAAGTTCCTTTCCTGGCTTTCTATAAGAGAGAGAGAGAGAGAGAGAAAGAGAGACAGACAGAGAAACCTGCGCACGCCGCACAGCTTACAATAGCTTACTATAGCAAAAAGTATCGTGACAACTTTTCCTAAGAATTTTTTCCGTCTAGCCCCCTTTCACAACGCGCGATAAGGAACTCCATTCCAAAAAATATCTCTTGCGGATATATAAATCTAAATATATAGAAGGAAAGAGTGATTGACTGATCTATTAACTCACAACCCAAACCAGTGAACGGATTTGGTTGAAATTTTGAACACAGATAGGTCTTATATGATAGACATAGACCTCCGCTAAAAAAGGATTTGTCCACGCGGGCAAAGCCACTAGCACAAGCTAAGATATAAAAGGAAAGCGAAGCTATTGTTACAGTCAACGGATTAGGCAGTTGTATCACCGACAACGTTGAGCGAATAACGAGTAGAGCTAGAATGTAAAACCAGTTGACGAGCGGCGAGGAGCGAGTGCGTAGTTCCGATAGTTGTGTAGCTCGGCTATAAGTGTGCGAGTGAGATGGGCGATTACTCGCACTGTAGAGAAATTACCGCTGGTTGCTTTCTCGGTGATTTGATCGAGTATCGCTGAGCGAGTTATCTTTCATAGCTCTGAGACAAGCTAGTGAAGCGAGTCCTCGCTGACATGAGCAGTGTGAACAGTCAGCTACCAACTATTTATATATGCATCTTTTTTGTTTACACATAAATCGGATAACAATGCAATATTATTATGACATCAACCTGATCTGATGATGGAGCTGGAAGGTGGCCATTGGAACTCCGTAATTAAACGACGCAACCCCATCGAGTTTGGGCTCATTTGATTCGTCTTGACGAGTACTTTGGTGCTGGATGGTAATATACCACACATAAAAGCTTGTTTTAATATAGTTTTTTTTAATCCACTTTTTTAATCCACAATCCAATTTTACCACTCACTCGTTCTAAGAATATTATAAGAGTTTTGTTTAATTTTATCCTACATATGATACTACAAGTTAAATGCATTATTTATGATAATGAACAGAAACTGGCTTATCAGTCTCCAAAGACACCGCCGACCTCGTTTCTCGGTCAGGGCTTCGCCCCAATGCCAGTCATCTGACAATGGAGATTGAACTTTAATTGTATGTAACTTAAGATGTAAGTTGGATTTTTGGTTGTACCCACTTTTTCTTTTAGTTAATAATTGTTAGTCGAATTAATAATAATTATATAGGTTAAATTTATAATTTTACGTATTTAGGTAAAAATAGATATTATATACGTATTTTTTTGATCTTGTCAATATCATCGAATTTGACTGAGACATATCGAATAAAAAAATTGGGAGGGCGCGCTACGTCATACTACTACATACTCACACCTTACCTTCAAATTGCGCGAGCCGCTTGCTGCGAGCGGCAAGAAAATTTTATATTTCAGCCTATAAAACTTACTAGTTACTTAGTAGTTTTACCGGGGGTAGAATTCCTTTGCAGGAGGTCGTCTAGGTGGGTACCCCAACATTGCTAGTTATTCTACCGCCTGAGCAGTGATGTGCAAACATTACTGTGCTCCGGTAGGAGGGCACTGTAGCTAGTGAAATTACTGGGCTAAAGAGTCTTAACATCTTATGACTCTTGAGTAAGAAGCGTTGTTGCAGTGCTCCTAGAATTCCGCATCATTGCATTGTGGGGTCCTGGGTGGCACTGTACTGATTATGGGCAGCGTTATCTCTTAACATCAGGAGAGCGTCTTGCTCGTCTTCTACTTCATCACATAAAAAAAGTTGTTCATTAAATTGACAAGAAAAAATATACCTACGTTTTCAATATTTAAAAAAAAAAATATTGTGGACAAATAAACAAATTAGAATTATGGTACCCAGAGAAAAAAAGAGGTGGGCCGACCAACAGCCAACAAGTCATCTCCCACTTTTACTCCTGTGACGTCAGATCCAATCAAATCCCGAATAAGCACATGACGTCACGCGTGACGTGTATTATTCTCGTGTGGTGCGACGTAATTGCGTGGCAACGTACATTGCCGGCCCACTGACCTACTCAACACGCAATGGATCGCGTGATCTGTCTGGATGATTGGGACAATTTATAAGATAAGAGGGGTTATTCAGTTCAGTTTTGTACTGGTGGTAGGCTTCGGCCGTGGCTAGTTACCACTTACCACCCACGGGACAAAACCATGTCGCCAAGCGGTCATTGCGACCGTGATCCGGCGTGATGTTCAGTGAAGCCAGGGAGGGATTTATCCCACCTTCTAGGTTTCTAGGTAGTCTGCTTATAGAGGGTAAGCGGTACGGCCCGGCCGCATCGTAGATTAACATCACGCGAGATCGTGGATGAATAAAAAAACCCGATAACCGCTGGGGTAGAGGAGTTCTCGAGTAGAAACTGGAAATCATGAGGGTAGACTTCCTTTGCAGCTCGACTAGGTGGGTACCCCAACATTGCCAGTTATTCTACCGCCTGAGGAGGAATGAGCATACATTACTGTGCGCATGTAGGGCACTGTTGCTAGTGAAATTACTGGGCTGAAGAGTCGTAACATCTTATGAAGTAAGAAGACGAGTAAGACACTCTCTTGATGGTAAGAGTTAAGAGATAATGCTGCTCATTTTTAGTACAGTGCTACACAGGATTTTGCAATTAGGTAAAATCCTAATGGCACTGCACCAACGCTTCTTACACAAGAGTCATAAGATGTTAAGACTCTTCAAGCCCAGCAGTGCCCTCCTACCGAAGCACAGTTGATCATGTCATGATGATAATTCTACTGAGTCAAAGGTCACAGGTTTGACTTTTATCAAGATTATACATATCATTAGTGTACCTTTTTATACCACCCTGAGCAGCAGTTGCAACGCTAGTCACAGGGTGGTTATGTGGGACTCCCCGTCGGAGAAACCGGTGGATACCCACTAAAACCCCAGGGTATTTCCAGCCACTGTTTAGCAGGGACGACGGAGGTACGCTCTCGCATTCTTCTCCGTCGATCATTAGTGTGCTTAATATAATAATAATAATTGGGGTTTATACTTCCACAGAACAGGTTACCCTACTTACACTGTCACAGTCAAATCACAATTTATAGGTTGTGTGCCTAACCTATATGTTGCAGTTTCAGGTCGCCGAGATTACTACACGGCCTGAACGACTGCCTCCTACATATCTTATAGGAAACCCGGGACCCCCAGTTTTACGTGCCTTCCGAAACACGGTAGCGTCCCGGCGAAAATCTTTGCAACACTGAGATTTGAACCCAGGACCTCCGGCTTATAAGTCGGACCAACAACCACTGGGCCACGGACGCTACAATATTTAATATTCACATCTATTATAATGAATGATACAAAATATAGTATTTGGATGGCTTCCAAAACCACTGGAAAATGAAGCCAAGACATCCAGTATTTCATAGTTTGTGAACGTAATCCTATCTGAAGATATATGGCCTGTGTTAGTTGCAGATTGTGTTTTGTTAATTTTTTGGTGACTCCTTTGACCCCTAGATGCCCAAGACGTCAAAAACGACCCAATAGAATAGAATGTTGCATACCAAGTACCAAGTATTTACAAATAAATTTACTGAGCTAGATATCTTTAATGCGAGGTAAATAATTGAAAGACCCCCACAAGCCACAAAAGGAACAGTGGCAGACAATTTAAAAGATGGTCGGAAGAAATAGAAGAAATGGCTGGAAAAACCAAAACTTGGATAAGACTGGTACATTATCAGGAAAAATGGGAGAGGCTTTTACATGAAGGCACACAGAAGTGTTCGCAGACTAGAAGTTTGAATGAATAAATGAAAAAGAGCTTCAAACGAAACTAAATAATTATTATTCATGTAGATCAGACCAGAAAAGGCATGGGGGTTTATTCTCCAACAGAACAGGTTACCCTACTTACACTGTCAGAGTCAAGTCACAATTACGACTATAGGTTGTATGGCCAACCTCTATGTTTTGTAGCATCCATGGCACACAGCCTATAATTGTGATTTGACTCTGACAGTGTAAGTAGGGTAACCTGTTCTGTTGGAGTATAATCCCTAATTTCCCGCGCTATCTTCGAGAACGTTTTAATTTTCTCCATACATCACATTCTCGCACACTAATATCTTCGGAAAACATAATGTTGAAATATCCTGCCCACAGGCCAGCACATCACTGGCTTTTATGGTGATTTTTCACAGTTGAAGCCGTGCGTCTGTGGAATGATCTCCCTGTTGTTATTAGACAAGCACCGTCTGTTGCAAGTTTTAAACTTCGAATCAAAGCCCATCTTTCACTTTAGTATCTTCATAACATTTATGTCGTATTCCTTCATGATACCTAATGTAGTATATTTTATAATATTATGTGTCAATTTATGTATGTATGTACGTGTGTATGTATGTATTTGTGATTTATGTATGTATGTTTATGTAGGTAAATATTTTTAAGTATTTGTGTAAATTATTTTTACTTATATTTCTTTTGAAGTTTTGTGAAACCACCGTCCTTCCAGTGTTGTATATTTCCTCTCCCTGCACGGTTGTCTGGAAGAGATCGCTTTGAGCGATAAGACCGCCAATTGATACACCCTTAGTTTTAATTTTTGTTGTTTGTAAAATTTACTTTATATGTGGATCAATAAAGTGTTTCTTATCTTATCTTATTATTATGTTGCAGTTTTAGGTCACCCAGTTTACTACAGAGCCTGCAGCATGACCTTACTTGCCTCCTGCCTCCTACATATCTTATAGAAAACAGCTGAGCCCACAGTTTTAGGTATTTTATATTCTGCAAGTGTTTTTGAATTGAGTCCTGACTACTAATCCATACTTAGTGAAAGTGTTTGTGTGACTGCAATAATAACAATATTTAAAACGTTTATATGTGTCAATAGAGGCAAGGGGAGACCAAACACAAGATGTCAGGACAATATTATAAATACCGCTGGATCACACTGGATGAAGACAGCACAGGACTGAGACAAATGGCTGGCCTTGGAGGAGGTCTTCACCTGTTGAGGGGTTCCCAACAAATAACTAATACTGTATACTAACATAGATTATTATAAAATTACTGGGCTGAAGAGTCTTAACATGTTATGAGTCTCAAGTAAGAAGCATTGGCGCAGTGCACCCGGTAGCACTGTACTGATTATGGGCAGCGTTATCTCTTACCATCAGGAGAAAGAGTGTCTTGCTCGTCTTCTTACATTGTTGTATAAAAAAAATTATAAGTAGTGATGGGCCGAATGTGGTTTGAACCGAATACGAACTTCGGCCGAACATTCTGTAAAATTGCTAAATTCGGCCGAACTTCGGTTCACTTTTACCGCGCTTTATCGAGAATGATAGCATCATGTTATTAAGGTTATTTATTGCTAAAGAAATCAAATACCCAATTTCGAGAAGGTAGAAAAATAAGTAAAACAAGTAAATTAAATTAAAAATTTAAAAACCCCCAACGCAATACGTAATTTATAATTTTGTGGTGGCGGCCATCTTGGATTTTAAATTTTATATAATGGGTTGTATTCTACAAGTTAAGCCCTTTCATTTGATACCCATATTGGGGGGGTTGTGGAAGAAAAAAGTAATCCGCCATTTTGTAGCGGCGGCCATCTTGGACTGATTTCCGCCAAACATGGCTGAGAACACTCGACTAACTCTACTTTCAACCAAAAAAAATACTAAATCAAAATCCGTTCATCCGTTCGGGAGCTACGATGCCACAGACAGACACGTCAAACTTATAACACCGTGCGTCGGGGGTTAATGAAAAACTAAGTTGTTAACCAACCTCAGTTCTAAAGACTCGTTCTTCCGTGCGACACTCACACAAATTTTGAATTACAGTAGAATCCGTTTATTATGACTCCGCCTATATTGACCAACCGGTTATTATGACTTAATTACACTACGAAGTTTGGTTTTCATATAAAATTCTTTATAAAAAAAGTTGGATATAATGACTTCCCTTACAGTGACATGTCGCTTATTATGACCCATTTTTAATAAATTATGTCCGGTTTACCGCAGAAGAGGCATTAAAAGCTGCAGAATTATTATCACGATTTGTTCACAGCAATATTGAAATTGATAATTTGACCATAGCTATGTCTTCTATACACAATAGTATTAGAGACTGTTTTTACAATATAATGAAAAAAAATATTACAGATTACTTACAGTAAAAAATACTCTTGTATGTGTTATAATGTGCTGATTACGTGCAATTTTGATTTAATATGTATGTATACATATGTAATTACTATGTTTCTGTATTAAAATACTTACACATACATTTTTACATAAAAAAGGTTTTTCATTTCACAAAATGCTTTGTATGACGTCCGCTTATTATGACGTGTTTGTCAATTCCTTTCGATGTCATTATAAACGGACTCTACTGTATATATTTGTACTTTTTAAAAATGTCTCTTAATAAAGCTGTAGATACCTAATAGTAAACTAATGTCAGTATACTTAAGTAATTTTGAGTCGGCGCCAAACAAGCAAGTAAGAAAATGCCGAGCGTTCAATAAGCGCCATAAAAAATACGCGTCGACTTGTAAACCTCCTCCGCTAGGTTTCGTCGGTTGAAAATGTCTGTAAATCTATGAATTTATATTAAAATCATTAATAATTAATCATCAATCATTAATCATTTTTTAATTATTATTTATCAAAATTTATCTAATACGAGCTATCTAAACTTGTGTTTGTTTTTTATTAAAGCAAGTTTGAAGCAGGATAGTGCATAGAGCACATGAACCGAATTTCGGCTGCTTGAACCGAAATTCGGCCGAATGCCTAAGTTCAGTTCAAGGTGCCAAAATTTGGTTAAACCGAATGTAAAACGAACTTCGGCCCATCCCTAATTATAAGATAAAACTACTAACACATAGTAACTAAATGTTATTTAAGTTTGAGAAATAAAAGGCTTTTTATTTATGTGTCAATAGATATCAAATGTCACAAAAAGAAGTTAATGGTGATGATTATATGATTATTCACAGGGAATGGCGATTTGCAGTTTGTCAGATATGGGTAATTGTGGGGTTTAGACCCTGGAATATGACAGGTTAATTTTCAGTAAATAGAACTACTAGGCCCAGCCAGAGGGCCTATTGGCTAATTCACATCCACTACGATTGATGACAACTTCAATGTACATTGCTGCATTTGTTATTTTACTCATGAAGAGGTTAAAGCAAGTAATGTATGCAATTTTGTCTATGGATTTTATAGTTTTACATGTTGTTTGGTGATAGCCAATAGGCCCTCTGTTGAGGTGTAAAGATGTGACAAATATGAGCATAAACTTTCACCTTTACAATAATACTGATTTCACTATAATATGCCAAGTCACCACAAAGTATGGAAAGCTCTCAATAAACTTTGCATTTGTGCATTTTTATCTTTTAGCGAAAGTTAAATAAATTATATAAGCACAATAATAAAAATGTTACTGAAACTCTTATTATTGTCTATAATTGTTATTATAAAGTTCAAAACAGCTGTTTGTTTAGTGAATAATTAGTCCTGACATACATTCTAAGCTATTCTATAACATAAACAAACTGTTTAAACAATATAGCACAAATATGTAGCGAATTAACAGTAAATTACAGATAATTAATAATAATTAGTGTAATATCGACGAAAAGAGTAATTACAGCGTAATATTAGCGCACAGAAAACTGCAATGATCAAAATATTGTTGAAATACGACGCGCGACTAATCATTGTGTTACGTCGCCGCCAGTTTCTATGTTTACTTATAAAAACACGTGTCCGCGGGCCTTTTTCTCACGCGCCACTTCTGTTACAGATATTTTAATAATCGTAAGCGATATTTAGCCATCTGACACCACTGGAACCCGGCGTCCGACCAAATAAAGAAATATTGCCATGGTCATACTACTTTTACTCACCTATATCCCGCTTTCACAGCCTCGCAGACCGCAAATGTAAGGTCCACATAACGCCAGACGCAGCACAGTACACCAATGTTGAGTATAAATGTTTATTTTACACAATAATCATTCAATTTCATTAATTTTTTTTCGTGTGACACTCGCGGCACACAGATGCGCGGAACGCGTTTTGCGAAATTGACAGTTCTGTGTTGCCATGATTTATGTCAGTGTCATGCTGTTTTCTACCAATTACTACCATTTTTTTTCGGTCTACAACTACGAAGAGCTGAAATCAATTCTGCCTCTAAATGTAAATGAAAATTAGATTATTGATTGAAAGTTTAATACATTAATAATTAACAATTATTTATTTTATTAGCTAAAATATATAACATGCCATAAAATACTCGGTGTGTACCTTACTTTATCCCATTCTTCAGGTTTTTGAACGAATACTTTACTGTCAATGACAAATCAAATAATATGTCATTGTCAGCGTTGCCAGTGCGTTACTTTTGTAACATTTTGCGTTACTTTTTGACCCTTTGCGTTACTTTTACGTTACTTGTCCTAAAATGTTACTTTTGCGTTACTTTTTGGGGTAATGATTTTTTTCTCGGCAAACCATTGGACAGTATATGTGGACGAGCCATAAGACCAACGAGTCGGCGAGTCATTGGCCAGTATATGTGGACGAGCCATAAGACTAAATATATTTTTATATATTTTTGTTTGCAAAATTACAACTGCTTATTAAAATACTTATTATGCCAGTTCAAACATGAGGAAATCTAAACCTACTGAAATCTAATGAATAAAAAAGTAAGTACCCATATTTAAATTGAGTAAGTATATATTACATTTTATATAAATTGTATTAAAAACAGGGGGGTCACATCATCGTGGCCACCTGTGAGACAAAAAACAGCTTACGGATTTTCATTATTTTATGAAAATACGCGATATATTGATATTTTAGGTCATAAACTAGTTGAATAACATTTTATTGTCGCAAATGGCTATAAAATTTTGGAAAAAAAAAAACGAAATACATAAGTCGGTGAATCCTGAGAGACAAAATTTTACGTGTCTGGGGGAATAAACTACCCGTAACATAAAAATTCTAATTATTGGTCTATAATTGTGGTATTTAAACATATTGACAAAAAACTATACAATTTTGATTTCCATGGTATTGATTCTCATGGCGTTTTACCACGGTGATCAATTTTCCTCTGAGTTTTCTAGCGCATTCTTTCACTTTTTACCCAACTACAGCGAAACCGCCGGTATGGAAGTGATTTTGACAGTTAATATTTGTATATTTCACTATTTCAGATGTTTTTTTTTCACATTGCATACATCAGATTTTTTTATATTGTACTATAGTAGACGGCCGCTCTGGCTAATGCGGCACCATTATATCCCCACTCCTCACATTAAATGAGTCGCTCAGCGAGCTATGGAGAGAGCTATATTCGGGGTTTCTCTACGTGATCGAATCAGGAATGAGATCCGCAGACAAACCAAAGTCACTGACATATCTCCGCGGATCAGGAAGCTGAAGTGGTAATGGGCAGGCCACATAGCACGTAGAGCGAATGGCTGATGGTGTCGAAAAGTGTTCGAGTGCCTACCACGTACAAGCAAACGCAGCGTAGAACGTCTACCCACAAGTGTGGCAGACGACCTTATTAAGGTCGCTGAAAGACGCTTGAAGCAGGTCGCTTCCAACACCGGTTTTATATATGGAGGTCTAAAAGGGGAGGTTTATGTTCAGCAGTAGACGTCTTATGGCTGAGATGATGTATGATGAAAAAATAAAACGAAACTATGGGCTGACTGCAACTTCAGTCCAGATTAACCTAACTAATGATAAATGTACAATCTGATGACAGCTTCTGGAGTGAATCCTGTCAGTGACTGTGACTGAGAACTTTATCTCATATTCTAGGACTATTTATTCAATATTTTTACATTGTTTAAGACAGCAATACGTTGATTTTATTTAGTTTACATGATTATTATATAGAAAGCCAATATAGACCTTTTTAATACTTTATGTTAGGTGTATATTTGTTTGGATCACCGTTTTTAATCATTTTTATTTTATATGATTAGTATGTAGAGGTCAATATTTAAATAATAACATAGAATTCAAACAAACTAGTTTTAATTTTGATTCCCATGCCACTTTTTATTGATTCCCGTGGCACCAAAAATTTAAATTTAAATGTCTTCTGAACAAAACAAGTTAAAATGATGCCTATTTGATGGATGTGCTTATAATTATGGGAAATTTGATGTTTTACATGTAAAATTCAATAATACTTCGATTTAAAATCTGCCACGGGAATCACTTAAATACGCCTGATCTCAGGATTTACCCAAGTATTATTGTCAAAGTGAAGCAGTTTGACAAACAACATAAACCGGCCACGCTGAAAGGGACGGAAAAAAATAGGTTCTCCTTTTTCTTCACACAGAATTTTCCGTATTGCCATCACATAAAGTGCCTACTTCTAGTTGTATTACTTCTGTGATTAAAAATCGTTTTTTTTTTTTTTTAATGCGTTACTTTTATTGTAAATGCGTTACTTTTCGAACCTGTATGCGTTACTTTTGAAGATAGGGCACTGGCAACACTGGTCATTGTCAAAAAATATAATTTTACCAATTTTACCAACAAAGCAGAAGTTATCGATTTTGGCGAATAATTTTACGTTTTCCGCAATTTATCTGAAATTCTGTGATCTTGTAAATGAAGTAGCATTAATTTGTGTAATTCAAAATGATCAAAGCTATATTAGTGTTTAATAACCATGGAAAACCGCGGCTGTCGAAATTCTACCAATACTTTGTAAGCTGTATTTTATACTTTTATGTTATCATTGCACGTTTTTAAGCTTTTATATTAATTAACATATTTCTCTATTGGTATTTAGTTGATACATAACCGAGAAATATATAAACTACACCCATATACATATAAATTAATAAAAATTCGAAATTAAAGCTAAAATTAAACAACTTCGAAGATATATTTCAGAGATTTTTTTCGTTTCAATATTAAATTTCAGAATGAAGACATGCAGCAACAAATTATAAAAGAGACATTCCAATTAGTGTCTAAAAGAGATGACAATGTTTGCAATTTTCTTGAAGGTGGCAGGTTAGTAAAAAAACCTTACTCAAAACTCAAAAAACATTTATTAAAATAGGCTACAATGGAGCACTTTTGCAAGTAAATTTTATAATTATTTGGTCATATTTGAAGACTACTAGTGTGTGTTGTTTATTTATGCCATAAGTGGCAAACAAGCATACAGCACACCTGAAGGCGAGTGGAAAAAACTGTCAGAATAATAAAGAAAAAAAAGTACCGTCAACCTTGGAGCCTAACGGTTTGTTGCGGGACGACGGCAAGAGGCCCGACGGCATGACTCTCATTCCCTGGAAGCTGGGAAGGCCCTTGGTTTGGGACGCTACGTGTGTCGATACTTTGGCCCCTTCCCATCTTCCAGGGACAATGTCACAGGCCGGTGCTGCAGCCGACAAGGCTGAAAACCTCAAACAGCGTAAGTATGTGAACCTAGATAGGGCTTACATATTTTTGCCGTTTGGGGTTGAAACCTTGGGTCCATGGGGGCCGGCTGCTTGGGAGCTGTACAAAGACCTCGCTAAACGTTTGGTGGAGGCTTCAGGTGACAAGAATGCTGGCTTATATTTTGCTCAAAAAATAAGTTTATGTATTCAGCGGGGCAATGCCGCCAGCATTCTTGCCACCTTTCCCTCCTCCACCTGTTTATTAGATTAAGTTTTGTAGTTAAGTATTAGTTTTTAAGTATTTAGTTTTTAAGTTTTTACCTTTTAAGATTTTTATGTTGTCCGAAATAAATGAGTTTATTATACTTAAAAAAAAGTATAAATAATTTAAATTCTTGCCTTATATCATTGTAATGGCTCATAGATATTAATAAACTGTAACAATATTAATCATAATTTAAAAAAGTCTGAAAAAGGTTTGTATGAACTGTGTGTGCAGGGATATGCGTGCTAGGGGAGTGGATGCAGATATGACGGATGATAGAGCAGAATGGAGGAGGAAGACGTGTTGTGCTGACCCTACATAAAATGGGATGATGATTAAGATTAATCACAATTAATATTAATAATATTGTATTTATTTTCAGTCTAATTGGTGGTTCCGATTACAAATTAATATACAGGCATTATGCTACATTGTACTTCGTGTTTTGTGTGGATTCGTCGGAGAGTGAACTGGGCATATTGGATTTGATACAGGTAATGTCACAATATTACTAGACTACCAATACAGTATAATTTTACTAATCGGGCACTATTAAAACCAGAGTGTGCCCAATTATTTGTACATTTTTCACTTATTATTAAGGATATTTGAACTTTCTAACTGTTCAGAGTAAAAATTATAATATTCTTGCCTTTCTGCACCTAGCCCCCTCCCCCCCCCCCCTCCTGAACCAAATCCTGGATCCGCCCTTGCATTTAATGTTTGTTTTACTGGACAATGAATAAAATAATAATTACCTTTTGTGCTTTCCTGCTGAAAAATAAGCAAAAGATAGTTATTGCTTATTTTTGTTATGTTCTGCACATCCACATTTAATTTTACAACAAAAATATATACACACACATATTAAAGCACACACAAATATAATAATATAGCTTAGAACTAAGATTACACCGAAAGAAGTGACCTGACTTGCATAAAGTGACCTCCCATCTTGCCTAAAGTGACCTCATCTAGTCTAAAGTGACCTATCACCAGCTATATATAACTCGCAATACCCAGGTGTTCGTAGAGACGCTAGACAAGTGTTTCGAGAACGTGTGCGAGCTGGACCTGATATTCCACGCGGACGCGGCGCACCAAGTGTTAGACGAGCTCGTCATGGGAGGGATGGTCTTGCAGACCAACATGGCTGATATATTGTGCAGGTTGCAGGAGCAGAGCAAAATGCAGCGAGCTGAGGTGAGAAATGAGAAACTTTTGTATTTAACTAACTGCGCCTAGCGGTTTTCCCCGCTGTAGCAGCCTATGTGCTATTCCAGGGTCTAAGCTATCTCTGTACCAAATTTCAGCTGAATTGATCCGCCAGTTTAGGCGTGAAAGAGTAACAAACATACATCCATACATTCTTTCAAACTTTTGCAATAGGGGTTTGGACAAAAAAATAATTGTCCTTAATGGAGATTATTATAAAATATTGGACACATGTTTTTTTATTTGTAATTTTAATAATAAACGTGTGATTTACAACGCACTAAAGTTACATGGAAAGGGCCGTGATGTGTGTGATCATATGTGTGTGCTCGAGTCGATAAAAAATGCACACACATATGACGTCACGCGTCATCACCGAAAAACTTATAAGCGCTATATCTCAGCCATTTTTTTTTATATAACAAAAAAATGTGCATTGAATATTTTTTTATTACGGACTAATTATATTTTAATGTTTACTATGCACATATCTGATATATATTGTTGTAAATTTAAAATCCCAGGCGGGTATATCAGCGGCCCCCGCCAGAGCCGTATCAGCAGTAAAAAGCATGAATCTGCCGCAACAACTCCGCGATATGAAATTGCCGGACCTACCACAAGCTATCAAGGTAAGGGAATTTTAATAAATAGGTACTAGCTGCCTGAAGCTACTATATCTGTTGGAAAAATACTTTAAGACCTTTTCTCTGACTTATACACAAAATATATTTGCACAAAAAATCTGAAAAGGGTCGAAAATATATTTTTTTATTCAACGAAGTAAGAAGACGAGCTAGATGCTCTCCTGATGGTAAGAAATAACGCTGCCCATAATACGAATTTGTAGGTGCACTGCGCCGACGCTTCTTACTCAAGAGTCATATTATGCTAAGCTAACACTATACCAAATTTCAGCTCAATCGGTCTACCCGTTTGGCGTGAAAGAGTAACAAACATCCAGACATCCATTCTTACAAACTTTCACGTTTATAATATTACTATACATTACAATACTCTTTATTCGGACAAAAAATAACAAAATAGACTTAAAACTATTATAAATTAAAGTACTAATATTAATGTCCACAATGGGCGGCCTTATCGCTCAGAGCGATCTCTTCCTGGTAACCCACTATTAGTAATATTAGTAGTTATATTAGTAAGATAATCATTGCATAGCTTAAATATATATTTTACCTTCCAGGATCTGAAATTCTGACCGCTGCAACAAGGCGCATACGCCGCCACGCCCGTAGCGTTAGCAACTAACATATTCACTTCAATATACCCGCAAAAAATAGAGAAAAAACCACCAGCAAAACAATTCTTCGGCTCCGAAACTTTAAGCATCAAAATGTCAGATCTATTCAATGACAGCTATCAACTGACAGATGGCGTCAATTCGCCCGATTATGAAAATAGGACCCCAGATGGGTATCAAGATTTAAGTGGCAGTAATGTGGAACATAGTGAAAGGAGGAAAAAAAAGAAAAATAAGAAGAAACGCTAATTAGCTATTAAAAACAAAATAGCTATTAAATATTTTGTTTACTGTAAGCAATTTTTTTTTCTAATTATCAATTAAATTTTATTTATTGCATAAACTGCCTCTCAAGAACAGACGCTGCGTAGACTTGTCTTGCAGTCAAGTCAACTGTCATCCCATACATTCACAAAAGTACAATGTATGGGATGACAGTTCTACTCTTGAAGTTTCGTCGGGATCCCATACGTAGGCCCCTATATATAGCCCCTTTAGCATAGTAAGACAACATAAGAGTAGCAACTCCCGTCCCACTGTCAAGAGTAATCTGACATATGTATATCAAGACGCTACTCTTGCTACTCGCGCTGTCATTGCATACAATTTGCAGCAACTCCCAATGTCATTGTGCTCTTACAAACGTCAATTACTCTTGACAGTGGGACGGGAGTTGCTAGAGACTTGTGTTAATGTCGAAATGTGCTACGGGGGCAGAAAAAGGTTTTGCAGGCACATAATACTCCAGAGTTTTGACGATATTTTTCTGATTGTCAAGAGTTTTGATGACAGGTTGTTATCGTGCGGGAAATACCCTGTTGTAAATTTGGCTTAAGAAATTTACCTTTTAAGTTTACAAAGATTTTTCAATAGATGGCGTTCTCTTAAAAATGGCAAATTGTATAAACTGATATCCATATTATATTTGTTTTATGATTATTATTGTGTTTTTTTATGTTTCAATTTTTTTTTAATAAATAATAAATATATAATAGCGCTTAAATCTTAGATTGCAAATTTTATAAAGCGACATCTATGTTTCTCTTATGATGCTAATAAACTATTTTTGTATGAAAAATTATGTGAAATTGTGGGCACATATATAGCTTAGAAAATATTACATATGAGTATAGCACTAATGGATATGTATAATAAATGTTTTTTTATAAATAATTATACTAAATATTATTATAAATCTGTTGTAAAAATATATTTCAAAAATCTGTCTACAATAATAAATATTATATATGGCATAATGGCTTGTCAAAAAAATAACCATGAAAAATTATACAATAAGTGTAATTTTTTTTTTCTTTTCATTGTATGGTTCTGAAAAGATCATTTAGAGTTTGGTATACCTACTAACTTTAGGATTCTTTTTGTCAAAAATAAGTTGATTTATGACTTTTTTGAAAATTGTAATAACTTTAATTTTGAAATTCTTCTAAAAACACTTCAAGATAGGCAATCACTCAAGTTTAAATCATTTATTTCTAACACTTTTTATGTTACACAAATTTCATATATCATAGAAGTTATCATTATGTTCTGCAGTATTTAATTTTCGCTGTAGAAATGCTAAGCCAATTTTGTTATTCTAAATTATAATTTTATCGAATTTATTTCAACATTCCTTTGAAATTATGAATCATTGTGCAATTTTAAAAATAATTTGCTCGCTATGGGCGCGGTAAGACGAATATTCTTTATATTTAGCTTTTTTTGTTCATTAAATGTACTCTTAATGTATTTAGGTGTAAGAAATATATATTATGTTATTACTGTATGAATTTGTTTTATTTAATGAAAATTAAATTCTCATACCCGTTCTACCGTTATAGTGCTTTTTACGAAAGAGGGAATTTAGCGGAACTAAATTTAATCGATTATTACTGACATCCTCAATAGTTTTTATTTTCAATTAAAAAATTAATTATGAGGTCAAATTTTAACAATGATGAAGGAATACTTTTAAAGATATTTTAACTTTAAAACGCGCGATAGTGGCGCCCCGCCGGCGAATTGAAAATTATACCAAAAGTCCTGATTGGCGCTTTAGAATTTTGTTTTTTTTAATTGTTCGGGATTTATTTCGTTTATCTTAGTTTATTCTAGATCTGGGTTTTTATTAAGCATTAAATAAAATAATTATTATTATTATCAGGTTATTACGTTTTAACGCCATCTAGCGAAAATAAAGAGCAACTTAAAATTTAACACAAGCGCCATCTGTGAAAATATTCCAGTATTACATGCACTCTTGCTTATGTTGTGGTTTAAATGTTATCGTAAGTTAGCTATTCGACAACAGATGGCGCTGTATTAGTGCAGCTATTCGATCATAGATGGCGTTAGTAGTATCAAAAGTTTCATTTCGACATTTTCAATATTTTCTTGACTTAGTTAAATAAAATATTTGCTCATACAAAAACTAATTTCACTAAAAAATATAATATGGTTACGATCAAATTCTATAAAATAAAAACCTTCCCTTTGAATCTATCTATTTAAAAAATCCGCATCAAATTACGTTGCGTAGGTACTTTTAAAGATTTAAGGCGTAAACAGACAGACAGATAGACAGTCACGGGTAGTGGCTTTGTTTAATACTATGCTGTAGTGATCTATCTACTTAGCCTGTATCCACCCGTAGCTGTGAGACCTCCTCATGTTCACGCCACACCTTCCGATCCTACGCGAGTTTCATCCAGTTCAGACATATTTCACAATATCGTCTGACCATCGGCCTCGATATCTATGCCCCTGTCTTGGATACTATACTTTGGCAGCCTTGGTCCACCTGTTTTCAACTCGTCTTGCCAAATGTGCTGCCCATCTCCACTTTAACCTGGCTATTCGTATACCTACGTCTTCAACCTTGGTACGACGGTGAATTTCTCTATTTTGCTGTATCACTAGTACCTATGTAATATTATATGTTATTATTCTTAACATAAGCAGGTCAGTACAACGATAAAACCACTGGGCGCAGCTAGTTGCACAGTTGCACACAATACGACCAAAGTCGCAACTCTGTTTTGTTCTTTTGGTAACCTAAGTACAGGTTATTAGCTGTCAAAACCAGGTCACAGACCGCGGTTTGAGCTAAGTACACACACATTACTGCAATCAATATACATTGTCAGAAGCACTGTAGTTACCGCAAATTGCGACCGCACAGCCTTCCGCCTTTTTGACAAACAAAAAATCTTAAAAAGCAATTTAAGGTAAAGTTAGCACATAAAAGCGCTTGGGAAAATGGCAGCACCTCATCCATTGAAGAGCTTGGGCAACAATTATCTAAACGTAAAGTTTAAAAATTATTCCTATGTTTTTTTTGGAAAATAAATCAATAATTAGGGTTTATACTCCAACAGAACAGGTTGCCATGCTTACACTGTCAGAGTCAAATCACAATTTATAATCACAATTTGTGTGGTCAACCTATATGTTGCAGTTTCAGGTCGCCGAGATTACTACAGGGCCTGCAACATGACCTGACGACTGCCTCCTACATATCTTATAGGAAACAGCCGGGACACACAGTTTTACGTGCCACGCCGAAACACGGTAGCGTCCAGGCGAAAATCTTTGCAACACTGAGATTTATGTCTGCAAAGAAGTAAGAAGACGAGCAAGACGCTCTCCTAATGGTAAGAGATAACGTTGCCCATAATCACTACAGTGCCACAAAGGATTTCACAATGATGGAAAATTCGAAGTGCACTGCGTTACCGTTTTTTACTCAAGATAAATAATTATGTATGTAACTCGCATACGTGCCTATTCAGAAATTGCACAAAACCGTTTATTATTTTAGATGTCCTGTTTCATTCCTAGGTTGTCTGTAAGAAATTGACCGGTGCGATAAGACCGCCGATCGCTTACCTAGCAGAAATCTAGCTCAGTTTGTTTCTTTATTTATATTTTAGGTATACAATTTAGTACGTATTATTATGTTCAATTCCATGCATTTAAAAAAATAGGAAGATGCGGTATTGACGTTTCTGACATGGACCGCATCAATTAGGCCCATGAGCCTAATTTGAGAGCGGAAAATTGTGCATAAAACAATTTTACTTAGGCGCTAGTCGGCGCGGCAACCGACACTTTCCGATCCAACAGACCCAAGTTTGACATAGCAACGATAGCGGTATGATGCATCTTTCCATTTTTTTTTATGTGGAGAAGTAAGAAAACGAGCAGCACGCTCCCCTGATGTTAAGAGATAATGCTTCCCATAATCAGTACAGTGCTGCTTAGAATTTTACAATGATGTGCAATTCTAGGTGCACTGCACCAACGCTTCTTACTCAAGTGTCATAAGATGTTGAGACTCTTTAGCCCAGTAATTTCACTAGTTACAGTGCCCTCCTACCGAAGCACAGTAATGTTTGCATTTTCTTTAAATCAAAGTGGATTTCTAAAATTCTATTATAACACTGCGCGCGTATATTTGTACAATGAGGAGCTGATCCCATAGAGCCAGATACAAGCAAAAATCCCGCCTGATGGTGCTTCGATAGGAGGGCACTGCAGCTAGTGAAATTACTGGGCTGAAGAGTTTTAACATCTTATGACTCTTGAGTAAGAAGCGTTGCTGCAGTGTGCCTAGAATTTTACATCATTCTGAAATCTTGGGTGACATTGTACTGATTATGGGCAGCGTTATCTCTTACCATCAGGAGAGCGTCTTGCTCATCTTCTTTGTATAAAATGCTGCACTGCATTCGTCATCCCCGATACAAACACTGACACCACAAATTACCTGTAATCCCATTTTACTATTGTCGACCATAAACTATAGACTTTTTTCAACTCGCAAAAAGCTTTACGCTTCAACAAGATTTAAAAAAAAAAGTAAAAATCTCCTAATCAATTTTCCGCAAAAGCGTACACAAAATAAAGCAACAAAGTTAAAAGTGCGTTTAAAAATACGACAATTGCAGTAAATATCCTTACATTGTTAATTTTACAGTGTCAAAATAACTTTGTCCGAAATTCTAAAGTTTCCTTACACCGGAACGTATTTGAAATCCGGAACGAGACAAATTGGGTTTTTCGAAGAATTACTTGTTTAGCTAAAATAGTCCTTAAAATTGGTATATTTAGGTATTATTTTGAGTTTTCGTCGATTTTACAGGTACGATTAGTGATGTGCTTTTGATTTCGGAATAATGTTTAAATTCTTTATTTTTAGTCCGGGTTTTAGGCCGTAAAACAGAATAGTACCTAATACATGCTTATTATGTAATTCAAAAATATTTATTTGTTAGAACATGGTGTAGAATAATATCTATATATAATACCTATATATTATATAATAACCACGACCAATACATAACCATACCTATCAATATAATATTTTGCTTATAATTAATTAAATTATAATTGGCACACAAGGAGCGTCCTTAAAAATAAGAGCGATCTCTTCCAGGCAATCAACTTTTGGCGGTTGCACGTAAAAAGTAAAACGTTTTTCGAGACTGGAATTATTAAAAGATTAAAAAAAACTTTTCAAAAATGAACACACATTTTATACTATTCTATCATAGACATATATTTTTATCAATAAATGTCATCTTCATAAAACAAGTTATTATATTTGTTTTAACAAGCTTGCTTCGGAGCGTCAACTTAAACTGCAATAAAAATTAAATGATACACTATCCATTTACGGTATCAGAGATGTAATAGCAATGTATTATGCCGCGATTGCATCGCATATGAAAACCAAGTATGACATTTTTTAACGTATGATTTTTTTATTCGCTATAGGTAAGCCGTAGATGGTAGATAGATAGATAGATAGAACACTCTTTATTGTAACACCACAAATATACAGAGAATCTTAAAACTAAAACATAATTTCGTAACTTAAGTGTAGCAATTGCCGGTCTTATCGCTAAAAGCAGCAGACTAAGCATAGGAATAAATCCCTCTAACATATACTTGATTAAACGAAAAAGCGAAGATATAGTACAGGCGTCTCGCAATGAATAGACCGCTCAGTTAGGTTCATGCACACAATATTACTTCGGCGCGAGTCGGTGCGGCAACCGACATTTTTTAACCCAATCTAAGCTTATAATTATTATAAGGCTAATATAATTATTATATTATTAATCTACATATGTTAATGGTTGTAATAAAAGTTAATAATTCTTGTAGGTAACAATGTACTTTTGCAGTAAACCAGTGATATTATAAATTAAATTCTCAGTACTTTACATTATTATATTATATGTATAGTGACTTTCTAGCGTCGGTTGCAAAGGCTGTCACTTTTAAAGTGTTTTGACCACTGCTCCACTGATATAAGACACACAAAGTTGAAAAAACTCAGGGGATCTATCCTAACGATATATTTTATCATTGATTCCTTCAATCTAAATGCCTAGATACTATCTCAACAGATCCAGCGATAAGACTGCAAATATGCTCTAAGTATATAATAACTGTATACTGCTAATTAAAAATAGTCGATAATTGTTTATATGTGTTAGATTTTATCGATTTTGTTGTTTTATAAAGCCATAACGTTTTTTTTGTTTGTGTGATATTGCTGTCTAAAGGTTAAATTATTAAAAAAAACTGATTAGAACGTCATGAAAACCAATAGAACTGATGACAGACAGAGGCAGGACGGAACGGTAAAGCGATCTTTATTTTGTTCCTACCCGCGTTCGCTTTATATATGACAGGTTACGTACCTACAAATTCGAACATATTACAAAAAATCCTTTCCGCACCGGGACCGCTTTCCCGCCTGTTAATGCCGTCAGCTTAAAAAATACCCAAAGTACGAATGAAGATAACGAATTTTATTGCTAAGGTTAATAAAGAGATCTTTATTCTATTTAAAAAAAAGTTTCAAACGTGTACGCAAAGCGGGATGCATTTTTAGGAAGTAAAACTGCTGGATGCAGCTAAATTTCTTATCTAGATAATTTTGTAGTGCATAAAAATATTACGCAAACGTTACTTTGCTTCGGTAGGAGTAGGAGTGCACTGTAGCTAGTGAAATTACTGGGCTGAAGAGTCTTAACATCTTATGACTCTTGAGTAAGAAGCATTAGTACAGTGCATCTAGAATTTCACATCATTTTTGAAATCCTGTAGGCACTGTAGGTATTCTACTGATTATGGACAGCGTTAGGCGTTATCTCTTACCATCAGGAGAGCGTCTTGCTCGCCTCCTAACTTTGAATAAAATACAATACGAATACCTATAAGCTTTTAAACATGCACGCTTGAACGGTCAATAATCAAATTAACTTTTTTCCGGATACGTCCCTTCACTATTGCACCCGCGGCGTCACGAATCGCGCCAAAATATTGACGTTCATTTTGACAGCTCGGAGAACTGTCACCGCACGTCACCCGCCCATAGACAAAGGAGTTTATCCTCTAAATAGTTTGTTTACACCGTTGCGAATTAATTTAGTAAGACCTCTTTTGTTAGATTCAGGTGATACTTTGTCCTTTTGTCCGTTTTTGTTCTTTTGTAATAAGATGTCTACTGGTTTTGGTTGTTACACGTTTATTGTTGTAATTTTAAAAGTGTTTAAAATGTGGTATCGGAATAACTGGAATTATTATGAGTGGTAATATTGTTAGATCCTTAGAGTCGTATTTTTTTATTTATTGTAACAAGCCTTTGACAAAGATCTCGCGTAATGTTAAGCGCGGATGTGGGCGTAAACCTAGAAGACTAAACCTAGAAGAAGGGATAAATCTCTACTTGGACATAATAATAATAATATTGTGT
Organism: Hemithea aestivaria; assembly: GCA_947507615.1. Taxonomy (NCBI): domain Eukaryota; kingdom Metazoa; phylum Arthropoda; class Insecta; order Lepidoptera; family Geometridae; genus Hemithea; species Hemithea aestivaria. The sequence continues at coordinate 2,065,492 of OX382351.1, read as the reverse complement.
ACCTACTTGCCTATGCGCAAGAGTTCAAGGAGTCTCTAAAGTAGCATTTTCTACCAGTTGTCCTGAAACTGGAGAAAAAGTTCTGGATAATGTCAGTAGTGCAGACAATGTTAAGGAGATGAAGCGATCTTAAAACTAACAAATTATAACAAATTAAGCACTAAATCAATTATTAGATATGGAAAAAACAATAACTTTAATTTTTTGATCTTATGAACTGTGAATATTCCTATTCTTTGACATAAATAAGTAAAATGCGGTACAAATTGTTTGACCAAAAATGAATGAAATCTTTAAAAAAAATTGTATGAAAGAAAACGGAAGCCAATACAAAATAAACATCATTAAAATTAAACCACTTGAAGGAAGTTAACTTGCGGTTAACTCGGTTTAAACAGTTAAGTTAAAAAGAACCGATTGCTTTTGTAAACACCGACTTTAAGTTAAGTGTAACGGTTGTTAATAATTAAAGGAAGCGATAAATTAACTTTGAATAATGGAAAATCAAACATATATTCAAAATTCATTTATTCAAATAGGCTACAGAACACTTTTGCAAATCAACTGTACATTTTTCTATTTTAAGACTCTACCCCTCAATTGCGAAGCACCTCTATGAGAAGAAAGAGATCTCCTGATGAAGGACATCGTAATTGTCCGAAACCGTGGTCGAGATATTCTCGACAATATTAGACGTGAGTTGTGCCGTTTTTGTTTTTAGTTATTGAGAAGAAAGAGCTAGAAACTCATATTATGGATTATAATAAGGTTCCCCTTTCGACTACGGAAGCCTAAAAAAGGAGTAAGTTTATACGAAAAGGAAGACGACGAGCAAGACGCTCTCCTGATGGTAAGAGAGTAAGAGATAACGCTGCCTATAATCAGTACCTGCATCTACTCAAGAGAGAGAGAGAGAGAGAGAGAGAGAGAGAGAGAGAAAGAGAAATGAGGAAGTTACAGGGCCCTACAGTTGCTTGGTAGGAGGTTATGACGTTAAATTAGGCACTCGGAACATTTTGTACATAATAATAAAAATGACATAGCGCGTCTCCTCTTAAAATTATTAATTAGACATCTCTCAATCACATTTAATTATTATATTGACAAACTTAAATATACGTATACCTAGTAGGTACCTATTTAGTTTTTTTTATTATTTAAAAAATGTTAACCTTGTCGTCATCCCTATTGTGTAAGATATGTAGGTATCACCTTCAGAAACCCTGTTGTTTATTTATTTAACAGTTATTTTAATGACCTTGAAGATCTCGCTTCGCCTTAATCGAGCGCGCCATGACGTCCATTTTGGATTCCCGCCATTGTGTTACCTGTCAAAATATTTTTTTTACACGACCAAAGAGTTTTGTAACTGACTGTCGGGTGTAGAGCGAAAATGTGTTTTCTTAATTTGAACGAGTGTTTTAAATTAAGAAAATATTTTTTATGATAAATAAATATTAATAGTGTGTGTTAGCCAGCGATAAGTATTTTATAAGATATTATAAAGTAATAAACTTAAACATGTGTGTATAGTTCGTACGCAATAAATTAGGTAATTTTCATTTGTATTTTTTTTTCCGTTCAAACAATTGATTAGTAAATTATGTATATTTAGGTTTTAAATATGTACCTACTTATACAATTAAAAAAACACACCAAAATTTTTAAATTGATAATAATTGTTCTTAGTCTTTTTTACCGATTTTCATTATGAAAGTGAACTTTAGTGACTGGTCATCAGAAGGAGTTATTATGAAGGAGTTATTATTGTAACTATTATAGTTGTCTTATACCTAATGTGACTTTTTATCGCTTTATCAAAATAGTTTCCAGTTAATAAGTCGGAAAATACTAAATAATGCCTAGTGTGGTATTCGCAATAAATAACACTCGTTTGCCACTTAAATTATAATTAAAACCTATTTCAACTCGCAACTCCTTTTAATTTCGACACTGGCATTAAAAAGAAAAATTTCAGGAACGTTCGAAATTCGAACGCGAGTGGCGCGACGCCAATTACGAAACAGTAATGGCGGATAAATATGACATAAAATGCCGACATGTGTATCACGAAATATGTTTTAATTTACGTTTAATTAGAGGTAACGTATTATTATAGAAATTGTTTTATTATTTCTAGTTACCACCCACTGGACAACACCGACTGGACCGTGTTCCGGCATGATATTCAGTGAAGACGACGACGGATTTATCCCGCCTTCTAGGTTTAGTAACATCACGTGAGATCGTGGTCAAAGGTCAACCTACAATGAATTAAAAAAAAACACAACCCCTGACTTTTCTTACAAACACAGCAAGGAAAACATTTTCAATTTTTAAACAAATTTGAAATATACAAATACTAATTCTATTACTTATATAATAGAGTAGAAAATCGTATGTGTTGCTTAAAAGACCACACACGTCGATGGAATAAAAAAGAACGCTGGATCGTTACCTCATCAGTTCTTTTTTTTCGCTCCAACCTAGCTATATGTAGGTAGAAATAACACGCCTCAAAAAATTCTTATAATCTCGACGGCCAGTTACCAAGATTCAGGGAGAAACATAAATAACGAGGTTTTATTAAGGGCTTCTGAGCGGACCGACGTCGTCGCTACTTTTATAGTTTTTTAATACTCTTTGGTAAGGATCTCTTCGGAGATTAGTTTGTTATCAAGGTTTGTTTTTGTTTTTTTTGCAGTTTTGAAAATGGAACGGTTTCGTTTAGTTACTTTAATGTGTTTTAGCGGATGTCGTCGGAGATATAAAAATATATTAGAGGGATAATATACCTGTGCTTTGCCGGTTAGTCCTTTGTATTTACCAGGTTTTTCGTCTTTTTAACTGACTTCAAAGAAAGATAGGCTCTCCTTTCGACGATTTTTCGCTACCGACCCGTAGTCCACCTGTTTTGTTCACCTAGGTGTACCACGGGTAAGAAAAATTGTTAGAATATTTATTTTAAAAGTCGAACTTTTTTATTGATGTTCACTGATTATAATATACTAGCTTACGCTGCGCTCGCGGATTTTCCCGCGTGGTTTTCTTAGCGGATGCCTTCGACTGAAAACCTACCTGTATGCCAAATTTCAACTCAATTCGTGCAGCGCAGCGGTTTGGGCTGTGCGTTGATAGATCAGTCAGTCAATCAGTCACTTCTTACTTTTATACCTATATTTAGATTACTTACCTACTCGAATATAAAGGTACCTGAACCAATTTGGAAAATTAATGTTGTTTTAGACAAGTACCTACTTGCAACGTACCTATATTTACCAAAGTATTATATTAAGAAGTCATCATTTGAATTTTATCGAAATAGGTCAAACGCTTATGAAATTTTGTACCTATCTTGTTAAGAAACTAAAGGTTTCTAACTCAAGGTAAAAGGGTGGCACGCAAAGAAGACAGGTCCATAAGTAAATAAAAATGAAGTGTTATCAATATTGATATAGACATAGGCGGATTTAGGGAGGGGGCAGGGGGCCAAGCCCCCCCCCCCCCCAGAAGCATTGCAGAGGTACGAATTTTACACATATTTCATGGTCAAGATTATAATTTTATTCTCGGCGCTCGAAGCAAGCTGCTCGCGCACTTATTAAGTTATTATTATTATGGATATTTGAACTTTCTAACTGTAATGAGCGAGCTAAACACACAGTTTTCGTAGGAAAAAATATAATATTTTTGCCCGTCTGCACCTTGCCCCCCCCCCCCCCCAGAACCAAATCCTGGATCCGCCAGTGGATATAGACAATTAATTAATAATATTATTAATTATAAAAAGGATAGCAATTACCCACCTACATTATCTAAATCGTTTAGTCTATAGCATTTTACTCGAAGATGGGTAATTTTCTTATTATGGCAATACCGTACCACATAATAATTAATTGGTTAATAATAGAGGCGTTATTAAAGTCGGCATATTACTTATTTACTACGGCGCAGCGACCCAAACTGGGTCTTGGTCTCCGATACAATATTACTGTTTCGTTGTATAAAAAAAAATATTACTCGTCCGTAATTTAAATAACAAAAAAATCGATACTCATTTATTGGCTTACAAATAAAACAACAAATATTATTTATTTATTTATAAGTAAACCAACAGCTTAACATAAAACTTAATAATTACAGTGTATACACAATACAGCCAATTAAAGGTTTACATGTATATAACACAAAGTATTTTATAAAAACTGTGAGCTTAAGTATAAAATCATTAAGATTAAGACAGAAACATTAGTCTTAGAGAAAAATTCTGTACTCAACCGTCCGTCGTCTCATTGTCGCTTCACTTGTGCAAAATAAATCAAGATCATAAAGTTTGCTCAGCTCGTTGAATTTTCTGCTTGCTCGCGTCATATAACTATTTTGCCGGTAATATGTGTTAACTAAAGGTATATTAATAAGAGGATTAAACCTCTGAGTTATTCCAGGGGCATTCAATGGCTGAGATATAACGCTATAAATTAATTATATAAGTTAATGTGTTGGCATGCGTGACGTCACTACACTCTACAAACAAATAAAAAAAATACGTGTCCAATCTTTAATAACAAAAAAAAATTTTTTGTCAACATCCCCGTTCTCTCTGAAATCAAAGTTATTTTCGAGGGTCAGAAGATGTTAAACCTAGAGGGCCTATTGGCTAATTCACAATTCTCACCCACTACGATTGATGACAACTTCAATGTACATTGCTGCGTTTGTTATTGTACACATATTAATGAGAAGGTTTAAGCACGTAATGTACGCAATTTTGTTTATGGATTCTATTGTTTTACATGTCTATTTTCGCTAGCCAATAGGCTCACAGTAATTTCATTTATTGTAACAAGTCAGTAACAAAACACAGTCATCTTCAATCTACCAATGTTATTTATTACTGGACCAATCATGAAGACTAGCTAACTAGAGCGACCCTAAATCATCCCGGACACCTAATGGGACGGAATTAGCTAATAATTGTCCCGGATTACCCACATCTCTGTCCCAATTCACTATTCTCTTTAAAAAGGGTGGGGTCTTACTTTAAGCTTTTCATTTTAAACTGATTTTAAGAAAATGTGTTCAAAAATATGTATAACTAGTTGCGCCCAGCAAGTTTTACCCGCTGAACTGTAGCCTATGTAAACGCCCCGACTTCCTGCACTTAACCCTACGCGTGGTACGTACGCGGGCGTGAGTGAGTCGGGTACGGCTACGATGAAGAGGGAGCCTAACACCTATTCCTGTCGGTTCCCTACTTCCCGAATAGTTCCCTGTTCCCTAACAGTTCCCTATTCCCTAATAATCCCTATCCCCTAGCAGATTAACTATATTCGAAAGTCTGGACCCCTTGTGTGTGGACCTAGATATGTGTGTGTGTGTAAGTGTGTGTACCTAGCTTTATGTGTACCTACTGTCCCTACCCTACCTATTTCCTATGTGTACCTAACGCCCTAGCCTAACCATAAGTACGAATAATATATAAATATATAAATAAGTACGGGATATCAGCCACCAGGAGACCTAAGGTGGCCGACGGAGGTTGGGTAGGAAAGGGGTGCGTGTACGGCGTGCAATGTACACAGGAAAGATTTTCTCACTGCCGGTCAAGCAGGATCACAAGACCGATCAATACTGACGGCTAAAGGAGTCTTGGCCGCAGTGAGAGGAAGCTAGAAAACATGAAGTCTTCTAGTTGGTCCGGCGTGGGCTGGGCTTCACTTCTTGGGCTGCTCATCCAGCGGTTGCTGGGACACTTCTCGGACTGCTCGTCCAGCGGTTGCTGGGAAACTTCTCGGGGCTGCTCGTCCAGCGGTTGCTGGGAGACTTCTCGGGGCTGCTGGGGTCTTCAGGGGAGGAGTAAAACTCGACTCAGATCTTCTTGCCCAATTAATTTTATTTACAATAATCTTAGCTTATATACAAATTATTTTTACCAGCTAAGCACTATTCTTAATACTAACTATTGTTATAACTGTGGCCGCTAAAGATGAGCCGACTCATCATAACCACGGTTTATAATTTGGCCTACATTTCAGTACAGCGAGAAAGTGCTGATTGTTTTTAAAGAAAGGTAATTTATTTATACAATATTATTAAGAATTTTACTTGACATAACAAATTTCGTTTAAGTGGATTTTACATAATATTTATTTTTAAGGAGTTATACAATAGTTATAAAATAGTATGTTCATTGGTTTGAACAGCCTATGTGTTATTCCAGGGTCTAAGCTATCTCCATAGGCGTACCCAGGGGGGGGGGGGGCAGGGGGGGCAGCTGCCCCCCCCAGGAAATCGATTTACTTATATTATATCTGTAGAATAAAAAATAAAATTTTCTTGGCGCTCGCAATAAGCCAGTCACACGTTTCATAGTCAGGATTATAATATTATATTTCTAACCGCTCAGACAAGGGGGCCTCACCTCAGATCGGAATGCACAGAGCTGCTAAATGGAAGGCTGCCACGGTGTGTAAACTGCGTGAGGGTGAAAATGGACCGAGTGGATCACAACGCATTAAGCGAGGACTGCCCCGTTAGAGCGCGTTGGGATGCACTCGCCCGTTCCACCGTACGATATTGCTAAAGGCACCCACGAGGACACCAACGCAACCGCCCACGTCAGCAGGGCTACAGGGGGCCAATACCGCGTTCTGCAGGCGAACCTACAACACAACCGAACTGCTACAGTGGAGCTGATCACGGAGGCGGCAAATTGCAAGGCGGCCTTTGCATTAGTACAGGAGCCATACATCGGGGCAGTGGGACAGGTACGATCCTACCCCGGTGTAAGAGTCGTACAGTGCCTTAACAGGGCCGCCGGCCATGTCGTAAAAGCCGCCATCCTGGTCTTTGACGAAAAGATCGACATCACCCAGTGCCCCACGCATACCACGGAGAATATAGCAGTCGCTAAACTCCGGACGAGGGCGTGGGAAATCGTGGTGGTGTCTACTTATTTCGAACGAGACAAGCCGATCAACCCGTACGCTGAGCGTGTCGGTTGTATTGTAGAAGACGCAGGGCGAAGGAACGTGGTATTGGGGGGAGATGTGAACGCATGGAACACGTGGTGGGGAAGTAGAAAAACGGACCATCGAGGGGAAGAGTTGGCCGGAATATTAGACGAACTGGATTTACAGATCCTAAACCGGGGTTCTGAGCCAACATTCGACACTTATAGGGGGGGAGTGAGATACTCGAGCCACGTCGATATTACGACTTGCTCCACCAACATTCTCGGCATAGTCGAAAACTGGCACGTTGCGGCTGATGTTACAAACTCGGACCACTCGACAATCCTATTCGATCTCCATCTAGACAGAGCAAAGGGGACTGACGTTAAACCTACTACGCGTAGGTTTAACACCAAGAGGGCCAATTGGGACCAGTTTCATGGGAAACTGGCCCGAAATTGGGAGGAAAGTGGAATATCGTTAGATGACATTGACAACATTGACAATAAGACAAATTTGGATAACATGGTACACAAAATTACTGACTCATTGACATCTGTTTGTTCGGCGACCTTAGCTATGACTAATGACCGGAGACGAATGGGCTTTTCGTGGTGGACCGGGGAGTTAGCCGCAATGAAAACGGAAGTCCTACGCAAAAAGGGCAGGATCCGTTGCGCTGGACCGACACGTCGAGAATGGGTTTTAGATCAGTATCTCAAGGCGAAGGAGGAGTACCTGATGGAGGTCGAAAAGGCCTATACCGCCAGCTGGAAACTCTTTTGTACTAAGCAGGACCGAGAAACAATGTGGGATGGGATCTATCGAGTCATTAGAAGGACTACTGCAAGATGTGAAGACGTGCCGCTGGTCCAGGACGGAAACGTTCTTAGTGCAAGCGAGTCCGCGAGCCTACTGGCCGAAACCTTCTATCCGGAGGATAATCCAAATGAGGACGCTGCCGACCATACGCTTATGAGAGAAGTAGCCAACAGTGTGAATGACGAGCCGCATGAGGACTCATGGGACCCGCCATTCACGGCGGAGGAGCTAAGGTGGTCTGCGGCGAGCTTCAATCCAAAAAAGGCGCCTGGGATCGACGGATTCACAGCGGACATCTGCAGACAGGCCATATCCCACGATCCGGCATTGTTTCTCGCTCTGTTTAATAAGTGTCTGTCCCTTTCTTGCTTCCCCACCAGGTGGAAGGAAGCAGTCGTGGTGGTCCTTAGGAAGCACGCAAAGGTCGACTTTTCGCACCCCAAGTCGTACAGGCCGATTGGGCTTTTGCCTGTCCTTGGAAAGGTGCTTGAGAAGATGCTCATAAGGCGCATCAGGTGGCACATCCTTCCGGGAATGAGCTGTCACCAGTACGGGTTCACACCACAGCGCAGCACCGAGGACTCCCTCTATGTCATGACGCGATATATTCAGCAACAATTGCACAGCAAGAAGCTGATTGCAGTAATATCGCTTGACATAGAGGGGGCTTTCGATAGCGCGTGGTGGCCCGCTATAAGGTGCCGTCTCGCGGAGGCGGGATGTCCGACGAACCTGAGGCGCCTCGTCGATAGCTATCTAGATTGGAGGCAGGTGAGGATCAGATATGCTGGAGCTGAATGCGTGAGGACCACCACGAAAGGCTGCGTTCAGGGTTCAATAGGGGGCCCAACACTTTGGAATCTCCTGTTGGACCCCCTATTGAAAGAAGTGACAAAAATGGGGGAGCATGTCCAGGCTTTCGCAGACGATATTGTTCTGATTATCTCCGGCGATTCGGGATCGGAAGTACAAAGGAGGGGCAATGCTGTCCTCGAATGTGTTCGGAGCTGGGGAGTCCGAAATAAGCTGAAGTTTGCGCCAAACAAGACCCAGGCGATGGTCGTAACTAGGAAGCGAAAATTCGACAACCCAGCTCTTACCATGGGCGGGGTCGACATTGCACTTACCCACGCTATAAAGATCCTGGGCCTCACAGTGGACGACAAGTTGACTTTCAACGCGCACGTGGCGAATCAATGCCGGAGAGCGTTCGACCTGTACAAGCAACTTGCTAGGGTCGCCAAAATCCACTGGGGGCTTAACCCGGAAGTAGTCAGAACAATATACACGGCGGTGGTTGAGCCGATAATCTTGTATGCGGCAAGCGCATGGGCACCTGCTGCAAAGAAGATGTGCGTACGCAAGAAACTCGACGCTGTGCAGAGGGGCTTCGTCCAAACTCAAACTCAAACTCAAAATTCATTTATTCAAATAGGCTACAATGGAGCACTTTTGCAAGTCAATTTTACATTTTATTTTAATATTCTACCGCTCATTCGCAAGGCACCTCTATGAGAAGAATGAGCAAGAAACTCATAGGGATTGCTTTTTTTAAATATGTGTTTACAATTATTATCTTGGTTACATAATTTATTTACAGGTGGTTGCAGAGGTTTCCAGGCATCTTTGTCTTCTATGTATTGGCTAATTTTATAATAGGCTTTCTTTTGTAATATGTCTTTAACACGGCTTTTGAATTTACCTTCTGTGAGCCCCGTTATTTCATCAGGGATTTTATTATAAAAACGTACACAATTCCCTAAAAATGATTTATGGCTCGTTTTGGACAATCTGAATCGTGGTACAGCTAACTTATTCTTATTTCTAGTATTAAAGCTATGAGTGTCACTATTTAACTTGAATTTATCTAAATTTTTTCTGACATACATAATATTTTCGTAAATGTACAAAGATGGTAGGGTCAGTATATTTATCTCTTTAAAGACCTCTTTTAAAGAGTCTCTTGGGCGCATCTCATAAATGGCACGAATTGCACGTTTTTGCAGTATGAAAATAGTCTCAATATCTGCTGCCGACCCCCACAGTAAAATACCGTATGACATTAGACTATGGAAATATGCAAAGTAAACTAATCTAGCTGTAGCTACATCTGATAGTTGCCTGATTTTATACACCGCATATGCTGCAGAGCTTAATTTCCCTGACAATACGTTAATATGATTACCCCATTGTAACTTAGAATCTATATTCATGCCAAGGAATAAAGTTGCATTGTCAAGCTTTAGTATTTCACCATCAAGAACTACATTCGATTCTATGTACCTAACGTTAGGTAATGAAAATTTCAGGCATTTAGTCTTTTTCGCATTCAATAACAGATTGTTAGCTGCAAACCATTTAGATATTACTACTAAAGCGTTATTTACATGTACAAGCTCACTATCTTTCCTATCCACTTTGAATATTAGCGAGGTATCATCGGCAAATAAAACGATGTCTGCTAGGTCTTTAACCATGTAAGGGAGATCATTTATATATGCCAGAAACAAAAATGGACCAAGTATTGACCCCTGTGGCACTCCCATTCTAACAGGATGGCTTGATGAAATGACACCGCCAATATCCACTTTCTGCTGTCTGTCCGACAAGTAAGATTCCACCAAGTTCGAGGCATTTCCATGAATTCCGTATACCTCCAACTTCCTCAGCAGTGTGCTATGATCCACACAATCAAAAGCTTTGGAAAGATCACAGAATACGCCAATAGCATCCTTTGAACTCTCCCAAGCCTGAAGGATCAGAGTCATAAGGTGACTACCTGCATCAGTCGTAGATCTACTCTTGGTGAAACCATACTGACTTTGATGTAATATTTTGTGTTGATTGAAGTGAGACAGCAGTTGGTGCAGCATCATCTTTTCAAAGACTTTGCTCAGGACAGGAAGGACCGAGATCGGCCTATAGTTAGAGGGATCAGTTTTGCATCCCGATTTAAAGATTGGGGTGACTTTGCTAACTTTCATCAGGTCCGGAAATGTGCCTTTATCTATACACAAATTAAACAATTCCGATAAGTAAGGAGCAAGGGTGTCTATAAGCGACTCTACCAATTTAACCGATAGGCCCCAGAGGTCTTCAGTGGCTTTTACATTTAGGCTTTTATACGTTTTTCTAACATAATTTGCCGATACATGTGTAAAGGAAAAGTCAGGTATATCATGTTTAAAATTTTCCTTTAGATAAGTTACTGCTAAGTCGGGAGAAGAGTCAAGCGACTTAGTTGAATTTAACGCGATGTTAGAAAAGAAGTCCGCAAAGATATTTGCAATTTCTTCAGAACTTGATATTAATTGATTATTTTGTAATAATTTATATTCTGTATCCTTAGTTTTACTTTTACCCGTCTCTCTATTAATAGTATTCCAAACGGCCTTAACTTTATTGGTTGATTTGCTTATTCTATCTCTAATCATCAAGGCTTTAGCTTGGATGCAGACGGCTTTGAAAGTCTTTGAGTAACATCTAACATATTCTACAAAGGACTCTGAATTATTATGGGCTTTATCGCTGTACAATTGGTACATATTATCTCGGCTTATTCTTATTCCCTTTGTGGCCCAGTCGGCAAACTCTAGTTTACCATTACCCTGTAATTTCCTCTTAGGACATATCTCCTTGAATTCTTTACTTATTACTGAGAACATGGTTTCGTAATTAATATTAGGGTCCTCCGCGGTGAGGTTAGTATTTGCTAGGTTTACCTCTACGCTGGTATTTAGTTTTTCTAATCTATACTTAGTGAGCGGCCTATGCTCAATAACAGTCTTACTTTTAGTATGATTGGTTTCAAATCCTAGTGAGAGTGCTCTATGATCGGACCTAATACCTGATGTTAACGTTAAGTTATTACATTCACAGTTAGTAAAAATATTATCGATACAGGTCGAGGAATTGCCGGCTACTCTTGTAGGCTCACAGAATAAGTATTTCATGCCAAAGGAATTGAAGAGGCTAATTAAATTCATTTTATCTGAGGATTCTACCAATATATCAGTGTTAAAGTCACCGCAGACAATTATCGATTTATTGCTCCTTGATATTTTATTAAGTATAGTTTCCATTGCAGATAAAAATGCCGAGAAATTTGAGCTTGGCGGCCTGTACACACATAGTAGTATGTGCCTTCCAACCTCAACACAAGCCACCTCGCAAGTGCGTTCGACAGAACAGCCGACAATGTCAGTTCGTTCTTTATATTTAATACATTTTTTTAACAGTATAATGGAACCACCTCCCTCGGCGGATGCTCTGTTGAACGTACTAGCTACTTGAAAATTATTTACATTAAATGCCATTTTGTCGCTTTTCAACCAAGTTTCACAAAAACATAATATGTCATAATTAAATTTATCTAATAACAGCTCAATATCATTTATTTTGCCAGAGAAGCGATTTATATTTTGATAAAATAGATTTAATGTATTATTGCCGCCCTCTGTTGTCTCATGACTTAGTTTAAATTTTGTTCCACAGTGAATTCATTAGTACATATACTAACCACTGTGGAGTCATTATAAAACTTAGTTATACTACTTATAACTATGTGTATATTATATGCCAACAATTTGGCAATAGTTAACATAGATTTTTTCGAACAATACATATTATTCGAAGTCAAATAAAAATTAGTAATAAACTTATTACTATCAAAATATAAAAGTTTGTCACTATGACGACATGTCAAATTATGAAACAGATTGTTAAGGACATGTATGTGCTTATTTTGATCTGACGTTAATGATGAAGAATATGGGAGAGCACACAAAATGATCCTAGAACAATCAATTTCAAGAAGAGAGGTTATGTTATTAATAATCTCCCTTTTGTCAATACTTAAACTATGTCCTATCATTATTATTACAATTGTGTTTTTGTTTATACAGGAATTTATTTTTATTTTACTACATATTTGTGAATATGACGCACCAGGGAAGCATAAATTGGTGACATCACAACTAGACTCATTACCTAATAATGGACCTAAACCTACACCGATTTCATCAGAATACACAAATACCTTATGTTTACTACTATTATTTGTACAATCATCTACCCTCTGAGCCGCCGCAGGAGTAGTACATGGCGGTGACTGTGAGTCAGGCACCGGTGACATATGCGGTTGTGACTGGATGTGGGTGTCACATATAGATGACATACACTCTGTATTAGTTGTTGCCAACTGCACTAGGTCTATGACAGTATTGTAGTGTTCTGCTAGCTGAGTCTGAGTGGTAGCGTAGCTTTTGAAGATATCTTGGAGTGAGTGTTCCCTTTGCAACAGCTCGGAGCGTAGTGCCAGTATGTCCTTATCATATATTTGTTTTAATATTTCTAACTCCTCTATACAATTTTGGAGTTGTTCTTCTAAGTTAAATTTATTTTTAATTAGTCTTACATTTTTTGTAAAATATTTTTTACATTTTAATTTTTGTGTATACCTCCGGACCAGTTTCTTAACTCTTATATATCTTTTAATTTTCTTATGACTTTTAAATATAGGAGCTGAGCAAACACAAGATGTTTCACTAGTGAGGTCGATAATGTCTAAAGATTGAGGGCACTGAGTTTCACCACCTACTATCTCATTGTACATGCATTGTGTGTGGGCAACCTGTTGAACATCAATTTTTGACTGTAGTTCTAATATTGTCAACTGAGCAGTGTCTAGTTCGCGTTCAAGGTCTTTTACACGGCTTAGAGTCTTCACATAGGTAAGTCCACACTCATCAAAGGAAAGCACAATGGTCTGTAGTTGGTCACATTTGTTTAATGATTCGGTGTATTTAATGTCCAGCTCGGCCAACTCATCCTTTAGGTCAGCATTTTTTGAAACAATCCGCTGAACCTCAATCTCACTATCTTCTCTCTCTCTGAGTAGTTGCTCATTGAGGTCCTTGCAGGTTTTGAGTTCCAGTAATGCAGCCCTGAGCTGCTGCTCCATGTCTCTGACAGTAGCTCTGCGGGTCATCATTTTGCAGCTTCTGAAAGTTATTAATAATTTCTTTAAGTACTTTGAAAAGGTAAAGATTTGGTCACCTTCCTGTATGTCTCATGTAATAGCCCAGTCATACAACATTAGGGTTCACTTTGACCATTTATATCAATAATGATTTATAGCATTTTCAGCATTATATGGTTATGTTAACAAACAATAATTATTCAAGTTAATAGCTAGATCCGTGGTATAACTAAAGAAAATAAAACAAGGTATATATATAATTTTATGACAGCAGAGAACAAAAAATCATAAAGGCATACCGCACGGTCTCCCTGAACTCGGCCCTGATACTCGCTGGGCTGCTTCCCTTGGATCTACGAATCCGGGAAGCAGCCGATCTTTATGAGATAAAGAAAGGCTATTCCCAGCGAGTATTAGAGGATCGAGATATCATGGTTGAGAAACCAGTCGAGTTCCTGGACACGCCACACCCTGCGCACCACACCGAGCTGAAGTTCGCGGCCTATGGGGACGGGATAGAGCGGGAACAACTTGAAGCGCGAGGCCTATGTATCTACACGGACGGCTCGAAGATAGAAGGGAAGGTGGGAGCCGCGGTGTCCGTGTGGATCAATAACATCGAGGCAGAGGCGGAGAAGCTCAAGTTGGGCTCGTTCTGCTCTGTTTACCAAGCGGAACTACTGGCACTGGAAAGAGCGACAGCGTACGCAGCCAGTAGCAGGGCGCTGGAGTGCAGCATCTTTAGCGATTCGCGATCGGCGCTCGAGACAGTAGTTGATAACCTCTCCCTCCACCCCATAGCAAACAAAGTGCGGCAGAATATTAGAACAGCCAACATTCTGAACCAAAAGCTGAGTCTATTTTGGGTAAAGGCACATATTGGGGTGGTAGGTAATGAGCGAGCTGATTCGCTCGCTAAGGATGCTGCACTACGATTGGAGGGAGAGCCGGACTATGCTATGTGTCCGGTCTCATTTGTCAAGCGACAGCTTCGGCTGGATTCGCTTGATGAATGGAACCGAAGGTACAAGGAGGGGGCCACCGGGGCGGTGACGAAGATGTTCTTCCCCTGTGCTCTGAGGGCGTACAGGATTGTGAGAAAGTTTGCGCCTTCTGGTGTCCGGACTCAGTTTCTCACGGGACACGGTGGGCTCTCAGAGTATCTGCATCGTTTCAAATGCAAGGAAAGCCCATCGTGTACGTGTGACCCAGATGTGCAAGAAACGGTGGCTCACATCTTGTTTGAGTGCCAAGCCTTCGAGCGTCAGAGGGAAGACCTTCGTCAGGAACTAAGAATGGATGTGACGCGTGAAAATGTAGCGAGTGTAATAGGAGGAAAGGAAGTAGGAGTGTTCTTGGAGTATGCTGAGAAGATTATGAAAGTTGTGATTGAAAGGAATAGCACGCGCAGAAATGAAAGAAGATGAATAAAAGTAAAATGCGTGAATGACACGCAATGAAAGACTGAGAGGAAACTGTGTACCGAATGCCAATGTCCCCGCACCACACAAGGGGGAAGAGGAACAGGGATGAAAAAAAAAAAAAAAAAAAAAAAAAAAAAAAAAAAAAACCGCTCAGACAAAGATAACCGCACTCTTTTCGTTGTCCAAAATATAAAATTTTCTCGGCGCTCGCAGCAAGCTGCTCGCGCTATTTGAAGGCAGGGTATTTTAATTTTCTTACCGTTCGAAGCAAATTAACTGGACTCTTTTCGCTGTCAAAAATATAACAATAATGTTTTAATTTTCCTTCCGATCGGCTCGGAGCAAGTTAACCGCACTTTTTTGCTGTCGAAAATATTAAATTTTCTCGGCGCTCGCAGCAGGCTGCTCGCGCTATTTAGGGAACAATTTTTAAATTTTTCTACTGCTCGGAGCAAGTTAACTGCACTTTTTTCTTGTAATAAATATAAAATTTCTTGGCGCTCGCAGCAAGCTGCTCGCGCTTTTTTAAGAAAGTATATTTATGTGCGAGCTGAAAGCAAAGCATGGCACATCTTTTAAATAGGTACGCTCAACGTTAAAATACGAGTATATACCTACATACAGAATACAGGCATAAAGTTCAAGTTCGGTAAAAAATTGAATTCATCCTTGCTTGCCCCCCCTGGGTCAGAAGCTGGGTACGCCCATGGCTATCTCTATACCAATTTCATTTCAATCGGTCCACAGTCGGTCCGCAGTGATGTGCAAACATTACTGTGCTTCGGTAGGAGGGAACATTCTTCTGATCTGAGGAGGGCACTGTAGCTAGTGAAATTACTAGGCTGAAGAGTCTTAACATCTTATGACTCTCAAGTAAGAAGCGTTGGCGCAGTGCACTGGGTAGCACTGTACTAATTATGGGCAGCGTTATCTCTTACCATCAGGAGAGCGTCTTCTTACTTCGATGAATATAAAAAAACGGAGTTTTCAAGTCCGCTAACACTACAACCCCGCCCTTACCTCTTGGTAAAGGGCGAAGGGTCCAATAATGTAGTTAAAACATGGCCAGCCGTTGTTATTAAATTAGGGGACCCTTTATAGCGTCACTTCATGTACTTACTGTTGAGCTACTTTTGAAAAATGTTTTATCTAGTTGATTCTTTGTTTTGTTAAGTCTAAATATAACGTTTGAACTGATTGAGCTGAATTTTTAAATAAAAGTCATTATCAAATCTATGGGACCTAACAAAACCTTTTTTAAATTTATCGTGTAACGTGTAGAAGATTAAGCGGCAAAGTTGAAAAATGTCTTTTTGAATTTAGATATCTATAACCCTCGATTTCTCGATCGCTAAATACCCCAAAGTTAGAAAAAAAAAGTTGGATGCACATCTATTCAAGCCGAACGCGCCGAACGAATTTTGAATTCTGTGTATGAAATCTCATGAAACCTCGCTCACTTCTCTGCGTCGAATCGTCCGAATCGAAAGATTTCCTTTACAAAATCTAAAATTCGATTCATTCGGCGCGTTCGGCTCGGATAGATGTGTGTCAACCTTAAATACTTAATGTCTAGTACACTAGTACAATACTATCAATATTTCATTCATATCATCATTCATTATCATCATCTCAGCCGTAGGACGTCCACTGCTGAACATAGGCCTCCCCTTTGGGCTTCCATACATACCGGTTGGAAGCGACTTGCATCCAGCGTCTTCCGGCGACCTATATAAGGTCGTCTGTCCACGTTGTGGGTGGACGTCCTACGCTGCGTTTGCTAGTTCGTGGTCTCCACTTGAGTACATTTCGATTCAGGACTCTTTTCTTTCCGCACAGTCAAAAGGTTAATCCCCCATTGGTACCTGAGTTCACCCCACATTACAAATTCGTCCCCGCTTGATAGAACCGTGCTTTATCAGCGGCACACAAACAAACAACAATTTATATGTTAATAACTTCGTTTTACGATGGGGCCGAGTGAATATACCAGCCAATGATGTAGGTATTGAAGAGACAGACTTGACATGTGTGGAGAGTTGTGTAGCCAGTTTTGAAATAGGTACCTAGGTACATTTTTAGAAAATTATTTAATCCCTTGATCCAGGAAAAGCTTTCGGTTAAAAAACCACAGCGGGCCGCACCGCAATAACATAGCGAAAATCCTGTGCCACTCTAGTTTGAGCTTGACATTATAGTAATTATTTTCTGCTCAATACCAAGACAGAAATAAATATAATATATAACGGCTACATTTTATAATTCATCGTACCTACTTCGTATAGGTTCATATCAGGTCCTTTTTTGACCCAGGAAAATGCTTTACGAATTACGCATCTTCGCCATACGCCGGGGGACGCAGTGTGGTATGAAGGACTCCTCCGCCAAAGATGTGCGCGGCGTGGATACCCACGAAACAACCTGAAGGTGTTCCTGCGGGACGCCATAATGCCGGGGCTGCGAGTACTTCGAAGCACTCGACCGGGGCCAATAAAAATCTGCCTAGGCCAGCTTAGCTTTATAGTGATTGTTTTCTACTCAATACCAGCCCAGAGGGCCTATTGGCTAATTCTCACTTCTCACTCACTACGATTGATGACAACTTCAAACGGACATTGCTGCGTTTGTTATTTTACTTATATTAATGAGGAGGTTTAAGTAAGTAATATACGCAATATTGCCTATGGATTCTAGTGTTTTACATGTCGCTTGGCGATAGCCAATAGGCCCTCAGTTCAAAATGGATTCATTATAAAGTCCATCGTACTTAATATAAAATTTATTAGACCTGTGGCACCTAAATAGCTTGTAATCTTACGACCCGAATTGAGCGCACCTGAACATTTTATGAACATTGCGGCGCATTACTTGAGAATACCTGGACCGATTTAGATTAATAACTATGTAAAAACGGTTAAGTAAGCAGGTTAAGTATTCAATCACAATATTATAAAGGTAAAAGTTTTATGCGATGTTGTACTTACTATGTACATTTTTGCAATTTCACACGAAACCTTAGATTAAAATAAAATGGAAAGACACGGTACAAAGTCTCTCAAATGGACCGCTGCAATTAGGTTCATGCACACAATTATTTATCTTAGGCGCGAGTCGGCGGGGTATCCGATACATTCCTACCCAGCAGGCCCATGATTTGCTGTGGAATCCATACCACGTACCTATCTTACGTACGAGTACCTTTCTAAAAAGGCCCTAAGCAAAACCCCTTAGAACTACGGAAGCTTAGGCTTCCGTAGTGAACAAGGAAGCCTTTTTTTTGTTTACGCCGGGAAAAAATGCATTACGCATACCCTCCCAATACGTATGGGAGGATAATGTGGGACTCCCCGTGCAGAGCGACTGCACGGTATAGTATACCACTAAAACAACCCGGCGGCACTCTCGCATCGTCTTTGTGACTGGGAATCAGCAGAGCCTTGCATCCAGTCCGAACAAGGAGGCCTAAAGTTTCGCTTTGTCCGTCCGCCAGACCGCGGTCTTACGGAGAAACTGTAAGTCCAAGAAAGCTGGAATATTGCACAGAGGAGGGCAATAATTAAGGTAAGAGAACTGTGATAAAAAATAATTTTAAATTAATTAATTTAGGGTACCTTCTTGGTACTTGGCCTATTTATATTTATTTTAAATTTTCTGACAGATCGATCACATACTATCCACAAATTCATACTTTGCAAAATTTATAATATTAGTTGCCTTTGAAAAACCAAGCCATGTTTCAGAATTCAGAATTGTAGGTATAAAATATAAAACGTCTTTATATTATAGTAAAAATATACCCTATCATTATTAAAAATTAAGTATAATTTAAGTAAATCCAATTATAATAATAATATCATTAATAATAACGACATAATAGTGTACTAACTAATAGTTATTTGACACGCAAAGTTTTAATTAAATTTATAATCATAGTGTTTTTGGGCGGGAATAACATACAGCTTTAGCAATCCAAACTTACTTCGTTTCGAGTTTCACTATTATTATATTTTATATGTCCTAAACTTCGTAATAAAATCAAGTTTTTTTACAAACATTTTGTTCACACCTAACTTTAACCGACTGCGGTCGGCTACACCTAGGTTTAATCGGTTAAACAAATTAAAACAATTTAAGGAGTAGAATATCTTCCGTATAACACAAAAACAAAAAAGTAACAAGTGAATTAAATTAAAAAAAAAACCCCCAACGCAACGCTTTCAAAATATGTAATTCGCTTTTTTGGTGGCGGCCATCTTGGATTTTGAATTTATCATAGTGCGTTGTATTTTAGTTAAGCCCTTTCATTTGATACCCATATTGGGGGGTTCATGGAAGAAAAAAGTAATCCGCCATTTTGTACCGCCGGCCATCTTGGACCGATTTCCACCAAGAATGGCTAAGAACACTCTCAACTAACTCTACTTTCAAACAAAAAAAACTAAATCCAAATCCGTTTGGGAGCTACGATGCCACAGACAGGCACACACACACACACACACACACAGACAGACACGTCAAACTTATAACACCCCGTCGTTTTTGCGTCGGGGTTAAAAATGACTTTATTTTATCTAAGAAGTAAAGTGATATCAAACTATTTTCAAACAAAAGAAAACACAAATCGAATTTCAAATGTAATCTTTTGAAATCCGAACACGTCTCACCAAAGCGTTTGCATATTGCGAAATAGTTTTCGCGGGAAATGGGAAAGCTTTTTGTTTTTTTTTTGCACTTATGGCGCCGAACGGTATTATTTTACAAAGAAAAACTTGAAGATCCTGCCAAAATTAAATGGAATTTTTTTGCGGCTTTGAATAATTTTTTTATTTACTTTGACCACGATATCTTTTTATGATGTTTAAGAATATAATATATTTGATTCATTATTTTTCATGTGGCGGTACCATTAAATATAATACTATTATGGGTACTTCTCCAAAAACATTTCTCCGCGTAACTTTCGTGGCGAAAAATTTATTTTGAGTTATTCCTAAATTAAAAAACTCATGCAAAAGATGCCTGAAAGATATATGTTCAATTTCATTTTTATGTAAATCGGTGCATAAACTACTGATATATTAAAATTTGAAATTTTGGTGCCCACGAAAGTTATGAATGATACCACGAAAATTATGACCGTATTTTTCACTCATTATTCCTATCTTTTAAGCAAAAATATATAGTTTCATAGCCAATTTTTCTTGAATTTTGTGGAATTAAGTCTATAGAACAAAAAATCTGAGTACCTATTCATTTATGATACCTACATGCAAGTATGATACATTTTATAATACAAATTATGTTTATCATTGAATTATAAAGACACTATCATAATCATTAAACTAAGAGGAATTTGGATTTCTAGGACGACTGTATGCGGAAGAAGCATAGGGAATTTACAAATTACTTGAAAGTAGCACACACACAGAATTAATTGATAATATTAGATGGATGTGTAGTGCAGATGTGATTCATTGTCAGTGTAGGCAAGCTGGATGATCATCATTATTTTCTAAAATTGTTGACTGGTAACTGTAGACTTTTGTCTTGCATTGGTAACACACATTGATTGGAGACATTGATTGTTTGATTGTTTGTCTTGAGGCTCTGAGGTATATTAGACGAAAAGACATTCCGTTGTAACCTGAACGCTGCCCAACAGAGAAGGGTTCGGTGGTTGACCTCTTTCTCGAACATTGACCTACCTAATAGGACTACTGGTCCTAGGTAGCTGAGCCAATAACTTCAAGTTCCGATCCTCCAATAAATACTGGGGTGGGCATAACATTGCTTAAGTTTCGTCTTGTCCATGTTCATTTTTAAGCCACCCGTTGTGAAACTCGGTTGAGGATCATCAATCATCATGCTGAGTTTCTCCATCGACTTTGCCAACACTACGATGTCGGCAAACCAAAGGTGAGTGTATGCATCGTTGATATGGATTATGGATGCCAAGTTCTTGCAATTCCAGGAGCTAACAGGCGTCTTCCATTACGGCCGTAAACGGTTTCGGAGACATAACGTCTTCCTATTTTACGCCATTATTGAAAATAATGATGAAATCGCCTTCGTGCTGTGCTCCTATATTCGCAATGATATATTGACATTATTATACAGTCACTTGAATTCGTATAGAGCGACTAGTGTACCACCCGTGTTTCCACCGTATCAAAGACTTTCTCATTGTCACCAGAAACGCTAAACATAATAGCAAGATTTAGTCTTCGGTCTTTTGTTTAGCTTGCCGTAGCACAGCGTATACGAGCTATGGTTATATAGTACCATATCCCAAGTAAGCTATTAGCTTCTTCGAAAACAAGCTTGTTCTCCGGAATAAGCACAGACACACATACATAGACAGAGAGGCACAGATTTGATTATTTAAATATAGACCGGCCTCTAGGCTGGAACTATTCAAGTCCGTGTTCAAGACGATTCGTGATGACCCTCGAAAACAGCTTTTTAAACATGGCTCAGAAGCTAGATGGGTCTGTAGTTCTTCAATAGGCTGTGCTGTATCAGCTTTTTAAAGAACAGCACTTTGCTCTCGGACTACCCTCAGCTTTGAAATTGCCTTTCGGCATGACATGGATTGTTTTCATGCAACATGTTAGACAAACTTCCAGTTCGTGCGGATGCGGGATCGTCAAGATGCACATCGAGGCGTGCAGGAAAGAAAATGTCGTCCGGTGATACGGGTAAATGTTTTGGTCGTCCTCAAAGCTTACAGACTCTATTAGAAGTTTGCCTGGCCAGCTTTAATAAAGACGGCTGCAATGTTCTCGGTTACAAGCTGTGGTTCATGAAGGACCTTCAGCTTGTCTGCGAATACACCGCTCGCCGCACCGATCGCCGCTGTCACTGGTTTTTGGCGGCTCAAAGAGCACTGGATGACTTTGGTGCCCTGATCTTAGCTTAACTCTCCTGTCTTCTCTACGTAGGGTTCCTTGACGAGTACAATGGAAATGTCTTTCTCTTGTGCCAATACAAGAAGCTCGATCGTGGCGTTTTAGAGTGCTGTAGGTTGGCTTGGAAAAGGCGCAGTCCACTAAGAGCTGTGTCTGTGACGCTGAGGGCGATGACTGACCTGCTTTTTACTTTGGTGCCGTTAGCAGTATAAAATCCTTGATCTTACATTGTAGTCCCATCACTTCTATGCCTTGCATACTGACCGTATGTGACAAGGGAACAAATCCTTTGGATTCCTAGATGGATTTTTCCTGCTTCTGTCAGCTGCTGCCAGACGTGAGAATTCCAAGACAGGGTGGCACTCCAGGTTGTTTCTGGCCCTTTTTATAAACCTGGCCCTTATTGTATGTTTAGCCATGTCGATACCATGCAGCAGGTGTTTTTGCTGCATTTTCAGTATTTCTACTATATCTGTTTGGCTGTTTAAGACATTTTTATGCACGTCAAAGAATTTTCACTCTTCGCTTTAGTGACTTGAAGGTCGATCAGTCTTCTCACTTTTGTGAGATCTTGTCTTGAGGCGCAGCTGAGAACCACTTTTCCACCTATCCACACGGGCCCCGGTTTTGGTACCTTTTCGAGGACTGGATGATGATGATTGGTCGATGGAGGGTCAGAAGATGAAATAATAAGGGTTCGTTTGGGGAGTTCTGAGGGCAACTGTCAAGAGTGACTGGTAACTGAAAAGAGGGTGTGTCTAGAGCGTGGAGGTGTCAGATGACATTTCAAGGCATGTATTGGTTCTAGGTTTAGAGTAAGATTGACTGCAGATTGCGTTTGTGATGTTTTCGAAGTGAACTTTACTTGTGGTGTTGTTTTGTCTATAATTTGTGCCGTCATATCTTATATTTTTTTGAGCTTGTCCTCTATTTTTTGGCAGGATTCGCCCGGCAACAGTGAGGGAAACATAATTTAATAGTGTTTTCAGCGGTGCTTCTACGGAATTCCTGACATCTTTGATAGCTCTTCTTGGCGAGGCGTTTACTGACTGAGGCTATCTTGGTGTTCATTTTAGACAAAGTGGGTACGGCGGAATCCCACTTGTGGTCCTACGGTCACAATCCCACGGTATTAGTTCTCTCTGAGGAATCAAACGATTATGATGAATAAAGTCTCAGGACCGGTACGAAGAAGACAGATGATTTGTTCAGGCTTACCCTGGACTAGAATAAATTAATGAAGATGTATTTGGAGACCTTCTGTATCCTTCTGAGTAGAAACAAATAGGAGAAAAACACTAAAAGGAGAAAAAATGGTGCAAAATGTAATTTTCGTGGAGAAAACCCCACGAATGTTATGCCACGAAAGTTATGAAAATTCTACAATTTTGAGTTTTACGGTTAAAGTTATCGGTAAACTAACAAACAAACTACTTCACAACAATTTCGAAGATCTATCTAATACAATAATTCAAAATGCGCTGGAAAATTATAAGCATAAATCTTTCAAAATATGCCCATGAAAGTTTATTGAGCGAGGGTACTCGAAAATATTCAAAGTTTATTTGCCGCATATTTTTTTTTAAAAAGGCGATAGACGTAATCTGTCTTTCCCATTAACACGGAGACACTACTGAAATTACTAGGCAGTTAAACTTGTAGCGATAAGTCAGTGGTCTTAGAAGATATATGCCGAAATGTTGTGCTTTTGCGAAACTAGCAAAATCGTGTGACCGAGACATAATGGCTCCTAACTATTGTAAATGAAGATATATAATAAATATTCTTTGGCATTATGATGCACAGTTAAAATACGATTAATTTGGTGTATATATTTATATGCTTATGAATTAAATGTAAAGGTTACCGAGGATTTCCGCGAGCGCGAGGAGAGTGTGACATGCGGAGAACACCCATTTTGCTCCCGATTTCAACATTAAATATTTTTTTACAAAGTCATTGAAAGTAATTTTATTTATTTAGTGTTAAAATCGTATAGCCATATAAATAAAGAATGACATAAAATTTGTCTCATTGCTATATGTTTGATAGTTTAGGAATAAAGACCGTGTGACCAAACTTTCGTGGGCCTTGGAGAACGACCCTTATTATTTTGGTGACAAAAGTTTTTTTTTCATTATAGCCTTTAAACACGATCTCGCCTAATGTTAAGCGACAACACGGCCGTAGATGGTAGCGGAATAAACCTAGAAGGCGGGATAAATCCCTCCCTGGCTTCACTGAACATCATGCCGGAACACGGTCACAATGACCGCTTGGCGACACGGCTTTGTCCAGTGGGTGGTAACTAGCCACGACCGAAACCTACCAGCAGGTAGGTATGTATTGTTTTGAGGTTCTATTATTATACTATGTACATAATTTAATTAAAGGTATGTATATTATTCTTTGAAATAATTAGGGGGATAAAACCTCAGGGAGAGTTTTAACAGAGACAATAAAAAACCGTCATTTTGAACTTGGAACTTGGAACACAGTTCAAACAGGCCAATCAGAGGTCGCGCCGCAAGCACTAAACACAGATTACTTAATAATACCTCGGCCTTTGGAATTAGATTCTTATAAAAATGGGTTGATTCACGACTGAATTCATGTTGAAGCGATCAATCGCTATCAAGTCGCTCGCTGTCAAATTCTCCCTCATTCCCTCCTAAACTAAAGGTGTGTCAAATTTTAACAAACTTTTGAAAAAAAACTTTTAAAACCATAAAATTTGGTTGACTGGAAGAGATCGCTATTAGCAATAAGACTGTCAATTGTTACACTGTTTACATTACGAATTGTATTTAGTTCTAAGTTCTTGTAAGTTGTATCAATAAAGTGTTATATGATCTAATCTAATCTACAAAATCATATACTTCAATATTTTTTCATTTTACGTCTTTGGGTAAACCTCAAAATGGTGTTTTTGGACAAAATGTTTCATAGGTCACAAAAGACAATAGCTCGCGGAGCGCGCGTTAGCTATTCGCTACCGGAATAACCCCCTAAACTCTTTTTCCTCGTTTTGTATTCGCTGCGCTTGAGAGTAAATTATTAGTTTTTCTACTATATTATGCATGTATTATACATTTAAATACTTATGTACCTTTCTCTTGAATCTATTAATGAAAACCGCATAAAAATCCGTCACGAAATTTTAAAGATATAAGCTTACATAGGGACACACGCGACAGGCAGACGCACAGACAGACGCGGAATGCGACTTTTTATACATACTATGTTGTTATAGGTATGAAATTATTTACGTATAATACTTGTGCCTAAAATGAATCAGCTGGTTTTCATGGCCGTTCCTTAAAATTATTTATTCCAAGCACTAAACCTGCGCATACGCCGCACCGAACCGTTTACGATCCCACTTCTCAAGTTATTTTATTTTTTAAAGTTATTTTAACGTTCACAAGATAGCCACATAATTACCATCTCGCTTGGAGGTGTAAATTTACTTGCTCGTTATGGGAGAGACGGTTTCAATGATATTATTTTTAAAATCAAATTATACTAAAGGGATATTTTTTTTCTACGAATTAAGAAGACTCTCCAAAATGCCTATTGGCTATCGCCAATATGTACATGTAAAACACTAGAATCCATAGACAGAAATGGGTACATTACTTGCTCAAACCTCCTCATTAATATCAGTAAAATAACAAATGCAGCAATGTACATTGAAGTTGTCATCAATCGTAGTGGGTGAGGATTAGCCAATAGGCCATCTGATGGTAAGAGGTAACGCTGCCCATAATTATCAGTACAGTGCTACCTAGGATTTTACAATGATATAATATTCTAGGCGCACTGAACCTACGCTTCTTACTGAAAATCATAAGATTTCAAGACTTTTCAGCCCAGTAATTTCAGACTTTTTCCACCAGCCTAGCCTAGCCAGGCCAGGCCAGGCAGCCTAGGTTTAGACTGCTAGTACTTATATACGGCCCCAACATCTTGGTCTTGGTGGAAAGGCTAACGTAGGTAACATAAAAAAATGTTTTTTTTTAAAATAGAACAACTTAAATCCCAAATTTTGCAGAACTCATCAAAAAGATAAAAATCGAAATTCAAAAAATCCAATTTCCTAACGTCATCATCATCAAATCAACCCCAAAAAACACCCCATTACAACCTCATTCACAAAAACCTTTGCGTTAATATTGGCCGCAGAGAGCAGCTGTCGCTTATGAAAAAAAATAAGGAGCGCTCCCATTGGTTGAATAAATGGCGGGAACATTAACCACATCTGTCATATTATTATTTTCTATGATAGGGATGGTGTAACATGGTTTCGTTATGTGCCAATAAATGTTATGTTTTGGCGCCATATTGAATTTTATTTCCCTTTTGTTTTTATTGAAAAAGTAATAGGAAGTTATTTCTTCCCATAACTTTTACTGAACTAATGTAAATAAACCACATTGCATAGGTAACTAGTGGACACGCGCGCACTTCGTCGCGCTTAATAGAATAATTATCTGTTTTTTCCACTAGTATACTACAATTTAATCTATTATTATGATTTATTTCCATACATTTTCTCAATAGTGTTCATCATTGGTAGGTAGGTAATAAGCATATTTGAATAAAAATATTATGTTTAATTTGATTAAACTAAAAGTTTCATACCGTCTTACTGTTCTCATGCAACTTCGGATATAATCGAATTGCTGGAATAACACTATGATCACTAAGGGCAAAGCTACTTAAAAATACTTGTGAAGAATAGCTTTACATAAAACTTAAGTAAGATAGTCCATTTACATAATTATTTGCTCACTCGTGAGAAAACATATTTTTATGGTATTCTATAACAAATAGCGAGCTTTTAACTTTTAAGGTGACGTCACACTGGCGGAAAATCGGTCGCGGTGCGGAGCACAATTTTTGTAATGTTCGAATTTGTACGTAACCTGTCACATATAAAGCGAACGCGGGCAGGAACAAAATGAAGATCGCGACCGCTTTACCGCTCCGTCCCGCCTCTGTCTGTCGTCAGCTTTATTATATAAAATTTCGTTGTTTTTATTCCAAAGGGCATATTGGCTATCGCGCTATGATCATTATAATTAAACGTTTAACCATAAAAAAAAGAAAATATTCTTAAAATCATAGAAATGTAAGGACAAATTTCAACTTTGTCGTGTAACTTTTGGAACTGATAATAAATATATTTATTTTATCTTATCTTAATTCTAGAACACGTTAAACGACAATTTAAGAAACGTTTTTCAACTCTATGACTCTAAGAACATTTTACTCGTATTTATGTTCCAACTAATATAAGAAAAAAATATAAAGATAAGAAGATCAATAACTCCTTATTGATACCACACAGAAAAGAAAAAGCCACCACTATCAATTCAAACTAATTGTGTTCCAATTGGCGGTCTTATCGGTCAGAGCGATATCTTCCAGAAAACCGTGTTTTTTCGCAAATTAAACCCATAGCGCATACTCAATTTGGTATAATAAATAAACTTCAATAAGGCAAAACTGTTTGAATAAATGTGATATTCATAATTACTAGTCCATTTATTCAGCCCTTAAATGAAAATATAATAAAAAATCACATTGATTTTATCTCGCAAATGGATAATTTTAAACGAGCCAAAGTGGCGAACAAAAAAAAGCGAGAGACGCGCTGTCTACTGTCTTACGCATAAAAATGGCGCATTTCTGAGTAACGACGCGCAAAGCAATCATCAATTACCTTAAATACACGTTAATTTTGTATATTTTTTCATAATTCAGGGCATAGGTGTGAATTTTAGTGCTCAAGGAGGTAATTGGGCACATAATTTTTAATGTCATTGGCAAACGGCAGGTGATCTGCGAACTCGTTTCGCCATTTTAAAAAAGCGCGTAAAATTTGTGAGGTGCTTTGATGAAAGTACTGATGGACTGAGTTTGTTGAAAAAAAGGCACACCTAATAATAAATTATTATTCTTATAAGTTAACCTGAAATTGGGCATCCGTATTTTTTAATTTGATCCGCATTTTTTTTAATTTATTTACATTAGGCAGATTTAATGCGATGTTGCAGTCGTAAATAGTGCAGACAAAACCTAGAAGGTGAGAAAATCCCTCCTTTTATATATAGCTCATACCTATGGGGTAAGCACGGCGTGTGAGCTCTTATGTCTTGTCAAGACTAGAACTGTCCCTTACAATCTCAAAAGTAGAATGTATGAGATGACATATTCTGTAGTCTTGACATTTCTGCGGGGTCCCGCTTAATCCCGCAAGCCATTCTACATGAATAATTATAATTGTGATTTGACTTTGTCAGTGTAGATAATTAGTGATCTTCAACCAGCCCCTAAAGCACAGACGCTGCGTAGACTTGTCTTCCTGTCAAGTCAACTGTCATCCCATACATTCATAAAAGTACAATGTATGGGATGACAGTTCTACACTTGAAGTTTCGTCGGGATTCCAAACGTCAAGCTACGGCCACTGCAAATTAAATCTGGGGGCACGGTAGTGCCCCCGCCAAGTCGATCGCGAAGCAAGCACTGCCGTACCATCCTTTACAGGAATCATTTCGCCGCATTTTCAGGCCCCTATTTGAGAACCTCTGGATAAGACCAGAACACAGAAATTTTCGTCATCCAGTAAGCTATAATTACATACTTAAAATCCAAAATTTCAAGTCTGTAGGTCATTAAGTTCCGAAGTTAAGCGAAAGCAAAGTTTCGCATTTTCGACACTCACTCACTCACTCATGATCATCAAAATAGAACTAGTACTTCCCATAAACTCAGAGTGCTGAAATTTGGTACATACTTAGAATTTATTGTATAAGCCATAGTAAAACTAAAAAAACATGCAATTTCGGTCTCGTTTTCGAGATAATTCATCTGCATGAATAACTTTGTAATCTCATATAAATGTATAGGATTACAAAGTTACATTTGCAGTCAATGGTTAAAAAAGTGAAAAGCTTTTATTTACTTTCACCTGTCTGTCTGTCGGCCTTATAGTAACCTTATAATATAGCGTTTCTACAAAAAGAAGTGAAATCCCACCAAAAACATTCTGTAAAAAACTAGCCAAGTCTCGATGGAGCTGCTTGTTTATCTCTAAAAAATAATGAAATCTAGACAAAGTCGTGCCAAGTCTAAAATTTCTTACTGCGATTTCTTTATTATTATAGTTAATGTTGTGTGACTTGGCCGTTGAAGGGTACACAAGGGGACAAAACCAGATGCTCCATGACACTTGGATCGCCTAAACATAAGTATTATTGAAATACGCAGCTTTATCAAGCCTACAATTGACTGGTTATTCAATCAACGTTTTCCAAGTGGCAATTTTCTATCATGAATGGTTAGCGGACAGATTGGTGCAATGTAATACCCTTGTCTACCCTTCAACGGCCAAGTCACACAACATTAACTATAATAATAAAGAAATCGCAGTAAGAAATTTTAGACTTGGCACGACTTTGTCTAGATTTCATTATTTTTTAGAGATAAACAAGCAGCTCCATCGAGACTTGGCTAGTTTTTTACAGAATGTTTTTGGTGGGATCTTCTTTATAATATGACAGTATAACTATGGTAATCTGTTCTGTTGAATAATAAACCCTAAAATTATAAATACCTAATATGTTATGTACTATAAGCGAGATGGGCTTACTATGAGTGCTTCTAATTTGCATCAATCAATCTACTTCTATATTATTATTTATTATAAAGATGAAAGTGTTCTTGATTAGGCGTACATCGATAAAAATCTGATCGATAAGATATTTTTATGTGTTTAGTAAAATTTTATTTATATGTTAAGAGTACCTGAGGCGTCGCTTACGTTGAATTCATTATTGACCGACTAAAAAAGTTTTCAATTTAAAATATATATCATATATGTATGTACCTAGGGTTGCCAGGTGGCTAAACCTAATAGCCGGACAGACTAGCCAGTTTGGCCGGACATTTGGGTAGAAAGGCCGGACACTCTACATTATTGAGGATTTTGTCTCAGTATTATTAAAACATATCAAACTTTTTTGATTATTATTATCATAAATCTTGTTAAATTCTAGTGAAATAATTCTTCTCTTAAAGTAAACATTAAAACGAAACTTCTTCTCTTAAAACAATAAAACAAAAAAACTCATTACTTGCTTTCACATCGAACATTGAATACTATCATATTAATAATTATTAAAACCATCATAATATTATAGGATTGTTGAACAAAATCAAAACAGCTTAACTTTATCCAGAGACACACTCACAACTCACACTACACCCATGTTAATTATTATATTATTATAGGTACATATGTTTGCGCCTAATCTCGCATTGAACCTGTTATATTATTAAGTACATCGAATCTCAGAATATTGTTTAGCATACTATAAGTAACATTGTATTTTTGAAAAATAGGGAAGAGACTAGGTCCCACAACACAGGGAATCCCAGTGTGGGGCCTAGTGGACCCAGAAAATAAGCTCAAGTCTCACTAAATAAATTTTAATCTAAGTGATTACAAATAGCATCTTGTCAAACATTGTTTACAGTTCTTAACTTACGTACCTACCTGCTCTTTATTTTCATGTAAGTTTAATAAGTATTTATATAGATAGGTATGTATTTTTATCTGCTATAAAATATCCCTAACATAGACTAGTCTCTTAAGTTAATTCATAAGCTTAAAACTGCTGTACTTTTTGAAATAAACTTTTATTATTATTACTTCGTCTCTTTGAATTGCACAATAAAGAAAAGCCTACCAAAAGCCGAACAAGCCTCTCTCTTGTTCTTCCAACCTCCCTTGGGGGGTGAGTCGCGAGGTAGACCTCCTCCTTACCCAGGCATCGGCGCTGAGGGCGTCTACTCTAAGGTAACTGGTCGCCGCCGGAGTCGATTGCCGTTTCCGGGCGCCTCATGGCGGCTCTCCTACGGTGGACCTATGCTGTATGCTGCTGCGTCGCTCTCCCTGGGAGTACCTATGTCACGCGGCAGTGGGGCAGATAAGCCAAACACCGTTTATTTTGGCCGGACAAGCAAGCAGAAAGCCTAACTATCCGGCTTTATTCGGACGCTTGGCAACCCTAGATGTACCTATGTACCTTTAGTAATAAAAAAAACGAAATATTATACACACAATGAGTTTTATTGAGACCAAAACTTTACAGAATAGATATTTAAAACTTAATTAAACTGGATTTTGTTTGGAAGATCTTTAGGGTTTATACATATTATTATTATGTATAATGCATGCATAATAATTTAATAGAGAAACACTG
Organism: Hemithea aestivaria; assembly: GCA_947507615.1. Taxonomy (NCBI): domain Eukaryota; kingdom Metazoa; phylum Arthropoda; class Insecta; order Lepidoptera; family Geometridae; genus Hemithea; species Hemithea aestivaria. Next base: position 2,034,130 of record OX382351.1, on the reverse strand, counting down.
ATAATTTTCTGTTACTCGCTACGAAGTGCGCGCGGGTCCACTAGTCTAAATATATAAAAGGAAAGAGCGACTGATTGACTGACTGATCTATCAACGCCCAGCTGAACGGAAATTTGGAATATAGATAGATTTTATGATGTAGACCTCCACTAATAAAGGATTTTACCACGCGGGCAAAGCCGCGAGCACAAGCTAGTAATTTATAAAATGTTTGTTAATTATTAGTTTAACTCCCTATTGGTATTCTACTTTTCGGCAGATAAAACCGCTGGGCACATTAATTGTGTACTACATAACAATTTCATATTGTTATGTAGTACACAATAACGCAACATATGTGCACTTTAGTAGTTTTTTCATTAAATCATAGATAACAATAGAGTAAATGTGGTAAATAAACATTTATTACACGAAAGTATCGAAAAAGGCAATTATCCGCCATCTTGGCAACATATGTTGCGAAGTGTTTCCCGCGCGTTGTCTATGGCTAACTTTTTTCTATTTCCACATATGGATGGAGATGGACTACCGGATTGTGTTTAGTGAATAAAAGTGAAGCACCTATTTAACACTCAAATTTACATGCCCACACATAAGAAACATAATAATAATTATATTGTGTGTAAGTAGATTTTCTACATCACTTTTTACTTATTTTAAACTATTTTGGCGAACAGGAACGAGCAAGAAAATATGCATTTTTTTCAATATTTGTTTACAATAAAAAAGATATTAAATTCAATAAAAAGTTTATCTTGTTTACAAAATTGCAAGATTGCAAGATTCATTTATTTAACCATAAATATAACAAATTGTTGTTACATTGGCAAGTCATAAAATACAGATAAAAGTAATATAGAATTAAGATAATTAAAATTTAAGTTATATAAAATAAAATAAAATTTATTTATTATTCGTTTGAAAAGCACAAGCTGGTTTTGTCATATTATACCTCAAGTTTCTCTTAACTCAAGCTTCACAAACGAACACAATTAGACGTTTAAATTAGAACTTTACCATATGAAAGCAGTACATAAAACACGCTAAGCTGAAGTGGCAATGGGCGCCACATAGCGCGCAGAGCGGATGGCCGATGGGGTCGAAAAGTGCTCGAGTGGAGACCACGGACTAGCAAACGAAGCGTAGGACGTCCACCCACAAGGTGGACAGACGACCTTATAAAGGTCGCCGGAAGACGCTGGATGCAGGTCGCTTCCAACCGGTACATATGGAAGTCCAAAGGGGAGGCCTATGTTCAGCAGTGGACGTCCAATGACTGAGATGATGATGACGATGATGACATAAAACACGATTTAGAAGTTGTAGTTCTAGTAAGTATAGATAAAAGTTTATTATAGCGTGCTTACTCTACATAGATTTAATTTAAAAGTTGTAGGCAACCTAGAAGAGATACGAGTCTATTCGAGTGCGCTTACTATGCAATGAGAGCTTGGTATACATGCTTCATTTCTTACCAGCAAGGGCAGACCAACTTTTTCACCCTTGTCTATGGCTAACTTTTTTCTTTTTGCAGATTTGGCATCAGAGATATTGGATTCGGCTGCTGACCAAGTTTTCCGAATGTGGAAGATCTAGGAAATTGCTCTTTTCTGCTGACTTTACTTATTTTTATTATTAAAGTAGATTTTTGGTTTTATTATTTTATTTTTATGGCGCTTCCACACCGCAATATTACCGTTTTTGAAACAAATAATGCAAATCTATAAAATAAGTTATCACCATTTTATCTATAATGGTTAAAATTACAACTTATTTACTTTGACTTTGGTACATTTTTTAAATGTTTTTTTTTTTTACTTTTTATTACTAGATTTTATATAGTTCATTCATTGCATTCATTTAAAGAGAAAAAAATAAGGTTGTAAATATGTAGGTAAATTGATAAAAAGTATTTCGAAACAATTTTTTAAACAATTTTCAACGATGATTTGTAAAAAAAACCAACAAGAAGATTAGATGTCACTTAAAAGGGACCCTTATATTCCTCAATTGGAGCTCAGTGAAGCATAGAAAACCACTTAAAACTTGACTAAGCCCATAACAAATTTAAAAAATGCAATTTTACGTCAAATTACATTACAATTTGATTGTATAATAAGATTACATAACAAATCTCTGAGAATTACAAAGAAAAAAATTGCACAAAACAGGAAATTTAGATGAAAAAAAAAATGACTTTAAAAAAGGGACCTTTTAATTTTGGCGATTTTGTTCAAATTAATGATTAAATAGGGTATAATAAGTATATAATATACTAATATAATAAAGTGTTAATTTCGATCTAATGCTCATGGATTTTCGTTAAATAACTCCTAATTCCATTAATTAGGTAAATACTATAAACCGAATTAAAAACCTCCTTTTTTAAATCAGTCAAATTCACAATTTTCCGCTAAATTAAACAATTTAATTGTACAATCAGATTATATAAACCTCAGTGCAGCGCCGAAAAGAAAAAAAACAAGAAAAAAATGTCTATGGAAAAAACGCTATAGAATTTGGCGGGAAACTTTGACAAGAGGCGGCGTAAACATCTTGTTAGTACGCACCAAATATGTGAAATGTATAAATATAAATAAGGCGCGAACGAAAGGTGCTCTAGTGATGGGGTAGCGATGAGTTAGTCTTGGGTCAAAAAAAATCTTTATTGTGTTAATTTTATTAACCGGGACTTATCGCGTAATTATTTTAATGTTAGTTTTACTACGGTAAAGAGATATACAGTAATGTGACTCCCTAGAAGCGGTTGAACTCAAGGTCGCGCGAGTTTGCAACAATTTGGGTAGGGTTTGGTAGGCAGCGAGGTACCGTATAGACGTTTTTATGCAGTAAGCTTCCGAAAAATGGTTGCGAATTAGTAAAAATATCACAAAGTATTTAATTCTTTTTGATATTTTGAGTAATTAACAATAATAACGCCTATTCGGCACCTCGCTGCCAACCGAACCCTACCCAATTTTTTGCAAACTCGCGCGACCTTGAGTTCAACCGCTTCTAGGGAATCACATTACTGTATAATTATCTTTACCGTGGTTTTACAAAAAACAATATAAAACCAACCTCGGACTCCTTTCTCCTTGAGTCTGTTCGTAACCGTTGCTCATGTAAAACTGAGCCGTACAGTTGAAGTAGGTTTGATAATATTTTTGTAAAATTAACAATAAAATACTTACGCGATAAATCCTGATTAATAAAATTAACATGAGTTCAAATCGCGAATTTTAAAGTTTTATAGTCTTAGTTGGTCTTGTTTTTTTAATTTGAATTGAACCAAGATTTGATTACCAAGAGTCCCAGGCGGCCCGTAATACCTATTTCATACTGTTCATGCCGACTTTATATAAAAACTAGCTTACCCGGCAAACGTTGTTTTGCCATATAAATAATTTCCTAGTTATTTCTAGTGTAGACAAAAAATAGCTTACTTATTGGAAGTATGTATGTATTTTAGAATGTGTATATTGTATGTATGTAAGAATGTGGTATATGCGTGAAATAAGCATTATTTTATTGAAAAATTTTTCAAACAAAAGTAAAAAATTAAATTTTATGAAAACATTGTCTCTTATAATTTTTTCATACAACCAATATTTCCATTGACATTTCAAAATAAAGATTCATAATGATTGATTTTTTTGAATAATTTAATTATTATTGATAAAATAGGAATGATTAAAAGTTAATATTAGATTTACACTTAGATATCAAAATAATAATTGTCAACGTTACTACTACACTTGATGCATAAACAATAATGATGGCCGACAACTGTGTAGGGAGTGAGAATGAAAGAAGACCGGCTTCGTTCTCATCCCTACTCTGTGCTGTTTACTGGGTCAGAAGTGACACCTGTAGACATCTGGCGGGGATAACTAATTAAATGACGATTGATCAGTTTTCGACCGGAGAGGAAAAATGATTAAATTACTAAAATGGCTATTAAAAAATAAGGGTTGATCGTAGAAGGGTGAAAATTGAGGATTGTATGTATTTTTGTATGTTGTATCATAAAAGAATAGAAATTAAAAATTTTGTCTAAAAAAAATAAAAAAAAATTTAGGGGTGGACTACCCCTAACATTTAGGGGGATGAAAAATAGATGTTGGTCGATTCTCATAGATACCGGATAAGCACAAAAAATTTCATCAAAATCGGTCAAGCCGTTTCGGAGGAGTATGGCAACGAAAACTGTGACACGAGAATTTTATATATTAGATGTTTTTAAAACTCTCTGCAAGGAATACTTTTATTTCAAGTTTTATGCACTTTCTTACGCTAGCTTACACACGATTGCGGCCGAGGTTTTTTAAAATTATTTTTTAACCGATGTTTGTCCTGCATTAAAGGCTTTTAAATAAGACTTATAGTAGGCACCAGTCTCTCACCATAGTCAATATGTTCACTACTTTTATTTGTACTTATTATTGTTAACTACCACCGATTGTGAGAGGAAAAAAAGATTTATTTATTTGATGTGTGCTGCTTTGATGTACGCTGCTTGAATCATCTTTCATAGATGTAGGTAAGAGGCCAGTGATGATGATGATGATGATGTGTCATAATCATAATATAAATCTCTTTGCCAATAAATGTCAACTCAATCTACTCAACGATTTCTCCTGTGCGTTGTTAAAACAGTTACATATATTAGGTACGTAACTCTTTAATGAAAGATCACAAGTCTTAAAATAACAAGACTAAACATATCCTTCAAATCCCATCCCTAAAAGATATAATACTTTACAATACAATGGGGGCTAACAAATGTTACGCTTCGTAACTTGTCACTTTTTCTATGTAAATTGTACACGTAATTTGTGATTTCACCATTGTAGCCATTTTATTTGTAGTCGGCAAATAAAAGGCAGCTCGACTCCACCGGTCGCATGAAAAAAAAATTGTCTATGGTCTGATTGAACTGGCCGGTGGAATAAAGTACTTTTTTTAAATGGCGTCGGGTGACTTGCAATTGACTTTGAATTTCGAACTATTTACAGAATTCGATTTATTTGTATTTCGAATGGAGGTTTTAATTCGGTTTAACGGTTTTGTAAGTACATTATTGTGGGTAGTCTGAAGAAAATTTGATTGATAAATTTTGATTTAGGTACTACGACTAAAACGAAGAAAAATTGCTTAGTGCAAGAAGACCGCTGACTTTTTACGTAGTATTTTCGATATTAATCTAGCTCAGTAGTTTCATTGTAATTAGTTGGTATGCAATAAATTCTTATTCTCTTTGCTCTACTTTTAATTTTTATTCTATTTTGTCTATTAGCGACATATTTAATATTTTAAAGAGCTCCACTATCGACGTACTAAACGATACATCATTTAAATAAATTTGCATTCGAATTCGTTACTGGCACGATAATGTATTACAAGCTTTTTTTTTCAAAATTTAGATAGCGCCACATCGGTGTTTACATGAATTCGCAAGTGAATCATCCCCTGAAAACTTTCCCCTTTGAACTAATTATTTTCTAATTTCAAATAATACCATAGACACTTCCCTCTAGGATTAGGGTGATAATACACTAAATATAAACTAAACTGCGCTCCCTTAATCTCCGCAACCGCAGTGTTGCCAACATAAAATATTATTTGTTATGGCACCCCTGACAATGAAATTATTGTTTATAATGGTCCCCTCGGGGGCGTTTTGTTGCGAATTCTGCGAAAATAGTTAATATTATTGAGGGAAGGGAGGGATTGATCCCGCCTTTTAGGTTTTATTTGATTTTTTTACACTGGACTTGATAAGAAAAAGTTATTTCTTCATAATATAAAAATGTTTTTAAAATATAACATAAAAAAATACTATAATTTAATAAATGCTCTAAATAAAAGAAATAAAAACGAAATAAATCCATTCTTATTTTATAATCGTTAAGCACATCATCAAGAGATTCAAGAGGAAAGTTTATAACAAGTATTTATAAAATAAAATGTCTAACATATATTTTTATCTTCGTACATTGTACGAAGTTCGCGCAGTGCCAATAGTAACACGATAAAAGATTTAAAAGTCAATAGCAAATGGGCAAGTTTATCGCCAAAAACCACTGATTCATATTTAAAACACAAATATTAATGTAAAAGCACGCAATATCTATTAATTTAATTCTTTAATCCAACCACAGGAATCATTTTGCATGATTTGCCACCCTTTTAAAGGATTAACAATGATACCAACATAAATATTTAGAATAAACAATTGGCAGTTGTTAGAGGGTGGATATTTGAACGAGTTCGAAAAGGAATAGGGATGTTGACACGGTCAAAAGTTTTAAAATACTAATTAGTCCGTATTTTTAATAATATCTTACTTATATTATAAACGTGAAAATTTGCCATAATGGCTGTCTGGAGTCAGGATGTTTGTTACTCTTTCACGCCTAAACGGTTGGACCGATTGAGCTGAAATTTTGTATCGAGATAGCCAAGTCCCTGTAATAACACATAGGCTATATAAGTACTGCGGGTAAAACCACTGGGCGCAACTAGGTTTAAATAATAAAAAAAATTCGACATTTTTTTTTTTCTTGCAAATAAAATAAAAAATGGCTGAGATATAACGCTTATAAGATTCTGTGTTGAGAGTTGAGACGCGTGACGTCACACCACTAAACAAAAATGTACTAGATTGAGTGGTGTGACGTCACGATCAAGTACTTTAGTGCATTGTATCTCTCACGTTTTTATCACGTTTTTTAAAATAACACGTGTCCAATATTTCTCTACATTTGATATGGACAAAAAAAAAATTTTTTTTTTATACTAAATAGGTCTACGTTTGACCACATCCCACCTGATGGAAAGTGAAAATGCAGTCGACGATGGATCACGTATGATGCCTAGAAAGGTACCTATTCACTCGTGCCTTGAAGATACCCAAGTTGTACCGCTCGGGAAACACGGATGACGGCAAAGTGTTCCAAATTTAAGTCAACATCCCAATTTAGTGATTTGATTCTGCCAGTATAAGAAGGGTAACCTGTTCTGTTTGAGTATAAACCCCAATTATTATTATTAATTGTATTCTGAAGATGAATATTCCAATATAATTTTAGATAATTTTGATTTCCAAATTACACAGAACATTCGGGGTATTTTAGTATTTTAAATGACCGTTTTTCAAAAGGTTTATTCAACAAATAGACACGAATCTTCAAGTATTACACCACCATTTCCTTAGTCCCGGTCGCGCCCCCGTTGTTAACAATAAGCTGTTTACAATTTTTCCCCTTGGATTCCCGCAGGTAATCCGGAGGATTTTCCTGTTGTTTGGTACAAGTTTCACAAATCTATTTTTTTGTTATACAATGACGTAAGAAAACGAGCAAGACGCTCTCCTGATGGTAAGCGATAACGCTGCCCATAATTAGTACAATGCTACCCAGTGCACTGCGCCAACGCTTCTTACTTGAGAGTCATAACATGTTAAGACTCTTCAGCCCAGTTATTTCACGTACCTAAAAAACGTACGTATGTAAATATACGTACATACCCCACTTTAAAACTGATTTTGGAAAATTGGTTATCCATCATTATATAGGTAATGGTAATAAGTATAACATTGTAAAAGAAAAGCTGGTATCTTATAGATTAGGCCACATTTCCTGAGTGTAACCGAGATTGCTTATATTGGATCCACCCCTCGTTACATTTACTTACACGTGAGAAGAATACCACTTTACACCCTCTCAATTATCTATCTATCCATACATATAAAACTAAGTCGATTCCCGCTGTTTATTTGTCCCTATGTTTTTTTTACACAACGAAGTAAGAAGACGAGCAAGACGCTCTCTTGATGGTAAGAGATAACGCTGACAATAATTAGTTCAGTGCTACCCAGTATTTAACAGGGGTAAAATTCTGGGTGCGCTGCGCCAACGCTTCATATTTGAGGAGATGTTAAGACTCTTCAGCCCGGTAATTTCACTAGCTACAGTGCCCTCCTACAGTAGCACGGTAATGTTTGCACATCGCTGCTCAGGCTGTAGAATAACTGGCGCTGTTGGGGTACCCACCTAGTTGACCAGCAAAGTCTATCCCTGGTAAAAAAATGTACTATTTATTCAAAGCTAAGTAAGGGTGTAAGTAAACAATGAAAAAGCCCTTTTGAAATCGCACGCGACTACGACCAAAATTAGATAAACTCTATGTAACTACATTTCCTTAATAACCACAGGTCATTTTAAAATAGACGTGCATAAACCACTTATTCAAGAGCCCCGTTTTTCAAAGAAAGCTATCCATTTCATAGTTCAACACTCAATGGTTCTACATCCATTTTGTTCAGACCCGTAATTTCTGGGTCGTAGTTAAATTTCAGGGCTCTACACATAGTAGTCATGTCCAAGCTTTAGGTGCTTTTAAAAGGATGTTCTATTGTTTTGGAACAATACAAATTTGTTCAATGCAATATTTTAGTACCTTTTCACAATAATTTTTGAGCTGTTTGATTGATTTCTGAACTGTTTTGTTTGAAAATTGTAGGTGATTCTGTTTTTTTTATAATGACAAAGTTCGAAAAATTTATTTTTAAATGTATTATGCCAGTCATTACTCTGGTCAGTTTGCGGTTGACAGCTGATGTTTGAAAAAAGAACATCGAATTTTCTCCGATTTTTTGCGTAAGAACTCTTTGAGTTTCGCCGCGCGGGAAATATGACAGATGTCAAATCGGACCATAAATTATGTGTTTTTTTTCAAGATTTGTAGTGGTCAGCCATTTCCTTTGCGTGTTCTTATTATTTGAACACGTGTTTTGAGGTAAATTGTTGTGTCAGCTGGAATTTGAATAAAGAATATTTTTGTTATGTTGGTCAGCTTGCGTAACCGTTTATTTACCTTTTTTCAATGGCTACTGTATTTATGTATAAAGGTATCTTTTTTAATTTAATTTAATTTAATTTAATAAGTACCTACTGCGAGTAAAACCGCTGGGCGCAGCTAGTATACAATAATTGGTACCTTATAGTACCTATGTACCTATATATCTTAGGTACATTTGATGCACATAACATCTTTCAGTGTGTAAAATGTTTCTTAGCGGAGGTCCACGTCATAGAACCTATCTATGTTCTAAATTTCAACACAATCCGTCCAGCGGTTTAGGCTATGCGTTGATATATCAGTCAGTCACTCTTTCCTTTTATTTTTATATATATACATAGATAGTATAATATAATATAGTATTCTTTTTTAGACAGTTGCTTATGTATATATTAACGTATATGTTATAATAATATACCGTTATCCCACTGGCTGTTTCCTATAAGATATGTAGGAGCAGTCGTTCAAAAATTATCGAAGTAAAATCACAAGATCTAATTTCAAAAATCCTATCCGGACCACCTCACAGGTGAAAAAAAAAACAACAGAAAAAGTACAACACAACGCTTCAACGCCACTTTGTCGATTTGCCGATTTGAAAAAAAAGCACAATAATATGTCACTGGCCGCTAACAAAGACGGCTATTAATGTCAAAATATTTTCAAAATAAGAACGCGCCACGCCGGGGGCTCGACTTTGCGAGACGCCGAAACGTAAAAGTGGATGAGATTTAAAAATAGAACTTTGTTGATTTTTTTGCGCAGTGGGCGACTTTTGTAAGACTCTGTAATGGGTTTAGGTAATTGTAGGTGTTCGATATTTGAATGTACCTTTGCATTTTTTTAGTGTGGGGAAAGGTTTTTGTACAAATTGGATTTGTGCGACTCTAGGTGTCAGATGACACTTTGAGAGGCCGACACCATTGAAAATTGAGTCTATGCAATGTCTATGGTTTGAGTAGAGTGTGCATAGAGAATAATACTTGTGGGGGGGCGTTTTTTTTGAAACGTAGATAAACGTCATAAAAACGTACTGCGCCTACAAATTTTACGTGTAAGAAAAATAAAACCGGTCAAGTACGAGTAGGACTCGAGCACCGAGGGTTCCGTACAAACCTACGGGTTTCTACGGAACCCTAAGGAAAAGTGGGTATAATATTATATACGGTGGGTTTTGATTCCCTTGCGAGTACTTGCGAGTTTGAAAATATGCGGCTAAAATTGCTGTTTCTTTTGATTGCGTTTACATAGATGTTTGATTTTTTTACAACTTAAAGTTATTATAAAGCTGAGTATTTCGTATGAATTTCAATTTAATACCTGTACGCGTTCTTGAGGAAAGGGATAGTAAATACAAAATTATTAAAAATATTTTTTTTATATGATGTAACTAAAAATGTACAGTTTTCGCAATTTTTCCTGTGCTTGTGATTTAAGACGTTGCTGTGTACCAAATTTCAAGATTCTGAGTTAACGGCAAGTACCCTGTAGGTTTTGATTTCCTTGAGAGTAGTCGCGAGTTAAAAAATACGGCTAAAATTGCTGTTTCTTTTGAATGCGTTGAGATAGAGGTTTGATTTTATTACAGTTTAAAGGTATAATAGACCTTAGTATTTCATATTAATTTCAGTTTAATACCTGCACGCGTTCATGAGAAATAAGGTAGTAAGTATGAAATTATTAAAAAAAAAATTTTTTATGATGTAACTATAAATGTACAATTTTCGCAATTTTTCCTTTATTTGTGCTCTAAGGAGTTGCTTCGTGCCAAATTTCAAGATTCTAAGATCACGGGACCCTGTAGGTTTCTAAGACCCTGTAGGTTTTGATTTTTTGAGAGTAGTTGCGGGTTTAAAATTGCGACTAAAATTGCTGTTTCTTTTGAATGCGTTGACATAGAGGTTTGATTTTATTACAGTTTGAAGATATAATAGACCTTAGTATTTGAAATAAATTTCAATTTAATACGTTTACGCGTTCATGAGCAAAAGGGTAGTAGGTATAAAATTATTCAAAATATTTTTTTCATATGATGCAAATAAAAATTTATAATTTTCGCAATTTTTCCTTTATCTGTGCTCTAAGGAGTTACTTCGTGCCAAATTTCAATATTCTGAGTTCACGGAAAGTGCCCCGTAGGTTTTGATTTATTTGGTAATGTCGAAAATTTGCTGAAATTTGCGACATATTCGACTATATCTTTTGATTGCGTTGGCCTAGAAGTTTGAAATTTTCACAGCTCTAAGAGGCAATGGGCCTTAGTATTTCCTATAAATTTCAGCTTGTTACCTCCACGCGTTCCTGCGAAAAATGGTCTTGACAGACAGACAGACAGACAGACAGACAGACAGACAGACAGACAGACAGACGGACGGACAACAAAGTGATCCTATAAGGGTTCCGTTTTTTCCTTTTGAGGTACGGAACCCTAAAAATGCAGTACTAGTGCACTGAAAATTAACTTAGAAGTGTCAACAACTATGTTTTTATTCATTATACCTCTAGGTTAGCCTTTGACTACGGTCTCGCTAGATCATAAGCGATAATGTTTTCGAAGATGGTAGCAAACTAAACCTCAGAGGCGGGATAAATCTCTCCCTATAGCTTCATTAAGAGCGTATATATCGAGTGACGCTCTCTCGCTCGCACTATTTGACAAATTTTGAAATATAAATTCATTGAATTAATTTATTGAAAATTCCTTAAGAACAGCCCTCCATAATATTATTGCACACATTTTAAAAGTGTTTCCAGTTTGATATATTTAAAAATGTAAAGATAAGACTTTTTGAAACAAAAAAATTCTGTCTATTAATTTATATTTCAAAATTTGTCAAATAGTGCGAGCGAGAGAGCGTCACTCGATATATACGCTGTTAAATATCGTACGGGAAAGCATGAAAGCCATAGCATGAAAGCGGGTGTCATGAAAGCTTGGCGACGTGGCTTAGTCCATCCCGCCTTCTAGGTTTGGTTTGCTACCATCTACGGTCGCACCGTCGCTTAACATCACGCGAGATCGTGGGTAAAGACTAACTGTACTGTAGAAAAAACTAAATTATACAAAAATAAACCCATTTTATTGTTAAGCACGCAACAATTTAAATAATTCCAAAAAACATTTAGATACGCCATCGACAAGCAAATAATAGTATAATAGCTTATTTTAAATAATAAATGTATGTATTATTTGTCCCATCCCTACTGAAGCGTGGAGTTTCATAGACAAACCGGAAGTCGTTGTTGTTTTTTTTAAACTTCCGGCTTTAAAACGTTCCGTTATACGTATCAATGAGCGAATTATTATAATTTTTTTTATCACTTTAATATTAAAAATGTTTAAGTTTGAGTGTTTGATAAGTACGCTTGAACAGATCAACCAATTGAGCAGAAATTTTGTAGGTACCTATGTAAGTGGGTTTCGTATGCCCCCCAGAATTGTAACAATAATAGGCAATAATAATTAATAATATATATTACGTATATAATAAGTTGTATATTATTGCTTAGCCGGCTAAACCTAGGTGCAGCCAGCCCTACGTCAAGATTTACCCGTTTGGCATTTTTGAAAAACAAAAAAATTCAAGAAATAATCTCAAACTAAAACACAACATAAAACGTGTTACAACTGTCGGTCTTAACTTAAATAACGCGTGTAAAACCACTGGGCACAGCTCGTTAAAAATATACTTATGTTCTGTTCAATTATTTTCTAAGTTTTTTATTCAATCCGATTTCGCACGGCATTATAAAGTTAATCGTCAAAGAACGTGCCTACACGACTCGCGCGCGCATTTCGACGTGTGCGGTCTAAAATCGTAATAAATTTGGCTAATAAAGCTCCGCCATTTTGAGTCGCTGTCAAAATGACATTTACATTTTTTTTTTTATTCATTATAGTTTCACCTTTGGCCAAGATCTCACTTAATCTTATAAAGCGATTATGTGAAAAAACACATAATTATTTGGCTATTGCTACTTCAAGATATAAATGAATGTATTTTTTAACTTCATAATTATTATGTGGTGTCACTCACTAGTGACGAAAAGAAGCCTATATTATTATGTTATTTCAGGTTCAGAAATACATCTTGGCAAAATGTAGTCCAAATTCGTTCAACAAAAATATTTAATGACCGAGAAAAGTGCTTTTAGGTAGCGATAAATGTAAAAATAAGTCACTTTCTACCTCTAGAATACCTCTAAAAATATAATTTCAGGGCTGAATGCAAAATCCCTGCGAACCCAAAATAAGAAGCATCCCGAAAAGAAAATTAGAACTCCAAGTGGCTAATTAAAGCGACGGCGTTCGAATTCGCGAAATTCAAATCGCGGAACGAGTTCCAAATTCGAATCTTTAGCCGCAAAAATCGACACGGCACGCCGTGACCGGAACGTTCAAAAAAATTAAAACGAAAACGGCTTCTAAAATTAAAAAAAGGAACCAAATTGGGCCGTTTTGAGTGTTTCTCAAGCTTTTAGCGCCATTAGGAGCTTTTAAAAATGGAAGGTTTTCTTGGCTTTGATTTTGTAACGTAGGAATATTTGTCGAGAAAAGATTTTGGCGAAAATTATAAAATTGAACTATAAGTAATTAGATTTAAGATCAATGAAGTAATTTTCACATGTTTCGATGTATTAATTTGAAAACATTTTTTACCTGGGATAGACTTCCTTTGCTTTTCTACATTGTTATTGTAATTCTACCGCATGAGCAGTGATGTGCAAACATTACTGTGCTTCGGTAGGAGACACTGTAGGCACTGTAGCTGAAATCGGTTTAATGACTAAAAAGTTTGAGCGCCACAGTTTTAGATCCGTATCTATGGTCGGTAATGGCCCATTGTCTACCGAACACTCGGAATTTTGTCAATGTTCCTTATTTAAACATTTAATTACGTCAATTTTTACTCGTGTCACTTTTGACTGATAAAACGTATAGGTTTTTATGACTGACTTAAAAAGCATGGGTTATCATTTCAAGGTATTTTAATATAGGCATACTCGAGGCTTTTCCTTCTTAGTAAAATCCTTTTTAGCAGATCTCATCAGTCTATGTTTAAAATTCTATCTGTATTCCAAATTTTAATCCAATTCGTTCAGCGGTTAGGTCTGCGCGTTGATAGATCAGTCAGTCAGTCACTTTAGACTTACTACCTAAAGCCGGAGGTCCTGGGTTCAAATCTCGGTGTGGCAAAGTTTTTCGCCTAGACGCTACCGTGTTTCGGAAGGCACGTAAAACTGTGTGTCCCGGCCGTTTCCTATAAGATATGTAGGAGGCAGTCGTTAGGTCATGTTGCAGGCCCTGTAGAAATCTCGGCGACCTGAAACTCTGAAACTGCGTATAGGTTGGCAAACAACCTACCTAGGACCTAGATATTATATTGATTGACAGTGTAAGTAGGGTAACCTGTTCTGTTGGAGTATAAGCCCCAATTATTGCCTATTATTAAGTTAAGTTTAATATTAAGGATTATTTTATTAACAAATTAATTCCCTCTGAAATAAGACTTAACCTTTTTAAAGTAACTAAACTTCTTTACGCTGACGCCTCAAAAAAAAAAAAGCCGCCAAAAATAAAACACGGAACCTGTTACCTGCCAGTGACTTTAAGATTAAGATTAAAAAGACAAAGAAAAAGTTAATGTTCGAATTTTAAAAGGGGCCAATGAAAAATCGCGGCTGATACCAACCGATTGCCTTCCCTACCGAATTTTGAAATTGGACACTTTTTAAAACAAAATCGTAGAGAACCTTCTTTACATAAAAAATATTAAAACACCTTTTGCTGATGAAATCATTTTTTTTGTTTGTAGTTTTTATTTAACACATGCTTCGGTTATTTTTTCAAAAATTTTATTAAAAATATATCTGATAGCACATTTTATTATCTATTATATTTGTAAACAATCTTCTTACCAAACTACTGGAAATATTTACACGCAGTAATTAATTTATTAAATAAAGGCAATTTGTGTTTTTGTTCCATTTATTTAATACTCACGCATTGAAGGATAGCACAGCCTAAAAACATTAATTTCCATATATCAAACATATTTTCATGCAATTTTTTTTATAAATTTATACCTTTAAATATAAATTTATTCACATTTTTTACTTCTCCATGTATTTCTTATTCGTGCCATATTGCTTTTAAATACTGAACCGAAAGGATTCCAAATTCAAATCATCTGCCGGCGTATATAAATTTGTAAGGCGACGTTCTTTTTTCAAAACTTAAGACGACGTTTAATTCGCGGCCCGATAAAGTGTTTACCGACTTATTTGCGGCCAGTTTCAAGTTTTATTTTTTTATTCGTTTTAATTTTATGCGCGGCCAGTGACATCTTTAGAATCGGAGTTTCGTAAGGAGGTTTTAATCAAGTGTGTAATTATTTTTTAACTAGTTAACGCTCGCTGTTTCGTTTCGGATTTTTTCTTAGCATACAATATATTATGGTTAGGTTAAAATATTATAATTATAATCTACTAGCTGCGCCCAGCGGTTTTAACCGTTGAACGCTATACCAAATTTCAGCTCTATCGGCCCACCCGTCTAGGCGTGAAAGAGTAACAAATAATATGCATCCATACATTTAAAAAAAAATCTCGTTTATAATATTAGTAAGACATAATATGCCAAATTTCATCTAAATCCGTAATTGATATATTGATGCCGTAACAATATATTTTTTAAATTATTTACGTCAAACTGCTGAATCGATTGAGATAAAAAAATGTTTTAACTTAGATTTGTAACTTTATCATTAAAATACACATTAGTAAAGCTAAAGTAGGTTCACATTTGAGACAGAATAATAAGAAAGAGACAAAAAACACCGAAAACTAATTTTAAAGCACATAAAAAGCGTTCGCCTATTTTAGATCTCACGGTGCGTCGGATTGAGAAAGCAATCATTATATTTATTTGTACTACAAGGGTTCAGTAGAAAATTAATTATTACAACCTTTTATTTACTTTCACCTGTCTGTTGTCTATCTGTCTGTAATCAAATCATGGAAGTTCATGGTGGTCATTCTGAAATCCTAAGCAGCACTGTACAGATTATGGGTAGCGTTATCTCTTAACATCAGGAGAGCGTCTTGCTTGTCTTCTACTTCATGACGACATAAAAAAAAGTTTAATTTGATCCACTTCCCGATTTCTGATTGAACCGAAATTTGGCATGCATATGTATAAATCGGAAGACAATGCAATATTATTATGACATCGAGCTGATCCGATGATGGAGTTGGAAGGTGGCCATTGGATCTTCGTAATTAAACAACGCAATCTCGTCGAGTTTGGGCTCATTTGTTTCTTCTTGACAAGTACTTTGGTGTTAGATGGTAATAATAATAAAAGCTTGTTTGTAAAAAGTTTTTTAAATTTCAGTTGTTTTAATATAAAAATGCATAGGTACCTATTGTATACATAATTATTATCACTAACACAACATATAGGGGTAGTATAAAATAAGTCTGTCCCTACGTATGCTTATATCTTTAAAACTATGCAACGGATTTTGATGCGGTTTTCATTAATAGATAGAGTGATTCAAGAGGAAGGTTTATATGTATAATTCATGCGTAATATAGTAGAAAAACACTGATAATTTTCTATTAAACACGACGAAGTGCGCGCGGGTCCACTAGCGTATTATAAGTACAGAGTTATTGGTAATTCAGTACATTGCAGCCGCCTGAGCAGTGATGTGCAAATATTACTGTGCTCCGGTAGGAGGGCACTGTAGCCTGTGAAATGACTGGGCTGAAGATTCTTAACATCTTATGACTCTTGAGTAAGAAGCGTTGCTGCAGTGCGCTTTAAATTTTACATCATTGTAAAATCCTTGGTGGCGCTGTACCTATAATGGGCAGCATTATCTTTTACCATCAGGTGATCGTCTTGCTCATCTTCTTACCTATTAAAAAAAAGTATGTGATAGTATTTTAAGTATTGATTAAATTTACTTGTTCTATAATAAAAACATAAGTACACCCAGAACTAAGATTGTTTTTATTAATTATATAGGTTATCATTAGTCCACGATCTCGCTTGATATGAAGGGATGATGTGATCGAAGATGGCTGAGACAGACTAAACCCAGAGAACGGAAGAAATCCCGTATTATTTTAAACCAAATAATGTAACAAGTGAATTAAATTAAAAATTTAAAAAACCCCCAACGCAACGCTTTCAAAATATGTAATTCGCGGTTTTGTAATGGCGGCCATCTTGGATTTTAAATTTGTTATAGTGAGTTGTATTCTACTAGTCAAGCCCTTTCATTTGATACCCATATTGAGGGGGTCGTGGAAGAAAAAAGTTATCCGCCATTTTGTAGCGGCGGCCATCTTGGACCGATTTCCACCAAATATGGCTAAGAACACTCTCGACTAACTCTACTTTCAAACAAAAAAAAAACTAAATCAAAATCTGTTCATCCGTTTGGGAGCTACGATGCTACAGACAGACAGACACACACACACACACACAGACAGACACGTCAAACTTATAACACCCCGTCGTTTTTGCGTCGGGGGTTAAAAATAATAAAAAGGTTTTTTTATTAGAATTTTGGTAACAGCGGAAATAAAGGATCTCTAATAAGTACAAAGCAATAAATAAAAACATTACATTGTCTGTATGTGTGCGTGATCTCACGGAATCAACACATTTGTGAGAATTTACATACAGGAGGTGATTTTATTATTATTTCTAAAAAAAAATAATATGTTATTAATATAGAAAACGAAAAAAAGAAATAGGTATATTTATTTGAGAATAAGAAAAACATGTATATTAAACGCTATAAAAATCTTCTTCTCTATAAAAACTTCTAATGAAAAGCTTAACATAGACTTAGTTTTTTTCTTGTATCGCATGCTTTTTACAAGCTTTTATTTTACAAGCTTTATATTACTTTCACCTGTCTGTTGTCTGTCTGTCTGTCTGTCTGTCTGTCTGTAATCAAATCTTGCAAGTTTAATTTGACCCACTTCCCGGTTTCCAATTGAGCTGAAAATTTGCATGCGTGTGTAAATCGGATGACAATGCAATATTTTTATGACATCGAGCTGATCTGATGATGGAGCTGGAAGGTGGCCATAGGAACTCCGTCATAAAACAACGCAACCCCATCGAGTTTGGGCTCATTTGATTCGTCTTGACGAGTACTTTATGATACAAGACGATAATAATAATTAAAGCTTGTTTTTAAAAAGTATTTTTAAAATTTCACTTGTTCTTTAAGATAAACTAGGTGCGCCAAGCGTTTTAACCCGCTGTACAGTCAAAGCCTATGCCTATGTCTAGCCTATGTGTTATTTCAGGGTCTAAGCTATCTCTATACCAAATTTCAGCTCAATCGGTCCACTCGTTTAGGCGTAAAAAGGTAACAAACATTCATCCAGACATACATACATCTATACATTCTTATAAACTTTTACGTTTATAATATTATTAAGATGTTAAATACACATATTTTCAATTAACATTTTTTCTGTGTAATAAAAATCTTACCATAAATTATATCAGTCATAAAAATGACCGATTTAAAAGATGGAGAAATGCTTCACAAAATCGTTGGATTTTGTTTAGATTCACCGATTATTGGATATGTTTCTGGTTCAAAAGGATTTTAGGTGCCATTCCAATGTTATATTAATTATTTAAACGAGCATTTCATTTAATAATAGTGAGCTTTAAGACATTTTAATAAATAATGTCTATAATTTTTAAAACTTCAATTGTGGCATAAACAATTTTTTAATCATTAACTTATTTTTAAAATATATAAGTACATTTTCAAAAAAGGAACACTCTCTATCAACAATAATCACAAAACAAACGCCGCCCATACGGTTCAATGCAATAAAATAAACCATCCCTCCCTCTCTAACACATCATAATTATATGCTGTCTCTTTCTCATTCTTTTCCCCAAATTTTTACCAATTAATATGTTTGGGAAACCAAAAATTCAAGATCCCTGCCGTTGAAAGGATTTTTTATGTGTTTTTAGTTATTATAGGCCTTTGACCACGATCTGGTGTGATATTAAGCAACAATGCGGCCGTGGACAGTAGCTGAACATAGAAGGCGGAATAAATCCCTGCCAAGCTTCAGTGAACATCATGCCGGAACACGGTCACAATGACCGCTTGGCGACACGGTTTTGTCCAGTGGGTGGTAACTAGCCACGGCCGAAGCCTACCACCAGTATACCTACTACCAGTTTTTTATAGCGACTATAAAAAACTACAGACAGCTAATTATTAGTAAAAATGTAGGTAGTCACTTATAAAAATTAAAGCACTTTTTGTTAAATTGGCAAAAAAAAAAGATTGTTTCAATTCTGTTCTAACCAATTCTTTATGTAATACTAGCTGCGCCCAGCGGTTTTACCCGCAGTACTTATGTAGCCTATGTGTTATTCCAGGGTCTAAGCTATCTCTATACAAAATTTCAGCTCAATCGGTCCACGCGTTTAGGCGTGAAAGAGTAACAAACATCCAGACATCCATTCTTACAAACTTTCACGTTTATCATATTAGTAAGATATGAAAACAAAGTAGGTACATTTTAAAGTTGGTCAACTTACACTTTATTTCAAAATTTCATCCATCCATTTTCTTTTGGGCGGGAATGAAGTGTCATGGTCCAGCATAAAATGGTCGAAAAACATAGACATGTGTATAATTTACTCACGCGCGGTAAAATAATAATTATCTATGGTTCCTATTTTGTTTTTTTTTGGAGCTGTCAAAATGGGAGTAGGGTGTGCCTGATTTTATTAATGTATCGTAGACTTTTAATGAATAAATGTGCTTTATAATACTGAATTGAAAGAACATACCTACATCAGCAGATCAGATGGGCTATTGGCTATCGCAAAACGACATGTAAATCACTAGAATCCATAGACAATTTTGCGTACACTACGTGCTTAAACCTCCTCATTAATATGAGTAAATTTACAATAGCAGCAATGTACATTGAAGTTGTCATCAATCGTAGTGGGTAAGAATTAGCCAATAGCCCCTCACAGTTAAATCGCAATTATTATAGGTAGTGTGGCCAAAATAATATTATATTATGAAGCAGTTTCAGGTCGCCACATCTAAAAATATAAAAGAATAGAGTGACTGACTAATTGATATCAAACCACAGCCCAAACCGCAGGACGGACTGAGTTGGAATTTGGCATACAGGTAGGTTTTAAGGCGAAGACATTCGCTAAGAAAGGATTTTGCAACGCGGTCAAAGCTAGTTATGTTATGCATGCATTGTCAAATTCTCATTTTTATTAATTAATAAAATAATTGGAGTTTATACTCAAACAGTTACCCTACTTACACTATCAGAGTTAAATTATAACCCGTATAATTATTATAGATTGTGTATCTAACCTAAATGTTTGTCTCAGTTTCAGGTCGCTAAGATTACTAAGTTGCCTACAACAAGACCTAAAGACTGCCTCGTTTATAAAAAACAGCCGGGACATGTTTTACGTGCCACCGAAACACGGTAGCGTCTTGGTGAAAATCTTGCCGCACACTGAGATTTTAGTCCTGGGCCACGGATAATATAACTATTATTTATATTTAATTCTGTAGGTGCTCCTCTCCCTACAGATTTGTCTGGAAGAGATCGCTATTAGCGATAAGACCGCAAATTGTAACCCAATCCCATCAGCGGTTTGGGCTGTGCGTTGATAGATTAGTCATTTCTTACTTTTATATATTCAAATCATTATATATTTACAAAAGAAAAGTACTATACGAGTATTCGTGTATAAATTATAGTACTTTTCACGAAAAGGGTCCCGCGGAAATATATGGAACTAAATTTAATTTTATCGATTATTGCTGGACTTTGTGTCCTAAATAATTTTATTTGTTAGATAAATTAAATACCTTTTTAATTAAGAAATTGATATGAGAAATTTAAAGGAGTTAAAATTGTATAGATATTTTAACTTTTAAGATGTGCGATAGTGGGGCCCGCAAAAAGGACTCCTTTGGTGAAAAGCACTCTACCCTAAAATCATGGTCACCTCATTTCTAAATTAGGCCGCCATCTTGGTTCTAATATTTTTCAAAACATGGCGGCCCCGGGATAACTAAATAATCTACGATCGGGATGACTCTATATTATCTATGGTCCACACAAATCATTTCTTGGCGATTTAGTGATGGGATATAAAATTATGTGGAATAAAAAAATGTTTTTTATGAAGATGTTTTTGGGGTTCTTTGAATAGGTACCGACGAAATTTGTAATAGAGACCGGAAAAAATAAACAATTATAAGTGTCTATATTTTTTAAAGGTTGTATACAAACGATTTTTAAAGCGAGTATTCTTTATAACTGAAATAACTTAATGGCAGAACTCACGTTTAATATTGTTGAAAAAATCTTAACCATGGTTTCGTACAAGACGCTCTCCTGATGGTAAGAGATAACGCTGCAAATAATTAGTACAGTGCTACCCAGGATTTCACATGATGTAAAATTCTATATTATAGGTGCACTGAGCCAACGCTTTTTACTCAAGAGTCATAAGATGTTAAAAGACTCTTCAGCCCAGTAATTTCATTAGCTACATTGCCCTACTACCTGTGCACAGTAATGTTTGCACACAGATCATAAAGCTAGAGATGGAAGCTAAAATGAGGTAACAGTCGCCAAGTCATATGCCTGAATCAACATAAGCTCGTAGCTCCGCCTCTTTTTCGTGTTCATTCCACGGCCGACATTGACAGCGTGACATTCACATACTTAATGAAAAATAATTAATAAAAATGCCGTATTGTTCAATAAAAAGGCGCGGAAAGACTAGCGCTACATTCAGTTACGCAAAAGACGAAATCTTATTACACAGGCAAGTTATTATTCCGATAATAATCATTGAAAAATGTTTAACATAAAATGCAATATAAAAATGGCCAAGTTTCTTTTCGTCTCATTCTTTCTTGGTAAATTTGTATAACATTATCTCGTTCTCTCTTACGCCCGGATAAACTAGTGATAAGACACAAATTTAAATTTACACCACAAACTTTATCGACAAAAATGTTATTGAAATTTTTGAAGTAGGTAGGTATTAGGTATATTAAGGTACCAAAATTATCGGGGTTTAATATTATACAGGGTTAGGTACTGGTATTTAATTCATGAATGGTTATTATGAAGCTTATAATAAGAGAAGTGTAACGAAGCTTTTAAAATACATAATGTTAAATTTGTCACTAATTTAAAAACAAATAATTCACTATCTAACATTTATTGTTTATTCTTATAGGGTGCGTATTCGCACGCATATTTTTTAAAATTAGGACTAAAAATTTTATGCGAGCGATGAACCTATTTATATTTTAGTGAAACCATATAAAATGTTTATTCTGGTACTTTGGGAGGTAATAGAGATGAGAAAACATTTAAGCTATAATAAAACAATAATTGAAGTTATATTAAAATATCTCTCGTATACGAGTACAATACAACGAACTTTCTCATTAAACTTAAGAATAACAGTAACTTATATTTTCTTATCGATACGATATAGCGACTTTACCACATCACTAGAAAGTCATGTTATGCCTCTAACTATTACCTAATCTGTGGCGTAACTGTGACGTCACCTTGAACGAGCCAATCAAATCTAGCCACCCATCCCCCGCACCCCACCATGTTTTGGTGACTTTGTTTTCATACAAAAAATGACCTAAGCGCGGTATATATCTCTCTTGTATATGTGTTTGCACATCATTGCTGAGGCGGTAGAATAACTGACACTGTTGGGGTACTGCAGAGGTAGTCTACCACCAGTATCTGTGTACTTTTGCATAATAATATATAAATTATGTAGCCAAGATAAACATTGTGAAGACATATTTAAAAAAAGCAATCCCTATGAGTTTCTTGCTCGTTCTTCTCATAAAGGTGCCTTGTAAATGAGCGGTAGAGTATTAAGATAAAATGTAAAATTGACTTGCAAATGTGCTCCATTGTAGCCTATTCGGATAAATGAATTTTGAGTTTGAGCGACAAAATTGATATTTTCGCTACGGAACCCTCTCTGTATAAAACTCGACGCGCTCTTGCAAGGTAATTTAAAATAGATGCCTCACAGTGGGTGATTAGTTATATCTATCCAAAATTTAATTATTATCCTGTCTTTTCTTATATAATGATCTTAGAATAAGGGCGGTTTTAAAATAAAAGGAATATAATCTATGGATCTCAGATATTAGGATGGAACAAGTAAATTTAGGTAGGTCCAACTTCGAGAAAGAGATCAACCGCCGAATCCAAATCGGTTGGGCAGAGTTCGGAAAAAAAAAATTTTTTTCAGGACATTTCACATAGCACCACCTGACCCCATACTAAGCAACTTAATGCTTGTGTTATGGTGGTTAGGGTAACGGATATAATACTTATATACTTTTCTTTTGTAAATACATACTTATTATAGATACAGAAAGCCACCCAGACCAGAAACAAATACCTGTGGATCACACAAACATTTGTCCCACGCGGGAATCGAACCCGCAACCTTCTGCATTGCAGGCGGGTATTAGCCCACCGCGCCACAGAGGTCGTCAAAACTACGCAATGTCTTTTCGTCCGATATACCTCAGTGCCTCAAGACGAAAGTCTTTGATCAATGTGTGTTACCAGTGATGACTTACGGCACCGAAACGTGGTCCTTCACTATTGGCCTCATCTCGAAGCTCAAAGTCGCCCAGCGTGCTATGGAAAGGGCTATGCTCGGGGTTTCTACGAGATCGAATCAGAAATGAAGAAATCCGTAGACGAACTAAAGTCACCGACATAGCCCGGCGGATTAGCAAGCTGAAGTGGCAATGGGCAGGCCACATAGCGCGCAGAGCGGATGGCCGATGGGGTCAAAAATTGCTCGAGTGGAGACCACGGACTAGCAAACGAAGCGTAGGACGTCCACCCACAAGGTGGACAGACGACCTTATAAAGGTCGCCGGAAGACGCTGGATGCAGGTCGCTTCCAACCGGTACATATGGAAGTCCAAAGGGGAGGCCTATGTTCAGCAGTGGACGTCCAATGGCTGAGATGATGATGATGATGATGAAGTAGATTTAATAAATACAGCCAGAGGGCCTATTGGCTATCGCCAAATGACATGTAAAACACTAGAATCCATAGACAAAATTGCGTACATTACTTGATTAAACCTCCTCATTAATATGAGTAAAAGTACAAAAGCAGCAATGTACATTGAAGTTGTCATCAGTCGTAGTGAGTGAGAATTAGCCAATAGGCCCTCTGGATCGAATTTTCCCTTTATAGGCTTAGTCGACTACCATGTAGAATCATGAGCAAATGTTTGATTCAGGCGGAAATCGAGTCTGCAAAAAAATTTCTTCACATGCGGGTATTTGCCCACCGCGCCAAAGAGGCTTCAAAGAACCTCCCAGTTACCGTTTCTTAACTTTTACTTACTTTAAAATATTTCCAAAACTTGACACTCGCAAACACACTTATGTAAGTATCCCGTGGAAGCTAGACGGTAATTAAAAAACCGACGAAAGCTTAGATTAAAAGAAAATGGGAAGATGCGCTATAGCGCTATCGTATGCCAAGCTTAGGCCTTGGATCGGAAAGTGTTGGTTGCCGCGCCGACTTGCGCCGACGTAAAATTGTGCACAATTTTCCAATTAAATTTTTGTATTATTTCTGCGCATTTTTTTTTGTCCCATGGGCCTAATTGATGTGGACCATTCAGAAACGAGAATAACGAATCTTTCTATTTTTTTAATCTATGGACGAAAATTCATTTGTGTTTTTTCTTAAGCAAAGTTACCACCAAAATCAAAATCACCCGATTTTTGAGTTATGAAAACTTAAACTATCATCATTAAAAAACACATCTTTCAAAAAGTCTCTATCAATACGAAAATCACGTAAAAACCTTCAAATTTACCATTATTTATACACTGTTTTGACATGTCTTTTACAATAGGAAATTTATAGTTTTTCGGCGTTTACCTTTACAAAGGTAAAGGTATAAATTATGACGCCGGTGTCCTTTGGCCGATCTTTTCGTGTTGCATTTGGGTGGTCTGAGTGACAAAATAACAAAACGTCTTAGAGCGGCGCTACGAGGCATTTTTTGATAAATTCATCTTTTATTTTGACGTTTTTTGATTGTTTGTTCTTTGGTGGTTTTTCACGCTGAAAGTACGGTTTTTTGGGGAATGTTTTGTGATGATTTTAAGTATTATAATTTAAAAAAAAGAACATTTTTAAAAACAAGCTATTTATATAAGTGATCTAAAATGTAGAACATAAAGTTATAATATTACAGATATATAAACCAATTTTTTTTATAATTTAACACATTTTTCATATCAAAAATGTCAAAAGCTTATTACAAGATTTGCTTGCAAATACAATAAGTTTTTACGACCAGCTTTCATTATATGAAAATGTGTAAAATCATAAAATAATATGGATTTCTTGAAATAAATAAAAATATTCTCTACATTTTAGAAATAGGAGCAAATAGGTGCAATAGGTATATTTGAAAACGAAAATTAAAAATATTATCATGCCATTTTTTATATATCAAATGAAAACACTTTTGAAATGTGTGCAATAATATTATGCAGGGTTGATCTTAAGGAATTTTCAATAAATTAATTCAATGGATTTATATTTAAAAATTTGTCAAATTGTGCGAGCGAGAGAGGGTCACCCGATAAAACGCTCTTAAACAAAAGCTTGTGCCACTTCAACAACATGTTGGAGTATAAACCTCAATTACAAAGACATGTATTTTGTTGAAAATATTTATATTTACAAAAGAAACTGACCAACGGATGACATATGCCTTAAATTTGACCACAAAATATCAAATTACTTTACATTTATTGTTTACAAATTACTTTCATTCTTTAAGATTTGTATTAAAGTCGTTTTTGTTTATTTAGCATATGGTCAAAACATATGGTCACAATATGAAATATGCAGTGGTCAAAAATACTTATGATTAAAATTAAAATTTTCTTTATTCGGGCATTTAATGACCCACACAATACATTATTTAACAAATACTTAGTAGATACATAATTTAACTCGTTATTTAAACAATATAATTTTAATAACGAAGTAAGAAGACGAGCAAGACGCTCTCCTGATGGTAAGACATAACGCCGCCCATAATTAGTATAGTGGTACCCAGGATTTAACAAAGGGAAAATTCTGGGTGCACTGCGCCAACGCTTCTTACTTGAGAGTCATAGGATGTTAAGACTCTTCAGCCCAGTAATTTTGCTAGCTACAGTGCCCTCTTACCAAAGCACAGTAGGTAATGTTTGCACATCACTGCTCAGACGGTAGAATAACTGGCACTGTTGGGGTACCCACCTAGTCGACCTCGTGCATAGGAAGTCTACCCACGGTAAATTTCACTTGTTAAAAGTATTAGATGGCAAGAAAAAAACAGGATTTATTAACGGCAAAGATAGTAGGTCCCCTGGCGGCCTCTGCAATAGAAACCTACCATTGCTATACAATGGATCAAAAATATCTACTTATTATTTAAAACAGAATTAAACTTAACATATCGTGCAATAACAAATAGTAAAAATAATCGAGAACAGTCGTAAAATTACCTCGGGACTCACTGAGTTTCAAGACGCCGCGTTTTTTATGTTACGGTAAAAAAGCGCTCAATTTGTGAAAGCACAAAAACATGGACAAGACAGCAAAAAATATACATATAAAATACTTTTGCTCTGCTTAAGAAATGATTTCTGAAGCGACGCAACACATTCACGGGATCGTTCCGGGGATTCGTTGTGATCTTTGTGAGCTTTATTAGTACGTTTTCGCAAATAACCAAATAAATAAATCGCAAACAAAATAAAAGTAGTTAACTCTTGCAGCTACTTGGAACTACAAACATTTCAGTGTTTTCAATAAAACGCGCGTCAACCCGCCACAGTGCGTACAAAACCAGTTATCGACAAGCGAAGCTGTAAACTAAATTAAAATACGGCAACCAAACCAAAACAGTTCAATTATTATGGGTCCACACACGTTGCGTTCAAACCGTAATAATATCTATAACACAGTAATAATAATCTTAAACAAAGCGAAACTATAAGGCTTCCTTGTTGACTACGGAAGCCTAAAAAGAATTATATTCTGTAAAAAAATATTAGTACGTGTTTAATGTTGTAGTATATATAAATAAAAGCTATTAGCATTAAGACTGCAAATTTTTTACTTGTTCGTAATATAAATTGATCCTAGAATGATGTTTTAGTGTTTTGAATAAAGATATATCTAATCTAATATAAACGCATTGAAATGAAATGCTTTATTTGCAAGAATGTAGTACAATTTGGTCTTATTTTTGCTCTAGGTCTAGACATTCTGCCTCTTTGAGTTCGATTTCAGCGTTTTCAAAATAAACGCGCGTCAATCCGCCCCAGTGCGTACAAACCAGCTATCGACAAGCGGAGCTGTAAACTAAATTAAAATACGGCAACCAAACCAAAACAGTTTAATTATTATGGGACCACACACGTTGAGTTCAACCCGTAATAATACCTATAGCACAGCTTATTATTTCGCGCGCAGCTAAAAAAATTAAAACATAATTTTCTTATTAAACTGCCAACAACTTAATTTATGGACTCCATCGCTTGAAACGCCTCTGTCAGAGGAATTTCAACCAATCACGGACGATCTGTTCTCTCAGAAATGTACTTACAAACATATACCCATCTCTTTCTTACACTAATCCAACCAATGTAAGAAGAGCTCTCGTTTTAAGTAGCTGGGTTGGTAATTGGGGTCTTTTTGAATTGGACATTTAAAGTTATGCGTAGTCACAGTGTTTTTTTTTTAATCAGCTCCTGATTACACACGTAAGGGCTTGTGCGTGATCGCGAATTGCGGTGATTTTTTAATTTGTGGAAGGCGGTGTTATCCGTACTTTAGATAATAAAATTTTTATGTCTATTAAAAAAATTGATGTCTACGGCGTAGCACCGTAGATGGTGCTACGTCGTAGCCCTGTTGAAGTTCGTGCTTTATTTTTTTACTAGTAGGTACCCAATTGTAGCCTATGTCTGTTACCATAAGGTCTTAGCTATCTAAGTGCAAAACTTCAGCGAAATCGGTTCATCTGTTTAGGCTTTTTTAACGTCACAAAAATAACTTTCTAAATTTTCACCTCCTTTTTGTATACCTATATTTTGTAGTGATTATATTGTTTAAACTATTTATTAAAATTAAGGGATTTTGGTTTTAATATATTATCATAACATTTTAAAATTTTCCAGAGATTTTTTTTACACAAAAATTATATGCATTGATATAAAAATATTATTTTGTTATAAGAGACAAATGGGGCCCAAAAGCTCACTAGCTCCTAAAGGTACACTGGATATTCTGTCCAACATATAAATTACCCACAGATTATTATGTTCGGGCCTTAAATATAAAATGTGTAACAGTATCTTAGCTTTAAATAATCTATCTTCCAAATCTAAATCATCATAAATAAAAAAATAAAATATAGTTTATTGACCAAATTACATATCTTCTTAACATCAGATCAAAAAAAAGAGTAGGTATAATGAACAAAACAAAATACATAATAAGCAAAGTCAGTATCATCATCATCGCCCTTTGCGTCTATTGCAGATGATTTAAGCACTGTCTGTTGGATTGCGTTGGCACTTCCGTTGGTGGCTAATAAAACTAATCCACTGTGTCCAATGGACAAAATAAGAATTTTTAGTAAATATCCCTATTTGAAAATAATCCATGTTCGGGCCAACCCCGTTACAAGAAAACCGGTAAAATAAAACAATTTTGCATGCTGACCACACACACAAGAAACTTCCTGCTTACGATTATCTATGGACCCGTTCTCTTCTCTCTGTTCCCTAGGTACGAACATCTCTGTTTGTAATTTTAAGTACCATTAAATTCAAATGTTGTGAAGTGAGTGCAAATATCAACAAAGCCACCTGCACGCCATCGAATTAGCTAAAGATTCGACAATCCATATTGTGCTAAATTTATGTACTGTATTCCACGGTATCATTTCATACAGATAAGAGTAAGTAAGATGCACAGAATACAAATACTGTAAGTAGTTTCATTAATACAATAATGAAGCATGACTTGTAAGTTGTAAGCTTACCACATATGTATAGTAATCCTCAGAAACACGTAAAATATTGGTACAATATAACTATGTATATTTGGTTATTTTGGCATTGTTGTTTAAGATAGATATAATAATAATTATTATAATTGGGGTTTTTTTATAATACTCCAACAGTACAGGTTACCCTACTCACACTGTCAGAGTCAAATCACAATTTATAGGTTGTGTGGCCAACCTATATGTCGCAGTTTCAGGTCGCCGAGATCACTACAGGGCCTGCAACATGACCTGACAAGTGCCTCTTACATATCTTATAGGAAACAGCCGGGACCCACAGTTTTTCGTGCCTTGCGAAACACGGTAGTGTCCAGGCGAAAAACTTTGGCACACCGAGATTTGAACCCAGGACCTCTGGCGTTAAAGTCGGCCCTACGACCACAGGGCCACGGACGCTGCATAGATATGTAGGAGGCACTCGTTAGGTCATGTTGCCTTGGAGTAATCTTGGTGACCTGAAACTCCATAGATAATATACAAAATGGTTACACAGCATGGATTTATTAACTTTGACAACGTAAGTAATAAGTAGTGAAGTGCTTTTTTGTAATTTTTATATAATTTTGAAATTCATGTTAATATACATATTAGAGTAATGAAGAGGATATGCGTGCAAGGGGAGTGGATGAAGATTTGACGGATGATAGAGTGGAATGGAGGAGAAAAACGTGTTGTGCCGACCCTACCTAGTGTGGGATAAGGGCAGGAAGATGATGATGAATGTAAATCTATACATAAATAGTAAACTAAAAAAAATTCGTAATGTGGTAGTTTGTCTCGTTTACTTGCAGCAAAATGAGCTTATTCAAGGTGCTGCAATTGTATTTAGTGAAGCTCATTCTAGTAAATAATACAATATGGGTTCTTCAGCCCACTAATGTTCATAGAAAATTAAGCTTTTAGTAGCGGCGTGGCGTTTGAAGACATCGTTATATGCCAGAGAACAAGATGGCGGCCGTAAGATAATACATATAAAAAAATTCTGTGAAGTATATAATTTTCACTCGCCGGTATAATCTTTCATATCTCTCATTATATTATTATACCTGGCTCTACATCCATTCACACATAGGTACATATCTCGCATTAATAATCTAGAACATCGCCTTATTCTTACCAATGCAATTTATTTCATATTTTTATTTGAAATAATTACAACAAATTGGGCTTACTATAGTTGCTTCATTTTTATGCAATGATGCTCATTCTAGTAAGAATGTGTATTCTTTCAACAAATTGAGTAAACTAAAGGTGCTTCATTTGTATTTAGTGAAGCTCATACTAGTAATTTATATTTTAATTCTTCATCCCACTAATGTTCATCGAAAATTAAGTTTTTAGTAGCGGCATGGCGTTTGAAGACACCATCATTTGCCAGAGACCAAGATGGCGGCCGTATGGTTTTGTATGGCGTAATTATGGGGCTATGGTGATTTAGTGTTATGTAAAAAATTGGGTTGGTTAAGAGGAAAAGAAGGTTCTCATTTTCCCTAGTTGTTAAGAGTTTCTTTCTTACATGCGATTCTCTCTTGCTCGCAGACCAATTTTAAATTTTTTTTTCGTACATACCTAATTTGCTTTTTGAAAATGTCTCGGCAAAACTGTAGATAATATTTTTTGGTATTTATAAAAAAATACTAGCTCTGGCTATAAGCTCTCTCTATACTAAATTTCAGCTCTCGGCGACCTGAAACTGCAACATATAGGTGCCCATACAACCTATTAATTGTGATTTGACTCTGACAGTGTAAGGTAACCTGTACCGTTTGAGAATGTAAAATATATTTGTACATAATGTATTAAATAATGTAAAGGTAATATAAAAATAATCATCGAATCTCGATGACAACTCAACAAAATACTCAGAAATATTTCGTTAATTTATTTAAAAAAAAAGACCACAAATAAACCGCCATAAACAACATGTATCCCAAAATTATGGCCAGATTAATACATTTATTATATACCTGTCTCTTTTTAACGTACGGGATTATATAGCTACCTCTCTATCGCACGTAATTTCTTTTTTTTCTCAACGGTCATTTCGAAAATGGAACACCGCGTGAACGCATGAAATTAGTCCCGCTTTTTCATCTCCCGATTTGAATTTGGAATCGTTTTTTTAGGAACGAAGGCCGTTGGGAGCCGCCAGGATGGCTGCTTTTTTTTAATTATCTCCTTCGCCCGTCTTTCCCATAAAACCTTAAAAATACTTTAATTGTGAGGCTCTTCGGGTACAGTCGTGTCATTTTGTCCCTGTTTTTAACCCCCGACGCAAAAACGACGGGGTGTTATAAGTTTGACGTGTCTGTCTGTCCGTCTGTGTGTGTGTCTGTCTGTGGCATCGTAGCTCCCGAACGGATGAACGGATTTTGATTTAGTTTTTTTTGTTTGAAAGTAGAGTTAGTCGAGAGTGTTCTTAGCCATGTTTGGTGGAAATCGGTTCAAGATGGTCGCCGCTACAAAATGGCGGATAACTTTTTTTTCCACGACCCCCTCAATATGGGTATCAAATGAAAGGGATTGACTTGTAGAATACAACGCACTATAACAAATTTAAAATCCAAGATGGCCGCCACTACAAAACCGCGAATTACATATTCTGAAAGCGTTGCGTTGGGGGTTTTTTAAATTTTTAATTTAATTCACTTGTTGATATTATTTTAATATTTTCTCGTATATTTTATAAGTTCTCGGATGCAATTTTTAAAGGTATCGAGGTAATTTGGTGTCCATTTTAAGTGCTTTTTGTCACCCCATTAAAGTTTATGGCTCATTCTCATTTTAGCTCAAATTTGATGGTCACACGGTTATATTTCCTAAACGGTTAAAGAAAGAGACATGAATTTTGGATAGGTGGATAAAACATATATTAAGCTACAAAATAACTAAAGATTGTAATAATAGACGCAAAACATAATAATAAAATTTAACATGAAAGGTCAAAAACGGGGCCATTTTTCGTATTCTCATGGTGTCACACTTTTCGTTGCAGTGAAACATTTGGGCACTACTTTAACAAATTTTGGTGTATCTGTATATAACATATACCAAAATTTTCGCAAACAAACACACTTTACGGTATACAGTCTAAAAAAAGCCTTTAATTATTATTTTTAATTTAAAATGACATAATGCGACGGTCACACGATTTTAGGTGCTTTAAATTTGCGTAGTTAAACGGCTGCTGTTAAATACAACATCAACAATCCAAAACAGAGTTCGATTCATTTCAATGATGGCCATGTTCTGCAATCGTAGAAGTAGGATCTAGGACTTATCGAGCTGTAGGAAAAAATATAATTCCTAAGTTTCAATTTATTCATGGGTGTACCGATCACTTGCATGGACAACATTTTTATGCATTGGTTTTTAGTTATTTAAATAAAAGCTAGGTTTTTCAAACGCCAAAATGTGCGAGATAAAGATGTAGTATTTAATTTTATACATTATACCTAAACTTTCCAGAATTTCACGAAAAATGGATATTTACGTCACCAGCGTGGCATCACCTTCATAGCGTTTTTACCATGAAGGTGATTTTGTAGGCCACGAAAGTGATTTTTTGTATTGTTTTGTTTAGACAGGGCCTTTTTACCAACTAAAAAGTATTTTATCTGTTATGTTAGGGTTTTAATACATACATACCAAATTTCTGACTAATAAAAAAGTAAAGTGAAAGGTAAAGTAATATCTCAAATTACGCATATTTTCTTCTGTAGTGAGGTTTGTTGTTACGTAGAATGTCGTTTTATTGTACATTTTTGATAGATTTAGTCTTTTAAAAGGGTTTTACTTGAAAAATTTGTGAAAAAAATAATGACTGAATCACTTTCGTGGCGTCGAAAATTTCAAAACTGTTTTTCTTCGAAATGAAACGTACGATTTAAATAATTTATATAAAAGTTTACTCGTGTTATCCAGCTCTATACAATATTATACATAAACATTACAAATAAGCAATAAATAAGAATTGCCATGAAGGTGACGATGAGAATCGATTCCATGAGAATGAGCCTTATCATACCTGTTTTAAATGCGAAAAGGCCATGCGCATCTTATAATAATAATACTTATCACATCTTTATAGGTATCTTATAGGTATACCTAATATATTTTTTTGTAACTAGTCTATGTATACAGATACTGCGCACCACCGTCTAGTATTGTAATATAAGTCCTGTTCCATTCCTAGGTTGTCTGTAAGAAATTGCCTAGTGCGATAAGACCGCCGATTGTTTACCTAGCATTTAGATATTTAGCTCAGTAACTTTATTTGTAATTATTTGGTACGCAATAAAGTATTATTGTATTCTATTCTATCTTTATGAAATAAAAAAACTATTATTTATTATTACTATTACCTATCATGCTAGTAAAGGCGAAAGTTTGTGTGTACCTGTTTCGTTACTCTTTCACGCCTAAACGGGTAGACTGGTTGAGCTGAAATTAAGTATAGAGATAGCTTAGACCCTTTTTAGCTTAGACCCTGGAATAACATCATCATCATCATCATCTCAGCCATTGGACGTCCACTGCTGAACATAGGCCTCCCCTTTGGACTTCCATATGTACCGGTTGGAAGCGACCTGCATCCAGCGTCTTCCGGCGACCTTTATAAGGTCGTCTGTCCACCTTGTGGGTGGACGTCCTACGCTTCGTTTGCTAGTCCGTGGTCTCCACTCGAGCACTTTTCGACCCCAACGGCCATCCGCTCTGCGCGCTATGTGGCCTGCCCATTGCCACTTCAGCTTGCTAATCCGCCGGACTATGTCGGTAGTCGGTGACATGGCTGGCTGGCTGGCGGCTGGAATAACATATTATAGAATAATAATATGTACATACCTACAGCTGGTTAAACAACTGGGTGCAGCAAGATGAATTATTATAAATTCTACAAATATATAACTCGCACTAATTGACAAATTTTTAAATATAAATGTAAAGAATTAATTTATAAAAAAATCCTCAAGATTAGCCCTCCATAATATTATTCCACACATTTTTAGTGTTTTCAGTTTGACATATTAAATAATGGCATGGGGAGTAAGATTTAATTTTTTTTCAAAAATCTCATCTCTATGCGAGCGAGAGGGGGTCACTCGATAAATGCGCTTTTAAAAACAATGCATTTTTAGCAATATGGTCTTAGATCTAAGAATCGAAGTTAATCGCTGCAAATAAAAATGATAAAACTGCAAAAAAACACAGCAGATGGTCTACGAAGGTACAATTAAGGCCTTATGTTGATTAAAATCTTTATTTATTACCTTTTTTGTTAGTTTAAAAGTTTATGTTTAATTGATAGAATTAATAATTAGTTATTTTAAGTGTTTCCATCAAAAAGCTGTAAAACGAATCTGTGTTTTATTGTTATTGGTTATATATTGACTTATTTTAAGTGTAGTTTTATTAACGAATAGAAAACTGTGGAAAAAAGAACCAAAAAAATCAATAATATTTATTTAGGAAAACATGGTTTGTTTGGATACAGGTCTAATTTATACATTTCACATTCAGTTCAGCATGTTTTGCCCAAAGGGCGTACAAATGTTAAAATTTACTAATTACTCATAAAATTTTTAATTTAGATTAATTATAATTTTACTGAAAATACTAAATACTCAAGCGCTATGTTATTTAAAAAGAAACCTAACCTTTTTTTAAAGAATACCTACCTATAACATTATATTAGGACAAAAAGAAGATTTAGGTGAGACACTTTTGTTTTTATAAATATACAACAAATGGAAAGTGTGACTGACTAAAAAAAACAACTACCTATCTGACATCGGCTTTTTTATGCAATGAAGTTAAAAAAACGTACAAGACGCTCTCCTGATGTTAAGAGATTACGCTGCCCATAATCATTACAGTGCTACCCAGGATTTTAATTAAATAGATCTAAATTTACTTTATCCAACACATGCAAATAATTTAGGACATAATTCGATTCATCGATTAAATTAAATTAAGTTCCACTAAATTCCGCGAGACTTCATTCGTGAAAAGCACTCTAGTCGATCACGGAAGTCTACCCCCGATTTTTTTTATGTGATGAAGTAGAAGACGAGCAAGACGCTCTCCTGATGTTAAGAGATAACGTTGCCCATAATCAGTACAGTGCTACTTAGGATTTCACAATGATGTGAAATTCTAGGAGCACTGTACCAACGCTTCTTACTCAAGAGTCATATGATATTAAGACTTTTTAGCCCAGTAATTTCACTAGCTACAGTACCCTCCTACCGAAGCACAGTAATGTTTGCACATCACTGCTCAGGCGGTAGAATAACTGGCACTGTTGGGGTATCCACCTAGTCGACTGCAAAGGAAGTCTACCCCCGGTATGATAAAATATAGCGATTAACAAAACATCAAAATGTGGTTTGGAATAGAAAACAATTTTCAAAATATCTCCTATTTGATGGCAGTCGTTAACACACCCACAACGAAAATAGATTAAGAAAAATGTTCATCGGATTATAAAATATGATTCCGCCATTTTGGGGTGCAGCTTGGGGTGGCCATGTTTTGTGAAATCCTTGAAATACCTACTACTAATATTATAAATGTGAAAGTTTGTAGGAATGTTTGTGAGTTGTTTGAATGTTGTGTGTGTTTGTAAGAATGTTAGAAGCGTTGGCGCAGTGCACCTAGTATTTTACCTTTGTAGCATATGCCATAATTAGTACAGAGTACAGACTAATTATGGGCAGCGTTATATCTTACCATCAGGAGAGCTTCTTGGTCGTCTTCTTACTTCGATGTATTAAAAAATGTATGGATGTCTGAATGTATGTTTGTTACTCTTTCACGCCTAAATGGGTGGACCGATTGAGCTGGAATTTGGTATAGAGATAGCTTAGACCCTGGAATAACACATAGGCTTACAGTACAGTGGGTAAAACTGGGAGCAGTTAGTATGCTAGTGCAGCTAGTAAAATTTAAAAAAACTTTTTAAAAACATTTTTTTATTATTATAGCACCAAAGTACTCGTCAAGACGAATCAAATGAGCCCAAACTTAATCGGGTTGCGTCGTTTAATAACGGAATTCCTATGGCCACCTTCCTGCTCTATTATCAGATCAGCTCGATATTATAATAACAATTATGCATTGTCATCCGATTTATACATGCATGCAAAATTTCAGCGCAATTGGATACCGGGAAGCAGGTCAAATTAAACTTGCAAGATTTGATTACAGACAGACAGACAGACAACAGACAGGAGAAAGTAAATAAAAGCTTGTAAACAAGTGAAATTTTAAAAATACTTTTTAAAAACAAGCTTTAATTATCATCACCATCTTGCATCATATAGTACTCGTCAAGACGAATCAAATGAGCCCAAACTCGATGGGGTTGCGTTGTTTAATGACAGAGTTCCTATGGCCACCTTCCAGCTCCATCATCAGATCAGCTCCATGTTATAATAATATTGCATTGTCATCCGATTTACACACGCATGCAAATTTTCAGCTCAATTGGAAACCGGGAAGTGGGTCAAATCAAACTTGCAAGATTTGATTACAGACAGACCGGCAGACAGACAGACAGACAGACAGACAGACAGACAGACAACAGACAGGTGAAAGTAATATAAAGCTTGTAAAAAGGCATGAGTGCTCTTAAGTTACAATGTAATTGGCTAAGTAGGTACCTATTCGCTATTAACTACTTGTTACGCAAGTAACTACAGACACAAGTGAATTAAATTAAAAAATTCAAAACCCCTAACTCAATATGTAATTGATATTACGGTATTATGTGGTGGCGGCCATCTTAGATTTTAAATTTATTATAGTGCGTTGTATTCTACTAGTTAAGCCCTTTCATTTGATACCCATATTGATGGGGCCGTAGAGAAAAAAAGTAATCCGCCATTTCGTAGCGGCGGCCATCTTGGACCGATTTCCACCGAACATGGCTAAGAACACTTTCGACTAACTCTACTTTCAAACGAAAAAAACTAAATCAAAATCCGTTCATCCGTTCGGGAGCTACGATGCCACAGACACACACACACACACACACACAGACACGTCAAACTTATAACACCCCGTCGTTTTTGCGTCGGGGGTTAAAAATGTTACTACAAGGTTAGCTATGGCGAAAAATCTCTCCAAGACTTAGTTTTTTACTACTTTGTATTACACTTAAAAGTTCTATAAACCACAACCCATGGTGCCCCTACAAACCATGGGAGAAGCCAGGTGGTACCACAATGGAGGCCTAATGCCCCGCCCTACGCAAGCTTTCACCCCTGTTTGAACACACTATCATATTCTGTTTATTTATTAACTACCTTTATACCAAACCATGGGGTAGATATAGGTACCTAGTTGAAAACATTAGTAACTAAAATTGACTTGAGTTAAGCTAAGCATTTACTATAATACAATTACGGACGAAAAAAGGTTACCTTAACAGTCAGAGTCAAATCACAATTTATAGGTTGTGTAGCCAACCTATATGTTGCAGTGTCAGGTCACCGAGATTACTACAGGGCCTGCAACATGACCTGACGACTGCCTCCTACATATCTTGTAGAAAACAGCCTAATTAGCACAGCAACGTTTTAACAGCATAATTTTATATTTTCACTCAGTTACTATGGATGTAAAAATCTGGAATCAACATAATTTCATTTTAATTTTGAGTTCATTTTAAGATTGAATTCACCTTATAATATTCTGTTTATTTTATAACTACCTTTTATAGCAAACCAGAGAACCTATTGGTTAATTCTCACCCACTACAATGACAATGACAATTGACAACTTACTTCAATATACATTGCTGCGTTTGTTATTATACCTACTCATATTGATGAGGAGGTTTAAGCAAGTAATGTACGCAATTTTGTCTATAGATTCTAGTGTTAAGTGTTTTACGTGTCGTTTAGCGATAGCCAATAGGCGCTCTGGGGGTAGATGTACGTACGGCTTAACAAGAACGTTAAGCCTAACATTCCTGCTAAACATTCTATGGGAACAAGTAAAAGATCATATATTTTTTTTATTCATTATTTCTCTAAGTTATCCTTAGAAAGCGATCTAGCGTGATGAAAAGCTATGATGCGGCCGTAGATGGTAGCAGATTTAACCTAGAAGACGGGATAAATCCCTCCCCGACTTCAGTGTACATCATGTCGGAACACGGTCACAATGTCCGCTTGGCGACACGGTTTTGTCCAGGGTGGTAACTAGCCACGGCCGAAGCCTACCACCAGTTTTTAACATAATGTCCTAAGTACTTTTCAGTGTGTAGAATCGCTGAAAGGAACTGCTATTAAATAGAATATAGACTTCGTCACTTACCTATAGAATAGAAAGGTCCAAGAAGGTTAGATTCAATGGAGACTACGCGGTGAACACCAAACTGAAGCAAGAAAAATGGCGTCAGGGTTGTTTGCTATCTCACTTACCTCATACAAATTAAAAACAAAATAAATAATATCGTCAGCCTATGTATTCAATATGGGTAAATGAGATGGTAAACAACCGTAACGTCTTCTTCTTGCTTCAGTTTATTGCGTTGACGTTGCAAACTCCATTGTATATAACTTTCTTGGCTAGGTCATATCTATCTTAATTAATTATTCAATTAAATCGATTCACGAATGGCAACATCAAAGATGGCGAAGCGCGGGAATACTGACAGCTGAGGTTAAATTGTCTATGGCCTATGGTTAAATAGGAAAATGGCGGAGCTTAAACAAAGAGGTTCTTGTGAAATGTAAATAATGCAACAGTGTGTACATGATATAAGTACCTATTGGGGTAGACTTTCTTAGCAGGAGGTCGACTAGGTTGGTACCCCAACAGTGCCAGTTATTCTGCCGCCTGAGTAGAGATGTGCAAACATTACTGTACACAGGTAGGAGGGCACTGTAGCTAGTGAAATGACTGGGCTGAAGAGTCTTAACAATGTCTGGATGCGTGTTTGTTACTCTTTCTCAACTAAACGGGGGGGGGGGGGGACTGATTGAGCGGAAATTTGGTATAGAGATAGCTTAGACCCTGGAATAACACATAGGCACAGAACAGCGGGAAAAACTGCGGGGCGCAGCTAGTAATACATACGTATAAAGTTAGTATTTATTATCTAACTGTAGTACTTAAGTCGTTAGCGCATTAATTATTCAAATGAACGCAATCATGGCGTCCGTAATAAGCCTGCCTACTTCAATTTGCAATGTGTAATTTGTCTGTTAACGCTGGCGCAAACTATGACAGCGGGCCGCATCACAACGCATCGCTTCTTTATGCAACGAAGTAAGAAGACGAGCAAGACGCTCTCCTGATGGTAAGAGATAACGCTGCCCATAATCAGTACAGTGCTACCCCAGATTTCACAATGATGTAAAATTCTAATGCTTAATGCATCAACGTTTCTTACTCAAGACTCAAGAGTCATAAGATCTTAAGATTCTTCAGCACTGTAATGTGACTAATAAATAGGCCAAGCGCTATTCGGGCTACGCGCAATATAGGCTTCCGTAGTAAAATGGAATATTAAGTGCTTTAATTTTCATCAACGATACCTTTTAAACTGATAAAGCTACCTTAACCGCTGTAGTTTTCCTGGAAAGTTCATGGTTGAAACTATATTCCTGAATTTTTTTTTGCCAGTTTTAAAGCCAGTAGTATATGTATATTTTAGAGGGGGGTGGTGACGCGCACGAATATCGTTCAAATGGATGACTAAATCGAAAAAGTTTCTTAGCAAGCCGTCTCTCATTTTAAAATAGCCGGAAAAAAAATTTCATTTCATCTTACGTGTATGGGAGGTACCCGAAATAAATTGATTTAAAATTATTTTTTGTTACCGTTCTCCTACACTAATCATTGCCCTGCTCAGTGCAAAATTACGGCTTTCTAGGACTTAAAGTTTCTCCGTAAAGCCGCGGACAGACGGACGGACAGACAAAGCGAAACTATAAGGCTTTCTTGTTGACTACGGAATCCTAAAAAAGATGATATTTTTTGTCCCTTGGACGAAGACATATATTATCACAAAAATAATAAAAGTCCAATCGTACTTTTGCTAGTCTTGTCCGCTCATCATCATAACATTATTTATTTATTTTATTTAATTCACAAAATCCACAGGTCTTAATACATATAAGTAATATAAAACTTATGAATATACCTTAAACCTAATAACGGATTTACATTTTATACAAATAAAAACAACAGAGGAAACTATTTGAGCAGCGTACAATTTAGTAGAAGTATCTTATAAGACCCGCATTATAATATGATAAATATTATATAAAAATAAATACATATGAAAAAACCTAAATGTGACCTAAAAGTGGGTGCAAATAAGTAATCGTGTAAAGGTGCGCGTACGCATGCAGTGAGCGAGTAGAAACGGAAGATCTATTCTTGCTTCGACGTGTGTGGCCCGTTTACGACGCATGAGCATTAAGGGGGAGCACTGAGGTTTATACCTTTCGTTGATGGGTAGTTTTACTGTTTTTAGTGGGTAATTGTTATGAAAATGGCGGGAAAATTAATTGTTAAATAATACTTGATTAGATTGAAAGAAAGGAAATATATTTATTATCGCCAACTTAATTACAATAAATAATAATTAGAAGCAGACAAGTATTGGCAATATTTGGAAAGATTTTAAGGAATTAGCTAAGGCAATTTAAGTGGTACCTACTCATATAATTTTAAATTCGTGGAGTTATATATATATGTATATACCATCGCAATAGTAGGTTTATATTTTACTCTTTTTTATATTTTATAGGAAACAGCCGGCACCCACAGTTTAACGTGTCTTCCAAAACACGGTAGTGTCCAAGCGAAACTTTTGCCACATTCTAAGATTTCGATTTTTTTAAATCCCGATCTCTACTAAAGCAATTCCTATATCCTATATATCTGAGACTTAAAAGACTGTGTCTCTATTTTACAAGCTTTAATTTACTTTCACCTGTCTGTTGTCTGTCTGTAATCGAATTTTGCAATTCTAATTTGACCCACATTCCGGTATCTGGTTAATCTTAAATTTTGCATGCATGTATCAATCGGATGACAATGCAATATAATAATGACACCGAGCTGATCTGATGATGGAGCTGGAATGGTGGCCATAGGCACTCCGTAATTAATCGACGCAATCCTACCGAGTTTCGGCTCATTTGATTCGTCTTGACGAGTACTTTATGATGCTAGATGGTAATAATAATAAACGCTTGTTTTTTTTAAGTATTATTAAAATTTCACTTGTTTTCATGAATCAATTTTCCATCGCTCCCCCTTAACTCCGGTAGCACGTTCTGAATCAAAACACTGCAATGTTTCGACCACCTTACGCGGTTTAATTACAATATTTATTATTTAAATAATAATTATTATATTATACACTAGTGGACCCGTGCGCACTTCGTAGCGCCTAACAGGAAATGATCAGTGCTTCTCTATACTATATTATACAGGGTTATTTTTAAACACCTGCAAACCTCTCCTGAGAGAAACTCCTTCTTAGTCCTTTTTTTTTTACCCAGGAAAAATGCGTTACGCATCATCACCCCACGCCGTGGGGCGCGGGGCGGTATGTGGGACTCCCCCGCTAAAGATGGGAGCGGCGGGGATACCCACTAAAAACCTGGGGGTGTTGCTGCGGGCTCCTCCTTGGTCCTGACCTGACCAAATAGCTAACATCATAAACATGTGAAATGTGACTTTTACAAATACAAATATCTTTATTTGCGAATATAGGTTAGTCTAGTTGGTAAAAAAACAGTGTAATGGTCAGCTATATTCTGCCTTAGTGACATGCAAATACTTGTCATAAAATTTTTGATAATTTGTTACATTTTGCTCTCATACATAAATCAATATCAATTTAATATTCCACCTGATTGAGGTCGCGCAGCATAGAAACACGTGGAAGACTTGGGGTACCCCCCCCCCCTCGTTTACACGAAAAGAAAAAAAATCCACCTGAATGATATTAATTGAATGATTTGAATGATATTTACCGCGGGTAGACTTCCTTTGCAGAAGGTCGTCTAGGTGGGTACCCCAACAGTGCCAGTTATTCTACCGCCTGAGCAGTGATGTGCAAACATTACTGTGCTCCGGTAGGAGGGCACTGTAGCTAGTGAAATTACTGGGCTATAGAGTCTTAACATCTTATGACTCTTAAGTAAGAAGCGTTGGTGCAGTGCACCTAGAATTGCACATCATTGTGAAATTCTGGGTAGGACTGTACTGATTATGGGCAGCGTTATCTCTTAACATCAGGAGAGCGTCTTGCTCGTCTTCTTACTTCTCCACATTAAAAAAAAAAATTATGTTTCTATGAAAGTTAACATATAACCCTGTATTTAAGCTTCCACGATACAAACTCATATTAATTATATTGGTGGGGAATTATCGTGTAGGTATTTAATGCTAGTTTTACAAAAACATTATAAAACTCGATGTTTCCAGAAGTTTTCTCGTGACCACGGTTCATGCTGAATTAGAAATTAGAACTGATGTGAAGATGAAGATGTGAGTTTAAAATAATACTAAGAAAATGAGTGTATTAATAAAGAATTTAATACTAAATTAAATGTAATATAACAGACCCGTTACTTTTATTTATTAAGTACCTAATATAATTTGATTTATTTATTAATGTAAATATTTATTTTAATTTATAGATCAAATAAAACTTGGCAAGTGTTGGCACCAATTATCATTTCGGGGTTCCGTAGGGTACATTATTATTATTATTGCATTTTATTTATGACTAGTAACCCGCGCGCACTTCGTCGCGCTTAATAGAAA
Source organism: Hemithea aestivaria (assembly GCA_947507615.1). Taxonomy (NCBI): domain Eukaryota; kingdom Metazoa; phylum Arthropoda; class Insecta; order Lepidoptera; family Geometridae; genus Hemithea; species Hemithea aestivaria. The sequence continues at coordinate 1,991,228 of OX382351.1, read as the reverse complement.
ATTATCCGTGTTTCTCTACTATATTATGCATTTGTTATACATATAAACCTTCCTCTTGAATCACTCTATCTATTAATGAAATCTCATCAAAATCCGTTGCGTAGTTTTAAAGATATAAGCATACATAGGGACAGACAGGCGCGGGAAGCAACTTTATTTTATACTATGTAGTGAATTAACTATGTAGTTGTTGTTCTATTATTAATAGTTCTTAATTTGAATACTTTTTGATTGTATTGGTATAGAATGCAGTGTTATATAGTGTCCATATAGTCGCCATGACGCAAGCTGAAAATCAGCGTTGAGGACCTGTCCCCAACATTTGCTGAGCTTGAGTCTACATATTTACAGCGACACTTTTTTGTATTTACCTATAACTATTTTTGTACACCCTTTTTGTGATTAATTTTATCAATATGTGTTACTGTAAATAAATGCTGTTTTCTTTCTTTTTTTCTTCTTTCTTTCTGAAGTGACGTAAGAATGAGACGCTCTCCTGTTGGTAACCCGGGATTTTAAAATGTTAAATTCCGGGCGCACAGCACAAAAGCTTCTTGCTCAAGAGTCATTAGATGTTAAATTTTTAACCCCCGACGCAAAAACGACGGGGTGTTATAACTTTGACGTGTCTGTCTGTCTCTGTGTGTCTGTCTGTGGCATCGTAGCTCCCGAACGGATGAACGAATTTTGATTTAGTTTTTTTTGTTTGAAAGTAGAATTAGTCGAGAGTGTTTTTAGCCATGTTTGGTGGCCGCCTCTACAAAATGGCGGATTACTTTTTTTCTCCACGACCCCCTCCAATATGGGTATCAAATGAAAGGGCTTAACTTGTAGAATACAACCTATTATAATATAAAATTTAAAATACAAGATGGCCGCCATCACAAAATGGTGAATTACATATTGCGTTGGGGGTTTTTAAATTTTTAATTTAATTCACTTGTTAGCCCAGTAATTCCACTAGCTACAGTGCTCTCCTACCGAAGCACAGTAATGTTTGCACATCACTGCTCAGGCGGTAGAATAATTGACACTTAACGTAAATATACGCAACTGTAACAAATGTAATTACTAAATAAAATAAAATAAATGTAATAATGAATGAAAGTTTTACTAAAGGAATGAAATAACTAAGTTAAGCTTTGTTTTATCATGTTATGATGTCATGTCATGTCTATTGGACCTGCGCGCACATCGTAGATAGAAAATTATCAGTGTTTCTTTACTAAAATGACATAATTTGTATAGACATATATCTGACATAATTTTAATTTATATATATAGATTTGAGTTATTTTTATATTTTTAAATCTATTTAAGTACATTAATTATATAAAAGTGGTATGTTTAAATAGTTAAATAATGTGTGATGTGTGGGTCTTTAGTTACCTTAATAAAGAAAATTTTAATTTAATTTTACTAAGTATATTATGCGTAATGTAAACTTCTCGAATCAGTCTAATTTAAAAAAAACCGAATCAAAAGCGTCCAATTTTTAAAGATCTAAATACAAGCACAAAATCTAAGCACTCAGTGACAAACAGACAGACACGGAAAGCGACTTTGTTTTATAGAATAAAATAATACATTTTTGCTACAAAGAAGCTTACTGAGTTGTTTTATAGGAACTATGTTATTAGAGAGGTTTTCGTGAACTATCAGCGGATCTCTAAAACAAAGCGTGCAATCTCGAAACTTTATAACGACCAACGCAATAAATACTAATTAATGATAACATTTATATTTTTAATTAGTATAGTGTAGCGAATTAAATATATTAACTGTCTAGGAGGCTCTATTGGCTATCGCGCACTGTTGAATATTACTATTAACCGACGAAAATAAAACGTTCATAGAGTCATAGAGCGGTAAAGTCAAAAGACGTTTCTTAAATTTGTCGTGTAACATGCTAGTGGGGAAAAAAAGGAATGAATAAAAACTTGAAATTGGCAAACCCCCACGTTTGGCGCCAAAACTACGATTCCGGAGTTAAAGAAAAAAAATCATAACATGCAAAGAATTAAGAAGTTGAGCAAGACGCTCTCCTGATGGTAAGAGATAACGCTGCCCATAATCAGTACAGTGAACAATGCTACCCAGGATTTAATAATGATGTAAAATTCTAGGTGCATTGCACCAAAGATTTTTACTAAAGAGTCTTAAGATATCTACACACTGAGCAATGAGCACTGGACACTGTACTGCACTGGAGAGCACTGTAGCTAGTGAAATTACTGGACTAAAGAGACTTAACATCTTATGACTCTTGAGTAAGAAGCGTTGGTGCAGTGCTCCTAGAATTTCACATAATTGTGAAATCCTAAGTAGCACTGTACTGATTATGGGCAGCGTTATCTCTTAACATCAGTAGAGCGTCTTGCTCGTCTTCTACTTCATCACATAAAAAAAATAAAATAAAAAAAAAATACTTATTATTATAAATTCGAAAGTTTGTGAGTGTGTGTGTTTGTTATTTTTTAACGTCTTTACGGGCGGACCGATTGAACTAAAATTTGGTATAGAGCTAAATAGATAACTTCTTTTTTCATGTCAGTAAATTAGAACATGAAAGTAAATGTTTATTCATCAGTTTAACACACAATAATAAACAATAATCAGATTTATTTGCATATACAAACTCCGTAACAAAACCTCCTTTCAACAATGGGTTGACTGACATTTGACAGCTGACAGCTATTTAGGCGGGAAAGTACGCATGCCGCCATGTTGGTTTTATTTTTTTGTTTGAATTTGTGTATCATTGTATTTGATATACTAATTTAAAATTAGTGAGGTTAGTGTTAGGGCTCTTCAGTCGAAAAACTAGTGAAATTATTATCTAAGGAAAAATTACCAAAAAAGGTTCTATAACCTTTAACTATGACTATTCATCATGGTAACTTTGAATCTTGCTCTAACTTACTAACCCAACGAGGTTGTAAAATAGATGAATAAAGTACCTATTTAGAAAATATTTTAAGAATCCGTTATTGGTACGCTGATTTTTTATTAAAACAACTACTTATAATATTATGTTTTTTTATACGAGATAGACCTACGTTTGACCACATCCCACCTGAGGGAAAGTGAAAATGCAGTCGACGATGGATCACGTAAGATGCCCAGAAAGGTACGTATTCACTCGTGCTTTGAAGATACCCAAGCCAGTGTGTTTTTCTAATTGATTGCATGGAGGTATGTCTCCATGAAATCAATTAGAAAAACACATTAAACAACAAAGTTGTTTCAAAGTTAGACCAAAAAGTTCCAAGATGACCTTAAATACGATACTTATAACGAATTTTAAAATATTATAAATTCGTAGAATTACCTTTTTGAAAAAAAATCTTGGTAAAGCTTTTAATAATAATAGCATAGAAAACTTTTTATGAACATCACACCACAAATACAAAAGGAAATATTTTTTACTCATTAAAAAAAAATATATTTGGAGTACTCCCAGTTTGATACTTTTAAAATGGCAAAGGGTTAATAAAATGTAAATTTCTGCTTCGTTTTAAGAATAACGCAAACTGGAAATACTTAAAAAATATCTAGGTCTTTATAGTGAAACATTTTCAAAAAGTAAAATTTTCGAATTTTTATTTTGAAATTCGTAATATCGTGTGAGCAGTGTCGGACGCATAGAAAAACACTCTTGTAAGTCAGTTTTTTATTAAATTTCACTTGTTTTTCTACTCATTCATTATATTTATGTTAATTTTTTTATGAAAAAGTGGCGCCACTAGTTACGCATTATTTAAATATGGAAAGTTGTCAACCGTCAACTGTCAGCAAACCATTGTTTATTTGTTACAGTTGACATTTTCAAAATGTCGGGACATCAAATAAAAACCAACACGTGAACAAATAGTTGAAACGTGGCGCTAGTTTCCTTGTAAATTTTATGGTAAACTTTTAGTTCTAATTTTGTCCGCGAGACAACGTTTCAAGTTTTAACTTTGACACTTGCACTTATGTTAAACAGGTATTGTTTTGTGATCGTCTTACAAAGAAACGAACAGAGATGACAAAAAATGTCAGTAGCCATTTTTTGGGTGACTTTTCATTTTTGTTATACCTACTCCACTTACCTTATAGTGTCCGTGGCACAGTGGTCGTACGTCTGATTTTTAATCTGGAGGCCTTGGGTTCAAATCTCAGTGTGGTAAACATTTTCGCCTGGACGCTACCGTGTTTCGGAAGGCACTTTTTACTGTAGGTCCCGGCTGTTTCCTATAAAATATGTAAGAGGCAGACGTCAGGTCATATTGCTGGCCTGTAGTAATCTCGGTGACCTGAAACTGCAACATATAGGTTGGCCACTTCGTTCAGGTCGGTCAGAGTCAAAGCGCAATCACAATTATAGTTTGATAATTGTGATTGCGCTTTGACTCTGACAGTGTAAGTAGGGTAACCTGTTCTGTTGGAGTATAAACCCCAATTAATATTGCCTTTCATGTTAGACTTAGACAAGTGCCAATCGCTTGAATAAGTACCTATTTAAATATGCAAAATTTTAGTTAAATCGATCGACTTTAGGCTCATTCTCATTTTAGCTCAAAATTTATGGTCACACGGTTATATTTCCTAAACGGTTAAAGACTGAGATATGAATTGTGGATAGGTGGATAAAACATATATTAAGCTACAAAATAAATGAAGATTACCATAAACGACGCAAAAAATAATACTAAAATTTAACATGAAAGGTCAAAATCGGGGCCATTTTTCGTATTCTCATGGTGTCACACTTTGCGTTGCAGTTAAACATTTGGGCACTACTTTAACAAATTTTGATAAATCTGTATGTAACATATACCAAAATTATCGCAAACAAATATACTTTAAGGTCTACAGACTACAAAAAAGTTTTCAGTATTATTTTGAATTTAAAATAATATAATGCGGCGGTCACACGATTTTAGGTGCTTTAGATTTGCGTAGTTTAACGGCTGCTGTTAAACACAAAATCAGCAATCCAATTCAGAGTTCGATTCATTTCAATGATGGCCATGTTCTGCAATCGTAGAAGTAGGATCTAGGACTTATCGCGCCGTGGGAAAAAATATAATTGCTAAGTTTCAATTTATTCATGGGTGTATCGATCACTTGCATGGACAACATTTTTATGCATTGCATTTTAGTTATTTAAATCAAAGCTAGCTTTTTGAAACGCCAAAATGTGCGAGATAAAGATGTAGTATTTAACTTTATACATTATACCTAAACTTTCCAGAATTTCACCAAAAAGGGATATTTTCGTCACCAGCATAGCATCACCTTCATAGCGTTTTTAACCATGAAGGTGATTTTTGAGCCACGTAAGTGATATTTAAATATTGTTTTCTTTTGAAATAGCCTTTTTACCTACTAAAAAGTACTGTATCTGTTATGTTAGGGTTTTAATACATACAAGGGTAAATCCTGAGATCGGGCGTATTTAAGTGATTTCCGTGGCAGATTTTAAATCAAAGTATTACTGAATTTTGCATGTAAAACATCAAATTTCCCATAATTATAAGCACATCAATCAAATAGGCATCATTATAACTTGTTTTGTTCAGAAGATATTTAAATTTAAATTTTTGGTGCCACGGGAATCAATAAAGTGTGGCATGGGAATCAAAATTAAAACTATTTAGTTTGAATTCTATGTTATTATTTAAATATTGACCTCTACATACTAATCATATAAAATAGAAATGATTAAAAACGGTGATCCAAACAGATATACACCAAACATAAAGTATTAAAATGGTCTATATTGGCTCGCTATATAATAATCATGTAAACTAAATAAAATCAACGTTTTGCAGTCTAAAACAATGTAAAAATATTGAATATATAGTCCTAGAATATGAGATTAAGTTCTCAGTCACAGTCACTGACAGGATTCACTCCAGAAGCTACGGATATATGTCAGTGACTTTGGTTCATCTCCTCATTCCTGATTCGATCACGTAGAGAAACCCCGAGTATAGCCCTCTCCATAGCTCGCTGAGCGACTTTTTAATGTGGGGATATAATGGTGCTGCATAAGCCAGAGCGGCTGTCTACTATAGTACAATATAAAAAAATCTGATGTATACAATATAAAAAAAATATCTGAAATAATGAAATATACAAATATAAACTGTCAAAATCACTTCCATACCTGCGGCTTCACTGTAGTTGGGTAAAAATTGAAAGAATGCGCAAGAAAACTCTGGGGAAAATTGATCACCGTGGTAAAATGCCATGAGAATCAATACCATGGAAATCAAAATTGTATAGTTTTTTGTCAATATTTTTAAATACCATAATTATAGACCAAAATTAATAAAATATATGATAAACAATACCCTTTTCCTAACTGCATACCCTAGTCAAAAAACCGTAATGGATAAAAAAATATTTTTAAACATGGAAAAGGTAATCAAAGAACGAGTGAACCAAAACCACGATAATCAATTTCTCACCTTCGTAAATCCAGTTTATAACAACGAGAGGAGGAGCCTCTCTTCACTATGTTCAGAGCGCAATCGAAGTTAGCCAATAGCGTGCGTACAAGCTTCCAAGTATTGTGGTTTGTGAAATGTGGGTAGTTATGTCGCGCGCCATGGGAATCACTTTTTGTCCGGGGACAAACCTAAATTTGTTATTTTTTCTAAAACTACGCTGAGTACAGCCTTCCCGTATTTTTTTGATCATATAACAGTTCACCCTTTACAGCTTTGATCACAGGAATTAATTAAATTCCTTTTATAAATTAGTGTAAAAAATATATTTTGTTCCGAAAATGTGTAAGGGACAGCCCACGGTAATCAAATTTCAGGGCTTTTACATTTTTTTTTAGATACTTGCAGCTAAATATAACCTGATGTCTATCATGCATTAAGTAGATTGAACCTTAGACTAACAGGAAAAAAATACCTTAGGGTAGAATTTTTATGTTACGGGTAGTTTATTCCCCCAGACACGTAAAATTTTGACTCTCAGGAATCACCCACAAACCAAATTTCTGACTAATAAAAAAGTAAAGTGAATGGTAATGTAATATCTCAAATTACGCATATTTTCTTTTGTAGTGAGGTTTGTTTTTACGTAAAATGTCGTTTTATTGTACGTTTTTGGTAGATTTAGTCTTTTAAAAGGGTTTTACTTGAAAAAATTGTGAAAAAATAATTACTGAATAACTTTCGTGGCGTCGAAAATTTCAAAACTGTTTTTCTTCGAAATGAAACGTACGATTTAAATCATTTATATAAAAGTTCACTCGTGTTATCCAGCTCTATACAATATTATACATAAACATTACAAATAAGCAATAAATAAGAATTGCCATGAAGGTGACGATGAGAATCAATTCCATGAGAATGAGCCTTTAACTGCTTTAGAATTAAGATGTAAGATTTGTACCGGACATACATATTACATAGGTTAAATCGCCAGTTATGTCGCCGTCCCCGACGAATAACCGGGTAACTGCAAAACACGTAAAAAACTTTGTAAAAATGTTGTCACTATGAATGAAAATTTTGTTATCTCCTCCGAAAACTTGACTGGATATTTTATGATTTTTTGAGTATGTTTCCTAGTGACTGATACTCTATTCCATTTTCGTACAAAGTTACGCTAGTCCAGTTTTATAAAACATAGTAGTACCTATACCTATAGAGAAACAATGTTAGAGATAAGAGATTAAACACAACATTTTTTGTAACAAGGATAATGGAGTTATAAAAATAACAGCTAAATGTTAAAAAAAATCGTGCCCGTCTCATTGTATTGTAACTAGGTACCAACGTCTTAATTGTAAAACTTATTATGTTATTGAAAAACGTGTTTCGCCTCGTTTGCCAATCAATAATTCATACTATACCTATACCTATGTTTATAATAATTCTGTCAAGCTATAATTGAAATTCTGCCGTATTGATACATTATAACTGGGGAAAGACTTGTAGCGGCATTTTACAAGAGTACAAATTACAAAATAACCAAGCCCCTTAAACACACAATCCTGCTAAATCAATTGTGATAACTATCTCACTCACGCATGCACGAAACCCATTATAAAGTTGAGATGGAAGATCTGGGCGTCGACGCCTACAAAACGACATGGGTAGGGTGAAAAAAAAAGCTTGTCTATGGGCGTGTCGATGACGTCTCGAGCTCAGTCGCTCTCTGGCGTTCGTCGCGTGAGCATCGTTTTGAGTGTTATGATCGTGTAGTGACAATGGCATTTGAAGATCGTTGCAGCCCGAATCAAGCGACCAGTCCTGGTCCCGTCACCAGCAGAGTACCAGCACCCCATTCTAATAACTTCACTTCAAGCCCAAGCCAATACACTTGTACTACCATTGAAAGAAGCCCAGTTATGGTCAAAGTTCAACCCAATTCGCCACCACCAAGCCCAGGACCCTTCTATTACCTGCCAGACGTTAAACCAGAACTAGAGACATGCGATTTACGAAACCGTCAGCCTGTACCAATCGGATTCTCCATCAGCAACATCTTACACCCAGAGTTTGGACTGAACGCTATAAGAAAAACTAGCAAAATAGAAGGACCAAAGCAAGGTGGACCTAATCATAGTATACTATACAAACCATATGATTTATCGAAGCCTGATTATGCGAAGTACAATTATGAGTATGTCAAATCGAAAGATGACTTCAATTTACCGCCGCTAGGTGGTTTGAGACAGACGGTGTCACAGATTGGTGAGACGAAAGAGGTTGTGAAGACTGTAGAGGTTCAGAAAAGGCCTGATTCAGCGAGTTCAATAGTTTCTTCTACCTCTAGTGGGGCAGTATCTACGTGTGGGAGTACAGATGCTAATAGCCAGAATTCTAACAGCGCCCTATGGCCCGCTTGGGTGTATTGTACAAGATATAGTGATCGTCCTAGCTCGGGTAAGTCGAATTTGGAGTATTTTTTTATTTTTTTGTTCCTTCACATGTCTGAGATATAAATTTACCTCTTTCTCTTATTTAGTTAAGTTTGTCCATCAATGTTCTTAATTTCAACTCTTAAATAATAATTAATTCTTATTTCTTTTTCATGTTAAGTTATCAAACTTAAATCCTTTTATTCAACTAGGCAATGACACTGTGCCTAATCACGTTTCTTCGTGAGATTATCTCAACCACGATTTGCAATGGATAACACTGGTTTTCAAAATCTTACTTTTAATCTTTGTATTAATACTTAATACTACATATCATCCTGTTTTTTTTTAGATTAACTATGAATTATGTGCAGAAATGTATTTATTTATAAGGCCTATGCGTTTCAAAATTACTTTTGCTATTTTTTTGTGTATTAATTACATACTTTTTTTTGAGTTAATGGATTGATCAGTACATATTTTTATGCATATTTTTTATTTTTTTCCTAACACAAACTTAGTATGTATATACCCTTAGTATGTGTATTACCTTTTTTATTTATTTCTTTGATTCATTCGTAATATTTATTGTTTTTGATTGATAAGTGTGATTTTGATAATTTATTATGAATTTTATCGCGACATCTTTAATCTTAAGTTTATTTTTTATTTTATGTTTGTCTTATGTTTATTCATTAATATATCTTTGCCTTTCATTAATATTATAATCTCATTGATAAATATATGATGTTTATAATGATTGAACACAAATACTCAATTTCAAATTTTAATCTTAAATCAATAATTTAAGTATGAATTTACCATTGTTGATTTTATAACCACGCCAGAGACAAAAAGAGGTTTGATTTTTTTTTCTTTGTGGTGTCAAAACTGACCACAGATAAGTTTTTATAGAAATGTGTTACGATTTTAGTTTTTTTGTTGGTTTATGTCACAAAATTCCAAAGACAAGTGTTATTTTGATAAATGGGGTGTCAATTGGTTTATGTTATTTGGTGCGAAGTGCGTATTGCGTAGAAAACATTTTTTTTAATGTGTAGTTTTTATCGCCGTATTTTGTAGATTTAAAGCAATATTTATTAAATATAGTTTAGTTTATTATTACGACTAAGAATATTTTTAGTATAATAAAAAACCTTTAACTTTTGTATTAGGGTTAAAATTTTCAAAAATCACGGTTTTGCGATAATATAGGTAATAGGTAGGTACTTAAAGTTAATCCTATTATGTAGGTAGACTGTCTGTTACTTGAAAACTTTTAGGCCATTATTAATTTATAGATTAATTTTATAATATATATTTTTTGTGTGTTATTGTTAGTGTGTAATAACATTCTGTGCTATTTTTATACTAATTTTTAATATCTTCAAAAGGTACTAGTAGATGGAGCAAAGGTAGGTCAAATATTCATATTTATTTTACCAAAAAAACCCCGATAAATAAAGTCGAAAGTTTATCCTTAAGATGTATGTATGTTTATTATTCTTTAATAAAAAATATCTGGACTGATTAGACAAGTTTTTTTTGGCGTAGAGTTTTTTTTCAATATAGGTTAGCGTTTGAACACTATCTCGCGTTATGTTAAGCGACGGTCAACAACGCGGTGGTAGCAGACTAAATCTAGAAGGCGGGATAAATCCCTTCCCAGCACATACACACATAATTTTACATTTTGAATGGATGCAAGACCAACACTACAGAATAAATGGAATGAAATACGCGTGACCATAACAACTGTTATTCTAATCAATGTTGACGATCGATCGTTCAAATATGTTTTACATTTTAAAATGGGGCGAATGCGGTGTCCTTAACGGGAATGAATTTGTTTAAAATACATATACCTAATAATAAACGGCGATAAGACCGCTAATTGTAACACTTCTTTCTGTGTAATCTTTGTTCTAAATTTCTAAACTTATTTTATTGTATTTGTCGTGTGAAATAAAGAGTTTTCTATTCTATTCTAAACGAATTTGGTAGAAATATTGGGACACAGATAGGTTTTATGCGTTAAACATAAACTAAAGGAGATGCCGCACAACTAATGGATCGCGCGGGAAAGCAGAGAGGATTTTTTGTAATATTCGAATTCATACGCTGTCACATACCTATAAAGCGGACGCGGTCAAAAACGAAACCAATATCGTGACCGTTTTTCCGCGCGATCCCGCGTCAGCTTAAGAAAGAATTTCAGATCAAAGCGTAATTTCTTTTTCTATAAAAAATAATATTAAATTTAAACAACTAATATATCTAATTAGATATTATTAGAATTATTAATTCTAACAATGAAATTATGACATGTCCCCACCTTAGAACATGTCTACACTTCGTATTATGTCAAACATTTCTGCGCAAAACAAACACGAGCTGTCACTTTTTTGTCGTCACGCTGACAGCTGTCATCAACGCCATCTTGTGACGTGACAGTGTCAGTTCACACGGTTTGTACGTCAAATAGACTTTTGCGGGACTACTTAATACCTATGTACGTCTGGCAAGAGGGGATTCTTAGGAGTCTTCTTTCTTTGGCTCTAGCATGCCACACGGAATCCCGACAAAACTTCAAGAGTAGAACTGTCATCTCATACATTCACAAAAGTACAATGTATGGGGTGACAGTTCTACTCTTGACATTTCAGCGGGATCCCGTATGGCATGCTACGGCCACTGCTGTTGTCGCTCTTTTTGACAACCCTGCAAGAGCGGAAATGCTGCAAATCTCTTTGAAATTACTGAAATAGCAAGAGTAACCAAACGTCTTGACGCAAGATAAGAGTAGATTAGTCTTGACCTTTTTGGAAGAGAGCGATAAAAAACCATGTCTCGTCACGTCCATCGCCTCCTGTCAAATTTAACAAAAATTTGAAAAAACCTGAAATCCAACCGTTCCAGTACAAAATCAAATGCAACTTTTTATAATTCTATAAAAAGTTGCATTTGATTTTGTACTGGAACGGTTGGATTCCAGGTTTTTTCAAATTTTTGTTAAATTTGACAGGAGGCGATGGACGTGACGAGACATGGTTTTTTATCGCTCTCTTCCAAAAAGGCTTGACCGATTTTTATGAAAATTTTGTGTGTTAGGTCTGGAATAGTTTGTGAAGTATTTTTCAACAGACGAATATAATATGTACGAGTTAGTTATTCATACAAAAAGTTGAGGACAGGTGAGGAGAGCGTTGACGTAAATCATCAAAATATGTCATCGACGTCTATTGACAAAAACTACATAAGTTGCGTAATTGCTGACCTCTGCCGTGCAGTGTTTGTCACCCGCTTCTGACGCAGAAGGTTCGATTAGTGATATATTCAGTATTTCAGACATAACTTACGATTTTTTAAACTATCGCGAGTGTTCTCCATAACTAAAAACAACAAACGGCACAACTAGACGGTTCTGCAGGCGTGAACTCCTGATGAAGGACATCGTAATTGTCCGAAACCGTGGTCGAGATATTCTCGACAATATTAGAAGGGAGTTGTACCGTTTTTGTTGTTCTTAGTTATAAGTTACTTTTTTTTTTTGGTGTAGCTATATCGTTAATTTGCGATGACAGTGTGACGAGCAGGCCTAACGGTTTCACGGACTGAAAAGAAACTAAAGAAACTATGTGTAATTCTGTAGTCTACGCAACAGTACCAAATTTAAGCGCAATTGGTTAAGCCGTTTAAGCGTGTAGTATTAATTAAAGTAAGATACCGACACATTGTCCCCCGACGTTCCGTCCGACGGTCCCCCAAATGGTGAGCGGTTATCGTCGCCTATAGATTTAGGGGATAACTTTGACTCAATAAAGCCACAAGTATTTTTTCTAGCCTTTTGCAGCCATTAAAATTATTACTAAAATTGGTTATATTTTCAAACGTGTTTGTGTCGATCAAACAAAGTAACACATCCATACATTCGCATTTATAATACTAGTATAATTCTCAAGGGTCCCTATGAATATGATAATTCAATTCTAATTTGAATGCATTCAAGCAGACATCATCCATTAACCATCACACATACATACATAATTATTTAAATACAAGATTGAAATGTTTCGAATCGAAAACAAACATTTTTATTCAATTCACATTTAAATATTATAATATTTGTATGGTTCTACAAAATTTACAAAAAGTGACTTAGGTGTTTTTGTTACTTGGAGAAATTTGACATTCTTAAAGCGGTTTAGCGCTGCATTTTTTAGACGGTTTAAAAAGTACTTAATTCAAAGTATTGGATTTTTTTTTAAATAGTTCTCGACAGTTTCCTATTAGATATGTAGGAGACAGTCGTTAGGTCCTGTAGTAATCTCGGCGTCAAAACTCCAAAATAATAATATGTATCGGCCACACAACCTAAATTATAATTTGACTCTGACAGTGTAAGTAGGGGAACCTGTTCTTTATGGTATAAGCCCTAGTATTTTATAATATACAAGAGGTAGAGTATAAAAAATCATATTATAAGAATTTACTAAGTGGCAGATAAATTAAAAATTACATACAAAAAATAATGACAGAACCTCTTTAATGAGAAAAATATAAAATGGCGCACTTTAAAAGTACTGGCAACATAAAAAAAAAATTGACAATGTACCTAATTACATTTTTCTATAAACTTGTCAAGCTTTTATCGACTTTATAGTAAAAGCCATAAAAACCAAAATCGTATGTTAATTAGCTTTAATATTTTTTCACACTTTGACACTTACAGCTATTAAGAATACAATGTAGTGAAATTTTATATAGACCTTATTACAAGACGTTAAGATTGAAAATTGATTAACTTTAATTTATGGTGTGAATATATAATTTTGTCAAAGGCAAAGTTGCCGCGAATACTGAATAATGTTTTTCAACTTTAAGTCAAGGGGATAAAGTTTAAATTTAAAATTTGTAGTTGTTAGTGATAATTTGGTTTAATAAATATACCCTGCAGCGGAACCGGAGTAATGAAACAATTTGGTGGCAATTATTTCGCGCGTTTATCGATTTTTTTGCGCCGCCGCCATTTTGTTTCGGCACGCCCAGTGGCAACCGGCCAGTTCGAATTGGAACAATTTCCAATGAGATCCGATTAAAAAAGGTCTGATTGGAAAATAATTATTAAATTAGAATTATTAGCTTAGAATAGGAACCTAATAGGAACTTAGCATGTATACGTAGGACCATAATAGTTACCTATTGCAAAATTACTAAGCATGTATACGTAGGACCATAATAGGTACCTATTGCAAAATTACTACAAGTGAATTAAAGTTAAAAAAACCCAACGCAACGCATACAAAATGTGTAATTAGCCATTATGTGGTGGCGACCATCTAGGATTTTAAATTTATCATAGTGCGTTGTATTCTACTAGATAAGCCCTTTCATTTGATATCCATATGTCGTGGAGAAAAAAAGTAATCCGCCATATAGTAGCGGCGGCCATCTTGGACCGATTTCCACCAAACATGGCTAAGAACACTCACGACTAACTCTACTTTCAAACAAAAAAAAACTAAAACAAAATCCGTTCATCCGTTCGGGAGCTACGATGCCACAGACAGACAATTCAAACTTATAACACCCCGTCGTTTTTGCGTCGGGGGTTAAAAAGAAAAACTAAAACTCAAAATTAACAGTAATAGTGAAGTGTCTTATGGCTTAGAGCCATCTCTTCCAGACAACCGTGCAGGGAGAGGAAATATTCAACACCACAATAATGGCGGTTTTACATATTCATGTTATTGTAAAAATTGCAAATAAACAATGGTTAATTTAGTTATCTCGGGTAATTAAACGTGTAGTTTGCTGGACCGTTATGGATTGAACAATTATAACGCGAACTATTAGCAAACAAGCTGCGGTTAACTTTTTGCTGTTAATTTTAGAGATGGGACAGTTAAACGGACAAGACTGTGACAGTCTTGTAGTCTTGGAATTGATTAAATCTTGTAGTCTTACTAATATTATACACGTGAAAGTTTGTAAGAATGGATGTCAGGATGTTTTTTACTCTTTCACGCCTAAACGGGTGGACCGACTGAGCTGAAATTTTGTATAGAGATAGCTTAGACCCTGGAATAACACATAGGCTACATAAGTGCTGCGGGTAAAACCGCTGGGCACAGCTAGTATTATATTAAAACTATGGGATTCCTTTGGCTAAGGATCGTTCTTTATCGCTGTTTCATTGGATTGTAAGTTTTTTTATACAACGAAGTAAGAAGACGAGCAAAACGCTCTCCTGATGGTAAGAGATAACGCTGCCCATAATCAGTACAATGCCATCTAGGACTTGACAATGATGTCAAATTCTAGGTGCACTGTGCCAACGCTTCTTACTTGAGAGTCATAAGATGTTAAGACTCTTTAGCCCAGTAATTTCAATAGCTACAGTGCCCTCCTACCTTTACACAGTAATGTGTGCACATTACTGCTCAGACGGTAAAATAACTGGCACTGTTGGGGTACCCACTTAGTCCACCTCCTGCCCCTGCACTGGAAGTCTTCATAAAACCAGATAGATCAGTATTTTTAATTATTTTAATAGGTAAACAGTTATTATTCCATCCCTTTTTTTAATTTATATAGTGAACTTTTAGAAATAGGTACCTATAATAGGGATATGGGTTTTGTATAGAGACCTAGGTGCGAGGTAGAGACGTCTATGTGGGTAGACGACCTCCTGCAAAGGAAGTCTACCCCCCCCGGTAAAGGCTTGTTAAACAAAGACCAAGACTAACAGGCGTAAGGTACATCACTAGTTACCAAGAATCGTTAATAGAGCGGGCGTATCGATGCGCAGCGGTATCATTGTAATTTAGGACAAGTTAGTGTTCCACTTAGCACGCTGGGATCCGGACAAAACTTATATATTTTCAACTCTACGATGACAATTTTTGTTAAGACTGGCTTAAAACTAAGACTTCTGCCGTACAAAATCCTTACTTGATGCATGTCTACGTTTTAGAACTAGCTGTGTGCTAAATCTCAACCCAATACGTTCAGCTGTTTGAGCTGTGCATTGATTTATTTGTATTTAATTCTTAATTTACAATCATTTGAGCCCAAAGTCAAACATAAATGTATTTTTTTATTGTCAGAACACCCATATCAGGTATATATGAAAAAGAAGCAAGTGTTGTATTATTTAAAATATTCTTATTGATTAAAAAACCTTGATGTGTGCTAATTTCTACTGAATACATTTGCAGTTTGTTGAGCAATGATAGATTAGTCAATCAATCACTCTTTTAGTTAAAATATTTTTAATTTTGAAATCATAGTTTACTAGCTGTCCCCAGCGGGTTTACCCACTTTTCTATAGCCTATGTGTTATTCTAGGGTCTAAGCTATCTGCACACCAAATTTCAGCTCAATCAGTGCACCCGTTTAGGCGTGAAAGAGTAACAAACACACATCCAGACATCCATTCTTACAAACTTTCACGTTTATAATATTAGTAAGATTTTTACAAGTTTCAATTATTAATGTAATTAGGCGTCACTTTGCAGAAATCCATGATAATAATATAATTAGTTCTCATAAATTGAATAACAAGGGTTTCATCAAAGACACACGGATCCCTAAGCCCAGTGATCCATTAAGACCGGAGTGGCCAAAAATGGCAATTTTTATAGTCCAAGTCTTTAAGTTACATTTCAATTCTAAGTAACGCATAAGTTAACGTTAAGTAATCTAAGTTGGCGTGCTTGTAATACTTTAGATTTACAATATTATAATATACTAGGTGTGGCTTGGAAATTCACACGCTGATATCTAAACTATACTTCATTTCAAAAACAAAGTTTTTTTTTTTAATGTGGCAAATGCCTTTATTGAGAAAAACAAACTAACAATACTACAGCTACTACAGCAGTAAAGAACACTTTTATTAACCACAGATCGGCCACAAGCCGATCTACAGAAAATCCAAGTGCTCCAAACCACTGTCAGATGGCAGAGTGCCCAGAATGCTGGCAGCATTGCCTTAATAAATTGGATCATAATATATATCGGATATCAGATATATATCATAATATACGAGTATATCGGATATAACAGTTTTTGTGAATATATAAATGATATTTTCATTGATTGACCTTCGAACCCTGGAAAAATTATCTTTGTTTTTAAAACGAAGTATAGCGTAGACCTGCGCGCACTTTGTAGCGTCTAAAAGAAATTTTTCAGTGTTTTTCTACTGTAATACATCTTACTAATATTATAAACGTGAAAGTTTGTAAGAATGGATGTCTGGATATCATGATGTTTGTTACTCTTTCACGCCTAAACGGGTGGATCGATTGAGCTGAAATTTTGTATAGAGATAGCTTAGACCCAGGAATAACACATAGGCTACATATTTATTGCGGGTAAAACCGCTGGGCGCAGCTAGTAAAATTCTTTTTCTTGAATTTAGTGATTGGCATAAATTAAAAAGCCAGCAAATTTTATAAAAAAGACGCAACGCGTACGACTTATATTATTATAACTAAAACATAACAAATTTAATAAAAAAACCATTTAATCAACATTTTGTAATTACAATTGAATAATTAACCGTTAATTAGCAAAAATCTCGTTAAAATGAACCGATTAAAATCGTTAAAATGAATCGATTAATCGTTATCGATTTTACCCTATCCCTACACAATACTTACTTACTTTTAACGATCTCTTTGAGATTGATACAGAGAAGTAATAACACTCTAAATGAACAACTGTTTAGACAAGGAGCCCATGGATATTTTAAGTGCCTTCAAATTAAAATGAAATTAAAAATTAAAATATTTTTTTTTTTTAATTTTATTATTACCATCTAGCACCAATGTACAGTCAACTACAAAAAGATGTATCCATGTTAGGCTTGCAAAATGAAGTAAATTTTCATTTGCCACAATGAACTACCCTTGCCTTGGTTCGTGACATTTCTAGTAGCAATCAAACTTTATATTATCATCGACTCGTTTAATATGCAACATTTCTTAGGTGATACATAATAATAGCATTTAAAATGAATCGAATATAGTATAAGATTTGGTGGATACTGAAAATGTCACGAAGTAAGTGTAAATAATTATTGCATACTAAAAGTTCCTTCATTTTGTAAGACTAACATGGATACATCTCTTTGTAGTTGACTGTACTCGGCAAGACGGATCAAATGAGCCCAAACTTGATGGGGTTGCGTCGTTTAATTACGAAGTTCCTACGGCCACCTTCCAGCTCCATCATCAGATCAGATCCATGTTATAATAATAATTCATTGGCATCAAATTTATAGGTACATACAACATTTCAGCTCAATCGGAATCCTGGAAGTGTGTAAAATATAACTTGCAAGATTAGATTATAGACAAACAGACAGGCAGACAACAGATAGGTGAAAGTGAATAAAATTTGTAATAGAGAAAATATTCGTAGTATTAAAAATTATTACGTTTTTTTTTATTTGGGGGTAGACTACCTTTGCAGAAGGTCAACTAGGTGGGTACCCCAACAGTGCCAGTTATTCTACCGCCTGAGCAGTGATGTGCAAACATTACTGTGCACAGGTAGGAGGGCACTGTAGCTAGTGAAATTACTGGGCTGAAGGGTCTTAACATCTCATGACTCTTGACTCTCAAGTAAGAAGCGTTGGCGCAGTGCACTGGGTAGCACTGTACTAATTATGGGCAGCGTTATCTCTTACCATCAGGAGAGCGTCTTGCTCGTCTTCTTACTTAGTTGTATAAAAAAAGTTTTTTAAATGCACTTTTATAATATTAGTAAGAAGTAAGATATACTTACTTTTTTTAATAATTTTTTTTTATGTGTAATTTTAACACCTGTCAGCTCCTATTCTATTCAGTAAGAAGTAAAACAGTGTATTTTGCATGGGAACGATGTATGTATGGCTATGTATGGATGAATGATCGATTCAAAGCACACGTGAGAATTGTATGGAATCATACATTTTTGCTAACACACAAAAAGAAATTGAATTTCAAGTTACTTCTGGTTGTAACGCCCATCATTCAACTAATATTATAAATTCGAAATTTTGTAAGAATGCTATGTACTTTTTTTTATACTAAATAGGCCTACGTTTGACCACATCCCACCTGATGGAAAGTGAAAATGCGGTCGACGATGGATCACGTATGATGCCTAGAAAGGTACCTATTCACTCGTGTCTTGAAGATACCCAAGTTGTACCGCTCGGGAAACACGGATGACTTATTCTTCGTTTCAAAAGAAATGATAATTTTTGCAGAGTTCGAAGGTTATATTATTATATATAAATGAAAATATCGTTGATATATTCACAAAAATTGTTATATATCCGATATAGTATGATATATATCTAAAATATATTGTTATAACTCCGATGTAATATCGAATACAGTAGATATTAATCCTTTGAACCATGCAAAAATTATCATTGTTTTTGAAACGAAGCATAGGTATTTCCTCACACCGATTTTATGGCTGGACCTTTTGAGATGAAATTTGGTATAGAGTATAGAGATATCATTACATAATATTATAAAACAAAGTCGCGCTTCCTGTGTCTGTCTGTCCTTATTCCTTATGTATCTAAAAAAACCGCATCTAAATCCGTTGCGTAGTTTTAAAGATAACTTTGAAACGCAACGGATTTCGATGCGGTTTTTTTTATTAGATAGTATGATTTAAGAGGAAGGGGTTAATATATATTATATATAATACATGCATAAAATAGTAGAGAAACACTGTCAATTTTCTGATAGGCTCTACGAAGTGCGCGCGGGCCCACTAGTTAAAAAAAAAACAATAAAAAATGCACCAACAAATTGTGAACCAAAAACAAGTTAATATTATTAGTAATTACATTCCAAATGTAAATTTTATTGCACTGCTGCACCATTTTTGATGCGGTTTCGCATTTTTCCTAGTATAAAGTATTTCTATGGGTCAGACGGAGGGAATCAAGTTATTAGGGCATTCTTTGGAGTAAAAACTACAACGAGGTGGTCAAATTCTTAGAATAGAGGGTTCAGTGAAGCCACGTATTTATCCCGCCTTATAGGTTAAGTCTGATACCATCTACATAATCTTACTAATATTATAAACGTGAAAGTTTGTAAGAATGGATGTCTGGATGTATATGTTTGTTACTCTTTCACGCCTAAATGGGTTGACCGATTGAGCTGATATTTGGTATAGTGATAGCTTAGACCCTGGAATAACACATAGGCTACACACATAGGGTAAATAAAAAAATATTGAGTTACAATCGGGCTAGCAGTCATAGATTCTCATGTTATAATTTCCGTTCCCGTGGGACTTTTTTTAAATCCTTTAGGCCCACTAGAGTTTAAGGAATGACGGGGCCGTGGAGAAAAAAAGTAATCCGCCATTTTGTAAAGGCGGCCATCTTGGACCGATTTCCACTAAACATGGCTAACAACACTCTCGACTATCTCTACTTTCAAACAAAAAAATTAAATCAAAATCCGTTCATCCGTTCGGGAGCTACGATGCCACAGACAGACACGTCAAACTTATAACACCCCGTCGTTTTTGCGTCGGGGGTTAAAAAACGCCAAAAGATGTTATAAAAGAGTGAAACAGAAAAACACTATGCAAGCAAAGCAACCCATGAAAATCAAAGAAAATCAATTTCCCTATCAAAAGGAACAAACGAAATCGCACCTTATTTCTTTACTAATAAAATCTAAATTCCTTAGCCATTTTATAATAGTACATTATAAACAGTCTCAAAGGAAATTGACCCTTATTTTACCTTCATTCAATGGAGATAAAGTTGAAAATCGTGTGAAAAATTTAATAGTATTTGGACACGCATAGAATTTGTAATGAATTTCGATTTTATGTAAAAGAGGTAATGGTGTGTAAAAGTGATTTTTATATTGAATTTAACCTACCTAAAGATGGAGGAACTTTGTTCTATTATTTTACTAGCTGCGCCCAGCGGTTTTACCCGCTGTACTGCTGTAAGCTATCTCTATACCAAATTTTAGCTCAATCGGTCCACCCGTTTAGGTGTGAAAGAGTAACAAACGTACATTCAGACATCCATTCATCCATGTATTCATACAAATTTTCGCGTTAAGGGGAGCCAAAGAAGCAATTTTAGCAGTTACTCGAACGCGTCAAAAATTCATAACTGCAAAAATCCCTTCTTCGGCTCCTCTACTATGAGGATTTCAATTGACCTACAACGACTCTACTAATTTAAAATTCACCTAATTTTAAAGTCCATTAATACAAGCTATTAGGTACACAAATTTAGTTTAACACGATACGCGACAATTTTCATCACCATCGCTTTCCATCACCGCCCACTTGAAGGGCAGATGTTGAGTCAACCTATAAAATGTAGCAATTCTACATTATGGGGTCTACGTACACTATACCAGTATTTTTGTAAGGGTAGGCCTCTTTTTCTGCGGCCGCTTGAGACAGTTTTTTTATTTATTATATTTAGACCTTTAACCATAATCGAGTGATGTTAAGCTACGACGCGTAGATGGTCGCAGACTTAACCTAAAAGGTGGGATAAATCCTTAAAGAGAGCATCAGGAGACCACTTCTTCTTACTTTTCTTAAAAAAGTATGACATAACAATTTAAATTAGAAGCCAAAAAATCTATAACTAACCTCATTTTTGAGTTAAGTTAATACAATGGACGTAGACCACATGTCCTAAGCCATTAGTGATCATTCTCGTCAGTTCGGACAAGAAGTGATAAAATTTTACGACACGTCGGCCCTTATAGCGAGCATTCGTTAACGTAGCTCAGGTATTTGAACATGTTGGTATGTCTGTATGTAAGTTTATATCTTAATAACTACTTAGAGATGGCAAGAATTAAAAATTAAAAAAAACTTTTTTTTAAATAATTGAGAAAAAGTAAAAAATTATTCAATATAAGTAGGTATAAATGTAATTTTCATAATAAAAAATATGAGACGCACATTTCTTGGTTGTGGCATGAATTAAAGAAAAAGAACCCCAACTCAGAGATGACATAACGGTAGAAAAATTCAATAATGTAGATTGTATGTTAGTTTATATCTTAATAACTACATAGAGATGGCAAGAATTGAAAATTTGAGTAATAATTGAGAAATGGTCAAAAGTTACTCAATCCAGGGTCTAAGTTATAGGCCACGGACGAGTGCTTCGGCGTACCCGTTGCCCCGGCATTATGGCGTCCCTTAGGAACACCCCCAGGTTTTTTAATGGGTATCCCCGCCGCGCTCATCTTCGGCGGGGGAGTCCCACATACCACTCCGGGCCCCTCGGCGTGGGGTGATGATGCGTAACGCATTTTTCCTGGGTAAAAAAAAAAGGTTTAAGCTATATCTATACAAAATTTCACTTCAATCGGTCCACCCGTTTAGGCGTGAAAGAGTAACAAACGTCCATCCAGACATCCATTCCAGATTAGTGTGATCTACAAAGCAAAAATTACTAACTTATATGTTTGAGACATTGTTTTTATAGGCTGTGTGGTCAACCAACATAATATCACTATCAAAGTGATTAAAACCTATAAATCGCCAAAAACTCATAGAATATGTAAAAAAGTCCCACATGATTGGATTCTACACCATTATTTAATTAATGACCTTACGCTTGAATAATATCTTAATCTTAAGGTTGTTGACTTGGACAATCGTGACCATTTATACATGGTTAGTCATTTAAATAATTTCGATGGTTCCGTACAAAATTACAATAAACACAACTCTTAAAAGCAACCACATTAAAATAAAAACATAAAAATATTGTTACATTAGTATACTCAGTTTTACAATTATTGGTGGTCTTATAACTAAAAGCGATCTCTTCCAGACTGTGCAGGGAAAGGGAACGAAACACTTTAATTTAACCGTGTAAAAGACACGAAGACGCTCTCCTGATGGTATGAGATAACGCTGCCCATAATTAATCAGTGTAGTACCACCCAGGATTTCACAGTGATTGAAAATTCTAGGAGCACTGCGCCAACGCTTCTTACTCAAGAGTCATGAGATGTTAAGACTCTTCTGGTCAGTAATTTCACTAGATATGACGCCCTTCAACCTGTGCACAGTAGTGTTTGCACATTACTCAGGTGGAAGAATAACTGGCACTGTTGGGGTACCCACCTAGTCGACATCCTGCTTCCTGCAATGTAAGTCTTTATAAAACATGAAAAATCACTTTTTTAATTTAAACAAGTGAAATTTTAAAAATACTTTTTAAAAACAAGCTTTAATTTTTTTTATCGTCTTGTATCATAAAGTACTCGTCAAGACAAATCAAATGAGCCCAAACTTGATGGGGTTGCGTTGTTTAATGACGGAGTTCCTATGGCCACCTTCCAGCTCCATCATCAGATCAGCTCGATGTCATAAAAATATTGCATTGTCATCCGATTTACACATGCATGCAAATTTTCAGCTCAATTGGAAACCGGGAAGTGGGTCAAATTAAACTTGCAAGATTTGATTACAGACAGACAGACAACAGACAGGTGAAAATAATATAAAGCTTGTAAAAAGCAATTTATTGGCAGTAAAAAAACAGAATAAACGTGTGTATCTTACACGCGATAAAAGTATACAATTTGAACCATTTTATTGTCAAATGTGATAATGGGTTTCAATAGGTAAACAGTTATTATTAATCCCTCACTTTTTTTAAATATTTATATAGGTAGTGAACTTTTAGAATTACCTATTAGTGATATGGGTTTTTTATAGAGACCTAAGGATCTCCAAACTCAGATCAGATCAGGTTACAATGTAACCACTTCATCACGATTTTTGTTAAGGCTTTTTTTGACACCTATTTATTTCTACATTTTCCTGTATCGAATTTGATGTAATTTGTATTGAATTGAGCGATGTTGTACCGGTTTGAGTTTTTGTATTTTGGCGCTTTAGGTACCTACTTGGTGCAAAAAGTTTTCTATGTACCTAATAATCTGAGCTTTATTGACCAGTCCCACTTAATGTAAATCTTCGCCTGAATTTTTGTGTCAAATTCTTAAACAAAAAGGTACCTAAAATTTTTGTGTTTTTTTAACCTCCGACGTAAAAACGACGGGGTGTTATAAGTTTGACGTGTCTGTGTGTGTGTGTGTGTGTGTGTGTGCGTGTCTGTCTGTGACATCGTAGCTCCCGAGCGGATGGACGGATTTTGATTTAGTTTTTTTTTGTTTGAAAGTCGAGTTAGTCGAGAGTGTTCTTTGTTATGGTTATTTATTGGTTGAAATTGGTCCAAGATTTTTGTGTATAGGCCTGAAAATAAGTCGTTAAGTATTTTTCAACAGATGCAGCCGAAGTTGCGCCAAGTAACTAGTGCTCAAAGAAAAACATACAAATTTTTAAATGAAAAATGTCTTAGTATGAAAAACAATATTAATTTCCCAACAAAATGAGTTTTCAGTGGTTATCACAGAACGTAATATAAATAATTATATAGTTTGTTGAATCAGACTGTTGTGAAATAGGCGGACATTGCGTATAAGAAGTGAGAAATAAGTTAAGAAAATTTTTAAGCTGACATTCAGTCACCTTTCAGGCTCTGCATAAGCGAGGGCGAGACTTGCGTTTAAATTCATTAATTAAAAACAGCTGAACCGATTTTGTGAAAATTTAAATAATCTGGAAAATATTGCACACAACCTGCACAGTTGACTACCTTTTTGAAGCCAACGATAGAGCTGTAGAACTGGCTCAATACTGGCTAAAATAACTTACAATCTTAAATTAAAAAAAAATATGTTTATTAAATGTAAGCCATACGACTCGCAAAAAGAAGATAAAAATATCTTTCACATTTCAATTAATACATAAATAAAATTTAAAAAAAAAGCATTTATCAGACTATTTGGGGATCATAGTTGTGTTAGTAGGTATAATTAAATCTTATCCAAGGGTAAGTATCACATTTTATAAAAGTTGTAATAATTGTAATTGAGAATATGGATATTGGCTGAAATAAAATAAATAAATAAATATTTCAGGACAATTCACACAGCGCCACCTAACCCCATACTAAGCAACTTAATGCTTGTATTATGGTGATTAGGATAACGGATATAATATTTACTTATATACTTTTCTTTTGTAAACACATACTTATAATAGATATTAAAAACCACCAAGACCAGAAACAAATATCTGTGGATCACACATATATTTGCCTCATGCGGGAATCGAACCCGCAACCTTCTGCGTTGCAAGCGGGTATTAGCCCACCGCGCCACAGAGGTCGTCAAACAAATGGTAATAAATAAATGGTAATTTTGTTTAATAATGCAAGAAAACAAAAAAAAAGTCAATTTAAGAATAAATAATAGTTTAGGACCTTGTTAGGACCAATGGGTTGGTGTCTGCGTATATAACAATAGTGTGTGTCGGTCTGTCACGCGAAGTCCCAATCAGAGTGTTCGTGTGAGTTGCCCACTCGTAATTATAATGTCAAGTAAAACTTCACACATTTCACCTATATTTTTAATTAAAATTGTTGCGTTAATGATTTTTTTAATGATATACCTTTTTATAACAATGTGTGGAAAGAAAATCAGAAGGCCTATTGGCTATTACGCAGTAGTAGCTACATAATTTAATTATATTACTATTATTCGACAAAAATAAAATGTCCTAAGATAATACAAGTGAATTAAATAAAAAATTAAAAAAAAACCCCAACGCAATACGTAATTCAACATTTTTTTTATGGCGGCCATCTTAGATTTTAAATTTTATATAATTGGCTGTAATCTACTCGTTAAGCCCTTTCATTTGATACCCATATTGAGGGGGTCGTGGAAGAAAAAAGTAATCCGCCATTTTGTAGCGGCGGCCATCTTGGACCGATTTCCACCAAACATGGCTAAGAACACTCTCGACTAACTCTACTTTCAAACAAAAAAAAAACTTAATCAAAATCCGTTCATCCGTTCGGGAGCTACGATGCCACAGACAGACACACACACACACACACACACACGTCAAACTTATAACACCCTGTCGTTTTTGCGTCGGGGGTAAAAAAAAGAGCGCTAGAGTTAAAAGGTGTTTCTTAAATTTGTCGGGTGACGTGGTAGTTGTACTTTTGTAGTGGTAAGAGTCCACTAGTAAAAATTTAATATTTATTAATGTTATTAAATCATTACATAGTATACAATAAATTTGCTCCCCGCGACTGTCTGTTCCTATGTATGCTTATATCTTTAAAACTACGCAACGGATTTTGATGCGGTTTTCATTAATAGATAGAGTGATTCAAGAGGAAGGTTTGTATATATAATACATGTATAATATAGTAGAGAAAAACATATAATTTTCTATTAAGCGCTACTAAGTGCGTAAAATATAATTCATAGATGTTTACCCTGAACCGCGCGGCATCTGCACCGGGCTTAATCCCATAAAACAAATGAGTCTATTTAACCCTAAACGGTTAAATAACTTAGCTTAATAAATTAAAGTAAAACATAACGTTGTTAGTGACACCCCTAACTGCAACATTAACATTCCGCTGCCAACCCTAGCCGGACAAATGACGGTGATAATTTATTTATACTCTTTGACGACTATTTTATTTACGACATTTGGTGGTAACCCTATCGCGTGTAGTAGGTACATTTTGGACTTTGTTGATTTCGACTTTTTTGCACACATTTTCAAAGTATTTTAAGTTTGATATAAGTAGCTACTAAAAGAAATGGTATGGGAGGTAAAACATAATGAATTATTTACTATAACTTTGTTTTCATTTATAATCTGTAATCTGTAGTAATCTCGTCGACCTGAAACTGTAATATATGTATAGGTTGGCCACACAACCTATACATTGTTATTTGAATCTGACAGTGTAGGTAGGGTAACCTGTTCTGTTGGAGTATAAACCCCAATTATATAATATTATTACTATTATTATAATGATCCCAAACTGAAAACACTTTTAAAATGTGTGCAATAATGTTATGCAGGGCTGATCTTGAGGAATTTTCAAAAAGTATTTTTTTTGAATTTATATTTCAAAATGTGTCAAATAGTGCGAGCGAGAGAGCGTCAAGTAGAATAAAGAGTTTTAAAACTAAAACACAATATGATTTTAATGTAACAATTGTCGGTCTTATCGATAAAAGCGAATAAATCTGATGCTTTAACTATTAAACCAGCAAAACATACCTAACAAGTACTAAATTCACACTCACTTAACCTCAGACACTGGAAATCTAAAATCTCTTTGTAGGGTAGTTACAAATAATGCCTTCCTCTCAAGATGCGTATCATAGGATTTAACACTTTAACGTTGTGGACATAAATACTAGAACCGGATGTCTAGGCCGTGAGTTACAACGTTTTGTTATCGCACTGTTTCGAGTTAAGGGGGCAATACATGGATTGGTTTTGATGGGATCTTGGTTGGTTTATTGTAGTTAGCAGGTTAGGTTAGTGGAACTTTTAATGTTTTTTTGCAATTATTTCACTTGCGATTTATATGCCTAACCTAAAAAATCTTGGTAACTGAAATTACTGGGCTGAAGAATCTTAACATCTTTTGACTCTTGAATAAGAAGTGTTGGTGCAGTGCATATAGAATTTGTCATTGATGTGAAATCCTAGGCACTGTACTGATTATGCAGTTATCTCTTGCCATCAGGAGAGATTTCTCGAATTATGAACTGTGAATGCTAAGTCTCATTCAAATCAGTTCAGTAGTTTCGGTGTGATGTACGGTCAAGTTACAGACATAAATGAATAGGTGTCATAGAGCCAGTCATAGAGCCCCCAAAAATTTAATTGTAATATTATCTTAATTGTACTTACAGAATTTGACTTTTTACATTTTTATTGTAAGTAGTAATAAAAAAAATCGATATATATTAATAAGTAGATAGAAAAAATCTATAATGAAAATCTTGTGACCAAAAAGTCCATGAATATGGCGATAGGTGGAAATCCGGGAAGGGGGCGCCCGAAAAAGGTTTGGATGAACTGTGTGTGCAGGGATATGCGTGCTAGGGGAGTGGATGCAGATATGACGGATGATAGAGCAGAATGGAGGAGAAAAACGTGTTGTGCCGACCCTACCTAGTGTGGGATAAGGGCAGGAAGATGATGAGGTATAGCAGATAAAATACGTATCATTTTCAACAAATGGAACCTAAGCCTAAATACACCCATTCAATTTCAAATTGCAAAGAAATTGCACGAAAAACCGTCCAAATTGCTGAAACTCCCGCAATCAATTCTCACTTTTATCGCTTTACGTATAGAACAGGAAATGGCGGAAAACACAAATCTTTCGCTCTTTGAAAAATGTAGTCCGAACCGTTTAAAGTTAAATAAAAATCAACTCTATTCAACCAGCGAAAGGTTAAAATTCGTTTGGGTTTTTAAAAGCAGTTTATCACCAGATAAAATGGCCGCTAACTTTTTTATTCGTGTTTTTAATTAAACAAAACTCCCGCCAAAACGTTCGCCAGAATGTTTGTAACGAGGTTGGATATCGTACTTAAAAAGAAAATGTGGTTTTAAATTTAGAATTGTTTTTGGCTGTTTGGCTCTTTTGGTGGTGTTTGATAGTTTTTTTATTGCACTAGGATAGATGCACGTTAGTAAATTTGCCAGTATTTAGCGTATTTAATTTGTAAATCAAAATAATATATTGTAGTGAAGAGTACAAGGATTCTGTAAGCTCTACATATTATCTACATTTTACTATCGTTTTTTTGAAGTGAAAACTTCTTTAGCGGCGCTGAGCACTTTTTTTTGTATGGGTAAAAACTTTAAAACTCGCGTCAGGGTCACGTGATGCTGATCGAAAAAGCGTAAGATCGAGGGGAAGGGAGAGGAACTAGTATCTCCCACTCTTTCTACCGTGCCTGAGTGTGCTGCTCTGTTGATGGTGTAAAAGTCGTCGAAATTATGGATGGAAGTTGATTTTTCTGAGAGATAAAATTTAATGTAATATATAAATAACGATATAATATTATAAATAACAACATATAAATTGTCATATTTGTGTACGATAGCGCAATAAATAAACATTGTATTCTACCTCATAAATGATAGTACTTCTAAACTTATAATTAAACACAACGTTAATATTGAAGTTTTCACTTCTGCCGGCACTCCCGGAGTGCTAAATTTTTTTTAAATATGATATATTGTGCGTGAATTTTACTAGAAGTACCAATGACCTGACACTGTTTCATAGAAAAAGCATTCAACGATGTGTCCTGATGGAAAGTGCGGATGCGGTCGATGATTTATATATTCATGTTCTTTTTCCTTTGTCTACAGGTCCCAGAAGTAGGCGAGCCAAGAAGAAGGCGACCCCAGAAGAGAAGAGACCTAGAACAGCTTTCAGTGCTTCACAACTTGCTAGATTAAAGGTACTTATGGCTATATTTCAGCTATTTCTTTTTATTCACAAACCAAAAAAATACGTAAATCATTTTTTAATCTTAATTACGGACTTTTTTATACAAGACGAGCAAGACGCCCTCCTGATGGTAAAAGATAACGCTGCCCATAATCTATACAGCTCACACCGTACCAACGCTTCTTATTCAAGAGTCATAAGATGTTAAGACTCTTCAGCCCAGTAATATCACTAGCTACAGTGCCCTCCTACCGGAGCACAGTAATGTTTGCGCATCACTGCTCATGCAGTCGAGTAACTGGCACTGTTGTGGTACCCACCTAGTCGACCTCCTGCAAAGGAAGTCTACCCCCGGTAAAACTGGTTCTCTACCGGATCACATCATCCTCGATGCGATCCTATATCTATTAACATAGTCTAATCTAGTCAATATCATCATCATCAGCCTATATTCGTCCACTGCTGGACATAGCTTCCCCCATGGCACGCCACTCAACTCGGTCCTCCGTCTTTCTCCTCCAACCATTCCCAGCGACCCTCCGGATATTATTACCCCGTCTTGCCCAAGGACGCCCTACACTACGTTTGCGTGAGACGTGGTGTCTTCTCTAGAACACGTCTACTCCACCAAATCTAATAATAATAAATAAATATTTTAAGACATTTCACACAGTGCCACCTGGTTAGGATAACGGATATAATACTTATATATTACCTTCTTTTGTAAGTTCTCTTTTGTAAATACATATTTATAATAGATACAGAAAGCCACCCAGAATAAAACAATTATCTGTGGATCACACAAACATTTGTCCCATGCGAGAATAGAACCCGCAGCCTTCTGCGTTGCAGGAGGGTATTAGCCCACCGCGCCAGAGGTCGTCCAAATGTTGAGAGAGTAGAGGTTGACCAAATGTGACCAGCCCATTGCCACTTCAGCTTGCTAATCCTTCGTAGTCTAATCTAGTATATTTTGCCAACAGCACGAGTTCGCCGAGAACCGCTACCTGACGGAGCGTCGGCGGCAAGCGCTGGCTGCCGAGCTGGGGCTGGCGGAGGCGCAGATCAAGATCTGGTTCCAGAACAAACGCGCCAAGATCAAGAAGGCGTCGGGACAGAGGAACCCGCTCGCGCTGCAACTCATGGCACAAGGGCTCTACAACCATAGCACTGTCACTGAGAGCGATGAGGAGGAGGAGATTAATGTCACGTAGTTTCTAGGAAAAAGTTTCTAGAAATTTTAAGAAAAATGTTGTGTAGAAAATTTGGAGTGTTGGAAGAGTGATTGCGAAAATTTTGTGTTTTTAGAAAAGAAATATGAAATGTCTTTAAAATAAAGAAAGGTTGGTGCGTAACTCAAGAAATTGTATAAGAAATGTATGAAATATTAAAGGAATAATACAAACATTTGAGGTTTTTAGATTGCAAAATTTGGAAAGTTGGAAGCGTGATCGGAAAATTTTATGATTTTAGAAAAGAAAAGATGATTAAAAAGAGGATTGTCTTTTTGGTAATGTTGTTGTGTAACTCAAAAGAAAAATTAGGATTTTTATAAAGTTTTTTTTTTTAGAAAAGCAGTAGATCATTTCGCGGAAAAGAAAAAAAAATTGTAACAATAAATAACAAGTAGAAGAAAAGATTTTCCCAATTATGTAAAAAGAAACGTATTTTTAATCATAATTATTGTAAAAATAACATTTACGATACAATTAAAAGAAAATAGTTCCTAATTCAAATGAATTCTAGTATAAAATATTTATTTTTGTTAAATTAAGATTTAGAGAGGCAATTAGTAATAAAATATTATTATAATTAACTTAATTGTACATAATTATTATGTAAATTAATAATTAATGTAAAACTGCCGTGAGACTAACATTTTGAACTTGGATTCTTATTAATTTTTTTAATGATGCGATACTATAACCAAATAGTCGATAATAATAAACAAATGCATTTTTAGGCTTAATATTATAATTAATTCAAACAATTTTGATTTAATAATTATAAAAAGAACATGACTAAAGGGGTTTTAAGCTAGTTAATTAATAAATCAAAATTATTTGCCAAAATCATGTACATGAATAATTGTAAATACCACTCGTTTTGTGTCTAGCAATTTTGTTTGTAAACTTTTAGTCATTTATTTCTTCCATTTTGTAAATGTTTAGATGTATTTTATTTCAACTGTGCTATCTAGTTGTTAAGAGAAATAAATTATTTTATGTTTAAATATTATTTGTTGGTTTTATTTCGGATCTTAACATCCTTCTAGAAAGAGAGAGAATATTATGCAGTGAATAGGAATGATGACTTGGACACAAAAATTCAAATATTAATAATTAGATAGATAATGGTACACCACACAAAAAGAAATATATTACAATTAGAAAATTATTGACAAAAAAAAGAATGAATTAATAAGTTTTTTGAAGTGAAACTTCTTTATCGGCGTTGGAAAAAATTTACCGTCACATTTTTTCGGTTACGCGTCACATTTTTCAGTTACGCGCCATCTTTTGTTTCTTGCCCCTACCACGGTTGGTTCAGACGAAGAGTACTTTCACTTTCTCCAATGAACATGAATTTAAAAAATTTATAAATTTAAAATTTAATTTAATTAAAGAAGTTTCACTTCTTACGTGTGTACACTAGTACACGCACACATTTTTGTTTTTATTATACAACGAAGATAAAATAAGATAAGAAACTCTTTATTGATCCACATATAAAGTAAATTTTACAAACAACAAAATTAAAAATAAGGGTGTATCAATTGGCGATCTTATCGCTCAAAGCGATGTCTTCCAGACAACCGTGCAGGGAGAGGAAATATACAACACTGGAAGGACGGTGGTTTCACAAAACTTCAAAAGAAATATAAGTAAAAATAATTCACACAAATACGTTAAAAATATATTTACCCACATTAACACACATAAATCATCACGAAGTAAGAAGACGAG
Organism: Hemithea aestivaria; assembly: GCA_947507615.1. Classification (NCBI taxonomy): domain Eukaryota; kingdom Metazoa; phylum Arthropoda; class Insecta; order Lepidoptera; family Geometridae; genus Hemithea; species Hemithea aestivaria. Next base: position 1,958,992 of record OX382351.1, on the reverse strand, counting down.
CAAGTCGCTCTCTTGATGTTTAGAGTTAACGCTGTCCATAATTAGTACAGTGCCACACAGTATACCACAATGATGCTAAAAACATTGTGAACACGACATAGGTATTTAAAATATAAAATCTCTATGAGTTTCTTGCTAGTCCTTCTCATAAAGGTGCTTTGCGAACGAGCGGTAGAGTATTAGAAATTACTGGGCTAAAGAGTCTTAACATCTTATGACTCTTGAGTAAGAAGCGTTGGTGCACAACTCCTAGAATTTCACATCATGGTGAAATCCTACGTAGCACTATACTGATAAAGCGTTATCTCTTAACATCAGGAAAGCGTCTTGCTCATTTTCTACTTCTTCACATAACCTAGAAGGCGGGATAAATCCCCCCTGGCTTCACTGAACATCATGCCGGAACACGGTCACAAAGACTGCTTGGCGACACGGTTTTGTCCAGTGGGTGGTAACTAGCCACGGCCGAAGCCTACCAAAAGTATAGCGAGTGGAAAAACCGCACATAGCTAATTAAATTCATTGGTGCGGGGCTGGGATTCGAACTCGGTGGTCCAAATTTGCATCCTCACCACATAATCCCTTGGCCACCTCTTGGAATTAAAAAATACGAAGTAAATTTTGTGGGAGGAGGAGAGGGCGGTATTTAGGACTCTCTTGCCGAAGACGCGCGTGGCGGGGGATTCCACTTGAAAACCTGGGGGTGTTCCTGCGGGACGCCATGATGCCGGGGCAGCGGGTACGCCGAAGTTTACTCGTCCAAGGTGCAATAGAGTTCTACTACAAAAAACCTTAATAATATTAATAGGATGAAAAAACATGATCTGTTATTTTTTTTATTTATAGGAGACCGGGGATAGGCAGATGTCCCACTGGCAACAATGAGCGATAGAGCTAGAATGTAAAACGAGTTGGCGAGCGAGGAGCGAGTGCTTAGTTCCGATAGTTGTGTAGCTCGGCTATAAGAATAAGAATACCTAAAGAATAAAAATCATTTATTACCACACATAAAAGAAACAATACAATTATTACACAAAAAAAAAATACATTGTAGGCAATAGGAGCAGACTCAGCTGGTAACCATATTAACACCAGGTTAACACGGTTGCTGATTTTCAGTCTGCCCCCTACGTTCGAACTGAGATGTTAGTCGAATTATTGCGAATTCGGGTACCGTTCACGTTTTATCTATTACATAATATTAACAGAGTTTATTATTAATTATATTGCGAGACAAGCGATTACTCGCACTGTAGAGAAATGACCGCTGGTGCTCGCTCAGCGCCAGTTCTGACAATACGAGTATCGCTGAGCGAGTGTTATCTTTCATAGTTTTTGTCGCTCAGCGACAAGCTAGTGAAGCGAGGTCTCGCCGGCAGTGTGAACAGTCAGCGATCAACTATTGACTATTTGTATATATGCATATCTCTTTTGTTTACACATAATGCCATATCTTTATTACGTTTCTTGAGCTATAAAGTCGCCGATAGCTACTCGTTCTTTCGCAGTCTCGTGGGATAGATAGCAGTTGACTAAAGCGAAGGTACCATAGTTGACTAAATATACCGATAAATACAATAGTATCGACTATCGACCGCTATAATAGTCAACTCTCCTAACTCCTACCTACGTACCTATATAAATAAATAAATATTTCAGGACATTTCACACAACGCCACCTAACCCCAAGCTAAGCAATTTAATGCTTGTGTTATGGTGGTTAGGATAACGGATATAATACATATTATATACTTTTCTTTTGTAAATGCACACTTATAATAGATACAGAAAGCCACCCAGACCAGAAACAAATATCTGTGGATCGCACAAACATTTGTCCCTTGCGGGAATCGAACCTGCAACCTTCTGCGTTGCAGGCGGGTATTAGCCCACCGCGCCACAGAGGTCGTCAATATAGCCTAAGTAGTAGGTGGGTAGGTACATTATAGTCAGTAACGGACAAAGCAACAACAATTAGCGACCGCGAACACATCAAAGGGAACATTAACGCATTCTCTTAAACAATTAACATTGGGGAATACGTTTGGCGCGAATATGAAGCGACGTGATGTTTATAACAAGTTAAATAAAAAAAATTAACAAGTTTTTATTATTATTACCATCTAGCATCAAAGTACTCGTCAAGAAGAATCAAATGAGCCCAAACTCAGTGGGGGTGGAGGATTGCGTCGTTTAATTAGGGTACTAAGTTCCTTTGTCCACCTTCTAAATCCATTATCAGATCAGCTTCATGTCATAATAAAATTGCACTGTCATCCGATTTATATATGCATGCAAAATTTCAGCTCAATCGGAAACCGGGAAGTGGATCAAATTTAACTTGCAAGATTTGATTACAGACAGACAACAGACAGGTGAAAATAAATAAAAGCTTGTAAAAAAATGCCGGATGATAAATAAAAAATAAATAAATAATTGGGGTTTATACACCAACAGAACAGGGTCCTACTTACACATAATATATAGGTTGTGTGGCGAACCTATATGTTGCAGTTTCAGGTCGCCGAGATGACTACTGTGCCTGCAACATGACCTAACGACTGCCTCTTACATATCTTATAGGAAACAGCCGGGATCCACAGTTTTACCTGCATTCCGAAACACGGTAGCGTCCAGGCGAACTTTTTGCCACACACTGAGATTTGAACCCAGGGTCTCCGGATTAAAAGCCGCACGTATGACCACTGGACCACGGACGCTACAAATCAAGTGATCAAGTGGAATGGAGGAGGAAGACGTCTACAGACCTCATCTAGAGAGATAAGGATTTACCAGGGGTAGTCTAGTCTACCTTTGCAAGAGGTCATCTAAGTGGGTACCTACTGAAATCCTGGGTAGCACTGTACTAATTATAGACAGCGTTATAATTTAATTTAATTAATTTAAATTTCTTTATTCAGGTAACTAATAACCCACATTACACAATACTTCATTTAACAATAAATATTAGTACATAATTTAACTCATTATTTTAACATGCCAGTAATATAATTAGTGTAGAAAATAAATTTAAAAATGTCAATAAAATAGGTTCATGTAGGTATACAAATAAGAATAAATAAGTAATAAAAATAAAATAATGTCAAACAGATCTATACCAATTATGTCACTTTAGAAAATACGTAATAATAACCACAAATTGATGATAGATCATCGTTATCTCTTACCATCAGGAGAGCGTCTTGCTCGTCTTCTAATCATAAAAAAAGGAAAGAGTGACTGATTGACTGACTGATCTATCAACGCACAGCGTAAACCGCTGGACGGATTGGGTTGAAATTTGGAAGTTTGGTTTTATGACGTAGACCTCCGCTAAGAAAGGATTTTGCCATGCAAGCAAAGCCGCGAGCATAAGCTTGTCTATAAAAAAAATGTCGGGAATTTTGTCGTGTCTCGCGTCGGTTCTCACTCGCGACAGACGACAGTGCCAGTTCTCGGTAAAGCGACTAAATCATAAGACTTGTCTGATTTACTCGCAGCGGTTAGGATATGATTTAGGGTGCTGCGAATTATCAGCTGTAATTACGTTTTGTGTTGATTTTAATGCGGTATGTCAAAGCGCAGAGCAATAAAAAACCTAAGGGTGTTCCTGCGGGACGCCATAATGCCGGGGCAGCGTGTACGCCGAAGCACTCATCCGCGGCCTTACATGCCGTCATGTAGCGTCCGTGGCTCAGGTCCCTGGTCGTTGGTCCGACTTGTAAGCCGGATGTCCTGGATTCAAATCTCAGTGTGGCAAAGATTTTCGCCTGGACGCTACCGTGTTTCGGCGCGGCACGTAAAACTGTGGGTCCCGGCTGTTTCCTATAAGATATGTAGGAGGCAGTCGTTAGGTCATGTTGCAGGCACAGTTGTAATTTCGACGACCTGAAACTGCAACATATAGGTTAGCCACACGACCTATTATGATTTGACTCTGACAGTGTAAGTAGCACCTGTTCTGTTGGAGTATAAATCCCAATTATTATTTATATGTGCACTGTTGCGTATAAATATGGAATCCCTTACTCTATTCAGCGTCAGTATGGATCTGGGATGCGGGAGCTTTTAAACGACAAAAAAATACAGTTTAAGAGTTTAAATGCTACCCTACTTTCAGTTCTGAAATGCGGGACGGTTTACGTACGCAATATTACCGTTATAATATGGAAATCCTTTCAGTATTCAGCACTCAAGTATTTTTGAGCTGCGGAAACTTTTGATATTGAATTTTTAGTGATTGTTTGCTACTATACTTGTGTTGGGCTATGCTCGGGGTTTCTCTACGTGATCGAATCAGGAATGAAGAGATCCGTAGGCGAACTAAAGTCACCGACATAGCCCAGCGGATTAGCAAGCTGAAGTGGCAATGGGCAGGCCACATAGCGCGGAGAGCGGATGGCCGATGGGGTCGAAGAGTGCTCGAGTGGAGACCACGGACTAGCAAACGAAGCGTAGGACGTCCACCCACAAGGTGGACAGACGACCTTATAAAGGTCGCCGGAAGACGCTGGATGCAGATCGCTTCCAACCGGTACATATGGAAGTCCAAAGGGGAGGCCTATGTTCAGCAGTGGACGTCTTACGGCTGAGATGATGATGATGATGATACTTGTAGTTCTAAATACTGTTAGTATGCAATAAAGTATTATACTTTTCTATAGTTTAGAGTGGATAATTTTGAAGCTACATTACTCACTCATCCAACCACCTCAGCTATTTGTCACAACATGTGACACATATAATTGGCCACTAATTGGTGTGGCCATTCGTCTTGTGGTAATTAGAAATATACTGAATTGTCGCTTTATTTTTGGTGTTAGGGGTATTTATTACCCACTAGCTGTGTGCAGCGATTATACTTGCTAAAAATACCCATGTGTTTTTTTTTATAAAACGAAGTAAGAATACGAGCAAGACGCTCTCCTGATGATAAGAGATAACGCTGCCCATAATTAGTACAGTGCTACCAAGTGCACTGCGCCAACGCTTCTTACTTGAGAGTCATAAGATGTTAAGACTCTTCAGCCCAGTAAATTCACTAGCTACAGTGCCCTCCTACCGAAGCACAGTCATGTTTGCACATCACTGCTCAGGCGGTAGAATAACTGGCACTGTTGGGCTACCCACCTAGTCGACCTCCTGCAAAGGAAGTCTACCCCCGGTAAATGTTACGTTAATTTACTCTAGGGTCTAAGCTACCGGGGCCGCGGATGAGTGCTTCGGCGTACCCGCTGCCCCGGCATGATGGCGTCCCGCAGGAACACCCGCAGGTTTTTTAGTGGGTATCCCCGCCGCGCCCATCTTCGGCGGGGGAGTCCTACATACCGTCCCGCGCCCTCCGGCGTGGGGTGATGATGCGTAACGCATTTTTCTTGCTCCAAAAAAAGAGTGTAAGCTGCCTTAATACCAGTGCTACCTGTATCTCAGTGTTGCAAAAAAAGCATGGATGCTATAGAATATCTCTTTACTGTGCTACAGTGTTTCGTCGGCACATAAAACTGTAGGTCCCGGCTGTTTCCTATAAGATATGTAATATGTAAGAATCAGTCGTTAGGTCATGTTGCTGACCTTCTTGCGGCGACGAGTACCCCCGTTTTTGCCACCTAGACCCAGGTTATGGGGGCTGGAGAAAGGCGTGGAACGACCGACGCCCCCTTCTCCGGGCACACATCAGGAAGAATGGTACCACCTCACCCTACGGTTGTTTTCATTCGTGTCTTGAAAATGTCTTGGACGTCTTCTTACATCATTGCATAACGCCTGGACGCTACCGTGTTTCGGCGCCGCATGTAAAACTGTGTCCCGGCTGTTTCCTATAAGATATGTAGGAGGCAGTCGTCAGGTCATGTACCAGGCACAGTAGTCATCTCGGCGACCTGAAACTGCAACATATAGGTTGGCCACACAACCTATAAATTGGACGTAGTTTTGCAAACTAGAACCAACCCACAAAAAGTCACTTTCGAGAAATTTCGATTTTTGTTTCTAAAGTGTGTAGAAATAGATAATCAAGTTATTTGAGAATAAAAACTTTACAGTGCTTAGTGAAGCATATATGACGGTATATTGAAACATGATTATTAGATTTTTTCTTTGATTAAGTATTTATTTTGATTTAAAAACCTGATGGTTCCTTATTGAAAAAATACTGTACTGTAGGTTGGTTCTTTATAGCAATATATCGAGTTTTCACAATAAAAAGGATTTAGGATGGATTTAATCAAAATAATGTATTTTTATTTATTTAAAATTATATTTTAATAAAAATAGGACAAACATACGTAGGTACCAGTTTTACAATAAAAACCCAACTACTCACAACGAGCAAAAGATTTTTTCATTTACCCTCCATCATCTGCTAATCACTATCACCGACTTCTACTTCAAAATCAGCTTCTCCAGAAAACCCATCAATGTCATCTTCAACAGTTCCATTTCCGGTTATTTTTTTGTAAAAGTCTTGTGCATCTTGGGGGATGAGATGCATCAAGCTTTTTAAGTCATTTAACTTCGCTTGAGGGATGGGCTTTCCATTAGGCCAAAGCAGATCCATTAGTTCTTTGGTTAATGGGCCTGTATTCCCTCTTAAATTTTTCTTTAAATTTACTTCTATGTAGTCATCATTCAAGTTACATCTCATAAAAATTGAGAAGTCGTCTTCTTTTTTCATCATGATTTCTTTAGTATTAAGCCAAGATACCTTGGTGCCATCTGTGGCTTTTTTCTGTTGGTTATTCTCTTTTCCAAGTTAGTGCATGACAAGAAATCTTCTTTTTTTATTCTTTGTACTTGCATTGGTTTATATTTTTTGCAAGTTTCCATTATTCGCATATAATCCGCAGGCGTGTAAAGTCGTTGCTGTAGTTTCAGTGCGCATTCAATCCTGCCAAAATCATTGTCGTTAGGTAGGAAACTATGGCCAGATTCGACGACGATGCCACAGATGGCACCAAGGTATCTTGGCTTAATACTAAAGAAATCATGATGAAAAAAGAAGACGACTTCTCAATTTTTATGAGATGTAACTTGAATGATGACTACATAGAAGTAAATTTAAAGAAAAATTTAAGAGGGAATACAGGCCCATTAACCAAAGAACTAATGGATCTGCTTTGGCCTAATGGAAAGCCCATCCCTCAAGCGAAGTTAAATGACTTAAAAAGCTTGATGCATCTCATCCCCCAAGATGCACAAGACTTTTACAAAAAATTAACCGGAAATGGAACTGTTGAAGATGACATTGATGGGTTTTCTGGAGAAGCTGTTTTTGAAGTAGAAGTCGGTGATAGTGATTAGCAGATGATGGAGGGTAAATGAAAAAATCTTTTGCTCGTTGTGAGTAGTTGGGTTTTTATTGTAAAACTGGTACCTACGTATGTTTGTCCTATTTTTATTAAAATATAATTTTAAATAAATAAAAATACATTATTTTGATTAAATCCATCCTAAATCCTTTTTATTGTGAAAACTCGATATATTGCTATAAAGAACCAACCTACAGTACAGTATTTTTTCAATAAGGAACCATCAGGTTTTTAAATCAAAATAAATACTTAATCAAAGAAAAAATCTAATAATCATGTTTCAATATACCGTCATAATATATGCTTCACTAAGCACTGTAAAGTTTTTATTCTCAAATAACTTGATTATTTCCTTTTGCTACACACTTTAGAAACAAAAATCGAAATTTCTCGAAAGTGACTTTTTGTGGGTTGGTTCTAGTTTGCAAAACTACGTCCAATTGTGATTTGACTCTGACAGTGTATGTAGGGTAACCTGTTCTGTTGGAGTATAAACCCCAATTATTTTTATTTGTATAAGAAAGGTGCAGTTTCATAGATCTTCAAAGGTCACTGACCTCTGACAGAAATAACTTAGACTTAAAGTAATTATTTAAAGTGTTGAAAGGAATAAATTAACTCTACTAACATAGTATATCATATTTATTGATTTTGATGACAGATTACGTTATAAATAATGCAGATATTAATATAAATTTAGTTAGTTTATTTATTGTATGTTTGACTTACTGCTGTCTGTCTGTCCGCTGTCCCTATGTATGCTTAGATCGCAACTGATTTAGATGCAGTTTTTTCAATAGATAAGTGATGCAAGAGGAAGTTTTATAAGTATGTATAATACTTGAATAGGTAATATTATAGGCGGATCCAGGATTTGGTTCTGGGTGGGGGCCAAGGTGCCGACGGGCAAAAATATTATAATTTTTACTACGAAAAGTGTGTGTTTAGTACGCTCTGAGCAGTTAGAAAGTTTAAACACCCTTAATAATATGTGCGCGAGCAGCTTGCTGCGAGCGCCGAGAAAAAAATTATAATCTTTACCATGAAATATGTGCAAAATTTGTAACTCTACAATGAGTCTGGGGGGGCCTTGACCCCCTGCCCCCCCCCCCCCCCCTAAATCCGCCTATGGGTAATATAATATATTGAAGACCTCTGTGGCGCGGTGGGCTAATACCCGCTTGCAACGCAGAAGGTTGCGGGGTCGATTCCCGCATGGGACAAATGTTTGTGTGATCCACAGGTATTTGTTTCTGGTCTGGGTGGTTCAATATTTATTATAAGTATGTATTTACAAAAGAAAAGTATATAAGTATTATATCCGTTACCCTAACCACCATAACACAAGCATTAAGTTGCTTAGCTTGAGGTTAGGTGGCGCTGTGTTAAAAATCCTGAAATATTGATTTAATTAAACCGCTGGGCGTAGCTATATAAATAATAAAAATACAAAGTAAAACCACGGCAAATAGCTAGTATAAATATATACAAAAGCTTTATGTTTGGTCGATGACGTATCGAGTAAGTAAATCTGTCAGTACGACCATCCATCTTTTAAAGTAGCGGTTATTTTGTAGAGAAATCTTTGTCCCTCAACTATTAATATTGATGTTTTTAAACCCCCGACCAAACAGAGGAGTTTTGGAACGAAGTTCCTTATCGCGCGTTGTGAAAGGGGGCTAGACGGAAAAAATTCTTACGAAAAGTTGTCACGACACTTTTTGCTATAGTAAGCTATTGTAAGCTGTGAGGCGTGCGCATATTTCTCTGTCTCTCTCTCTCTCTCTCTCTCTCTCTCTCCGTTGTGAAAGGGGGCTAGACGGAAAAAATTCTTACGAAAAGTTGTCACGACACTTTTTGCTATAGTAAGCTATTGTAAGCTGTGAGGCGTGCGCATGTTTCTCTGTCTCTCTCTCTCTCTCTCTTATAGAAAGCAAGCCAGATATTTTCATTAATCGAAAGGAACTTCGTTCCATCCGGGTGTCCCTTGACACCTCTCAAGTTTTTATTATAATTTAGATGGGAGTATCTGTCGTTTTTTTTATGCAACGAAGTAAGAAGACGAGCAAGACGCTCTCCTGATGGTAAGAGATAACGCTGCCCATAATCAGTACAGTGCTACCCAGGATTTTTCAATGAAAAATTCTAGGCGCACTGCACCAACGCTTCTTACTTGAGAGTCATAAGATGTTAAGACTCTTCAGCCCAGTAATTTCACTAGCTACAGTGCCCTCCCACCGAAGCACAGTAATGTTTGCACATCACTGCTCAGGCGATAGAATAACTGGCACTGTTGGGGTACCCGTCTAGTCAACCTCCTGCTCTTGCTCGTCTAGAACACGTTTAGATGGCTTTGCTTAGAAATGTCAAAGTTTAACGCAACTGTTAATATGGAACATGTCACAGCTTAACTAAAAATTAGTATAGAATATGCCACAGTTTAAGATAACAGTTAGTTTGGAAAAAAGCCACAGGTTACTATTATACAACTACTATTTAGTTTTTAGAAATTGTCACAGTTTAACGCAATAGTTTGTATAGAACACGTCACAGTTTAACTTAGTAGTTAGTATAGAATTCGCCACAGTATAATATAACAGTTAGTATGAAAGTTGTCACAGTTTAACACAACAGTTATTATGAAACGTGTCACAGATGAACGTAACAGTTAGTATGATAAGTGTAAGTGCATTTTGGTAGAACGGATCGTATTATTGTTATTAATACCGCTCGTTTATTGCTTCTGGACGATTATACTTGTGAGAAGTTGCGAGAATAATGTGGACATACCCAAAAAATTATTATATCAATTTTAATGATTGATAAGACAAGCAAATCTGGTACCAGAAAATAAGAATCATGGTTGCCTAATCAGATGCATAGTGCCATCGTAAACGATTGTTAGTTCTTCACGGCTTCAACCGATGGAGATGAAATTTGGTATATTGGCTTCGACTGCAACTCTGACAGTGTAAGTTTCTGTTCTGTTTAAGTATAAATTATTTTATTTTATTTAGTAAATCGCTGGGACCGATTACTAGTTATGTATTACATAAGCCGGTCATGCGACCACTGTGCCACAGGCGAACAGAAATAACGTGTATCATCATGATTATCGAGGGCAGACTTTCTTTACTCAATAAGATGGATACTCCAGCAGAATCAATTATATCGCCTGAGCAGTGATGTGCAAACATTACTGTGTACAGAGGGCCTATTGGCTAATTCTCACCCACTACGATTGATGACAACTTCAATGTACATTACTGCGTTTGTTAGTTTACTCGTATTGATAAGGAGGTTTGAGCACGTAATGTACGCAATTTTGTCTATGGATTCTAGTGTTTTACATCTCGTTTGACGATAGGCAATAGGCCCTCAGGACTCAGGTAGGAGGGCACTGAAGCTATAATGAAATTACTAGGCTGAAGAGTCTTAAAAATTTATGACTCTTGAGTAAGAAGCGTTGGTGCAGTGAAATCCTTTGAGGCATCGTATTGATTATTATGGGTAGCGCTATCTCTTGCCATCAGAAGAGCGTCTTGCTCATCTTCTTACTTATTTTCACAAAAAATCAATTCCCCTCGTATATTCAATCGTATCCATATTAATTCATCGTATGGACGGCGCACGCGGCGGTCTGCTGACTTCGTGTGTGGTCTGTGTAACGACTGGCCGTATGCTCTACTATTATAGGAGTTTGATCAAGTGGAGCATACTTGGAGCGTTTTCAGTTTTCATAAGCTTTTATTTACTTTAACCTGTCTGTTGTCTGTCTGAATTAAATGTTGCAAGTTTAATTTGACCCACTTCCTTGATTTAGTTGAAATTTTGCATGCATCTATAAATTGGATGACAATGCAATAATATTATGACATGGAGCTGATCTGACGATGGAACTGGAATGTGGCCATAGGAACTGATGAAACTACGCAACTACATCGAGTAAGGACTCATTTGATTCGTCTTGACGAGTAGGTACTTTGATGCTAGATGATAAAAATAATAAAAGCTTGTTTTTTAAAAGGTTTTTTTTTTAATTTCACTTGTTAATGTTAAGCATATCATTACGGACTGATCAAGGACTTCTAGCTTACTTTTAGCGTCCGTGAACCAGTGGTTGTATGTCCGGCTTCTGATCCGGAGACACTGGGTTCAAATCTCAATGTGGCAAAAACTTTTCGCCTGGACGCTACGTGTCTCGGAAGGCACGTAAAACTGTGTGTCCCGGGTGTTTCCTATAAGATATGTAGGAGGCAGTCGTTAGGTCATGTTGCAGGCACAGTAGTCATCTCGGCGACCTGAAACTGCAACATATAGGTTCGCCACACAACCTATAAATTGTGATTTGACTTTTGTGTAAGTAGCGTAACATGTTCTGTTGGAGTATAAACCCCAATAAAAAAGTGCAATTAAAAATTCCTTATTTAAATCCATTCCTGTATAAGTACAAGTACGTCAAAATATTCTTTACCCTACTTTACTCAAATCTCATCCTAAACGGTACAGCCAACAAAATTAACAATACAATAGGAATTTCAAATAAGAACGCTACATTTTTGTAATTATCATCAATGAACATCAGTTAGCTTCAAGTTTACTTGACGGTAGTTTGATAGTCATGATCTACTTTATTTTACTTCAATATTTGACTTTTCCCTTACGAAAAACCAACTTATATTCCCCGTTGAAAAACAACAAATCACTACAAAACTTAACAAACCAACCGCAAATATAAATTGGTATTGGAACGTGACTTGACAAACTTAACTTTACACCTACTTTACGTACGTTTCAGTATGTAATTTTAGTTTATCAACTACATCAGTTAGTTGGTTTTTGGAAAGCGCGTTTACAAAGTTACGAGTTCAGTTAATGAAGCTCATTTGTAAAGATTTTAGTTTTAATTTTCACATTTCGAACGGCAAATGTAAGTTTGTCAAGAGCGTGGAGAACAACTTTACGTTTGCAGTTGTGTAATATTTTTTTCGTAGTAAATGGTCGTGTGTGTTGTATTTTTGAGTGCAAAGAAAAGTTTGTTCAAATATTGTTTGACAAACATTAGCGCAAGTGATTTGGCCATTGTGTGATTATGATTGTTAAAGGGCAGGAAGTGTTTGGGCTTTATATAAGTAGTTCACGATTTTAGGGCATTTTGTTTTTTTTTTTTTTTACTTTTACAGCCACGGTTTTTCTTGTTCCCAATTTGTATTTTTTTAATGCAATGAAGTAAGAGGACGAGCAACACGCTCTCCTGATGTTAAAAGATACGCTGCCCATAATCAGTACAGTGCCACCCAGGATTTCACAATGATGTGAAATTGTAGGTGCACTGCACCAACGCTCAAGAGTCATAAGATGTTAATACTCTTTTTAGCAGTTAGATATTATGGTTTATACGACTAATGTCCAATTATGAAAAATGACAAACAGAATAAAAACGTCCAGTCATAAAAATGTCCATTCGGAAAATAGTCCAATCATAAAAAAGCCCATTCGCAAAATGGTCAAATTATAAAATTGTCCAATCGGAAAGTGGTCCAATCATAAAAATGTCAAATCGTAAAAAGGACCAATTTGAAAAATGTCCATTCATGAAAAACGTCCATTCGTAAAAATGTCCAATGACATTTTTTCACTTTATCGGTTAAGCATTTTCAAGGAAAATTTCAGCGTTTATAGCTTCCTTGGTTACTTGTGACCTCGAGATTTCTGTAATCCCTTATCCGATTCTTAATTTTGATACCTCCTAAGAAAGCCACTAAAACGTAGATGTTTTAAAAAAAATCTGCCTGAAATTTAATTCTATGTTTTTTTGAGAAATGTATGTTCAAAAAAGTTCCCACAATATGTTTTTAGTAATTTTCTGATCTGTGTTTCTTTATTCTTTTAATAATTAAAATTGGGGTTTATAATACTCAAACAGAACAAGTTACCCTACTTCCGCTATCAGAGTCAAATTACAATTAGTAGGTTGTGTGGCTAACCTACATGTTGCAGTTTTAGGTCGCCGAGATGACTACAGTGCCTGCAACATGACCTAACGACTGCCTCCTACATATCTTATAGGAAACAGTCGGGACACACCGTTTTACGTGTCTCCTGAAACACGGTAGCAATGGGATTTAATGTGATCAATTTGTATTTTGACTTTGACTAAAAAAATGTTTTGGTCCATAATGTTGATTATTGAAAAATATTGGACACGTATTTTTTTTTTGTAAATCTGATAAAAAACGTGAGAGATACAACGCACTAAAGTTGCTTGATCGTGACGTCACAGCGTCACACCGCTCAAACTAGTACATTTTTGTTAAGTGGTGTGACGTCACGCGTCCCAAGTCCCAACACAGAATGCACTTCTTATTAGCTTATTATTATAATATCTCAGCCACTTTTTATTTTATTTGAAAGAAAAAAAATACGTATCGTATATTTTTTTATTATTAAAATTATGGACTATAATTATATATTAAACATCCCAATTATAATAATCATCACTACATAGTATAAAATAAAGTTGCTTTCCGCGTCAGTCTGTCCTCATGAATGCCTATATCTTTAAAACTACGCAACGGATTTTGATGCGGTTTGTTTTAATAGATAGAGTGATTCAAGAGGAAGGTTTATATGTATAATACATGCATAATATAGTAGAAGAACACTGATAATTTTCTATTTAAGCGCGACGAAGTGTATTGGACCTACTAGTTATATATATATATATGTAGATAGATAGATAGATAAACACTTTATTGCACACAAAAAAATTACAAACAAAATACAACATTAAATACATTTGAAAATGAACAGTTTTACAATTGGCGGTCTTATCGCTAATAGCGATCTCTTCCAGACTTCCAGAAAGGAAAAATATATGTTTTAGAATGACGGTGGTAATAAAGATATAGGTATGGGAAAACAGAGAAACATAATTTTATTAACCCCCGACGCAAAAACGACGGGGTGTTATAAGTTTGACGTGTTTGTCTGTCTGTCTGTGTGTCTGTGTGTGTGTGTGTGTGTGTGTCTGTCTGTGGCATCGTAGCTCCCAAACGGATGAACGGATTTTGATTTAGTTTTTTTTGTTTGAAAGTAGAGTTAGTCGAGAGTGTTCTTAGCCATGTTTGGTGGAAATCGGTCCAAGATGGCCGCCACTACAAAATGGCGGATTATTTTTTTCTTCCACGATCCCCTCAATATAGTTATCAAATGAAAGGGCTTAACGAGTAGAATACAGCCCACTATATAAAATTTTAAATCTAAGATGGCCGCCATCAAAAAAATGGTGAATTACGTATTGCGTTGGGGGTTTTTTAAATTTTTAATTTAATTCACTTGTATAATTTTAAGTGAATCCACAGTACGTAGCTAGTCAATCTCTAAGTTAAAAGCAACCACAAAGTTGTTTGTTTAACCACTGAATTAACCAAAGAGTACTTAAACGATCAAAGTGTTTTGAACGGAAGTTAATTATAACCAAAACAAAGTACTTCCCATCTGAATAGTTTAATAACTAGTTAAATGTATGGGTTTACTCTTACGTTTCTGAAACAAGAAAACGGCATTTTAAAAACAAGTGAAATTTAAAAAAAAACCTTTTTACAAGCTTTATATTACTTTCACCTGTCTGTTGTCTGTCTGTCTGTCTGTAATCAAATCTTGCAAGTTTAATTTGACCCACTTCCCGGTTTCCAATTGAGCTGAAAAATTGCATGCGTGTGTAAATCGGATGACAATGCAATATTTTTATGACATGGAGCTGATCTGATGATGGAGCTGGAAGGTGGCCATAGGAACTCTGTCATTAAACAACGCAACCCCACCGAGTTTGGGCTCATTTGATTCGTCTTGACGAGTACTATATGATGCAAGATGGTAATGATAATTAAAGCTTGTTTTTAAAAAGTATTTTTTAAATTTCACTTGTTATAAACAAGCTTTTAATATTATTACCATTTGATCGAGTTTGGGTTCATTTGATTCGTCTTCCAGCTCCATCATCAGATCGGCTCGATGTCATAATAATATTGCATTGTCATTCGATTTATACATGCACGCCAAATTTCAGCGCAGTCAGAAATCGGGAAGTGGATCAAATTAAACTTCCAAGATTTGATTACAGACAGACAGACAACAGACAGGTAAAATAACAGCTTGTAAAACCCGCCATTTCAATGTTTTTTTTTTTAATTTAATACTAAGAAGTAAGAAAACTAGAAATTTACATCATTGCAAAATCCTAGGTAACACTGTATCGATTGATCCCATAATCGATACAGTGATTGATTTTTGATTTAATAAATCATCTATAGTTAGAATACAGACCAGAGGGCCTATTGGCCAAACGAGATGTAAAACACTAGAATCCATAGACAATTCTGCGTACATTACTTGCTTAAACCTCCTCATTAATATGAGTAAAATAACAAACGCAGTAATGTACATTGAAGTTTACCGGGGGTAGACTTCCTTTGCAGGAGGTCGTCTAGGTGGGTACCCCTACAGTGCCAGTTATTCTACCGCCTGAGCAGTAATGTGCAAACATTACTGTGCTCCGGTAGGAGGGCACTGTAGCTAGTGAAATTACTGGGCTAAAGAGTCTTAACATCTTATGACTCTTGAGTAGGAAGCGTTGGTGCAGTGCACCTAGAATTGCACATCATTGTGAAATTCTGGGTAGCACTGTACTGATTATGGGCAGCGTTATCTCTTAACATCAGGAGAGCGTCTTGCTCGTCTTCTTACTTTTCCACATAAAAAAAAAAAGTTGTCATCAATCGTAGTGGGTGAGAATTAGCCAATAGCCTCAGCGCTTAATAACTAGATTTTATCAATCACAACATTAATGTGTTAGGCTGACAGCGCCTTTAAAAAAACTTGTTTTAAAAGATTATGGGCAGCGTTATCTCTTACCATCAGGAGAGCGTCTTGCTCGTCTTCTTACTTCGTTAAAAAAATCTGCTATACCCTCAGTCTCCAAGACGTTTTACAAACAGACAAAACCTGTGTATGTTATGTGTAGATACTTAAAAGTAAGTCGGAAGTCAATTAAAGTACTTCAATAGGTGATAATTTTGTAAACATTTAGAAAGATGGGTAAGAACTCTGTAGTTGTTGAACTTTTTGATGTTTTACCGACTGAAAATGAAATGATTTTTAATTTCATAAAAAGGAAAATGTGTGTATACCTACAAGAACCTAGAAATACAATTTAATTTATTAAAATAATAAAAATGTTAGGATTTGGGGGAGGTTTGCCCACCAATGGGAAAAACTGTTAAAGTGTTTTTCATGAAAGGAGTCCTTTTTGCGGGGCGCCACTATCGCAAATTTTAAAAGTTAGCATATTTATAACTTTTTAACGCCTCATAATTTCTCATATTTAATTTCTTAATTGAACATGTATTTATTTTATCTAACAAATAAAAATTATTTAGGATATGAAGTCCAGTGATTATCGAAAAAAATAAATTTAGTTCCGCAAAATTCCACGGGACCTCTTCCGTGAAAAGGACTCTACGATTGGCGGTTTTATCGGTAAAAGCGATATCTTCCAGACAATCAAACATAATTTCAGAGGGTTTTGAAAACAGCTGGGCAAAGCTGGGATCTTCTTAATCTATAAAAGGAGAATTTCTGCCTGATCTATCAATTTTAAAATTTTAAGCTGCGAGTATAAGCTAGTACCTACAGTCAATTACAAAGAGATGTATCCATGTTAGTCTTACAAAATGAAGGAACTTTTAGTATGCAAAAGTTATTTACCCTTACTTCGTGACATTTTCAGTATCCACCAAATCTTATACTATATTCGATTCATTTAAAATGCTATTATTATGTATCACCTAAGGAAAAGTAGTGGGATACATCATTGTTGCATATTAAACAAGTCGATGATAATATAAAGTTTGATTGCTACTAGAAATGTCACGAACCAAAAATGAAAATTTACTTACTTCATTTTGTAAGCCTAACATGGATACATCTCTTTGTAGTTGACTGTACCTATTCTATTATAATTATTCTCTCGTACATTTATAAGTAGTATTAAATGTGTAACAATGGGCGGTCTTACCTAAAAGATAAACCAAAGACACTTCACGTGTCTGTCTGTCTGTCCCTAATAATCATTTTTTCCTAATTACATTCTAGTATTTATTTCATATTAATTTTTAAATTTCAAAAACTTCTTTTTAGTGGAGTCACTAAGCGACAAAAATGGGTCAAACCTGTTTTTTTCATGCAGAAGCATGAAACTTAGCACATTGATTCCTAATGTAAAAATAAGCTAATTTCGATCGGTAGCCCTCGGTAGCACCCCCTCTGGCAGCGAGGAGGGGGGTTGTAAGGGGTGCTATACCCGGCTTCATTTTAAAAATTCTGGGAGACCACACATAGCTAATAGGTCAAGTTTGGTATCAATTTCGGATAAATCGAGGACGTAGATTTCATTTCTAGTATAAAAAATGACATTTGTGATGATTTGTTTCACAAAAAAATTAAAAATTAGAATAACGTAACTTAGTTTTTATTGTTCAAATTACTGTAAATTCAAAAATACTAGTTTTTTTAATAAACAAAAAATATGTTCATAAAGTCTAGTTTATGTAGATTAAAAAATATATAATTTTATATTACTTTTCTCAATAACAAACCGCATAAAAAAATCTTTTGCCGCAATTTTCTTTTTACCGCCATGGTAAGGGTTGTTAGTAAAAACTTACTATTTCATGCAGAAGTTTAAAACTTGCTACAATTACTATTCCTTATGTTAAAATAAGCCGATTAGAATCGGTAGCCGTCGGTAACCAGCCTTCTGACAGCGGGGAAAGGGGTGAAAGGGGCGCACCACCCAGCTTCACTTTAAAAAATCTGGAAGACCACGTATAGCTAATACGTCAAGTTTGGTATCGATTTCGAATAAATCAAGGACGTAGATTTCATTTCTGATATTAAAAATGCATTTTCTGGATTTTTAACTAAATTAAAACACAAAAATAATACTTAGTTTTTTTTATTTAGAGGCACTTTAATTCTAAATAATAATAATATTTTTAATAAACATAAATATTTTTTAAAAGTTTATTTCAAGTACATTAAATAAAATAGAACTTTTATATTATTTTTATTAACATTAACTCGTACAATTTTTTTTAAGTGACTAGAGTCGCTATTTTCTTCTCACCGCTGCGCTGCGTTGTAAACCCCCATCAACTGTAAAATACGACTATGTACATTAATTTAACATGTTATTGATATAAGAACTTGATATTGTCAAACATAAAATACAGAAAAATCCTATGGTACATCATAATTTACACTCCCGGAGACAAACTTTTAAAAAATAGGCGCGAAAGTCGTATCTCTTTAATAATAAACGGCTAACCAAAGTTATGCATCTATTTTTCAATTAAATGTAATGTGGCAAAATTATAAATACTACTGGCACCTACCTACAGCTTATTTATATCGTTATGTTGTTTTCCAAGACGGATGCTCCATCCATACATATAATAAGAATGGAAATTTCTCCCCATTCATTGTGATCCTTTACTAGGGTGAACTGTGAAAATACGCATATGAACAAAACGACGCGAAAAAGTCGCTTGCGCGATCTAGATCATAAAACATTTTGTCAATTTTTCCTAGGGAAACGTAAAATAAAATAATAAAATAAATAATAATCATTTATATCGGACACATCGCCCCTAATTTACATCAAAATTTCGAAGTAAAAGTAATAGAATATAAAGTAAATGCAATTCAAAAAAATCAAAAAGCAAAAAGTGCGACAAACTAAAAATACGCCATCTATCGATGTGGCCATAAACGAAAATTTACCAGAGTAGTTTTATTAGGCTTAATTTGTAAAAAGGTTATTACTTATGTGTGATAAAACGGCACAACCGAATTGTATGCAGTTTTCGCTAAAACGTTGCAAATTTCTCTAATTTGTAAATAGTATTGGTTTTATTTAAATCGGTTTTTAAATAAAAGAGTTATATCTATCTAAAGATTTACTTATCTATTATATAAAATCGTTCGTACACTTTTGTTCTATCAACGCACAGCCCAAACGGCTGGACGGATTGAGCTGAAATTTGGACAGCGTATTCGTAAGAAGATTTCATCGAGCAATAAGAAGCGATTTTTTAAAATTCCCTCAGGAACAGGAATTATTCCCGAAAAACGAATGTATGCAAATCCGTAACCGCTGAACCGATTAAGCCGAAATTTTGTAAAACGATAGTTGGGATTGTGATTAGAAACATCAAATAGTTTTTTTGTCAGAAATTTACTTTTAAGGGGGGTAAAGGGGGGTCGAAGTTTGTATGGAAAATTTAGAACCGCTGACCCTATTGAGCTGAAATTTGGTACAGAGATAGATTGAGTCCTAAAAAATTGAATGGTATACTTTTTATTCCAAAAATCAACCTCTAAGGCGGGATAAAGGAGGTCAAAGTTAGAATAGGAAATCGGTAACCGCTTCTTTGTTTAAGCTGAAATTTAAACCAGCGTGTTCTTTAGGTAACGAAGGCGACGTATAAAAAGAGATTTTTGCAAAATTCTTCCGGGAACGGGAATTATTCCCGAAAAACGTTTGTATGCAAATCCGTAACCGCTGAACCGATTAAGCTGAAATTTTGTAAAACGATTGTTTAGATTGTGTTTAGGAACATTAATTTTTTTTTTTGACGAAAATTAACATTTTAGGGGGGGTAAAGGGGGGTCGAAATTTGTATGGAAAATTTAAAACCGCTGACCCTATTGAGCTGAAATTTGGTACAGAGGTAGATTAAGTCCTAAAAAATTGTATGGTATACTTTTTATTCCAAAAATCAACCTCTAAGGCGGGATAAAGGAGGTCAAAGTTAGAATAGGAAATCGGTAACCGCTTCTTTGTTTAAGCTGAAATTTAAACCAGCGTGTTCTTTAGGTAACGAAGGCGACCTATAAAAAGGGATTTTTGCAAAATTCCTCCGGGAACGGGAATTATTCCCGAAAAATGTTTGTATGCAAATCCGTAACCGCTGAACCGATTGAGCTGAAATTTTGTAAAACGTTTGTTTAGATCGTGTTTAGGAACAATTTTTTTTTGACGAAAATTAACTTTTTGGGGGGGGGTAAAGGGGGGTCGAAATTTGTATGGAAAATTTAAAACCGCTGACCCCATTGAGCTGAAATTTGGTACAGTGGGAGATTGAGTCCTAAAAAATGATATGGGATACTTTTTATCCCAGAAATCAACCTTGAAGGGGGAAGAGGGGGGGGGGGGGGGGGTAGAAGTTTGAGTAGAAAATCAGTAACCGGCCATCTTTTAAAGCTCAAATTTGAACAGCGTATTTTTTATGTAACGTAGATGACCGATAAAAAGGGATTTTGCAAAATTTCCACGGGAACGGGAATTAATTCTAAAAAACGTTTGTATCCAAATCTGTAACCGCTGAACTGATTGAGCTGATATTTTGTAAAACGATTGTCTGAAGTGTGTTTAGGAACATTGAATAGTTTTTATGTCAGAAATTAACTTTTAAGGGGGGTAAAGGGGGGGTCAAAGTTTGTATGGGAAATTTAGAACCGCTGACCCTATTGAGCTTAAATTTGGTACAGCGGTAGATCTAATCCTAAAAAATGATATGCAATACTTTTTTCCCAGAAATCAACTTTTAAGGGAAAAAAGGGGGGTGCAAGTTTGTGTAAAAAATCGTTAGCCGCTTCTTTGTTTTTGCTGAAATTTGGACAGCGTGTTCTTAGTTACATAAACTAAGACGACCGATAAAAAGGGATTTTGTGAAATTCTTACAGGAACGGGAATTATTCCCAAAAAACTTTTGTGTGCAAATCCGTAACCGCTAAACCAATTAAGCTGAAATTTTGTAAAATGATGGTTTGAGTTTTGTTAAGGAAATTTTTAATAGTTTTTATATCAGAAATTAACTTATAAGGGGGGGTCAAAGTTTGTATGGGAAATTTAGAACCGCTGCGCTGACCCTATTCAGCTTAAATTAATTTAGTGCAGAGGTTGATTGAGTCCTAAAAAATGGGATACTTTTTATCCCAGAAATCTACATTAAAGAGGAGGAAAGGGGGGGGGGTGCAAGTTTGCGTAAGAAATCGTTAACCGCTTCTTTATTTGAGCTGAAATTTGGATAGCGTGTTTTTAGGTGGTTTTGGCGACTCACGAGAAGGGCTTTTGCTAAATTCCCACTGGAACGGGATTTATTTACAAAAAACAATTGTATGCAAATCCGTAACAACTAAACCGATTGAATCGAAATTTTGTAAAATCATGGTTTGAGTTGTGTTTAGGAACATTAAATATTTATTTTGACAGAAATTAATGGGAAATTTAGAACCGCTGACCCTATTGCGCTTAAATTTGATACAAAGGTAGATTAAGTCTTAAAAAAAGATATGGGATACTTTTTATCCCAGAAATCAACCTTTGAGGGGAGGAAAGAGGGATCCAGTTTGTGTAGGAAAGGTAACCGCTTCTTCGTTTTAGCTAAAATTTGGACAACGTATTCTTTATGTAACGTAGACGACCGATAAGAAGGGATTTTGTGAAATTCTCACCAGAACAGGAATTTTTTCACAAAAACGTTTGCATGGAAATTAGTAACCGCTGAACCGAAAATGAGCTGATATTTTGTTAAGTTCTGTTAATGAATAGTTTTTTTATGTCAGAAATTAACTTTAAGGAGACTAAGTATTAAAGGAGGGGGAAGGAGGATCAGAGATTTAATGGGAATTCAGGAACCATGGAATTGATTTGAGTCGCGGGAAGGATGGTGTGAGAAATTAGTAACGAATAATAATTTAGCTGAGGTACATTACAGTAGAGATAAGTTAAAGAATTACCGGGAAAGGACCACAAATAGTTTTAATTCCTGAAAAGAGGCGTGAAAATTTATGAAGGCGATAAACTACCGCTCAACTGAGATAATTTGACCTCTGGGAAAGGACATAGGATTGGTTTCTACGGTAGCGAACAAAACTGCATAGAAATACCCAACCCGATATTCTTCGCTACCCACAGCGGGAGCAAATAATATATAGCCATGCCTTATTTTACGCTTACAAAGTCACGGGGATGGAAATACTATCATAGTGAACATAGCAGCACCAAATTCGCTTTATTAATTGACTCTCACGCGCAACGAAGTGCGCGCGGGTCAGCTAGTATATAATATAATAGTAATATAGCTCAAAACATTTTATGACGAATTATGATAAGCCTTGCATTTATTTATTTAATCAGTTCCATGCACAATATTCTGATAACTGAAAGGTTGTCAGACAAAGGAATGGTCTGTTTCTTGATTCCTAAACCAAAAGAGAGGATGGGTTAGACTTAACCAAGAAGTTATGCCTAGCGTCTCTCAAACAAAGTTCCTTGTAAACTGCGTATAACAAATGCTGGTATACAGACCCATCATGGAAGTAGAAGTATATTTTCCAAATAGTGTTTTTTTGTGATAAGGTGTTTCCTACATAGTTATTGATTGTCAAGTAGTAAGTAATTACTGCTTGATCTGCAGTTTCATTGACCGCAAAACATCATATCAAAACCATATAGGTAGAGTCCGGCACTTTTATGCCAGTTGAAGGATACGAGTCTTGCTATTTTCCAGCCTCCTGCTTGGTTTTAGAAGCAATAAGCAAACAAAGGGACACCTTATTTATCGAACACCGTTTTGGTGGCCAGTATATTATGCACGAAACTGACTTAACCCTTTCAGACCTGAATTATTTTTTTCATCCTGTGGAATTGGTACATTCCGTGTGTCTAAAGTATAGCAAGGAGACTATTAAAAAATCAATAAAAAAATATTTAGTCTTCAACTTTTCGGAAAATCTAGTTTTTCTTAATGTGCATAAATGTGGACTCCCGTTCTACTTAGTATTAAGATAAAGGTATGCAATTTTTTTTCATTGTATCTTATGTCTACAATTGTGCACGCCAGTTCTGAAAGGGTTAATCCCACCAAAAACATTCTGTAAAAAACTAGCCAAGTCTCGATGGAGCTGCTTGTTTATCTCTAAAAAATAATGAAATCTAGACAAAGTCGTGCCAAGTCTAAGATTTCTTACTGCGATTTCTTTATTATTATAGTTAATGTTGTGTGACTTGGCCGTTGAAGGGTAGACAAGGGTATTATACCAGGTGCTCCATGACACCATTGCACCAATCTGTCCGCTAACCATTCATAATAGAAAATTGCCACTTGAAAAACTTTGATTGAATAACCAGTCAATTGTAGGCTTGATAAAGCTTCGTATTTCAGTAATACTTATGTTTAGGCGATCCAAGTGTCATGGAGCATCTGGTTTTGTACCCTTGTGTACCCTTCAACGGCCAAGTCACACAACATTAACTATAATAATAAAGAAATCGCAGTAAGAAATCTTAGACTTGGCACGACTTTGTCTAGATTTCATTATTTTTTAGAGATAAACAAGCAGCTCCATCGAGACTTGGCTAGTTTTTTACAGAATGTTTTTGGTGGGATTTCACTTCTTTTTGTAGAAACGCTATATTATAAGGTTACTATAAGGCCGACAGACAGACAGGTGAAAGTAAATAAAAGCTTTACACAATTTTAACCATTGACTGCAAATGTAACTTTGTAATCCTATACATTTATATGAGATTACAAAGTTATTTATGCAGATAAATTATCTCGAAAACGAGACCGAAATTGCATGTTTTTTTAGTTTTCCTATGGCTTATACAATAAATTCTAAGTATGTACCAAATTTCAGCTCTCTGAGTTTATGGGAAGTACTAGTTCTATTTTGATGATCATGAGTGAGTGAGTGAGTGTCGAAAATGCGAAACTTTGCTTTCGCTTAACTTCGGAACTTAATGATCTACAGACTTGAAATTTTGGATTTTAAGTTTGTAATTATAGCTTACTGGATGACAAAAATTTCTGTGTTCTGGTCTTATCCAGAGGTTCTCAAATAGGGGCCTGAAAATGCGGCGAAATGGTTCCTGTAAAGGAGAGTACGGCAGTGCTTGCTTCGCGCTCGACTTGGCGGGGGCACTACCGTGCCCCCAGATATATAAATAAAGGGCGGATTGCTGAGATTGATGCAAAACTGCATGAAGACGGTTTTAAAATGTAATGAGCGATAATAATAATATTATCTTTGGAAGAATCAGTCTTGGAATGTAACATACTGATATAAAAAAGCTTTAAGCCTGGAGTATTTATAATTTTGCTACATTAAATTTTGTTGAAACAGTTTGATTCATAAAAATGTTTAGCAGTTTCTGTTCCGCGATTTGATCGCGTTTTATCGCACCTATTTTTTAAAAGTTTGTCTTAAGTAGAGTAAATTATGATGTGCCATAGGATTTTTCTGTATTTTATGTTCGATAATATCAAGTTCTTGCAATCAGCTGACGAGGCTCTGGCGACCGACTAATAGCGGTATTACTATCAACAAGCTGGTTTGGGCTCTTGGATACAATTTTCCAACAAAGGCCAAATCAGAACAACCGGCGTTAGTGTAGGATGTCGGTTTTGGCGCGGCTACGAAGGAAAATCCCTCGAAGGCGCCCACGAGCCTAGTAAGATGGCTCACTACACACCTGCCAACCCGCACCAGACAAGCGTGGCAGGTTAAATGTCTAAACCCCTTCTCTCGTATGATGATGTCCACTTCAAACAATTGGCCCCGAGTACCCGGCGTCTCCACTGGGAACTTAGCTGATGACAGTAGGCTGACTACCAGTGAGACTTGGGGCGCATACAATCTCCGGGTGACGGATTCCAACTGTCAAACGACTCAAGCGATTGATATAAAGGATAGTGAAAAATTAAATATAATAACTTTTAACGCTCGAACTTTGAGAACAGAAGAGCGCCTTGTTGAATTAGAAAACGCAATAGAAAACATTAAATGGGATATAATCGGCCTTGCAGAAATTAGACGAGATGGAGAAAATACTTTAGAACGAGAACACAACATATTTTACCATATCGGGGACACTGGGAGTAAATACGGGGTAGGATTCTTAGTAGCGAAGCGTTGGGAACACAACATAATGGAATTCATAGGCTACTCTGACCGAGTTGCAGTTCTTAAGTTTCGCATATCAGATAAAAAAGTTCTCTCCATAATTCAGGTCTATGCTCCTACAACTAGCCATCCGAATGATGAGGTCGAAGAATTCTATGACTTATTAAATAGAGTCTGCGATGAACACAGGGGAAATTGGACCCTAATTATGGGAGACTTCAACGCAAAGATTGGAATCAGACAAAACACAGATAACACAAAAGTCATCGGTCCACACGGGCTGGGCACAAGAAACGAACGCGGCACATGCCTTCTGCAGTTTGCTTTCGGACAAAACCTCTCCGTGGGTAACAGCTTCTTTTATAAAAAAGCCCATAGACGCTGGACATGGATATCCCCTGACATGAATACTAGAAATGAAATAGATTTTTGCCTTGCTTCAAATAAACACATAATTAATAACGTCGAAGCTCTAAACAAATTAACTTTTAGTTCAGATCACCGTCCACTTCGCACAACTCTTATATTTAACCATAAAATCTACAGACAACAAATGATTAAAAACACTATCAAGAGACTAAACAAAGATACACTTATAAATAACGAAGACCAATTTAATTTAGAATTAAGAAATAGTTTTGAGTTACTTAACACAACTGAAGATGTCCAAGCCCAGTACGATAACATCAGACACTGCATTCAGCAAGCTAGCCGCAAAATCCGATGTGTTAAGAACAAAATGAAAAAGTTGACTGGTGCCACTCAATCGTTTATCACAAAAAGACAAGAACATCAGATTTATACACCCGAATTCAAAGCATTAGACGTACAAGTAAAACGAAGCATACGCAAAGATATCCGAAATTATAACACGCGACTAGTGCATACTGCTTTAACTAAGAACCGTTCCCTCAAAATAGCCATGCAGGGTATCGATAAAGGTAGATCTACAATAACATCCCTCAAAGACACCAACGGAATAAAACAAGGCGATAGAACAACTGTTTTACAAATTTGCACAAAATTTTATGAAACCCTTTATTCAGATATTAATCTTCACACACGAACTGATTTTAATGAACCCTACAATTGTTCCGAAGATATTGCTCCTATAACTAACATGGAAGTACATAAAGCCTTAACTACCATGAAATATAACAAATGCCCCGGCGAAGACGGGATATCAACAGAAGCGTTAAAGATAGGTGAAAAAGCACTTAATCATCACATAACAAACCTATTCAATAGTATTTTACAAACTGGTATATTCCCTAATAAATTTTGCCACTCGAAAATAATATTACTTCATAAAAAAGGAGATAAAACAAATATTGAAAACTACCGACCAATCAGTTTAATATCCCATCTTTACAAAACTTTTATAAAAATCATCGAAAATCGCATATCTAAAAAATTAGATGAACATCAACCCCCTGAACAGGCAGGATTTCGTAGAGGTCTTTCAACCACAGACCACCTTCATTCCCTAAATCAACTCATAGAAAAGCACACAGAATTTAATCTTCCATTATACTTAGCATTTATTGATTACTCCAAAGCATTCGATAGTCTTTCACACTCATCCATATTTGAATCGCTTAAATCCCAACATATAGAGTCTACATACATACATCTTTTAAAAAATATTTACAATAATAGTACAGCCACCATACACATCCATTCATCCGGTACATCTTTTCCAATACAAAAAGGAGTCAAACAAGGCGATCCTCTCTCTCCTAAGCTTTTTACATCCACACTTGAGGAAATTTTTAAGAAGTTACCGGAAAGCTGGAAAACAAGAGGAATTGTCCTCGGCGATAAGCGTTTGACTAACCTTCGCTTCGCCGATGATATCGTCCTCTTTTCATCTTCGGCATCTGAGCTGGGTCTCATGCTACAAGACCTGCATACGGCAAGCTTCGGGGTAGGACTTAAGATGAATATGTCTAAAACCAAATTAATGACGAATAGCACTAAGCGTCGCCTTTGTGTTGGGGGTGTGGAGATTGCATATGTCGATGAGTACGTTTATCTTGGCCAAATAGTCTCCTTCCAGGCGAGACAAGACAAAGAAATCACACGACGTACTGAAAACGCCTGGAAGAGCTATTGGTCAATGAAAGATCTAATGAAAGGACCATTACCAATTTCCTTAAAGCGTAAACTCATGGACATGTGTGTTCTCCCCACCCTCACATACGGTGCACAAACTTGGTCTCTCACCAAACGTCAAAAGTCCGCCCTCGGAGTTTGCCAAAGAGCTATGGAGCGCAGTATCCTGGGAGTGAAACTCACGGACAGGGTAAAAAACACAACACTGCGCTCCAGAACTCAAATAGCAGACGTAGCTCAGAAAGCCGCCAGTCTCAAATGGAACTGGGCCGGACACGTGAGCCGCATGTCGGAAGAACGGTGGGCCTGGGCTACCACGCAGTGGAGCCCACCAAACCGAAAACGACGTCGCGGCCGGCCCAGAATGCGATGGAGAGATGAGCTTGACTCATATTTACCGGATTGGACCCGAATCGCAATAGACAGGGATGAGTGGAGGGAGAGAAGGGAGGCCTTTGCCCTGCAGTGGGACAATATAGGCTAAGTAAAAAAAAAATTAAAAAAAAAAAAAAAAAAAAAAAATATCAAGTTCTTATATCAATAACATGTTAAATGAATTTACATAGTCGTATTTTGCAGTTGATGGGCGTTTACAACGCAGCGCAGCGGTGAGAAGAAAATAGCGACTCTAGTCTCTTAAAAAAAAGTACGAGTTAATGTTGATAAAATCAATTAATAAGTTCTATTTTATTTCATCTACTTGAAATAATGTTTTAAAAAATATTTATGTTTATCAAAAAATATTACTATAATTTAGAATTAAAGTGCCTCTAAATAAAAAAAACTAAGTACTATTTTTGTGTTATAATTTGGTTAAATACCCATAAAATGCGTTTTTTATATATATAGGCTGGTTACCGACGGCTACCGATTCTAATCGGCTTATTTTAACATAAGGAATAGTAATTGTGGCAAGTTTTAATCTTCTGCATGAAATAGTAAGTTTTTTACTAACAACCCTTACCATGGCGGTAAAAAGAAAATTGCGGCCCGGGACAGCAAAAGATTTTTTTATGCGGTTTGTTATTAAGAAAAGTAATATAAAATTATATATTTTTTAATCTACATAAAATAGACTTTATTATCATATTTTTTGTTTATTAAAAAAACTAGTATTTTTGAATTTACAGTAATTTGAATAATAAAAACTAAGTTACGTAATCCTAATTTTTAATTTTTTTGTGAAACAAATCATCACAAATGTCATTTTTTATACTAGAAATGAAATCTACGTCCTCGATTTATCCGAAATTGATACCAAACTTGACATATTAGCTATGCGTGGTCTTCCAGAATTTTTAAAACAAAGCCGGGTAGAGCGCACCTTCCACCCCCCCTCCCCGCTACCAGAGGGCCCCTTCCATTAGGCTACCGATCGAAATCAGCTTATTTTGACATAAGGAATCAATGTGCCAAGTTTCATGCTTCTGCAAGAAAAAAACAGGTTTTGCACTAAAGTCCCCCACTATTTGGGGCGCATTGCTATTTTAGTAATGGGGCACAATGGTACAGTCCACTAGTTTAACATTTTAATAAAGTAGGCACGGTCGACTATTTTCAGTGGCCAATATACCAATCTACGTCAATCAGTACAAACACAACCGTCTGACGTCGGCAGTTGTTTCGAACACCAATATTTACGTACTAAGCCGTCAGTGTACTGAACGAATACAATCATTGGTTCCGATCAAAAAATGTATTGGCGCAAAGCTCTCCACTATTAACCAGTTGGGATACTCCGGACGAATGTTTTGATACTTTGAATTTTAATACAAGGATTTAAAAAAAGAGTACCTAAATCAAATTCAAACAAGAACATTTATTCGCTAGAATATATATACACAAAATAATCATATACAAAAGTTCTTTAAATTATACAATTGAAATTTACCAAAAAACTTTTTAAAAACAAGCTTTTATTATTATTACTATCTAGCACCAAAAAACTTGTCAAGACGAATCAAATGACCAAACTCGATGGGGTTACGTCGTTTGATTACGGAGTTCCTATGTGGCTACCTTCCTGCTTCATCATCAAATCAGCTCCATGTTATAATAATATTGCATTGTCTTCCGATTTACACATGCACGCAAAGTTTCAGCTCAATTGGAAACTGGAAAGTAGGTCAAATTTAACTTGCAAGATTTGATTACAGACAGACAGACAGACAAGAGACAGGTGAAAGTAAATAAAAGCTTGTAAAAATATAATATCTCAGTGTGACATTCATTCAATTTTAAATTTCAAAACGCTACGCTGTGCCTGATCATTTGATAGGCCACTAATTATAATTATTGTTTACTTACTTATTATTTAATTATAAAAAAAACCTTATTACAAGAAAAACTTATTGTCGATATTGTGTAAAAAGACGAGTTTATAAAAACAAGCAAGTCGTTATAATATCAGCCATACCTACGTATTATAGACGCACTACCACTCAATATTCAAATGAAATTACAAATCAAAATCACACAATATAATTAAATTAATTAACATGTACAAAAATCAACTAGACAATCAAAACAACAAAAAACAACGTCGAATCGCCAATTAAAACACATAATTGCACGTCAAAAAATACCTTTGCATATTACGACACAAAAAACGAAGAAAAAATTCAAAAATTAAACTATCAAAACATGTTGGACGACTCTAAATAGCATTGTAGGAATACCATCTCGACTTGGGTGGTCTGAAAGTCTCATTTGCTGTCTTGCTCACACTCCATACAAATTTATACCTGTCCCTGTCGTGTGAGATTCGATGGTCAAAGATTAGTTAGTAGATGTGATTTAGGCGATTTTTGATGGGTCGATAAGAAATGATTATGACATTGTATGAATAACGAGTTGTATGTATTGACCGGCCGTCGCCTGTGACTGAATTTTATGCTTGATGTGAACTTAGATGACATTTAGAGGTTGTATTTTTTGGTGCATCTCAGACAAGCAATAATAACTAGCGCAAACTACAGTTGACGCCTCTACGCATTGCACAAAAATCCGCCTGCGTTTACTTTTTAAATTATGGCGGATAATGCGACCCGCTCTAGTGTGCGTTGGTACATAATTATAACTTGTATATTGTAATTTTAATTAGTAGCTTTTTATGTTAATTGCTGATTATATTTTACTGTAATTTATAATAATATACTTAAATTATGAAATAAATAAATAATAAGTTATAAACTGTACGAAAGAGATGCAGGTGGATTTTTGTTGTGTTGCGTTGCGCATTTATTTGGGCTTTATATTCGTAAGGTTGCGCATATTTGCGCAAATATTGCACTTGTATAGGTATATCCACATCCCTATTCTGCGTAGCTCTGAGACATTAGTAGAGAAAATTATTAATTTGTTCTATCCTTTACTTTATAGTTTTTATAATAATGAGCTGAAAAGTCTTAATATAATATTATGACTCTTGAGTATGAAACTTTGCATTGGTGCACCTATAATCTTTACATCACTGAAATCCTTAGTAGGATAGGACTGTACTGAATATGAACAGCGTTTTCTCTTACCATCAGGAGAGCGTCTTGCTCGTCTTCTTACCTTGCATATAAAGCTTGTTATCCACCTATGTTTCATTTCCCCCTCTGTGCAATATTCTTTGCCAATTTCACCAGCATTTCGCGACAATCGCCAAATAACATACAACCACTCCTGCACTTGTGACCTCTACGCGTCCCGCTCTAATTTGGATCGAAAGTGTTCCCGTCCCGCTCTAATCGGATGTTCTTATGCAATTATGCAGTTTAGAGGAATTTTTAGAGCGTTAAAGTGAATTAAATTGCATGATTCGTGCATGATGGCATCCTCATTAATCCTAATACCTGTTACATTAAAATTGTAGGGTTTTGGTGTGTTTGTTACATTTTCTCGTGAAAACTTGAATGGGAATAATCCTCTAAAAATATGTTTGCTAACAGATTATACTAATGTACTCGCGCGCGCTTCGTAGCGCCTAACATAAAATGATCTGTGTTTCTCCACTATATTATGTGTATTTTATACATTTGAACCTTCTTCTTGAATTACTCTATTTAAAAAAACCGCATACAAATCCGTTGTGTAGTTTTAAAGATTTAAGAACATAATATAGAAATAGGGACAGACAGAGAACGCGACTTTGTTTTATAAATTATAATACTAGCTTCTAGCTGTGTCCAGAGGTTTTATTCGCTGTACTGTAGCCAATGTGTTATTTCAAGGTCTAAGCTATCTCTATACCAAATTTCAGCCCAATCGGTCCAACCGTTTAGGTGTGAAGAAGTAACAAACATACATTTTTTTTAATGTAATAGGTGACAAACAAACAGACGGCCCACCTGATGGTGAGTGGCTACCGTCGCCTATGGATACCTGCAATACCAGGGGTACCGCTGGTATTGCATCCATACATTTTTAACCCCCGACGCAAAAACGACGGGGTGTTATAAGTTTGACGTGTCTGTCTGTCTATCTGTCGGTCTGTCTGTCTGTCTGTCTGTCTGTCTGTCTGTCTGTCTGTCTGTCTGTCTGTGTGTCTGTCTGTGGCATCGTAGCTCCCGAACGGACGAACGGATTTTGATTTAGTTTTTTTTGTTTGAAAGTAGAGTAAGTCGAGAGTGTTCTTAGCTATGTTTGGTGAAAATCGGTCCAAGATGGCCGCCGCTACAAAATGGCGGATTACTTTTTTCTTCAACGACCCCCTCAATATGGGTATCAAATTAAAGGTCTTAACTAGTAGAATACAACCCACTAAATAAAATTTAAAATCCAAGATGGCCGCCACCTCAAAATGGTGAATTACGTATTGCGTTGGGGGTTTTTAAAATTTTTAATTTAATTCACTTGTTTTGTTACGAACTTGTCTTGTCTTTAAAAAAATCTGGTTCATCCATCCATTCAGTCCATTAAAAAGACATCTAATGATTTGGTCAGAGTCAGCCAATGATTGTCCAGACACACCTGTCAACTGTCAAATCGCCACGCCTCAGCTGTCAGTGTCAGCTGTCAAACTGTCAGTGAGCTGTCAAACGCAGTCACAACATGATGTTGTATCAGTCTAATTGATCTAACCTGCGATACTATCGAATTATACTTATATTATAAACGTGAAAGTTAAGAATGTATGTTTGTTACTTTTTCACGCCTAAACGGGTGGACCGATTGAGCTGAAATTTGGTATACCTAGAGATAGTTTAGGCTCTAGAATAACATAGATACAGGCTACAGTTCCTACAGCCGGTAACACCGCAGGGTGTAGCTAGCTATATATAAAATGTTTAATGTATATCTTTTTATTCATTAGGACAAGGCGGGAACCCTAACAGTTGCCGCGGATGAGTGCTTCGGCGTACCCGCTGCCCCGGCATTATGGCGTCCCGCAGGAACACCCCCAGTTTTTTTAGTGGGTATCCCCGCCGCTCCCATCTTTGGCGGGGGAGTCCCCCGCGTCCCTGGTGTGGGGTGATGATGCGTAACGCATTTTTCCTGGATCAAAAAAAAGGGGTACCCCAACAGTGCCAGTTATTCTACCGTCTGAGCAGTGATTTGCAAACATTACTGTGCACAAGTAGGAGGGCACTGTAGCTAGTGAAATTACTGTAGAGTCATAACATCTCATGACTCTTGAGTCTCGAGTAAGAAGTGTTGGCGCAGTGAGTGCACCTGGAATTTTGTCATTGTGAAATCCTGGGTAGCACTGTACTGATTATGAGCAGCGTTATCTCTTACCATCAGGAGAGCGTCTTGCTCGCCTTTTTACTTCTTTGTATTAAAAAAATCATTATACTGCCTTTGACAATGATCTCGTTATGTTAAGAAAGAAAGAAAGAAAAAAGTTTTATTTACGACAAATTACAGAATTAAGGTACATAAAACAAAATAAGTATATAACATGTTAAGCGACGATGCGGCCGTAGATGGTAGCAGACTAAACCTAGAAGGCGGGATAAATCCCTCCCTGACTTCACTGAACATAATTTACAAATTAATATAGTATTCAAGTATCAAAAAAATAATTCCGACTATAAAAATGTTAATATCTGTCATTTTCCGCAAATGGCCAAATTTTCGCAAGCAATTGTTTTAAAAAAATAAAAAAGTGTCAAATACAAATTTAATGGTTTGTTCACACGGTGGTACAGTGTTGATATACAGTGCGGGGCCACCCAACGCGAGTTGTCGGTGATAGATAGCGGAGCGCTGATTGGATGATGAGATAGGGTTGCCACACAAATAAAATAAAAACTTTTTTAGAATAGAATAGAAAACTCTTTATTGTTCACTCAAATACAACAATATAAACTAATACTATTAACGCGGATAGGTTTTAACCGATTATAATTTACTAGCTTGTGCTCGCGACTTTGTTCGCGTGGCTCCTAACTCCTTTCTTAACGGAGGTCTACATCATTAAAACTATCAACATTCCAAATTTCAAACGAATCCGTCCAGTGGTTTGAGCTGTGCGTTGATAGATCAGTCAGTCAATCAGTCACTCTTTCCTTTTATATATTTAGATTAGCGACATAATTTAAATATTTTCTTCTTAGAATATTGTTGTCTCGGAACCGCCAAACAGTGACTTTAGTTTAACAACGTCCACGATGTAGATGACAAAAATATACGAGTATGCCTTCTTTATGTTTATTACTGACTCAAATGACAGTGAAATTTGTAATGGAAACAGTTTATCATCTTTCAATAATTATAATTGGACACTTTTCAAATACATATTCTGACGAATGTATTATGTAATAAAATAATATAAATTAAAGTAATATTATAATAATGGATATATAATATTAATGTGCTTCTTGTGCCTTTTAATTTCAAAAAGATACGCTTTAGGCATCCTCAAATCTGTGAACATAAAAATATTTCTGAAAATTATGACCTTTTCTTGTTTTGTAGTCAGTTTAAAATAAATAGGTATATCAGATACTAGCTTATGCTCGCGGCTTTGCCCGCATAGCAAAATCCTTTCTTATCAGAGGTCTACGTCATAAAACCTATCTATGTTCCAAATTTCAACCTAATCCGTCCAGTGTTTTAGGCTGTGCGTTGATAGATCAGTCAGTCACTCTTTCCTTTTATATATTTAGATTATACTAGCTTACCCGGCAAACGTTGTTTTGCCATATAAATTATTTCCTAGTAATTTCTAGTGTAGACAAAAAATAGCTTACTTATTGGAAGTATGTATGTTAGAATGTGTATATTGTATGTATGTAAGAATGTGGTATATGCGTGAAATAAGCATTATTTTATGGAAAAATGTAAAAAATTAAATTTTATGAAAACATTGTCTCTTATAATTTTTTCATACAACCAATATTTCCATTGACATTTCAAAATAAAGATTCATAATGATTGATTTTTTGGAAACTATGAAAATCTTAATTGTTCAATTACATTTTTTAAATAAAATTAAATTAAAATTACATTTTTATAAGATCAACAACATTTTCGATATAAATAAAAAAAAGTATACTTACAACACAAAATCCGTTGTTATTGGAAGCTCGTGTCACGTGTTGAGTACTTTTGAGGTTATAAAATCACTTGATTAATAACTAATCGTGCAAAATACACTCAAAATTGATAATTTAATTATTATTGATAAAATAGGAATGATTAAAAGTTAATATGAGAGTTACACTGAGATAGCAAAATAATAATTGTCAACGTTACTACTACACTTGATGCATAAACAATAATGATAGCCGACAACTGTGTAGGGAGTGAGAAAGAAAGGAGACCGGCTTCGTTCTCATCCCTACTCCGTGCTGTTTACTGGGTCAGAAGTGACACCTGTAGACATCTGGCGGGGATAACTAATTAAATGACGATTGATCAGTTTTCGGCCGGAGAGGAAAAATGATTAAATTACTAAAATGGCTATTAAAAAATAAGGGTTGATCGTAGAAGGGTGAAAATTGATGATTGTATGTATTTTTGTATGTTGTATCATAAAAAAATAGAAATTAAAAATTATGTCTAAAAAATAAAAAAATAAAAATTAGGGGTGGACTACCCCTAACATTTAGGGGGATGAAAAATAGATGTTGGCCGATTCTCATAGATACCGGATAAGCACAAAAAATTTCATCAAAATCGGTCAAGCCGTTACGGAGGAGTATGGCATTTTATATATTAGATTAGATAAATTAAACTATTTTTTTAAAACTAACTTTTTACGTTCCGTTGTAGCCTTTTAAAATAATTTTACCGTGACAGCCCTACGCGCTGATTGGCCGGCGCTTCGCACATTCTATTTTTGAAATAGCCGTCTTACATTACCATTCGATTACGAATTACGAGCAAAACTTAATTACTGATTTAACAAACTTTTTATAGCTTTTTTTTTGGGTTTATACACCAACATTTTGACTTTATGCAGGAAGAAGAAAGAGTTATGTGGTGCGGATGTAATTCTGGATCACCAAGTTCGAATCCCAGCCTCGCCGACTATAATTGTGTACCACTTTTTTAACTACTTGACTAACACCGGCGCTCGAGTATGGGATAGACTGAAAACCAGTGCTGCGCAGTGGTTTCTCCCTGTGCCGCACAAAGCTGAGTCTATCCCATTTGACAATTGAATTGTTCAAATTTGTATACTTTTTTCGTGTGTATCTTTTCTGTTTTTAACCCCCGACGCAAAAACGACGGGGTGTTATAAGTTTGACGTGTCTGTCTGTCTGTCTGTCTGTCTGTCCGTCTGTCTGTCTGTCTGTCTGTCTGCCTGTGTGTGTGTGTGTGTATGTGTCTGTCTGTGGCATCGTAGCTCCCAAACGGATGAACGGATTTTGATTTAGTTTTTTTTGTTTGAAAGTAGAGTAAGTCGAGAGTGTTCTTAGCCATGTTTGGTGGAAATCTGTCCAAGATGGCCGCCGCTACAAAATGGCGGATTATTTTTTTCTTCCACGACCCCCTCAATATGGGTATCAAATGAAAGGGCTTAACGAGTAGAATACAGCTCACTATATAAAATTTAAAATCCAAGATGGCCGCCATCAAAAAAAAGGTGAATTACGTATTGCGTTGGGGGTTTTTTAAATTTTTAATTTAATTCACTTGTTTACTGTTAATATATTAATTTTATTTTATATAATATTTTTTATGTGCGTTTTTCCACTTGCTATACTGGTGGTAGGCTTCGGCCGTGGCTAGTTACCACCCACTGGAACAAACCATGTCGCCAAGCGGTCATAGTGACCGTCCAGCATGATGTTCAGTGAAGCCAGGGATTAATCCCGCCTTCTAGGTTTAATATGCTACCTTCTACTTGCGCATCGTAATCACGCGAGATCGTGTTCAAAGATTGAGATTAAGAAAAACTCAAAGATTAACAAGTGGATTATTAAAAAAATGTTGGACATGTATTTTTTTCTTTGTATATTTGATAAAAAATTCAATTATTTACACTGGATAGTGACGTCACTAGCGCGTCCCCATCCATAAACATATAAACGTTATAATTTTTTTTTAATTATTTATTCTTAAACCTTAACAATATGTGTTTTATAATTATTTTTAACATTTAAATAATTACAGACTTATTCTCTCCAGTTACACCTGTAACCGAAATTCATCATTTTTCATTTAAGTTTTTAATTTTTTTTTCATTGTTTACCTAAATTCGTAGAAATACGAAAGAAATTAAGTTAGTCCTAGCGTTGTGCTGAATAATAAAATAAAAGAAGTGAAATTTTAAAAATACTTTTTAAAAACAAGCTTTTATTATAATTATTGTCTTGTATCATAAAGTACTCGTCAAGACGAATCAAATGAGCCCAAACTCCAAAAACCCCAAACCCCAAAATCGATGGGGTTGCGTCGTTTAATTGAAGAAAGAAAGAAAGAAAGAAAGAAAGAAAGAAAGAAAGAAAGAAAGAAAGAAAGAAAATAAATTTATTGCCAAATTTTACATAGTCAACAAAAATGGTTTAAATTAAAAGAGAAAAAAAAAAAAACAATTTGGCAATAGGGGCAGCCTCAGCGTGTAACTACGTTAACCCAGAGTTAGCGTAGTTGCTGGTTTTCAGGCTGCCCCTTTGCTCGAACTAAGATGGCACGTCGAGAGGTTTGTCATAGCGAGGTTTGTAATTACCGAGTTCCTATGGCCACCTTCCAGCTCCATCATCAGATCAGCTCGATGTCATAAAAATATTGCATTGTCATCCGATTTACACACGCATGCAAATTTTCAACTCAATTGGAAACCGGGAAGTGGGTCAAATTAAACTTGCAAGATTTGATTACAGACAGACAGACAGACAGACAGACAACAGACAGGTGAAAGTAATATAAAGCTTGTAAAAAAGACGTGTGGCACTCGGAGACTGCCGCGGTAAAGCTATTGCATAGCATTTTTTATCAACTTATGTATTAATTCAAGTTACACTTTGAGCGTGGTGACCGATAAAAAACAAAAGAGAGATGGAAAAACTAAGAAGTATCACCGCTGTGCCGGTCGGAGTGGGGGGTGTTAGGTTTTTTTCGTTACGAAATTTCTGGATTCGGTCCCCACGCTCAAGGCCCGCGATAGAAGCTATGCAATAGCTTAATAATAAATAATAACAATTTTTAAACTTTCTTACATTGAACATACTTTTCTTTTCAGCGGGTAAAACCACACGCCGCAGCTAGTTAAAACAACTTTGATGTATTTTATACGTAATTTTGTGGCCTCATGTAAAACTGCGGTTAATTTATAGATTTTGAAATGTTTAGAATAATGTTATTTGAATTTACTTTCGCTCGTAAAAGTTGCCTGTATTTGTAAGTGTGACCACATTGAGTGATACACTGTATTCTTTCTGGTTTGTACACACGGGGATACTTTTTTGTCGGTTTAAAAAATGAAATGATTAAATTTATTGACAGATACTTATAATTAAATTAAATTAAATTAAATTGTCATTTATTTCAGTCATACAACCATAAATCTAATCTTACATTTTTCACTTAGATATTTATAATAATTAATTAAATATAAATGTGCAATAATAAATTCAAACACAAATGAGTAATAATAAATTAAAAATAAAAATTGATAATACTAATAATATAGGCCTCATAAACAAAAAAAATGTTCATAAAATACTTTAAATTTAAGCGATCTGAACTCGTGTTAATTTTATTAATTGCGACTTATCGCGTAATTTTAATTATAACTACAACAATAAAAACGGCACAACTCACGTCTAATACTGCCGAGAATATCTCGACCACGGTTTCGGACAATTACGATGTCCTTCATCAGGAGTTCACGCCTGCACTAACCGACGCTCACTGGCGAGCGCCCGCGCCGCTGTTTTTATTGTTGTAGTTATGGAGAACACTCGCGATAGTTTTAAAAATCGTATAATTTTAATTATGTTAATTTTACATAAACATTATTATAAAACCAACCTCGACGTTTCGGATCTGTTGCAAGATGCGTGGTCACGAGAAAACTGCGAGAAAATTACGCGATAAGAAGTAGGTATGGTACTGACAACTTTTTTGTTCAAATTCTATATTCTGGCTATTATAAGTAATGGTTTTCTATTTTTCAGCTGATGCTTATAAAAATAGTCAAATTTTGTCTCTGTTGGGCACTTTTGTTTTAAGTTTAATGCTGTTAAAATCAATCAGTCAATTATAAATTTGCTAATTTTTTAATACTCCCGGAAAAGTTTCCAGGTAACCTCGATTTTTTCGACTAAATTACTGGACCAAATTCCGCCAAATTCCTAGATAATAGGGTAAGTAGTCAAAGCATCTTAATATAGTGGAGTCACTAAGCGACAAAAATGGGTCAAACCTGTTTTTTTCATGCAGAAGCATGAAACTTGGCACATTGATTTCTAATGTAAAAATAGGCTGATTTCGATCGGTAGCCCTCGGTAGCACCCCCTCTGGCAGCGAGGAGGGGGGTTGGAAGAGGCGCTCCACCCGGCTTCATTTTAAAAATTCTGGGAGACCACACATAGCTAATAGGTCAAGTTTGGTATCAATTTCGGATAAATCGAGGACGTAGATTTCATTTCTGGAATAAAAAAATGACATTTGTGATGATTTGTTTAACAAAAAAATTAAAAATTAGAATTACGTAACTTCGTTTTTATTGTTCAAATTACTGTAAATTCAAAAATACTAGTTTTTTTAATAAACAAAAAATATTTTAATAAAGTCTAGTTTATGTAGATTAAAAAATATATAATTTTATATTACTTTTCTTAATAACAAACCGCATAAAAAAATCTTTTGCTGTCCCGGGCCGCAATTTTCTTTTAACCGCCATGAAAAGGGTTGTTAGTAAAAAACTTACTATTTCATGCTGAAGTTTAAAACTTGCCACAATTACAATTCCTTACGTTAAAATAAGCCGTTTAGAATCAGTAGCCGTCGGTAACCAGCCTTCTGACACCGGGGAGGGGGGGTGAAAGGGGCGCACCACCCAGCTTCACTTAAAAAAATCTGGAAGACCACGTATAGCTAATACGTCATGTTTGGTATCGATTTCGAATAAATCAAGAACGTAGATTTCATTTCTGATAATAAAAAACGCATTTTATGGGTTTTTAACCAAATTAAAACACAAAATTAGTTCTAAGTTTTATTTATTTAGAGGCACTTTAATTCTAAATTATAGTAATATTTTGTGATAAACATAAATATTTTTTAAAAGTTTATTTCAAGTAGATTAAATAAAATAGAACTTTTATATTATTTTTATAAACATTTACTCGTACAATTTTTTTTAAGACACTAGAGTCGCTATTTTCTTCTCACCACTGCGCTGCGTTGTAAACCCCCATAAACTGCAAAATACGACTATGTACATTCATTTGACATGTTATTGATATAAGAACTTGATATTGTCAAACATAAAATTCAGAAAAATCCTATGGCACATCACAATTTACTCTCCCTGAGACAAACTTTTAAAAAATAAGCCCGAAAGTCGTATCTCTTTAATAATAAATGGCTAACCAAAGTTATGCATCTATTTTTCAATTAAATGTAATGTGGCAAAATTATAAATACTACTGGCACCTACCTACAGCTTATTTATATCGTTATATTGTTTTCCAAGTCGGATGCTCCATATATAATATAATAATAATATAGTTCAAAACATTTTATGACGAATTATGATAAGCCTTGCATTTATTTATTTAATCAGTCCCATGCACAATATTCTGACAACTGAAAGGTTTTCAGACAAAGGAATGGTCTGCTTCTTGCTTCCTAAACCAAAAGAGAGGATGGGTTAGACTTAACCAAGAAATTATGCCTAGCCTCTCTCAAACAAAGTTCTTGTAAAATGCGTGTAACAAATGCTGGTATACAGACATATCATGGAAGTAGAAGTATATTTTCCAAATAGTGTTTTTTTTTTGTGATAAGGTGTTTCCTACATAGTTATTGATTGTCGAGTAGTAATTACTGCTTGATCTGCAGTTTCATTGACCGCAAAACATCATATCAAAACCATATAGGTAGAGTTAAGTTTGTGTGCGGTACTTTTATGCTAGTCGAAGGATACGAGTCTTGCTATTTTCCAGCCTCCTGCTTGGTTTTAGAAGCAATAAGCAAACAAAGGGACACCTTATTCATCTAACACCGTTTTGGTGGCAAGTATATTATCCACGAAACTGATTTAATTTATAAATAAAGTGCGGATTGCTGAGATTGATGCAAAACTGCATGAAGACGGTCTTAATATGTAATGAGCTATAATAACAATATTATCTTTGGAAGAATCAGTCTTGGAATGTAACATACTGATATAAAAAAGCTTTAAGCCTGGAGTATTTATAATTTTGCTAGATTACATTTTGTTGAAACAGTTTGATTCATAACAATGTTTAGCAGTTTCCGTTCCGCGATTTGATCGCGTTTTATCGCACCTATTTTTTAAAAGTTTGTCTCAGGGAGAGTAAATTATGATGTGCCATAGGATTTTTCTGAATTTTATGTTTGACAATATCAAGTTCTTATATCAATAACATGTTAAATGAATGTACATAGTCGTATTTTACAGTTAATGGGGGTTTACAACGCAGCGCAGCGGTGAGAAGAAAATAGTGACTCTTAGTATCTTAAAAAAAATGTACGAGTTAATTTTAATAAAACTCATTAAAATGTTCTATTTTATTTAATCTACTTGAAATAAACTTTTAAAAAATATTTATGTTTATCACAAAATATTACTATAATTTAGAATTAAAGTGCCTCTAAATAAAAAAACTAAGTATTATTTTTGTGTAATAATTTGGTTAAAACCCAATAAAATGCGTTTTTTTAATATCAGAAATGAAATCTACGTCTTTGATTTATTCGAAATCGATACCAAACTTGACGTATTAGCTATACGTGGTCTTCCAGATTTTTTTAAGTGAAGCTGGGTGGTGCGCCCCTTTCACCCCCCCTCCCCGCTGTCAGAAGGCTGGTTACCGACGGCTACTGATTCTAAACGGCTTATTTTAACGTAAGGAATTGTAATTGTGGCAAGTTTTAAACTTCAGCATGAAATAGTAAGTTTTTTACAAACAACCCTTTTCATGGCGGTTAAAAGAAAATTGCGGCCCGGGCCAGCAAAAGATTTTTTTATGCGGTTTGTTATTAAGAAAAGTAATATAAAATTATATATTTTTTAATCTACATAAACTAGACTTTATTAAAATATTTTTTGTTTATTAAAAAAACTAGTATTTTTGAATTTACAGTAATTTGAACAATAAAAACGAAGTTACGTAATTCTAGTTTTTATTTTTTTTGTTAAACAAATCATCACAAATGTCAATTTTTTATTCTAGAAATGAAATCTACGTCCTCGATTTATCCGAAATTGATACCAAACTTGACCTATTAGCTATGTGTGGTCTCCCAGAATTTTTAAAATGAAGCCGGGTGGAGCGCCCCTTCCAACCCCCCTCCTCGCTACCAGAGGGCCCCTTCCATTAGGCTACCGATCGAAATCAGCTTATTTTGACATAAGGAATCAATGTGCCAAGTTTCATGCTTCTGCAAGAAAAAAACAGGTTTTGCACTAAAGTCCCCCACTAATATTAGCATTTTTTATAATGCTGTCTAAAATAATTCAATTTCTTTATCTTATTTACATATATTATTAATATAGTTTCATTATTTTTAGACTTTCATGTTGAAATGAAAGAAATTATTTTAAAAATTTAAACAAATGACCAAAAATTTTCAAAACACTGTACGATTTAAAAGTCGCCATCAAGTTGCTCGTGTGTACGCCCCACACTCGGCCTCAAGCCTTCATCGTGGGTGGTCCCACATTTTTACTCTCCGTCAAAAGGTCATTCACCCCGATTATCTGTACCGTCACACTTGACTAATTTTTTTTTTACCTTGTTAATTCGATGCGGTTTTGAAAATAGGTTTTATTTTAATTTTTAATGAGTTGTTTTGACTGATTGGGTTGACGTTTGTGGCTAGATGATGAGTTTATTTATTTTATTGGATGGCTTCTTAACTGACTTGAAAATGGAAGGTTATCATGTCGTTAAGTATGTCTTACTTATACATACGTAAATATGGATGTATAAGATTTCCACCGGAGAGTTTTACTGGGGGTAGACTTCCTTTGCAGGAGGTCGACTAGGTGGGTACCCCAACAGTGCCAGTTATTCTACCGCTTGAGCTGTGATGTGCAAACATTACTGCTTCGGTAGGAGGGCACTGTAGCTAGTGAAATTACTGGGCTGAAGAGTCTTAACATCTTATGACTCTCAAGTAAGAAGTGTTCGCGCGGTGCACCAAGAATTTTACCTTTGTAAAATCCTGGGTAGCACTGTACTAATTATGGGCAGCGTTATCTCTTACCATCAGGAGAGCGTCTTGTTCGTCTTCTTAATTTGATGTATAAAAAAATGAGAGTTCACAGATGTGTGGATGTTATCTGTCTACAAAGAAAGACTGAATCGATTGAGCTGAAATTTCGTGTGTAGATAAATTACATTAAGCTTAACAGTGCATATTTTTGTAATAGTTTGTAGAATTTACTTTTTTTTTAGACCGTGCTTTAGAAAATAATATATTTTTAAAAGTATTCCCAGTTTGATACATCAAAAAATTTGTTGAGTCGTCATATTCTGCGACTAAAAGTTTTACGCAAAGTCAAGGCCCTTAATTAGTCGATTAGTAAGTCACATCGTCTTTTTAACTAGAAACAAGTGAAATTAAAAAAATATATGAAAAATCAAGCTTATATTATTATTATTACCATCTAGCACCAAAGTACTCGTCTAGACGAATCAAATGAGCCCTAACTCAATGCGATTGCGTCGTTTAATTACGGAGTACCTATGGTCATCTTCCAGCTCCATCATCAGATAGGCTCGATGTCATAATATGGCATTGTCATCCGATTTTATACATGCATACAAAACTTCAGTTCAATCGGAAACAGAAGTGTACCAAAATAAACTTGCAAGATTTGATTATAAACAGACAGACAACAGACAGGTGAAAGTAAAGTCTTACCAGGGGTAGACTTCCTTTGCAGGAGGTCGTCTAGGTGGGTACCCCAACAGTGCCAGTTATTCTACCGCCTGAGCAGTGATGTGCAAACATTACTGTGCTCCGGTAGGAGGGCACTGTAGCTAGTGTAATTACTGGGCTAAAGAGTCTTAACATCTTATGACTCTTGAGTAAGAAGCGTTGGTGCAGTGCTCCTAGATTTTCACATAATTGTGAAATCCTAGGTAACACTGTACTGATTATGGGCAGCCGTTATCTCTTAACATCAGGAGAGCGTCTTGCTCGTCTTCTACTTCATCACATAAAAAAAAAAAAGTGTTGCCACTCAATAAAAAGTAAATCGATACAGCAATAAAACGTGGTGTAAAAATAGCTGAGTATTGCCACTCTCGGCGAAGAATTTGACGCCACCCCTTGTCAAGACGGCATTGCGGGTTTACATGGAGGCATAGCTTTAAGGGTAGAAACCAATGATATTTTATAGTAAAATATCATTGGGTAAGAAACCAAGAAACTTTTAGGTGAAATTTATTTTTAATTTTATTTTGTTGAATAAATTTTAAAATAAAATCGTTTTAATTAAGTGGTAATACGTAAAAGGCAATAAGGCGGTGATACGATTCTCATAAGAAATTAAATTCGCGCTTACTTTCTTATATAAAATATCCTGTAACTGGTCTATGTATTCAGATAAGTATTGCACATCACCGTCTATTATTGTATTTATAGTCCTCTTCCATTCCCAGG
This sequence comes from Hemithea aestivaria, assembly GCA_947507615.1. Lineage (NCBI taxonomy): Eukaryota > Metazoa > Arthropoda > Insecta > Lepidoptera > Geometridae > Hemithea > Hemithea aestivaria. Next base: position 1,914,287 of record OX382351.1, on the reverse strand, counting down.
TTGTCTGTAAGAAATTGCTTAGTGCGATAACGCCGCCAATTGTTGACCAGGCATTAAGATATCTAGCTTATTAACCCATTAGAGGTCAAACGTCAAACCGCTTCTTTGTAATTATTTGGTGAGCAACAAAGTATTATTTTATTCTACTCTATTCTATTAAAGAGTGAAAATGATTTCAAATGAAGGCAAATCTCAATAAAGCTAAAAAATCTCGGTTTCGTCATCTTCTATACAACCTCGCAGAATTAAGTATGTGTATAATAAGTTAACGAGCGTCCAAGTCTTAGTAGAACATAATTGAATGGCACCTACTTTTAACTCCATTTTTTTGACCCAGGAAAATGCGTTACGGCCTTAAGTAACTAGAAAACGCAGTCCAGCTCAGCAGTGATGTGCAAACATTACTGTGCTTCGGTAGGAGGGCACTGTAGCTAGTGAAATTATTAGGCTAAAGAGTCTTTGATATCTTATGACTCCCAAGTATGAACCGTTTGCCAGAGCACCCAGAGTTTTACCTATGTAAAATCTTGGGTAGCACTGTACTAATTATGGGCAGTGTTATCTCTTGACTGGATACAAGGCTCTGCTGATTCCCTCCCATATCCCCGATGGGAACCCTCCCATCGGGGATATGGGAGGTTTATGTGGGACTCCCCGTGCAGAGCGACTGCACGATATACCCACTAAAACAACCCGGCGGCACTCCCGCATCGTCTTTGTAACAGGGAACTGGGATTCAGCAGAGCCTTGTATCCAGTATACCCATACGTAACGTATTTTTTCTAACTGCTTTGTAACCAAATAAAAAACCGGTCAAGTACGAGTAGGACTCGAGCACCGAGGGTTCCGTACAAACCTACGGGTTTCTACGGAACCCTAAGGAAAAGTGGGTATAATATTATGTACTGAAGGTTTTGATTCCCTTGCGAGTACTTGTGAGTTTGAAAATATGCGGCTAAAATTGCTGTTTCTTTTGATTGCGTTGAAATAGTGGTTTGATTTTTTTACAGCTTAAAGTTATTATAAAGCTGAGTATTTGGTATGAATTTAAATTTAATACCTGTACGCGTTCTTGAGGAAAGGGGTAGTAAAACAAAATTATTAAAAATATTTTTTTAAATGATGTAACTAAATATTTACAGTTTTCGCAATTTTTCCTGTGCCTATAATTTAAGACGTTGCTGCGTACCAAATTTCAAGATTCTGAGTTAACGGCAAGTACCCTGTAGGTTTTGATTCCCTTGAGAGTAGTCGCGAGTTAAAAAATACGGCTAAAATTACTGTTTCTTTTGAATGCGTTGAGATAGAGGTTTGATTTTATTACAGTTTAAAGGTATTATAGTCTTGAGTATTTGATATGAATTTCAATTTAATACGTTTACGCGTTCATGAGAAATAAGGTAGTAAGTATGAAATTATTAATAATATTTTTTTATATGATGTAACTAAAAATGTACAGATTTCGTAATTTTTCCTTTATTTGTGCTCTAAGGAGTTGCTTCGTGCCAATTTTCAAGATTCTAAGTTCACGGCAAGTACCCTGTAGGTTTTGATTTTTTGAGAGTAGTTGCGAGTTTAAAATTGCGACTAAAATTGCTGTTTCTTTTGAATGCGTTGACATAGAGGTTTGATTTTATTACAGTTTAAAGGTATTATAGACTTAAGTATTTGGTATGAATTTCAATTTAATACGTCTACGCGTTCATGAGAAAAGGGGTAGTAGGTATAAAATTATTCAAAATATTTTTTTCATATGATGCAAATAAAAATTTATGGTTTTCGCAATTTTTCCTTTATTTGTGCTCTAAGGAGTTACTTTGTGCCAAATTTCAAGATTCTGAGTTCACGGGAAGTGCCCCGTAGGTTTTGATTTATTTGGTAATGTCGAAAATTTGCTGAAATTTGTGACATATTCGACTATATCTTTTGATTGCGTTGGCCTAGAAGTTTGAAATTTTCACAGCTCTAAGAGGCAATGGACCTTAGTATTTCCTATAAATTTCAGTTTGTTACCTCCACGCGTTCCTGAGAAAAAGGGTCTTGACAGACAGACAGACAGACAGACGGACAACAAAGTGATCCTATAAGGGTTCCGTTTTTTCCTTTTGAGGTACGGAACCCTAAAAAAACCGTTATCTCTTACCATCAGGAAAGCGTCTTGCTCATCTTCTTACCTCTTCACATTAAAAAAATGGACTGTCTCATTAGGACAATTTTTAGTTTCCAATAATTTTATTATATTCCTAGAAAGTGAGTGTACCCTCATGTAAACCAACTATACTATAAGGAATGCGATGAGTCGTGACAGTTCAAATTAACTGTTTCCACTCCTTACACTGTTCGCATCGATTTAAGAATGTAAGGGTCAAAATATACTGTACTATTTTTAAATTCCCTTGTGCGACAAGACCGCCACGGTAACCTAGCATCTTACTATTATAAACGTGAAAGTTTGTAAGAATGGATGTTTGGATGTCAGGATGTCTGGATGTGTGTTTGTTACTCTTTCACGTCTAAAAGGCTTATTACACCTGGCTAAATTTAGAAGCCTAAATTCAGTCGCCACTGAATTAAGTCAAGTGTAATCACATTTAGTATCCTAAATTTAGAAGAAAGTATCGTTCATCCTAATTCAGATTCTGAATTTAGTGACTAAATTCAACCAAGTGTAATAAGGCTTTAAACGGGTGGACCGATTGAGCTGAAATTTGGTATAGATAACTTAGACTCTGGAATAACACATAGGCTATAGGACAGCGGGTAAAACCGCTGAGCACAGCTAGTTATATTATAAAATTTAGTTTTACGTTACTAGCTCCGCCTAGAGGTTTTGTTGTACTGTAGCCTATGTGTCTTAGCAATCTATTAAATATAATTAAGTCTAATTTAAACTGTTGTTATAGTACTAAGTATATTTAAGATACGAGTAACTATTTCCATCTAAATACTTTTATAATAGAATTAAGAACCATTGTAGATTAAGACCCATTGTAGATTAAGAACCATTGTAGATTGGAAATAAATAAATTTATTTATTTATTATTTATTTGTTATTCCAGGGTCTAAGCTAGGTCGCGAACGAGTGCTTCGGCGTACCCGCTGCCCCGGCATTATGGCGTCCCGCAGGAACACCCCCAGGTTTTATAGTGGGTATCCCCGCCTCTTCCATCTTCGGCGGGGGAGTCCCACATACCACCCCGTGCCCCCCCGGCGTAGGGTGATGATGCGTTACGCATTTTTCCTGGGTCAAAAAAAGGGGTCTAAGCTATCTCTATACCAAATTTCATATCAATTGATCCACCCGTTTAGGCGTGAAAGATCTATTTTTAAATTCAACTTTAGATGTTTAGGCGTAGAGGTTACCAACAGACATTAAATTTGTACTTATATAAATACTAGCTTATGCTCGCGGCTTTGCCCGCATAGCAAAACCCTTTCTTAGCGGTCTATGTCATAAAACCAATATATGTATGTTCCAAATTTCAACCCAATCCGTCCAGTGGTTTGGTTGTGCGTTGATAGATCAATCAATCACTCTTTCCTTTTATGTATTTAGATTAGTAGGTTTAAATAAATAATAATAACTCCGGATTCAATCTTGGTCTTCTTATTGACACACGTTTTAAAAAGTATCTCAATTGAACTAAAAACAAAAAAAAACCAATAAAAATTCACGACATTCCATCTCCCCCTAAAGTGTAAAAAACTAAATTAAAAGTACGGGAATCGAACCCGCATTCCCGATTCGCGATGCCACCGCAATTTCAATACGGATGCCTAGGGATTCAACGGAGGGTGAAAGTTACATTTGTTTTTATCAAAATTAAAACAACTGATCCAGTTTTTATTAAAGTAAGCTTGTAAAAATGGTCATAACTATGGTGTACTATTTAAAAAAAATTGCAAACAAATAAAACAAACCAACTTTTTGACACATCTTTTTAATCAGATTTTTTTATAAATCACTACTTCACAAAAATATTGACAACATTTTGAATGTTAAAAAAACCAGTGTCAACTATGTACTATTTTGATTTTCTATTGTGCCTCTATTTTTTTTCAAAAAATTGTCAATATTCCTCTTTAATACTGCTACCATTGCACAATAAATAACTTAATTTTAATTATTTACAAAAACAATTTTTAGAATTAAATAATATACAGGGTTACTGGTTATTCAATATAATTGATGCCTCTCAAATATAAAATAAAAAAGTCATTGTAATGGTGGTCGCACATCTATCCGCATCGATCGCGCCGAAAGAATTTTTGTATAGGAAATCTTCTTTCGATTCGGACGATTCGACTCCGGCAAGCGTTTCATGACATTTCATATAAAGAATTCAAAATTCGATTCGTTCGGCGCGGTCGATGCTGATGGATGTGCTTTCACCATAAATTTGCACGAATCGTTATAGTACCTAATTTACGTAAAATGCATGTATTGTAAAAAATATAAATAAATACAGATTTCGTTTAAATCGCTATATTTATATTTAAAAAAGACGCATCAAAATCTGACAGCTGACAGACAGACAGCTAGAAGCTATTTTGTTTTATACTTTGTAGTGATGATTTATCTAGAGTTTTTTTTATTTTAAGTTAGTGTCGCGTTCTACTTATAAATACAAATATGTATACCACTCATTATCACTACATACTTCTTCTTCCTGCCCTTATCCCACACTAGGTAGGGTCGGCACAACACGTTTTTCTCCTCCATTCTGCTCTATCATCCGTCATATCTTCATCCACTCATTATACATGGTATAAAATAAAGTTGCTTTCCGCGTGTCTGCCCCTATGTAATATGTATGCTTATATCTTTAAAACTACGCAACGGATTTTGATGCAATTTTTATTAATAGATAGAGTGATTCAAAAGGAAGGTTTATTTGTATAGTACATGCATACTATAGTAGAAAAAAACTGATAAATTTCTATTAAGCGCGACGAAGTGCGCGCGGGTCCACTAGTATATTATAATTATTATAAATGCATTTTAAATTTGAGGTTTAATTTAAAAATATTATTTTGATGACTTAATTGTTATATTGAGATAAAATAAATAACCCTGCATATTATAATATATTTTCAATTGAGTGGGACATTTTATTACAATTTAAAAACAAATTAAATTATTTACAAAACTAAAATCAATTTTTAATACGTAGATATACCTATTATTATTTATTAATGTCCGATTGAGTTTAACATTTTAATTACAATTTTAAACCAATATTTGAATTTTACATTTGAATTAGTTTAAATTTAATTTTTAGTATTAAAATGGCGATTTTAGTCAATATTTTAACAGATCTTGTTATTAAAATTATGAAGATATTAAAATGCTACAATAATGAATCATTAGATTAATAATTATATAATAAGTTATAGTTGGGGTGCGGGCCAGGGGCATAAGTAGGTATTAAAATACGTTGTGTTGGTAGGCTCCACACGTTTATTATTCACACTTTAGTACTTTTATGTTCACATTAACCACAACTGCAATTATAGGTTTGTTTACAAATGGGTTCGGGAAGAAGTACTTATATCTAACACACACAACTTTTTACACGTAATACTTTCAAAAGACTTAAATTTTACTTGTTTTACACAACGTTAAGACTCATAACATTACAGAGGATAATTTCACGCGCGTCTCTGTTATTTAAAGCGTGTTATCGCTTCGGAAGCGGGATTGCGACTGACTAATTTTTGGCAGGAGGTCCGAGACTTTGCAGAAATGGAGTCGGCGAGCGCGAACCGGTTCGAACTGGTTAATGTTGCCAGGATCGTACAAAACTGTGCAATCGTGCAATCTTTTTTCTACGCGTACTTCTCTATTTCCTTGTTCGGACCGTTTTGGGTTGCCAGTAATGGGCGTAAAACTGCACGACTTTTGCCAAAATCTGCACAGTGTGCAATTTGTGTTTTGTTGCTCTCTCTAATGTATAGATTTAGCGAGGGACACAAAAAAAGGGGTAAAAGCCACTACTAAATTACCAAAAAAGGGATGAACATCACGACGCTGTAACTAAATACAAAAGGATGGTGATTTTCTCGAAGAAAACTACTGAAATATCTCTCTTTCTATAATAATATGTTACAGTCTCCCCCTCTAACCCGAATATATCGCCCTCGAATCAGGGTTAGTATTTACGCGGCCTACCTCGCCTACGCTTTTCCTGAATCGGAACTTCGGCATCTCCTACAAACGGAGTCAACACTGACACATGGTATTTACCTAAAATACCCTTATCACGACAACGTTCTAACATGTATGTGGTCTCACTTACAATGTCTCGTATCCGGTAAGGCCCATCACGACGGGGAATCAATTTCGGAGTTTGCCCGCGGCCGGTGTCGTTAACTCCCTGGGTTTTCAACAAAACCAAATCACCAACCTGGTAATCAGGCGCGGGTCTACGATGTTCATCAGCGTATTTGTTCCGGCGCGCCTGGGCTTCTTCGTGGACATCTCTTGCGCCGAGCAAAGCTGTTGTTAATCTCTTCAAATACTGAGAGATTGATGTCGCTACACAGTCATTTTCTATAATAGACCTCATATCCGAAAGGACATCAGCTGGGGCTCGAAGTTCTCGGCCAAACATAAGGAATGCGGGAGAGTAACCTGTGCTGCTTGTTGTTGCCGAATTCATTGCGAAGCGAATAGCGCCCAAATGCGTATCCCACGTGTTGTGATCTTGTCCAACCAACACTGCGAGCTGGGGTTTCAAATCACGATTTTTCCGTTCTACCGGGTTCGCTTCGGGATGATACACTGGCGTCAAAGACTGAGATATTCCAAAAGAATGACATACCTGTTGCATAACTCCGCTGATGAATTGTACGCCATTATCGCTAATAACTCGCCGTGGAACTCCGAACCTCAAGAACACTTCGGAAATTAAGATTTTGGCGCACTCTTCACTTGTAGCTTGTGAAAGGGCAAATAGCTCTACCCACTTTGTGCACGTATCTTCTAGGATTAATATCCACTTGTTACCATTAGCGGTTTCCGGAAGAGGCCCAAACAAGTCTACTGCTAGTACTTCAAACCGACGGGTTGCAGCTGGTGTTTGCAAAAGTCCGGCGGGTTTCCTCGTGTCCACCTTGTATCTTTGACATGATACGCAGTTTTTAATGTATTCAGACACAGACGCTCGCATATTAGGCCAATAATACTTACCTGCGATTCGGTTCAGCGTACGCTCGACACCAAAATGCCCCGCCGTCGGTGCATCATGATACTCGATTAGTACGCTGTTACGTTCATGATCCGGAACCACTAAGCTGGCATCGTCATTTTCCTCGTTCTCAGGACAATAACGGTAAAGAACACTATCAGTCATTACATACCCTCTATCTGACCACAGTCTCCCCCTAAAGGGATCGTCAGATTCCATAGCCTCGATAATCTTTCGAACATCGGGATCCTTCATCTGGTTCTCTCGAACGTCCGTAGGGCTACGGGAAGGTAGGTCTACTGTAGCGAGACGAAGGTCACAATCCTGACCATCTGCACATGTCGGTCTCGATAAAGTGTCTGCTAATACATTAGCTTTACCTGGGGTGTACTCGATTTTCAAATTGTATTCCTGGAGACTCAGTGCCCACCTGGCTAGTCGTCCGCTAGGGGAGCGCATGCTCATCAACCACCTGAGCGGTTGATGGTCAGATTTGACGATCACGGTGGCTCCGTCAATGTACCCTCTAAATTTAGCCACTGCCCAAACGACCGCCAAGGCCTCCCTTTCCGTGGTGCTATAATTCCTCTCGGCGGCTGTCAGCAACCGGCTAGCGTATTCAATGGGACGCTCGTCGGTTCCCTCCCCCTGGAGTAAGGCCGCTCCGAGAGCATAACCGCTGCTATCAGTACGAAGAACGAAAGGTTGGTTTTCATCGGCTTGTCTCAGAATCGGAGCAGAAGAGAGGAGTTCCTTCAACTGTTCGAATGCCGCTTGTTGTTCAGTACCCCATTGCCATCTACTTACCTTCTTCAGTAGGTTGGTTAAAGGCCGTGCGATTTCCGCGTATCCTGGTATGAACCTCCTAAACCAACTAGTCGTCTGAAGAAAGCATTGCAGGTGTTTGAGATTCTGTGGGGGAAGCATGGCTAGAATAGCATCAGTCTTACCTGGGTCCATGTGAATACCTCCAGGCACGATGACATGTCCTAGAAATCTCACAGAGTCTTTCGCAAAAAATGTCTTTTCACGGTTCACCCTGAGCTTGAACATAGCTAGACGGTCGAAAACCACTTTTAAGTCTTGAAGATGTTGTTCGAATGTCTCCGACAAAACAATTAAATCATCTAGGTATCCCCACAAGGTCACTCCCTTTAGGTTGGACTTAAACCTATCAATTAATCGCTGGAAAGTAGCTCCGGAGTTACGCAAACCCATTGGCATACGTTTAAAACGAAAAGTGCCCACAGGTGAAATAAACGCAGTCTTGTCCCTGTCATCTGGATGAACACTTACGTGAAAGTAGCCTGATCGGAGATCCAATGTCGTCATATAATTCGTTCTCTTTGCAGCGTGCAGGATGTCTTCCATCCTGGGCAATGGATAACGGTCTGGTTCCGTTACCGCATTGAGTTTCCTATAATCAATACATAAGCGCATACCTCCGTCCTTCTTCGGGACGAGTACGACGTTGGCGGCCCACGGTGACTCGCATTCTTCTATTATATCTGCATCTAATAGCTTTTCCAGTTCCTTTTTCAAGGCTTCCTTCTTAGTCTGAGGTAACCTATACGGTTGACAAGCTATGGGTTCCTGATCGTCACTTACTTTAATCCTGTGGACCGCAAACTCTGTTGCCGGTCCTTCGATGGCGAAACGGTCGGTATGTTCTAAAATAAACTCGTTAAGTACTGATCTCTGCTCGGGAGTCAGTTTTTGACCTTCGTCTGACCTCAAGCTATAAAGCTCAACATCAGCGTGCATCAGGCCTGCATCTTCAGCCATCACGTAGGTTTGTACAAATGTGTACTTACATGCGGGCGCATCGGAAAAATACCATACTCCTCCAGGAACATCTAAGACTATACCTAAACTTATAATAAAGTCTCTACCTAATAAAGTCCTAGGATTCATTTCCGGCAATATAATAAAATCTGTAGGAGTGGATCGGCCCATAATGGTAACATCTACCCTAGCAGTGAGTACATCTTGCTCTCGTCGTGAGCCGTCGGCTAACGTGATTGTGCTTTTGGTAGGTACAAATTGCACTCCGTGTGTAGATAAAACTTTATGTAAGGCCGGACTGGCCAAACTGTGTGATGCACCGGTATCAAGTGTTGCGACGCCCTGTTTACCTAAAATCGAAATGTCTACCATAGGGTGCGATACATCTACGGTACATAACGTGTTTAATTTTATGTCACGGATCACATTCGCATTTTTAGTCGCTAAAGGGTTAACATCATCGGCGTGCAACGTGTTAAAATGTATTGCGTTACGCACGTTTGTATTATTATCGGGAGGCAAAGGGTTAAAAATTTCGGCAGACGACGTGTTAACATTTCCACTACATACGTATGTATTTTCGGCAGTCGAAGGGTTACATATACCGGCAGGGGACGTGTTAACATCACCCATGGCATGTCGTGGAATATTTTTATACTCGATATGCACAGTGTTAAAATCAGCTGATTTCGCAGATTGTGATTCGTTTGTTTTGCAATTACTACAACGGGACCTTATAACGCCGGGTTGTCCGCAACCATAGCAACGCAATGTGGAAGCGTCAGAGTTTGTCACGGCACGAGTGTTATTATTATTACTAGTATTCGGATTGTCTACTTTTCCAGAATTACTAGAAATTTGTTGTTTCGTGCCGGCTTTCCGGCACTCCGCAACACTATGCCCAAATACGTGACAATAAGTACATCGCGGCCTATTGTTACTACGCTTCGACTTACTATTCTCTACGGGAGCACGGCATGCAGTATTCGTTTTAGAGAGCGATATATTCGAGTTGGAATCCACATTAGAGAGATGGCTAGTTTTAGTTCCTATCTTAGTAATTGGCTCGCTTACCCCGATTTCTGCAATCGTCTCTTCTACTGACCTCGCCTTGAGTATTAAGGCATCCATGCTCGTAACAGAGTCGCGCGGTAGACGTTTACGGATACGTCTATGTAAAAGACCGTATACTATATCTAATTGCACACACTCAGACAGGCCATATGGTAGCTTAGATATTAAGCTCCGCACTCGCGTGATTATTATTTCCGCGCGTTCACTACACTGTTCCGTTGCGAAGATTTCTTTGAAAATCTTGTAAGCGGGGCGCGGGGCGCCGTACATGCCCCGTAGAGCTGCCACCGCCTCAACCCACGTCGCCGTCGTCGCCTTGACGCCTTGCCACCACACGGCGGCATCACCCGTCAGTAACATCGGCAGACCCTTCAGCGCGTGGTAGTCGGACACATTAGTGCAATCCTTGAATGTCTCTACGGCGTCCAGGAACGCTTCCAATATCTCCGCGCTGTCCTTCTCGTCGGCGGCGCCGCTGAATCGGGCCGTGCACTTCGCGAAGGAGCCCGCGTGATGCGCGTAGAGTGACGGGGACGCGGCGGGCGCGCCGGCGTCGGCGCCGCTCGCGTCCGGGCACGGCGTACGTCTGATCGGCGTCGATGCGGAGTACGCGTGCATGTTGGACACAAGACTTTCTATGAGAGCCTTGTTCGCCTCGGCTTGAGTTCTCGCGATGTTTGTGAAGATGGACGATAATTGCTCTTCCGACATCGTAATCACGTTCGTCGCGCCACCCGCCAAGGTTGGCGTGTCGACGACGGTGTCGGTGGGCTCGTCGCTGTCTCCTCCCTCGCTGTTATTTCGCGTATTATATTTACTGCGCGGCATATCTCTCGCCGGTGTTGAGTCGCTGGTCACCGCGTACGAGACGTACTGCGCGTTGTAGTGTGTAGGTATTTAGCTTCTCGCCTCTAGTTGAGCGCCACTATAATAAGTTATAGTTGGGGTGCGGGCCAGGGGCATAAGTAGGTATTAAAATACGTTGTGTTGGTAGGCTCCACACGTTTATTATTCACACTTTAGTACTTTTATGTTCACATTAACCACAACTGCAATTATAGGTTTGTTTACAAATGGGTTCGGGAAGAAGTACTTATATCTAACACACACAACTTTTTACACGTAATACTTTCAAAAGACTTAAATTTTACTTGTTTTACACAACGTTAAGACTCATAACATTACAGAGGATAATTTCACGCGCGTCTCTGTTATTTAAAGCGTGTTATCGCTTCGGAAGCGGGATTGCGACTGACTAATTTTTGGCAGGAGGTCCGAGACTTTGCAGAAATGGAGTCGGCGAGCGCGAACCGGTTCGAACTGGTTAATGTTGCCAGGATCGTACAAAACTGTGCAATCGTGCAATCTTTTTTCTACGCGTACTTCTCTATTTCCTTGTTCGGACCGTTTTGGGTTGCCAGTAATGGGCGTAAAACTGCACGACTTTTGCCAAAATCTGCACAGTGTGCAATTTGTGTTTTGTTGCTCTCTCTAATGTATAGATTTAGCGAGGGACACAAAAAAAGGGGTAAAAGCCACTACTAAATTACCAAAAAAGGGATGAACATCACGACGCTGTAACTAAATACAAAAGGATGGTGATTTTCTCGAAGAAAACTACTGAAATATCTCTCTTTCTATAATAATATGTTACAATTATTATTTTTACATTTCTCATAATATTTTTACCATTAAATGTAACTCTACAAATATTTTTAATAATTAATGAAATATGTCATAAAAATGTATAAACAATATGAGAAACGTAAAAATTGGATTTAATTTTTTTTTTATTAAATTATTTTATATTTACAAAGTTTATCCTTACAAAGTTAATAGTATTTTATTGTAATAGTGTTGTATTGAATTGTATTGTAAAAATAAATGGACACTATTTTTTCGGTAAAAAAAAAGTGAATTATAGAAGTTTTTTTCAAAACTGAGGCAGTATTGAGCGACAAATAAAGAATATCTTTTCCAAAAGGTGCTCCTATAATTTTGCCGTATATTATTATTTGACAAAATTCAGAAACACCTAAAGATGACTCATTTCATTAATAATTATTATTTTAAAAGTCACTTATTACACGGTAAAGAGATATACAGTAATGTGATTCCCTAGAAGCGGTTGAACTCAAGGTCGCGCGAGTTTGCAACGCGGTCGACAGGGATCGGCAAGAAGCGAGGTGCCGAATAGACGTTTTTATCCAGTAAGCTTCCGAATAATGGTTGTGAATTAGTAAAAATATCAAAAAGAATTAAATACTTTTTGATATTTTTACTGTAATTCACAATAATAACGCCTATTCGGCACCTCGCTGCCTTCCGAACCCACCTCTTTGCAAACTCGCGCGACCTTGAGTTCAACCGCTTCTAGGGAGTCACATTACTGTATATCTCTTTACCGTGGTTTTTACGCCCATTTACAAACCTCGAAATACTTATTTACATAAGTATTTTTGTTACACCTCATTTCACACCTATAACACGGTAAAGTATATTTTTACCGTGCATATAGGTTTAACAAATTCAAATTTGAGCCACAGATCGAATATGAATTTGAGTTTGATTTGAGCCGTAAGGCCAAGAACATTATATTCAAGTGAACACCAAACTGAAGACGTCAGGGTTGTTTGCCATCTCACTTACCTCATACAATCGGCAATCTACGTACGCAGTACAAGGGAGATGGCAAACAACCGTGACGTTTTTTTATGCTTCAGTTTGTTGTTCACGTTGCAGGATCCAGCCAATTCATGACCCATACACGCACCTATAGGTTTCACAAATTCAAATTTGAGTCACTCATGTCACTTTTATCACTTTTAAGAGTCACCACAGAAATTCCCGCACTAACACCGATTCTGTTGCTCTCTTTCTCGCGCTTTCATTTCCAACTCCTCTTCCTCCTTCGTTAAAGGAACAGTGCTATGGTTGTAGAGCCCTTGTGCCATGAGTTGCAGCGCGAGCGGGTTCCTCTGTCCCGAGGCCTTCTTGATCTTGGCGCGTTTGTTCTGGAACCAGATCTTGATCTGCGCCTCCGCCAGCCCCAGTTCGGCAGCCAGCGCTTGCCGCCGACGCTCCGTCAGGTAGCGGTTCTCGGCGAACTCGTGCTGTTGGCAAAATATACTAGATTAGACTAAGAAGGATTAGCAAGCTGAAGTGGCAATGGACTGGTCACATTTGCCGCAGAACCGATAACCGGTGGGGTAGACGTTTTCTAGTGGAGACCGCGTCTCGGTAAACGTAGTGTAGGGCGTCCTTGGGCAAGACGGGGTAATGATATCCGGAGGATCGCTGGGAGTGGTTAGAGGAGAAAGACGGAGGACCGAGTTGAGTGGCGTGCCAAGGGGGAGGCCTTTGCCCAGCAGTGGACGAATAAAGGCTGACTAGATTAGACTATGTTAATAGATATAGGATCTCATCATCATCAGCCTATGTTCGTCCACAGCTGGATATAGGCCTCCCCCATGGCACGCCACTCAACTCGCTCCTCCGTCTTTCTCCTCCAACCACTTCCAGCAACCCTCCGGATATCATCACCCCATCTCGGCCAAGGACACTACACTACGTTTGCCGAGACTGCGGCGGATGATGTGATCCGGTAGAGAACCAGAGTTTTACCGGGGGTGGACTTCCTTTGCAGAAGGCCGACTAGGTGAATATCCCAACAGTGCCAGTTACTCGACTGCATGAGCAGTGATGTGCTAACATTATTGTGATTTGGTTGGGCACTATAGCTAGTGAAATTACTGGGCGGAAGAGTCTTAACATCTTGTGACTCTCTAGTAAGAAGTGTTCACCCAGTGCACCCAGAATTGTACCTATGTAAAATCCTGGGTTGTACTGTACTAATTATGGGCAGCGTTATCTCTTACCATCAGGAGAGCGTCTTGCTCGTCTTGTTACTTCGTTAAATAATAAAAAACAATATAATTGGGGTTTATACACCAACAGAACAGGTTACCCTACTAGTCAGAGTCAAATCACAATTTTATAGGTTGTGTGGCCAACCTATGTGTTGCAGTTTCAGGTCGCCGAGATTCCTACAAGGCCTGCAACATGACCTAACGACTGCCTCCTACATATTATCTTATAGGAAACAGCCGGGACCCACAGTTTTACGTGCCTTCAGAAACACGGTAGCGTCCAGGCGAAAATCTTAGCCACACTGAGATTTGAACCCAGGACCTCTGGCTTACAAGCCAGACCAACGAACACTTGGTCACGGACGCTACAAAAAAAGCATAAAGAAGCTCACCTTTAACCTAGCAAGTTGAGGACCAGAAAAGGCAGTGCGCGGTCGCTTCTCATCGTTGGACGGTCCATCTCCAGGAGGTTTCTTAGGTCGTCTGGTGCGTGGACCTGGGCAGGAGAAGATTTACTATACTTAGATATATACATATGTATGAGAAGGTAGATTTATAATAATTAAATAACCATTGGAGGACATTTAATACACCACCATACAGAGTGCTTTTCACGAAATAAGTCCCGCGGAATTTAGTGGAACTAAATGAAATTTAATCGATGATTACTGTACTTGATGTCCTAAATTATTTTTATTTATTAAATAAAGTAGATAAGGAGAGAGAGAGAGAGAGGGGGCGGTGAGTAGGTAGGTACATGATGTAATTTGAATAAGTGTGTGTTGAAATTAAGTAATTACTATAAGATAATATGAGGAGTTAAAAATCTATAGATATTGTAAAAGAATTGTAAAAAGATATTGTTAATTGTAAAAGAGCGATTGTGGCTCCCCGATCAAGGGACTTCTTTCGTGAATAACACTCTAGTTCTGAACCTGCAAGACCGTCTCAATAAACAAGTGAAATTAAAAAAAAACTTTTTAAGCAGTATTTAATGTTTTTGCTTAAACTCGCGATATTAAAACTATGTTAATTTGTATTAATATAAATTGTTTTATATATATTTTGTTATTATAATTTTGACAATTTGTAGCTATAACAAATGCTATAACCTAACCTAGCCATTTAACATAAAGAATTTTAAACAAAATTTAGCAACACGATTACAAAACATCTTCTATTAGCCTACCCAACTAATTGTGCGCAGTGTCAAATATCTGTCAAAAGCTTGAAATAGGAACCAACAAGGGCCTGAGCACAATTCCTTCAACATTGGCCCGAGCACAAAAACAATGACATAAGTCATAAGACTAGCAACTCCCGTCCCACTGTCAAGAGTAATTGACGTTTGTAAGAGCACAATGACATTGGGAGTAGCTGCAAATTGTATGCAATGACAGCGCGAGTAGCAAGAGTAGCGTCTTTTCTTTCTTTCTTGGTTTGTGGCTCTAATCTTTAGCCGGGCGCTACGATTCTGCCAATGTCCGTATCCTTAAAGTATCATAAACTTTGTGCTAGGAAGGTCTGCGATGAGAATATGGTCGGTAAATATTACAGGGATTTCATTTAAATTTAAATTTTGAAAAATCTTGGAAATTCTTACGATTCCAGTACAAACTCAAATGCAACTTCAATGTTTTCTAATTTAGCATCTTTTGGGCGCCTCAAAGTAGCGTTTTTGAAAATAAAAATGTGTTTATAGGTTATTTTATTTGCTTACGTTTTGCTGCGCCGCCTGCTCTTTTTTGTCCAGAATTTAGGCCCAGATTACTCTTGACAGAGGGACGATAGTTGCTACTCTTATGTCAATGTCAAAGTGTGCTCGGACCGCAATGGTCTAAGTAATTTTGGATATGACACTGCGCTTAATTATTAGTGCAAAGTTCACATATTAATAATTATATTGTTGTCATATTAAAATCTAAACACACAGTGCAAAGCTTTAACATAATGCAATTATAAAATAAAACACATTGCACTAAGAACTACGCAAAATTTCGTGCACAACATTACAATTATAAAACAGTGCTCTATAAAAGCTCTATTAATAGAGGTTTCTGGTACATTGCCATTGTTTGCCTGAAATAAATGGATTTATTTATTTATAAAATCAAATTAAATCATTCATTAATTTAACTAAAACGACAAGAAATATACTATTTTAATCGAATACTACGAAAAAACAAAACAATTCATTGCGTAAAAACAAAAAAGTGCATTACAACAAAAACCCGTAACAAAAAAATAAACGTGAAATTTAATTCGTGCAAATACCTTTTTTGACATTAAAATTTAAAAATTTACATTTTAAAGACAAAAAAGTGCATACAAAAATCCAATTTATATAGTTATATGTGAAATTAAATTTGTGCAAATATTAATAACATTTACAAAAACAAAAAATAGCATGGAACAAAAAAGTGCATTAAACACTAAAACAATAAGTTGCATAAACACAAAAACAATCAATTGCATAAACACAAAAGTGCAAAAATAAAACAGTGCAGCAAGCGGCAGGCGTCGTCCGTAGAAGCACCCGCCAAGCGGACGATGCAATATCTTAACCAATTCATTCCCGCGGGTTCTCGCGGCTACCAGTGTATAAAATTGGTCAAAATATTGCACCGTCTGCCTGACGGGCTGTCTGTCGTCTTCCAGTGATAACCTAGAGAAAAATCAGTACATTCGGGTTACTTTAGCTTTAAGGGAGTAACTTTAGCACTCTAAGAAAAGGCGGATAAACTTTCAGCCACTTTGCAGGTATGGAAGTAATAAGTTATTATTTTGTTTCTAGTCTGGATGGCGTACATGGAAAAACAGTAGGTACCACTGTTAACCGACTAAAATAAAATGTTCTAAGAGTCACACAATGCTAAAGTAAAAAAGTTATTTTTTTTAATTTTGTCGCGTAATCCACTTAAACGTTACACGGTAAATTTTGAGAAACGTCTTTTAACATGAGATCACAGATACCAATTAAAAAAATTGTCTTCCCAAGCTGTCAAAAACAATAACATGCAAAAGCACAATAGGATTACTCTTGGTATATAAATTCTTACAAAGTTATTATTACATTTATTGATATGTATATCAATTCTGCACAAAATACACTTTCCAATTTATTTCACAAAAAACAATTATTTACAACATACTAATAATTTAATAGAAATCGTGTTGCTAAATTTCTTGTAGTAGTGTATTATGACTTGAAATGAAATTCAATATAGCTTAGCTTATTATAACTTAGCTTTGACAATGGAATAACACATTAAAGGCTGCTTTTCAGCGAGTAAAACTTCTGGATAACGTTATTTTGCAATAAAAAGCATAACAGAATATAATAAAATAAATGGAAAGATCTCACGTGGCTGCCGTGAGCGCGTCCCGTACTTACTTCGTCCTAAAACAAAAGAGAACAAACAATTAGACAATTAAACAATACAACAAAAATTCGAAAACAAGTTGTTGTATAAATTGCAAATAATTGTAATTGTATTAACTGTGGATTGGCGTGTGGCCGCTCTGTGGTTAACAACAAGTGTTCTGCACTGCAGTGGTAGAATTATTACCTTATTTTATCTGAATAAAGTAAATTGTTATTATATTGAGCGATTTACAAATTATTTTGGTTGTAGACATATTTGTAGTGGTAGGCCTCTATTACAGGTGCTGCTTTTTTATCACAGGAAATATGCGTTACGCATCATCACCCCACTCCAGTTGTTATTATATCGAGCGATTTACAAATTATTTTGGTTGTAGACATATTTGTAGTGGTAGGCTTCTATTGCAGATGCTGCCTTTTTTATCAGAGGAAATATGTATGCGTTACGCATCATCACCCCACTCCGGGGTAGTGCATGACATATGAGATCCCGCTGAAATGTGAGTAGAACTGTCATCAAATACATTGTACTTTTGTGAATGTATGGGATGACAGTTGACTTGACAGCAAGACAAGTCTACGCAGTGTGTGCTTGGCCGGCAGGCAATTACAATAGTTACAAGAAGAATCGGGGTTATTCCGGACCAAAATCGCTTCTCGTTTTGCTAACGTGCACTGTCAAATTTTAACAATTTTTTTATAAAAATCTTGAAAATTCTTACGATACCAATACAAAATCAAATGCAACTTCAATTTTTTTTTATTAAGCATCTTTTGGTCGTCTCAAAGTGGCGTTTTTGAAAATAAAAATGTGTTTTGTAGGTTATTTTTTTGCTTACGCTTTGCTGCGACTTCGTCTCTTCTTTGTGCAGAATTTAGGCCCAAGATATTTTGACATGCAAAAGTACTTTCAAAAGAAGCTTTTAAAATGTAGGTTTCATTAAGGCTTCGAGACAAGTCAAAATCAAAATTCCTGCTAGAATTTGACTGGAACATTTAAAAAAGTCAACCATCGGTCGGACCACCCGTGCGGCAACTAATTAAGACATTACGTTGTAATTACGGACTTTATCTCGCATCGAGACCTGTTCGCATCGAGTGCGTCATAGCTACCAATGTCTATCAGAATTCATGCCGTGAATTCAGCTCTCGTATTTTTAAAGCTTTTTTTGGTCACATCTCTAGGAAAGTACACTCTATGGAGAGACTTGTTGTGCAGGGTCCCATTGAAGGGAAGAGAGCTCGAGGTCGTTCTCCAACTCGCTGGACTGACCTCATCATGAAGGCCACAGAGGCATGTATGACCCAGTGCTCTCGCAACGCTATGAACAGACAAAAATGGCGTCACATCGCTAAATCCATTGGGAAAATCCAAGCAGAAGACCGAGCATCAGAGCAACCACGACCACTCTGACAAGAGTGTACGACTAAGAAGAAGAAGAGATTTTTAAAGCTGACAACAGACAGAGACGGAATGGCAGGGTTAGACAAGCGCCAATCGTTTGTCGCTATCGCTAAAATTGTACTGAGATGACAATCGTCATAGAAAAGAAAATGAAAACGACTGTCATCTTGTAGTGTTTTTCACGAAAGGAGTCCTTTTTGCGGGGCGCCACTAACGCAAATTTATAAGTTAACATGTCTAGAACTTTTTAATGCCTCATAATTTCTCACATTTAATTTCTTAATTAAATATGTATTTATTTTATCTAACAAATAAAAATTATTTAGGACATGAAGTCCAGTGATTATCGAAAAATAATATTTAGTTCTACAAAATTCCGCGGGACCTCTTTCGTGAAAAGGACTACATATTTATCGATAGCGACAGACGATTTGCGCTTTTCCAGGGCCCCAGAGCGATAACGCGGTCGCGATCTTAATTTTGTCGCTTTATATGTGACAGGTTACGAACAAATTCGAACATTACAAAAATTCCGTCCCGCACCGCGACCGTTTTCTCGCCTGTGTGTGACGTCACCTTAAATGACACCTGCAAATTGCAAATGCGGTCATACTGAATGTGTGACCACTCTCAGTGTCTCCCGTATGCTATAACGTGGGTTTGTTCAAATAAAGAGTGAATAGGTTCTTACTGAACAAGCGTGCTACAACTTCGACTGCATCGTCACTTACCAACAGGTGAGATTGCGGTCAAATGCTTGTTTAGTCTGCTGTAAAAAAAAAGTGTACAAGGTACTGAATGATTGAATTCCTATTGTTGTTGAAATTTATTGAATTTAAGGAAAATGGAAGTCACGTGATCAACTTTTACACTTAATAAATCTCTTTTTATTAACTCTCCCCCTCCCCTCCCTCTCCTCTGACACTTTACGAGGGTAGGTGTCAGATGTTCTGTCGGTTGATGCCAGCTAATACAATTCACGTAAATGTTTGCCAAAGGTGTCAAAATCTTTGAAAAGTATTTCTTACGATGTTTTGTGTTTGAGAAGATGATCATACTAGTGGATACTTTTTTATTCGTGAAAGTAAAGCTAAGAAAATAACGGTATATATCCAAACATATATCTTTATCCGTGGCCACTGCCGGCTGTACCATCGACAATATATTTAAATAGAGTTGTCATCGTGTTGTTAACTGTAGCTGACAATACATACAAGAATGTGGCTAAAAATAGTTAACTTTGGACAAAATAATCTGTTTGGATGAAATACACTATTTGCGACTCATAAAATTATATAAATGTATAAATAATAACTCGTTTGCTTTCAGATTCCATAAAAACAAGTCAAATTAAAAAAAACTTTTTTTAAAAACAAGCTTTATTATTATTACTATTTAGCATCAAAGTACTCGTCAACGCAAATCAAATGTGAACAAACTCGATGGGGGTGCGTCTTTTAATTACGGAGTTCCTATGGCCACCTTCCACCTCCATCATCAGATCAGTTCATTGTCATAATAATATTGCATTGTCATCCGATTTATACAGGCATGCAAAATTTTAATTAATCGAAATTTAAATCTAGATATAAGAGCAAGTCTATAGGTGTATACTCTATGTACGCAACAATTCAGCAGGTTTTTAATATTTATAATAGCAGAATAAGACAATTAATTACAATACTTAATACTTATAAACAATTTACCGCAGAATTAAAATATAAAAACAATTTATTGCATATTAAAAACAATTTAGTGCATCTTTAATAACAGCGTTTAGCACACCTACTGAATATTTTAGCAAAAAATAAAAAACAAACCGACGAGGTTGTTTTGACAGTGAGAGAGATACAATACAAATAAGTGTAATGAACAGGCTAGACAAGTAGTTAAATACAATTCGAGCAATAATCAGACTAAGCCAGTAGTTAAAAACGTTATCGCTACAAGTCATTTGTCTAGCTGTTTGATCAAATGGCTGAACGTCATACAGGCCGTTGGTTGAGCGGAGCAGTTTTGTAAATTTGATTAAGTTAGTTGGCTGCGACATATCCTAGTAATATTATAAACGCGAAAGTTTGTAAGAATGTATGGATGTCTGGATATCTGTTACTCTTTCACGCCTAAACGGATGAACCGATTGAGCTCAAATTTGGTATAGAGATAGCTTAGACCCTGGAATAGTATAAAAGCTACAGTAAAGCTGGTAAAACGGCTGGGCACAGCTAGAATAATCTACATAGTAGGTATATCACCACCATAATACCACCATGGTAAAACAATCCGTACAAAGGTGGGTTGCCTGGAAGAGAACGCTCACAGCGATAAGGCCGTCAATTGCGGAACAAATTACGTAGCACTAATCATCAAGCGTAGTAATAAGTTTAAAGTAATTTTTCTATTGGTCTCAATATTGTATATTTTATTCTATTCTATATCTATTACATTGTAAATCTTTGAGTAGGTGTGCAAATGGCTTTACACATAAAAATGTTCAGTTGAAAATGATTCCAAATTTAAACGAGTCGAATTTATAATCTGTGCCATTTTAAATTGTTCTTTGTCCACGAGGCATAGAGTATAAATTAACTTTTTTTATTTAATTCTTTATGGTCGCAAAATGTCTTTATTCAAACCTCGCCGGTGGTTTCTATTTATGACATAAAAAACAATTTATGTGTAATTATGTTGAAGTTTTTTATTGTTTTTGCGAACTAATTAGCGTGGGTACGTAATTTACTCACAAAAATTATGTAAAATCAAGTGAAATATTTTTTTATATCTTCTCAAAGTTAAAATTATGTATTAATTTGGGTTGTTCCAGCCTTCTTCACTACCCGCCCCTCAAGCACAGACGCTGCGTAGACTTGTCTTGCTGTCAAGTCAACTATCATCCCATACATTCACAAAAGTACAATGTATAGGATGACAGCAGGCGCGGATCCAGGGGGGGGGTCAAGGGGGTCATGACCCCCCCCAAAATCCTAGTCGGAAAAAAAATCCGATTATATCAACTGGTTTTACGCTACTTTCATACTTAGAATTAGGAAATTAGCTGCAAGCTTTACGTACAAATTCGTAAAATTGTTTCACTGTTTTAATAATTTTTTTACCAAGCTACTTTTTTTCGGTCCTCGCCTACGAATTATCCGTAGATTCTCGTAGCAAACTGCACAGTATCTTTCATATTTAGGATTAATTGGGTTATATTAACTGCTGCAAGCTGTTCGCGCTTTATGTCATCTTTGCAGCTAAGTCTTTGCGCTTGCAGGAAGCTGCTCGCATTTATAATAGTATTTTTTTTTGGCTCGCAGCGAGCTGCTCCCGCTCTATAAATATGAATATTTAATTTTCAATTTGCTCAGATCATTCATTCGTGCTAAAAATTTAAAATTTTCTCGGCGCTCGCAGCGACCTGCTCGCGCTCTTATAAATAAGAATATATAATTTCCTTGCCACTCGGAGCAAGTTAAACGCACATAATTCGTGCCGAATAATTCAAAATTTTCTCGGCGCTCGCAGCGAGCTGCTCGCGCTTTTATAAATAAGAATACTGAGTTTCCTTACCTCTCGGAGCAAGCTAAACGCACGTCATACGTGCTGAAAAATTCTAAATTTTCTCAGCGCTCGCAGCGAGCTGCTCGCGCTCTATAAATAAGAATATTTAGTTTCCTTGCCTCTCGGAGCAAGCTAAATGCACGTGTTACGTGCTGAAAACTTCATAATTTTCTCGACGCTTGCAGTGAACTGCTCGCGCTCTATAAATAAGAATATTTAGTTTCCTTGCCACTCGGAGCAAGCTAAACGCACATCATTCGTGCCGAAAAATGCAAAATTTTCTCGGCGCTCGCAGCGAGCTGCTCGCGCGTTTATAAATAAGAATATTGAGTTTCCTTGCCTCTCGGAGCAAGGTAAACGCACGTCATACGTGCTGAAAAATTCAAAATTTTCTAGCCGCTCGCAGCGAGCTGCTCGCGCTATAAATAAGAATATTTAGTTTCCTTACCACTTGAAGCAAGCTAAACGCACATCATTCGTGCTAAAAATTTAAAATTTTCTCGGCGCTCGCAGCGAGCTGCTCGCGCTTTTATAAATAAGAATATTTAGTTTCTTTGCCACACGGAGCAAGCTAAACGCACATAATTCGTGCCGAATAATTCAAAATTTTCTCGGCGCTCGCAGCGAGCTGCTCGCGCTTTTGTAAATAAGAATATTGAGTTTCCTTGCCTCTCGGAGCAAGCTAAACGCACGTCATACGTGCTGAAAAATTCAAAATTTTCTCGCCGCTCGCAGCGAGCTGCTCGCGCTCTATTATAAATAAGAATATTTAGTTTCTTTGCCTTTCGGAGTAAGCTAAACACACATCATTCGTATGCCGAAAAATTCAAAATTTTCTCGGCGCTCGCAGCGAGCTGCTCGCGCGTTTATAAATAAGAAAATTTAGTTTCCTTGCCACACGGACCAAGCTAAACGCACATAATTCGTGCCGAATAATTCAAAATTTTCTCGGCGCTCGCAGCGAGCTGCTCGCGCTCTATAATTAAGAATGTTTAGTTTCCTTGCCTCTCGAAGCAAGCTAAATGCACGTGTTACGTGCTGAAAAATTCATAATTTTCTCGACGCTCGCAGCGATCTGCTCGCGCTCTAAAGAATATTTAGTTTCCATGCCACTCGGAGCAAGCTAAACGCACATCATTCGTACCGAATAATTCAAAATTTTCTCGGCGCTCGCAGCGAGCTGCTCGCGCTTTTATAAATATGAATATTTAGTTTCCTTGCCACTCGGAGCAAGCTAAACGCACATCATTCGTTCTGAAAAATTTTCAAAAATACGCTGAAACGAGTCTCCAAAAAAATTCTTAGTTTAAAAAAAATTCTAGCTGATGACCCCCCCCAAAATTATGGTCTGGATCCGCGCCTGGATGACAATTCTACTCTTGAAGTTTCGTTGGGATCCCGCAGGTCATGCTACGGCCACTGGTGGGACCTTGTATTACTTCTGTGTAACTAAATAATATAATTACACATATAGACTATTCACAAGAATCGATAAAATAAACCAAATAAAACATTTAAAAATAGAGGTAATTTTGGGGTTTCTACTTCAACGGTTAGGTTCACTACTTACACTGTCAAAGTCAAATCCCAATTATTATAGGTTGTCGCTAAAAAAAGTTTCAGGTCTTGTCGATTACTTTGGTGCTAGCTGATAAGCAGTGTCTGCTATTAACTTTTTAGTTATTTTTATTAACTTTTAATAAAAGCTTGTTGAAGTTTTTTTTTAACTGTTACAACCTTATTTTCAGACTACCGAATGGTAGTATTCGGAAAGCCCCTCTCGCGAATCAATTGACGAATTCACCTTAATATGTCTAATTTTAAGCCAAGACCACACACAAGCAGTAATGATGCGATATTAATTAATTAAAATGTTAATTATAATCAAAATATATTAATGAGCATTTCTCCATGGTTGACACGGATGAATGTTTATATTTATTTTGGTATTTATGTGTAACGGATTTGACTTCCTTTTGTGATACACACGGGGAATTAAGTTGGAGAGCAAAAACACAAAAGTATGCGAACGACGACATAAGGTGAACTATGACGTCATTATTGCGGATTTAAGGGGGGGAGTTTTTTATTTTATTTAACGAAGTAAGAAGACGAGCAAGACGCTCTCCTGATGGTTAGAGATAACCCTGGTCATAATTATTAGTACAGTGCTACACAAGATTTCATAATGATGTGAAATTCTAGGTGCACTGTGCGAACGCTTCTCACTCAAGAGTCATAAGATGTTAAGACTCTTCAACCCAGTAATTTTACTAGCTACAGTGCCCTCCTACCGGAGAACAGTGATGTTTGCACATCACAAAATTGAAATGTATTAAAATGTACATTAAAGTGCACATCAATCTTAGTGGGTGTGAATAAGCCAATAGGCCTGCAGCAGATGAGATGAAAAAGGCACAAATTAATTAAAAATATGTTCCTATATAGAACATTTTTGTTTCACAATCTAACACACCGTGTGTCACTAAAACGTCGAATTTTAATCCAAATATCTATGCAAATACATCTATTAGACAGAAATTAATAAATTATTGTGACGTTTATGACTTCATCGTGTGAACCGATCCTAATTGGACGCCATCTTGCTTTTGACGGTTTGTCAATTAAATATCGAATTTTAATCGATCAAATTAAAGAAATTCACATCACTACAGAATACTAAATAAAAATAATTGGGGTTTATACTCCAACAGCCGGCCAAGCACAGACGCCGCGTAGACTTGTCTTGCTGTCAAGTCAACTGTCATCCCATACATTCACAAAAGTACAATGTATGGGATGACAGTTCTACTCTTGACATTTCTGCGGGATCCCGTGTATCGTGCTACGGCTACTGCTGAACAGGTTACCCTACTTACACTGTCACAGTCAAATTATAGGTTGTGTGACCAACCTATATGTTGCAGCTTCAGGTCGCCGAGATTACTACAGGGCCTGCAACATAACCTGACGACTGCCTTCTACAGAAATATTTTATAGGAAACAGCCGGGACCCACAGTTTAACGTGCCGCGCCGAAACACGGTAGCGTTCAGGCGAAAACTTGTCACACACTGAGATTTGAATCCAGGGCCCCGGTTTACAAGCCGGACGTACGATTAGGCCACGGAAGCTACAAAGGCTACCTATATTATTATAATGTGTAGTGACATTTGTAGAATCTTTAGCAAATGTCTTACCGCCAGAACGCACAGACCATAATATTATAAGCCCATATATTTCAAAAATTGTAAATTAAAATAAATATTAAATTTTTGGTTTATAACTTTTTGTCCGCGGACGTGTGACGTCACTAACCGGTACAAAATGTACCAGAGTTCAGCTAGTGACGTCACGACCAAGCAACTTTAGTGCGTTGTATCTCACATGTTTTTTTTATCAAATTTACCTACAAGGAAGTCCAATTTTTTTATGTGATGAAGTAGAAGACGAGCAAGACACTCTCCTGATGTTAGAGATAACGCTGCTCATAATCAGTACATAGCCTACTTAGGTTTTCACAATGATGTGAAATTCTAGGAGCACTGCATCGACGCTTTTTAGGTACTCAAGAGTCGTAAGAAGTAAAGACTCTTCAGCCCAGTAATTTCACTAGCTACCGAAGCACAGTAATGCTTGCACATTACTGCTCAGGCGGTAGAATAACTGGCACTCTTGGGGTACCCACCTAGACGACCTCCTGCAAAGGAAGTCTACCCCCGGTTATTAATTTTGATGGAAAAAAAAGTCAATCCTATTTGCACGGCGTCACTTTTGCTTAAGTGACGTGGTGTCTCCCATCATTACAATAGTGTATAACTTTAAGGGCAGGTGGCTTTAAGTCAAAACATTGGATAATTGAAATTGTTTTAATTATTTAATTAAAGCGGAATTCGGAACGTTATTTCAACAATTTTATAATTAGACAACCATTGTTGTTTTGAGTTGTTTGACAGTTGTCGCGTTTTTGTTACGCTTAACGCGTCACACTTTATAATTAAAGTTTTATTTTGATTAGGTCTATATATTTCTTTAATTAGTTTTATAAATATGTCAGTGACTTAAAAGTTGGACAGACAGAGGCGGGACGTAGCGGTAAAGCGGTCGCGATCTTCATTTCGTTCCTGCCCGCGTTCGCTTTATATGTGACAGGTTACGTACAAATTCAAACATTACAAAAAAATTGTCCCGGACCGCTACCGCTTTCTCCCCTGAATGTGGCGTTTAAAAAAACGCGCAATTCCTAGAGCTTTACTTTCAAGGGCGTAACCGTGGTTTTTTTAAGCTATTGCATAGCTTCTATCGCGGGCCTTGAGCGTGGGGACCGAATTCAGAAATTCCGTAACGAAAAAACCTAACACCCCCACTCCGACCGGCACAGCGGTCAGCGGTGATACTATAATTACATAAGTTGATAAAAAATGCTATGCAATAGCTTTACCGCGGCAGTCTCCGAGTGCCACACGTCTTTTTTATTCATTATTGTATAGGTTAGTCTTTGACCACGATCTCGATGTTAAGCGACGATGCGGTCGAAGATGGCAGCAGACTAAACCTAGAAGGCGGGGTAAATCCCTCCCAAGCTTCACTGAACATCATGCCGGAACTCGGTCACAATGACCGCTTGGCGACACGGTTTTGTCCAGTGGGTGGTAACTAGCCACGGCCGAAGCCTACCACCAGTATAACGAGTGGAATAAACCGCACATAACTAATTATGGTCATTAGTGCGGGGCCGGGATTCGAACTCGGTGATTCAGAATTGCAACTGTATCACATAACCCCTTGTGAAAATTAGTTTATATTAATTCGAAATTAGTTTAAATCTTTAGTCTTAAAAATTATTAAGTAAGAATTAGTATACCTAATTAATTAATTCTTATTTTTTTATTTATTCAACTATTTTAATTTAGTCTATGTACCTAAAATAGCTAATATAATCCAAATTAGTCTTAATCTTTGGTCTTAAATATAATCGAAATAAGCCCAAAAGTAACCAAAATTACCAAAAATTAACCTGCACGTACTCAAAATTAGTCCAAATGTAATCGAAATTAGCCCAAATATAATCGAAATTAGCCTCAAAAGTAGAGTACTAAGTGCTCGAGCATACGGCATCGGTCCTAATTCGACCGGGTACTAACAGATGCTTGCACGGGTGGTCCGGCCACCCAGTAGGCACAGAACTGATGGAGTCGCAACACTGAATATGTACTAAAAATATTCACTTCTTTCATTTTCATATAATAAGCTTAAAAAATCTAAAACGTCAGCTTACATTTTCTCTTTTTATTCATAACCTATTATTAGCCTTTGACCACGATCTAGATCTCGCGTGGTGTTAAGCGACGATGCTGTCGTAGATGGCAGCAGGCTAAACCTAGAAGGCGGGATAAATCCCTCCCTGGCATCACTGAACATCAATCTGAAACACGGTCACATTTAACTTGGCTATATTTAACTGAAATTAGCCCAAATATAATGGAAATTAGCCCAAATGAAATCGAAATTAGCCTATAGTAGAGTACTAAGTGCTCGTCCATACGGCATCGATCCTAATTCGACCGGGTACTAACAGATGCTTGCACGGGTGGTCCGGCCACCCAGTAGGCACAGAACTGATGGAGTCGCAACACTAAAAATGTACTAAAAATATTCTCTACTTTCATTTTCATAATATACTATGCGTAAAAGATCTAAAATGTCAGCTTTCATTTTCTCTTTCTATTCATTAAAGCTTTTGCCATGCTTTGACCATGATTTCATACGATGTTAAGCGATGATGCAGTCGAATATGCAGTAGCAGTCTAAATCTATAAGGCGGGATAAATCCCTATAAATTTCTCATTCAAAGAAGTAAGAAGACGAGCAAGTCGCTCTCCTGATGATAAGAGATAACGCTACTCATATATAATCAGTATAATGCCACCCAGGATTGGCAATTGGCACCAACACTTCTTATTCAAAAGATATTACGACACTTCAGCCCAGTAACTTTATTTTACCGAAGCACATGCTTGCACATCAATGCTCAGTGCTCAGGCGGTAGAATAACTGGCACTGATGAGGTATCCATCTAGCTAATCTCAAGCAAAGGAATTTGTGAGTATGTAACGTTTTTCAAAATTGTCCATGTCATTGTCTGCACTCCACCCATTTTCATGTATAAATTCTCTCCAGTTTCAGGTCAACTGGTAGTAAATGCTAATAAGAAGCGGTACTAAAGTTGCTTGGAATTATGAGGGTCAAATGAATTTGGGCAAGTGACGTGGCTAAGCGAGGTGATGACAGAAAATCCACAGATCGACACTCCAACAGAAAATCCGCACGCTCCAAACACTTTCTCACTAACATCTACTCTACACATCTCCTATTCCCTTTACTGGCTCATGTCACCAAAACATTTTCAAGCTTGACTGGTCTGCCCCATCTAAACTCAACCTCACACACTAAAATACACTTTATGTATATCATTTTAAGACTTATTTTAGCTCTGACTGACTTGACTCACTCCTTGCACTATTTAAAACAATTGAATTTAGCTTTTATCACAAAGAAATTACGAACGATATTCATTTGTTAATTTTCTTACCGGAATTTCTTGAGTGAGTCAGTGATTTGATATTATAAGACGTATTTTCCTAATGTTAGAGTTGATTTTAACTCGTTTTTTGATCAGTTATTTAAAGATTGACCCTGTATGAACTAATTGAGATGTCTTCCGTTGGTTTCTATGTCTTTTTTGACTGTCTGTTAGACTTGTGGGTTTTTATTGTTTTTTAAAGGTGATGATGACATTTTTGACCTAGAGACTGAAAATTCGATTTTACACTCCAACTAGTTTACGCTCGCGGCTTTGCCTGCTTCGCAAAATCCTTTTTTAGCGGAGGTCTACGTTATAAACCCTATCTGTCCAGGCTTAGCTACTACGTTCCGCAAAACTACACTCGCGTGGGTGAGCGTCGTCGGCATCGTCTGCTGGTACACACAGACAGGATACGCACTCGGTATGCACAGAACGCGCCAACCGCAAGAGCGGTCGAATATATTAGCTGCTTTCTTGATAAGGTCCAAGATGTCGACATACATGTTGACTCTATTGGTCATATATATAAATATGTAATTTTGCATTTGAGTGTAATAGCACTATGAACGCTTTGGGTTTCTACCTGTAAGTTCATAGTTGTAACTTAATTGAATAAATAAATAAATAAATAAATAAATAAATCAGTGTTCCAAATTTCAACCCAATCCGTCCAGTGGTTTAGGCTGTGCGTTGATAGATAGTCACTCTTTCCTTTTATATATTTAGGCTAAAACAAAAAAAAATAACTATGACATGATAGCCGTTTTCGTACGTTTTTTCCACCTTTAAGTAAATACTCTGAGAATTCCGTCAAAACAACCGTTAATTAAAAAAATATTGAATCATCGAATAAACGTCGAAACTAATTGTGATTGAGCAATTACGTTATGTTATAGTCGAAGAGATGTTTTTTACAAGCTTTTATTTACTTTCACATGTCTGTTGTCTGTCTGTCTGTCAGTCTATAATCAAATCTTGCAAGTTAAATTTGAACCCCTTCCCGGATTTCGCCGATTGAGCTGAAATTTTGCATGCATGTATAAATCGCATGACAATGCAATATTATTATGACATGGAGCTGATCTGATGATGGAGCTGGAAGGTGGTCATAGGAATTAAATGACGCAACTATTTTTAGAAATTTCTTTTAATAATTTAGTTTTCTGTTCAACAAAGAAATGAGAAGACGAGCAAGACGCTCTCCTGATGGTAAGAGATAACGCTGCCCATAATCAGTACAGTGCTACCCAAGATTTTACAAAGGTAAAATTCTGGGTGTACTGCGCCGACGCTTCTTACTTGAGAGTCATAAGATGTTAAGACTCTTCAGCCCAGTAATTTCACTAGCTACAACGCCCTAACAGTAATGTTTACACATCACTGCTCAGTCGGCAGGACAACTGGCACTGTTGGGGTTCCCACCTAGTCGACCTCCTGCAAAGGAAGTCTACCCCTGGTAAATACTATAATAATAATAATTGGGGTTTATACTCCAACTCCAACAGAACAGGTTACCCTACTTACACTGTCAGAGTCAAATAACAATTTATAGGTTGTGTGGCCAACCTATATGTTGCAGTTTCAGGTCGCCGAGATGACTACTGGGCCTGCAACATGACCTGACGACTGCCTCCTACATCTTATAACAACTAACCCACACCTCTCGTACTATGAGACGCGCAAAATTAAACATTTTTATGTTATTAGTCACACACGCGCTTATTTAGCGTTCTCATGGAATAATTTCATACTTTTAACTGATGACTAAAGCAAAAAGATGTAGTAGATAAGTAAGTATGTAATAGGTAAATTTTACAAGTTTTTATTTTCTTTTACCTATCTGTTGTCTGTCTGTCTGTATGTATGTCTGTCTTTAATCAAATCTTGAAAATTAAATTTGATCCACTTCCCGGTTTCCGATTGAGCTGAAATTTTGCATGCGTTTATAAATCTGATGACAATGCCATATTATGACATCGAGCTGATCTGATGATGGAGCTGGAAGGTGGCCATAGGAACTCGGTAATTAAACGATGCAATCCCATCGAGTTTGGGCTAATTTCGTCTTGACGAGTACTTTGGTGCTAGATGGTAATAATTATTATATAAGCTTGTTTAAAAAAAACACTTGTTTACCTACAAGGAAAGAGTGACTGACTGATCTATCAACGCACAGCCTAAATCACTGTACGGATTGAGTTGAAATTTGGCATACACGTAGGTTATAGGGCATAGATCTCCGTTAAGATTTTACCACTCGGGAAAAGCCACGAGCATAAGCTAGTTTACTTATAAATCAGTAGGATTTTATGGTTTACGCACAGGAGGTGTTCCTTTGTGGATATGACGCCTCGTGTGCGTAAAACCTTAAAAACGTGAGGATGGTCACAAAAGTCGTATTAACTCCTACAATGTAATAAAAATCCCATCATATCTGGATCATACATCCTGTCAATAATCCTATAGGAGTGAATACATACATGCGAAACTTTGTGGTAGGTCTTAAAAGAAACATTAATATTAATGTTTTAGTTTAAATACTAAAACCTTAATATTAATGTTTCTTTTGAGTACTGTTTTTTTATATTCTTAGGGTTATTTAGTTATTTTTAAGTCTAATTTTGTATATTTTTCTGTTCCTTATTATGTGAAATAAAAGATATTTTAAGTATGTAGGTTTTATAATATATACAACGAAGTAAGAAGACAAGCAAGACGCTCTCCTGATGGTAATTAGTGTCCGACCGAAATTTCGGTTTCGGTTTCGGCCGAGTTTCGGCCAAAAATCGAGTTTCGGCGAAAGTTTCGGTTTCGGCCAAAATTGGCCGAAACTTTTGCCGAAACCGAAACTCCCTTATGAAGTTGTCGTGCACGCTCGCCTAGCTTCGTTTCTCGCGACAACGCTTTGGCGGACGACTAATTATAATTATTGTAATAAAGGTTTGTTAATTTTAAATGTGTGATTTGATATTATCTTTGTTGAGACTGGAACTAAGCATGTAATAGCAACTTTAGTAATTATTATTTTTATATAGAGGTACTAAAAGAGATTGATGATTCTTCTAAGTACAAATAGGTACAAACCAAAGTATTAATTAGTGAGATTTCAAAATACTAATACTTAATATTTTACCCGTATGTCCCCGAGCGGCTCGATCGAGCCGCACCTGCGCATGCCAATTTGAACCTTATTTTAAAGAAGCTAGAAATAATAAATGTCAATTTTGATTTGAACTTGATTTTTTTCTTGGATCAAGGGGTTAATGAAACAGTAACAATTAATGATTTGATTATAATTGATAACTGATAAACATTTTGCTATAAGAACTTAATGTAGGCCAAGCGTTATTCTGACTACACGCAATGTAGGCTTCGGTAGAACTGGCAAATCGCATATCTACTGCCTTAATTTTCATCAACCATATCTTTAAAACTTATAAAACTATCTTTTAACCGCTATGGTTTTCCTGGAAAGTTCATGGTTGAAATTATATTAGTGATTTTTCAGTTTTTATTTAACAGTTGATTTAACAGTCTTTGAAAGCCAGTGGTTTAGAGTTTGAGGGCGGGTGACGCCCAAAAAAAAAAATTTAAACTTGAATATCTTTCAAATGGATCATTAAAGTGAAAAAGCGAGGTACCTTAAATTAATTGATATAAATTTATTTCTTTTTGGAACCGTTCTCTTACCCTAACCATTGCCCTCCTCTGTGCAAAATTACAGTTTTCTAGGACTTATAGTTTCTCCGTAAAGCCGCGGACAGACAGACGGACAGACAAATTCATGTCCTAATTAATGCAGAATAATGGGTAAAATGCACCAAATTTTAGTATTTTAAAGATTTTTTTTACTTGAGTTTCGGTTTCTGTTTCGGTTTCGGCCGAAACTAAAGTCCCGGCCGAACATTCGGTTTCGGTTTCGGTTTCGGCCGTAAAACCAGTTTCGGTCGGACTCTAATGGTAATAGATAACGCTGCCCATAATCAGTACAGTGCTACCTAAGATTTCACAATAATGTAATACTAGCTGTGCCCAGCGGTTTTACCCGCTGTCCTATATATAGCCTATGTGTTATTCCAGAGTCTAAGCTATCTCTATACCAAATTTCAGCTCAATCGGTCCACCCGTTTAGGCGTGAAGACGTAACAAACATACACACAAACTTTTGCCTTTATAATATTAATGTGAAGTGTAATTATCCTAACCCTGCACGGTTGTCTGGAAGTGACCGCTCTGAGCGATAAGACCGCCAATTGGTACACAATTAGTGTTATTATAAAGTTGTATAAAAAGACGTGTGGCACTCGGAGACTGCCGCGGTAAAGCTATTGCATAGCATTTTTTAGCAACTTATGCAATTATAATTATTTATTTATTTTATTAATGCAGTTTTTTTTTTCCTTTTTTTTTCTTTGATATTAATTCAAGTTACACTTTGAGCGTGGTTACCGAAAAAAAAAACATTTTTTTTTACTTTTATTAAATTAACCGGTCGGGGGTGTTAGGTTTTTTTCGTTACGGAATTTCTGGATCGGTCCCCACGCTCAAGGCCCGCGATAAAAGCTATGCAATAGCTTAATAAAAATTTAACAAAGACTTGCTAATTTTAATAACATTATAAAAAGGAGTTTGTTTACATAGACAATCTTTTTTTCTGTACGTACCCACTTGAGCACAGATAAAAAATGACATTAGACGACCAAAAAGTTAACACGTCTTTGGGCATTACCTCGGTTATACGATAGCTTGACCGCAAGGTAGATTTTACAAAACTGAAAATTTTATTTGGTTTAAATCCACATAATATTATGTTTATTAAAGGAAATTGCTACTTTTTTTCTGGTGGCAAATGCCTTTATTGAGAAAAACAAACTAACAATACTACAGCTACTACAGCAGTAGAGAACTCTTTAATTAACCAAAGATCGGCCACAAGCCAATCTACAGAAAATCCAAGTGCTCCAAACCACTGTCAGATGGCAGAAAGCCCAGAATGATGGCAGCATTGCAACTTTGCAACTGACTGATCGAGTATAATCTAGTCTATTATAAAGATTAAACGAAATAGAGACTGACTATGTGACTGACTTATGCATAATCTAATCGAATCTTAGCAAGCTGAAGTGGCAATGGGCTGGTCACATTTGTCGTAGAACCGACAACCCTTGGGGTAGACGAGTTCTTCTTCGAGTGGAGACCATGTCTCGGTAAACGTGGTGTAGGGCGCCCATGGGCAAGATGGGGTGATGATATCCGGAGGGTCGCCGGTAGCAGGTGGAGAAGAAAGACGGAGGGCCGAGTTGAGTGGCGTGCCATGGGGGGGACCTATGTCCAGCAGTGGACGAACATAGGCTGATGATGATAATCGAATCTTAGCTTAAAAGAAAATGGGTATGAAAATGGTCTATTTTAATGGTTTCTTTTAAAATCTACGAAGCAATATAAAAATATAAAAATCTCGTTTAGCGAAATCCTTGGATACTCTCCTTGGATTGGCTTGACGGATTCTTGTGATCTTTTTCGCTCAAATATTTCATAAAAATTTAAAGAACATTTCAAGCCGCCTCCGAGAATTTGAAAACAGACATTGACTTGAGATTATCATGCTGTTATTTAAAAAAAAAAAATTTTTTACAATTATTATATTATTATAATAAAATTTAATGTTTATATCTACAATTACATTTTTTCATATATTTGAGATAATTTTAGAAATTAATTAAAAATATTTCTCAGTAAAAATAATATTATTATTTTCATAATATTCATATTATTATTGATATAATTTTTATAAATTATGATATATGAGAGAATTGATTATATCATAAAATTATTAAAATAATACAATTAATATTTATTTTTTTAATGTAAAAAAAGCGTTACAAAAATCTACCAAACATTTTTTTTAATCTATATCTTCGGCTACCCATAAGCGCTCGAGTGACTCACAATGCCACCCAACGAGCAAGATGTATCGCCCTCTCTGTCTATCGTATACCGCTGTCTCGCTCCCACATCCTTTTTTATCTCATTCAAGACTTTGCTGTCAAAATAAGTATTATAAAAATGTTTGGATTGCATTATGCAATTGACATCACGCTTTTTGAATAAAAATATTTTTTTTAGCTAATTGAGAAAATAAATTTCAATGTATTTGTTTTTGCTTAAGAAACACAATATTTAATAATCTTATAATAATTATAATTTATTCATATTAATGTAATCAGCAGAAAGCCTTTAAATTTGTAAACAAAATTATAGGGTTACTTTTGTTTTAAAAATCGCATAGAGACAAACTTCTTGCTTGAAATGGCTAAAATGCTTTAGCAAAAATTTTGAAAAAAGTTGTCCCTTGTATTTTTGATGATGTAGGTATTATAATAAAAGATTTTTCTAATATGATGATCACTAATAATATATAGAATGTTAAATATGGATGTAGAGTGTAGACCTCCTCCATTTATTGATGTGAATAATTAAGAAATTACCTTTGTAAAGTTTTTTAATGTATGTAACGCATAATACCATCCAATGCGGTATTTATAAAACAACCAACAAACCGCTCTTGTGAGTGATGACTTAATTTTTAGAACCACCGCGAAGCCGGACATGAGGCATACATGCTGGTTGTACTGGATCTTGTGACACTAGCCGTGGTGTATTTTATTTGTGGTATTAAGTATGTGTATGTATGTGGATAAGACCGCTAAGCACCGATCTTACCCACAGAAAGTCTATGTGCTATTTCTCAATGAGGGTTTTCTGTATTAACGCCAGGAGGCAGCACTCTGACGTCAGACGTCAGATCTAGACACCTATCAAACGTGTCAGAATACGACCTTTTTTGACCATATACACCAATACACATAAACACCCACACACACATAGACACATACGTTTGTATAACATAGTGGGTATCCTCGCCGCGTCCATCTTTGGCGGGGGAGTCCCACATACTCCTATATAGATAGGGTGACGGTGCATAACTCATATTTCCAGAGTCAATGTTTTTTTTTAAGTAATAAACACGCACATCATATTTTTGCATTTATTTACAATATTACCTATCTACTAGTAGGATTATTAAAGATTCATTTTCCCCTGCACGTATGCAGTCCTGTTATTGAATACCCAGCAAGAGCCACACACAGCTGTGTATAATCTTACTGATTAATTCCGATGCCGTGTCATACCGACTATTTGTTATACATTTATAAATTGAAAAATAACACTTAGGAAATCTACCTTGTTTTCGTTTGACGAATATTTGGCATATTTTTGTGAGGTTTTTACGTAGGTAATAACAGGGAAAGATCCGTCCAATATACAATATTTTCTTCATCTAAGACTTTTACCTTCTTAAAAGAGTGTTTTTTTTATACAAAAAAGTGAGAAGACGAGCAAGACGCTCTCCTGATGGTAAGAGATAACGCTGCCTATAAGTAGGTACAGGGCTATCCAGGATTTCGCAAAGATAAGCCAGGAACGCTTCTTACTTAAGAGTCAAGAGTCATATAAGATGTTAAGACTCTTCAGCCCAGTAATTTCACTAGCTGCAGTGCCCTCCTACCTGTGCACAGTAATGTTTGCACATCACTGCTCAGGCGGTAGAATAACTGGCACTGATGGTGGTTTTACAATAAAAATAATACCACACAGCCGCAGAATCGCGCGGGAGAGCGGGTGGAAATTTTTGTAATGTTCGAATTCGTACTCACCCTGTCACACATAAAGCGGACGCGGGCAGGAACAAACCAAAGATCGCGACCGCTATTCCGCGCGATCCCGCGTTATCACACGACATCTTACTAATATTATATACGTGAAAGTTTGTAAGAATGGATGTCTGGATATTTATTGTTACTCTTTCACGCCTAAAAGGGTGGACCGATTGAGCTGAAAATTTGTATACAGATAGCTTAGACCCTAGAATAACACATAGGCTTCAGTACAGTGGGTAAAACCGCTGGGCGCAGCTAGTCTTTAATAAGATCTATGGCTTCAAATCATCTTCGTGTTCTAATTACTATCCACCCGAGGACGCGAGCCCAAACCGATCCATCATGGCGGGTAAATGCTATTTTGACAGCTGTCAAATTACTGTCAAGATGGCCGCCGCTACGGTAACAATGGGAAAAGTGATAATTGAGGGTAGATCTATGAAATCCATTTGGACGCGTATCTTATATTTGTATTTAGAGTAACTTTAAAGTATTTTAAAAATGTTGCATTAGTCACCTTGTAAATTTTTTTAAAGGTAAAAAAGGTGTAAAAAATATATGTTAATTTTTCCGCCTAAACGGGCGGACCGATTGAGCTGAAATTTGGTATAGAGATAACTATGACCCTGGGATAACACAAAGACTACGTTACAGCGGGTAAACCGCTGGGCGTAGCTTGTACTAATTTTTTTTTCCTAATCTATATACTGTCCCACAGCTGGGCAATGACCTGCCCCAAATCCCTGCACGCATCTCTTAATAATAACTTAGAGTGCATTACGAAAGAGGTCCCGCGGAATTTAGCGAAACTAAATTTTATTTAATCGATTATTACGGTACTTCATGTCCTAAATCATAAAGAGAAAGATAAAGTAAATAACTATTTAATTAAAAAATTAAATATGAGAAATTATGAGAATTCAAAATTTTATAGATATTTTAACTTTAAAACACGCGATAGTAGACAAAAGGAACTCCCTTTGTGGAAAGCACTCTACATTGGTTTATAGACCAAAACCACCATAACTACATCATCGAACCATTTATTACATAAAATGTATTTCCCCTTGTTTACAACAATCACAAAACAAATGGATGCCCCATTACTCCAATATGGAGTAATTAAACCCCCCAAAAGTCAAATTAAACTAAAAAGGGAAGATACTGTATACGCACTATCGTTGCCATTTTTTACCTAGGAAAAATATTGTTTCTTGTGTTACGCATCATCACCTTACGTAGGGGATGCGGTGTGGTATGTGGGGCTCCCCCGCCGAAGATGGGTGCGGCGGGGATACCGACTAAAAAACCTGGTAGTGTTCCTGCGGGACGCCATAATGCCGGGGCAGCGGGTACGCCAAGGCACTCATCCACGGCCGCTATTTTTGCTTAGCCAAACTATAGTGCTTGTCACCAAAGATGTCCCGTGAAATTTAGCGGAACTAAATTTAATTTTTAAGACCGCTACTACAAAACGTCGAATCATATTATATTATGTATTTTGAAAGCGTTGCGTTGGGGGTTTTTTAATTTTTTAATTTTATTCACTTATTATTTGGTCAATTTTTTGGGTGAACTTTTCTCAGTTAATCTAATCAAAATGCATTTATTCAAATACGCCACAATAGAGAACTTTTGCAATCAATTTACTGTTAATTTGTTCTATTTTAAATCTCTACCGCTGCGCTCGTTCGAAAAGCACCTCTTTTGATTGGATTGTTTTTGTTAAATATGTGTTTATCTTGGTTACATAATTATTTATTGTTCGTTTGAATGGCACCAGCTGGCTAAACTAAAATGTAGGGGACTTCTTTCGTGAAAAGCACTTTATAACCTGCTGAGCCGGAAAGTGTCGTTTGCCGCGCCGACTTGCGCCAAAGTAAAATTGTGTGCATGAACCTAATTGGAGTGACCCATTTACGAAACGTCTGTACCGTATCCCCCTTCCCTCTTTATTTTAATCTAATCCTCAAAAGTTTCTCTACGCTCCAACTCGCGTAACCCTATAATTTGACGACACAAACTACCAATTAAGAATAGCTACTAACAATTACTCAACGCGTCCCGTGAAACGGAACGCAACACGGCGTTTATTGCTCTGTAATTGAGTCAAAAATAAACTTAAAACCAACCAAAGGACGCATCGGTTGTGTAAATACGTCGTCGAGGATATTAAAGTGGCTCTAATCACATATTAAAACGCTAAATGTTACCAGAATTAAACGCGTGCGTAAAATGGAACGTCGTCATCTTGACAGGTCGCGTTCGCGCCAAATTCGCTGTCAAAGTGACAGTTATGATTTATGAAAAAAGTTTGAATTAATAAATTCGAATGGCGACCACACAACGCGATGTTTTAGTAGTAATCTTTGTTATTTTTTTAGTTTAATGGCGTTCCTTTAAATAGTCGACTAATTGGTGAAGAATTTAATAGTTGTTCTAAATATATGAACTGTTTTGATATCTTTTTATATCCCTCGTATTAGATTTAGGAAGTGTGATATTAAACATGCCTTTGACTTATTAGAATCGTAAGTATTATTTCAAGACATGTAAAATTCAATCACCTTTTTGAGGCCATATTTTTTGGCTACCTTGGCGTAGTAGGAATCACTTCCCGATTAAAATAAAAATAATGTTACAGAAGTGGAATGGTTAGTTATTAATAATATTAAATATTATGATATTATGTTTCTTTTTGTCACATATTATAACTTATATATAATATTATTATAATAAAGAACAGGCATGAGTAGATAAGAAACGCCTTAATATCTTCATGGTTCTATGTTTCTCAAGAACCTTCTATTTATGTAGAGTTATATGTAGGTAGTAGGTAGTGATTAGTGATTGCCGATTGTAATCAGTATATAAATTTAAATTAGCCGATAAGGCCTCTGATCATTTCTAAAGACATTCAATTAAATTTTGTTTACCTAACACCTACTTACCTACATTATGCAAATTTAAAATAGTTTATCTTAAAAAAGTAAAATAATTACGGTTTATAACCATCACGCCTTTACTCCCAAAACATCGCAAAAAAAAACGTCAATTAACTTTTTAATTACCACAGACAAAAAATGACATTCAGGCCAGTGACAAATCGATCTTTTTAAAGGTATTTTTACACGGTCAGTCTGTAGATAAGTCAGGGCTTGACGGATGAAACTTAATAGCGCTATTTATAACAGTCTAAGTGAGATAAATCTTAAGATTTAACCATTTAAGAGAAATTAATGTTGGATTGAGTTTGATGGAAATGAATTGAAGCACCTGTGGAAATTGTTAATACCATGTTTGATGCAAATAAAGTTATTCTATTCTCTTCTATTCTAAAGGTAAATACAGGGGATGAGAGCTTCGGCGTACCCGCTGCCCCGGCATTATGACGTCCCGCAGGAACACCCCCAGGTTTTTAGTGGGTATCCCCGCCGCGCACATCTTCGACGGGGGAGTCCCACATACCGCCCCGCGCCTCCTGGCGTGGGGTGACGATGCGTAACACATTTTTACTGGGAAAAAATAGGTAGGTAGATATTACAAACGTTCGTTTTTGTCTTTCTGGTATTGAATGACGACACCTATAATGATAAGCACTATTATTGCAGATTAATGCACTAATTATGCACCAAAGTTACCTACAGCAAAAACCGACTTTATATTCCTTAAAAGAATATTATGTCACCTCTCTAAACCCCACTCCCTTGTATAATATATAAAAAAAAACTTGAGAGGTGTCAAGGGACACCCGGATGGAACGAAGTTCCTTTCGATTAATGAAAATATCTGGCTTGCTTTCTATAAGAGAGAGAGAGAGAGACAGACAGAGAAACATGCGCACTCCGCACAGCTTACAATAGCTTACTATAGCAAAAAGTGTTGTGACAACTTTTCGTAAGATTTTTTTCCGTATAGCCCCCTTTCACAACGCGCGATAAGGAACTTCGTTCCAATACACTCAGCTAAAAATAAAAATAAAATAAATATTTTATAGGTTAGCCTTTGTAGTCAAAGGCTTAGCCTATTTGCCTAATTTTTTTGTTTGTCAATTTAAGCCGTCGAATAAATGTGTTTTCTTTTTTCTTTCTTTACTTCGGCGCGACGGCTTACTAAGAGTGCTTCTTTTTCAATCAAACTAGTTCTAGAATTCATTTTGTTCTTATTTTGAACGTTTAAAGTTATCGAATCAAATTGGTGAGCATCCGTCAAGATTTTCGAATGACCATAAAAAACGTTGAGTGCCTTATATAGATAAAATCGAGTTTATTACTTCATTATAAAAAGTGATAGGTAAGAAACTAAATATGCTACATTTTATTTAGTTATTTATTTACCGACTCGAAAAAGGAGGTTTTAATTCGTTTCGTGAGAGTGTACGATTTTTTCTTATACAACAAAGTAAGAAGACGAGCAAGACGCTCTCCTGATGGTAAGAGATAACGTTGCCCATAATCAGTACAGTGCCAGTATTTTACTAAGGTAAAATTCTGGGTGCACTGCGCGAACGCGTCTTACTTGAGAGTCATAACATGTTAAGACTCTTCAGCCCAGTAATTTCACTAGCTACAGTGCCCTCCTACCGAAGCACAGCAATGTATTGCACAACTCTGCTCAGACGGTAGAATAACTGGCACTGTTGGGGTACCCACTAGGGTTTGCAACCGATTATTCGGTTAACCGAAAAAACCGATTAACCGATCTATTTAAAAACCGGTTTTTATACGGGCAAAAACCGATTTTTTCGGTGTTTTCGGTTTTTTTTTATTGCTATGAAATCTTATAATAAGACTGCCTTTGTGCTCATTTTCTATAAATGGACTCACAGACAGACTCCAATAAGTGCCACCAGTCGCCCATTACATATAAATTCAACAAAAAGGCCTGTGCACGTTGGACTATTTTGTCTCCGTGTGGCGGGCTTAAATCATTTCATTTCTGTAACTATTGCTCTTCAACATAAGCTTATGTTTGAGAGCGGTAAACGTATATATAAAATGTTCTGAGTATGTTCTTACTAAATTGCGAATAACTGTATCATTAAAACATGATCAATCATCCACTCTGGAGCGATTTCACACAGCACACGCGTGGTTCCGCTTCTTTCTGTTTCTAATTCTGCGGCTCTCTCTCTTCAGTCGTCCCCTCATGGCTGAGGATCGTGGTCATCACTGGTTATAGACGTTGGTGTTGTGACTCGTTTGCTTTCACTGCTGCCGTGTCTATCCATTGTATCCCTGATGACCGAAGTCCAAAACTTGGTAGGAAGGAGGCCTTTCTTTTGATCACCCCATCTTGTGAGAGAGCGACCACGGGCTCGTTTGCCTTCCGTATTCCCAACTAAGATCAGCTTTTCAAGCCTCTCCTGACTATGTGGCCGATATAGGTAAGTATTATCTGCTGGCAGATAATTAAGAGGCGGGCTCGGATATGAAGCTGCGAAAGAATTAGATGCATTGGTGCGATTGGCAGTTTACGGTATTCGTAGCATATGCCTTTAACTCCACATCTCGAATGCATCAATCCTTTGTCTCTCTCGAGCTCGTATTGTCCACCCCATATAGGAAAATTGGATATGCCAGGGTGTGTATCAACCGGGTCTTTGTGACATTGGATACCCCTTCTCATCCAGATGTTATTGAGTCAGCTCATGGTATCCTTAGCCATACCTATCTATTATCTATACGTCTCTTTAACACCGGTGCGCAGTCACCATCGTTGTATATTTGTGCGCCCAGATACATATAATGGTCCACAATGTCAATCTCTGGGATTATGTTGGTAGTGGGAAGTTTTCCGGCGCGTAATCTTCGTCTTGTCTCTGTTCTCTGTTTACTGCGAGGCCCATGCAGTTGCTCTCAACCTCGAGGCTTTTGAACAGCTCCTGCATGTCTTCTACAGACGTCGACAAGTTGACCTTGTCATCAGCATATCGTAAGATTTGATATGCATTTACCGCCTATCGAAAATACCTTATCCCAGTTTTCGAGCACCTTCCGGATAATAAATTCCTCACAAATGTGCACACTGTTTAATGTGCAGCGGCCAACAATCACGGTGATATAATATTCTCATTTTTACATGAAATCAAATTGTCATTGTTGTATTATTTAGTGAAATAAAATGATGCGGAAAGGAAAGCGCGACATCTAGTTTTAGTTTAGCAAGATATTGTACTTCATTTCACAGATTAGTCAATATTACTAATTCGGAAGTAGTTTTTCGTCAGAATAAAAGAAAGTTACCGTTAAACGGTTGTTTTTTACAAATATTATGTAGAGTTTGCATGTTTTCTTTTTTGAAATGGTCAATTGTACTTAGATATGTGTACAAAATAACCATTTTTAACTTTTTATTGTTTTTTTATTAAAAAAAACTATCAAAAACCGAAAAACCCGAAAAAACCGATTAACCGGTTTTTAAAAATCCAAAAACCGAAAAAACCGATTTTAAATTTTGGCCGGTTTTTGCAAGCCCTAGTACCCACCTAGTCGACCTCCTGCAGAGGAAGTCTACCCCCGGTAAAATGAAGTTGAATTTTGTACTGCAGGACTATTGACAAATTCTCACCCACTAAGATTGATGACAACTTCAATGTACATTGCTGCGTTAGTTACTTTACTCATGTTAACGAGGACGTTTAAGCAAGTAATGTACAGTCAACTACAAAGAGATGTATCCATGTTAGGCTTACAAAATGAAGTAAATTGTCATTTGCCACAATGAACTACCCTTGGTTCGTGACATTTCTAGTAGCAATCAAACTTTATATTAATCATCGACTCGTTTAATATGCAACAATGATGTATCCCACTACTTTTCCTTAGGTGATACATAATAATAGCATTTAAAATGAATCGAATATGATATGTATTCATTGTCATAATTTTAAATTTTAATCTTCAATATTTCCTTAATATTTGTTCCTATGTTTCTACTTTTTACCTTATTGACTGATTTTTAATTACCAATATTATATTAAGAAAATAATATAAACAGTTTAGTTGTGCATGCTGTGGCACCCTATAAATGCAGGAACACACTTGTATGATCTCATAGTCTTAAGTATGTAAATCTATGTGTATTCTGTGTTGGGTGTCCTAATTATATAAATAAAAATAAATAAAAAATAAAATAAATATAGTATAAGATTTGG
The DNA here is from genome assembly GCA_947507615.1 of Hemithea aestivaria. Classification (NCBI taxonomy): domain Eukaryota; kingdom Metazoa; phylum Arthropoda; class Insecta; order Lepidoptera; family Geometridae; genus Hemithea; species Hemithea aestivaria. The sequence goes on along the minus strand of OX382351.1, from coordinate 1,870,559 downwards.
TGGATACTGAAAATGTCACGAAGTAAGGATAAATAATTTTTGCATACTAAAAGTTCCTTCATTTTGTAAGACTAACATGGATACATCTCTTTGTAGTTGACTGTAGTACCGACTTTGTAGTACCGACGCAATTTTGCCTGCCACCTAGTCGGTCTCCTGCAAAGGAGGTCTACCTCAGGTAAATCTTCGCTGTTTCTGTTGTTGAATGATAACCTCCTTAATTCAAAGTCGGTTAAAGACTAGCAACCGTATTAAGACAGACGGACAAGTTAACACATCGACTGCGTAGGACGACGTAGACCACCCAACATGAAATTTGGTGTTTAATATTACTACAGCTTGTTTGAAATGGTTATAGGTGTATTTATGTGGATATAGGTTTTATCTTTTTTTATTCGTTATAGGTAAGTCTTTGACCACGGTCTCGATTGATATTAAGCGACGATGCGACTGAAAATGGAACCTAGAAGACGGGATAAATCCATCCCATTTTTAACCCCCGACGCAAAAACGACGGGGTGTTATAATATGTTTGACGTGTCTGTCTGTGTGTGTGTCTATCTGTGGCATCATAGCTCCCGAACGGATGAACGGATTTTGATATAGTTTTTTTCGTTTGAAAGTAGAGTTAGTCGAGAGTGTTCTTAGCTATGTTTGGTGGAAATCGGTTCAAGATGGCCGCCGCTACAAAATGGCGGATTACTTTTTTCTTCCACGACTCCCCTAATATGGGTATCAAATGAAAGGGCTTAACTAGTAGAACACAACCCACTATACAAAATTTAAAATCCAAGATGGCCGCCATCACAAAATGGTGAATTTATATTGCGTTGGGGGTTTTTAATTTAATTTAATTCACTTCTTTTGATCCAGGAATCGACGCATCATCATAAGTGGGTAAAACCGCTGGGCGCTGCTAGTTAATAATTATTTACGTGTATGCGTTTGGAGCTTGTAACTGTTAGCATGTACTGTTTTTACAAGATATATAAAAGGAAAGAGTGACTGACTGATCTCTCAACCCACAGCTCAAACCGCTGAACGTATTTGCTTGAAATTTGAAATGTACCTAGATATTTAACCACGCGGGCAAAGCCGTGAGCACAAGCTAGTATATAATAAATACATATAAACAAGTGAAATTTTAACAAGCTTAAATAAAAACAAGCTTTTATTATTATTACCATCTAGCATCATAAAGTACTCGTCAAGACGAATCAAATGAGCCCAAACTCGATGGGGTTGCGTCGTTTAATTACGGAGTTCCTATGGCCACCTTCCAGCTCCATCATCAGATCAGTTTAATGTCATAATAATATTGCATTGTCATCCGATTAACACATGCATGCAAAATTTCTGCTCAATCGGATACCGGGAAGTGGGTCAAATTAAACTTACAAGATTTGATTACAGACAGACAGACAACAGACAGGTGAAAGTAAATAAAAGCTTGTAAAAAGACTCTAATTACTCGCCTTCTCTATCAACGAAGCCGCCAGTACAAATGATTTATACAAAAAATAGCATATAAAAAACCAAAACAATTAACTTATCGCAAATAAATAAGTGTCACTTTATATCCGCTGAACACATTTTGAGCAAATTCCCATGATTATAGTAGATCGTATAAAGCTACACAAGTGCGTGGGAGTGACCAGAATGGCTTTATAGACCTCACACGAAGGCTTGATTTAGTTGTCAATCGGTATTTGTTATACATGATGATTAATTATTTATTAATTTTCTAATACATAATTCTAATTCGCATTTCTTCCTACTTCGTACTTCTCCCTACTTCGAACGTCTTCCTACTTTTACTTCTTCCTACTTCTTCCTACTTTGTACTTCTTCCTACTTTGTACTTCTGCCTACTTTGTACTTCTACCTACTTTGTACTTCTTCCTACTTCGTACTTCTTCCTACTTTGTACTTCTCCCTACTTCGTACGTCTTCCTACTTCGTACTTGTTCCTACTTTGAACTTCTCCCTACTTCGTACGTCTTCCTACTTCGTACTTCTTCCTACTTTGTACTTCTTCCTACTTCGTACTTCTCTTTCTACTATCCAACTTTCTGACTTTCTGCATTCCTTTTTCTATCTACTTTCTTTCTTTATATAATAGGTGACAAGACGGCCCACCTGATGGTGAGTGGCTACCGTTGCCTATGGATACCTGCAATACCAGGGGTACCGCTGGTACGTTGCCTACCTTTCAACACTCTATTCACTTGCCTTTTGAAGAGTCCCATGTTAAAGCTCAACGGAAATACCGCGGGATATTTCTTCTCTACTTCCGGTTTCCTTACTTCCTAATAGGTAAAAGAAAACTTAACGGATTGGTTGACCTTACATAGCCCAAACCTCTGAACGGATTGGGATACAAATAAAAACTTTTTTAATCATAATCATAAATCATTTATTCCTCAGATTTAAGGTTAATATACAGTTCACATTTCTAAACATAGTTCAGCTTAAATCTGCCTTGAAATGAAAAAATAAATGAATAAATGTTATTTGATGTCCCCTGAACACTTTTTGAGCAAATTCCCATGATTATAAAGGTACACAAGTAGCGCGTGGGTGTGGCCAGAATGGCTTTATAGACCTCACACGAAGACGAGATTTAGTTGTCAATCGGTATGGTTATACATGATGATTAATAAAATTATAAATAAATTAACATAAAAACCTTTAAACAAGCTTTTATAATATATGCTCGCGGCTTTGTACGCAATATCCTTTCTTAGCGAAGGTCTACAAATTTCAGCTCAATCGGTCCACCCGTTTAGGCGTGAAAGAGTAACAAACATTCTGACATCCAGACATCCATTCTTACAAACTTTCACGTATATAATATCAGTAAGATTGCATTACAAAATGAGATGGCCCTTTAAACTAAAGATTTTCTTACGGCCATTTTGTTTTGTTTCTGAACCATTAGCTCTAGAAATGAATAACCTCTAGAACGGTCTAGAATAATGATTAATGAGAGAGCATCCTGTATGCAGAGATAAAATAAAACTCGACGCCCACGTGACTTATTTTGCGAGAAAACAGTATAATGCATGCAGTAGCACAAATTTATCATCTAATGTCCGTAACCCATGTGGATTATATTTATTGGATTATATTTAAAAAGACAAGACGATTTTGTACCGAAACGTTAGTGATTGGTACCTTTTTTTTATCCCAGCAAAAATGCGTTACGCATCATCACCCCACGCCGGGGGGCGCGGGGCGGTATGTGGGACTCCCCCGCCAAAGATGGGAGCGGCGGGGATACCAACAAAAAACCTGGGGGTGTTCCTGCGGGACGCCATAATGCCGCGCTGGGGCAACGGGTACGCCGAAGCACTCATCCGCGGCCCCGACGCGACGGCTCCTAGCGATTGGTACCTACTTTAAGGTAATAAACGAGTGAAACTTTTTAAAAACAAGCTTTTATTATTATTACCATCTAGCACCAAAGTAGGTACTCGTCAAGACAAATCAAATGAGCTCGATGGGGTTACGTCGTTTAATTACAAAGTTCCTATGGCCACCTTCCAGCACCATCATCAAATCAACTCCATAATAATATTGCATTGTCATCCGACTTTTACATGCATGCAAAATTTCAGCTCAATCGGAAACCGGGAAGTGAGTCAAATTTAACTTGCAAGATTTGATTAGAGACAGACAGCAGACATGAAAGTAAATAAAAGCTTGTAAAAAAATCTAGTTGCTTTTGATTTTCAAGGCCAAAATTATTGAGGCACGCGGTAATCTTGGTGACCTGAAACTGCAACATCGGTTTACTTAAAACAATTGTGATTTGACTCTGACAGAGTAAGTTGAGTAACCTGTTATTTTGGAATGTAAACCTAAATAAAATGTTTATTATTGTCATTTTGAAATTATCCTACTGCATTTATACAGAATAATATTTAACGCATAAGGTGTGCACTTCAAATAAAAAGTTATTTAAAGTCGCTTGCGTACAATTCTTTTATTTATGATTCACCGTCGTGGGAACTTGCCTTACTGACATTTTGCTGTGACAGAAATTATTTCTTATTGTTTTTCTTACGTGAAAATGGAGTAACACGATAGTGCATTTGCTAATGTTTTTATGATTTAACTACCTTATGCTCGTGGCTTTGCCTGTGACACAATCCTTTCTTAGTGGAGGTCTACGTCATAAAACCTATCTGTTTACCAAATTTCAACCCAATCAGTTCAGCTGTGCGTTGATAGATCAGTCAGTCAGCCACTCTTTATTTTATATATTTAGATTAATATTATTTTTAATTACTTACTAAAATAAAATTTTGTTAACTTTAACGCGCTCGCTTGCATGATAATTTTATAAGAATGTCCAAATATATTAAGAATTCGAAGAATTTGCCTTTTGAAAATGTATGCTGACTAAAATTAGGTGTCAACACAGAACAAAGATAGTTTATATGCCCTAGAATAGCACTGTACTTTTCAGCAAGTCCAAAAAAAAAAACAATTTAAGACTGAATATCTATTTTTATGACAACTGTCATTCTAAAATCATTATTTTCTTTGCCCTGCTTGTTTATCTGAAAGAGATCGCTATTAGTCGTAAGACCGCCAATGGTTCTATAATTTTGTTGTGTTTTTCTAAAATTTTATTTTCATTCCCTGCTTGCTGTTTGGTTGCCTGGAAGAAATTATTATTAGCGATAAGAACGCCATTAACATTTCTATTCTGTTATTTTTTTTAAATTTGGTTTTCAATAAAGAATTGAAAATAAATTCCCGTGTCCAATAGTAAAATATCCGCAGTGTTAGAGTGAGAGGTGTTGTGACGTCACAGGGTTGTGTTGCCGTCTCGCTCGCACGCTCCTTGTTTGTTTTGTTGGCTATCAGACGCGGGGCCACCCAGATGATGGTGTAGGGTTGCTACTGTAGAGTTTTGGTACTTTTACAAGCTTTTATTTACTTTTTTTTTAACCTGTCAGTTGTCTGTCGGTCTGTCTGTCTATCTGTCTGTAATTAAATCTCGCAAGTCAAATTTGATCCACTTCCTGGTTTCTGATTGCGCTGAAATTTTGCATGTTTAAATCGGATGACAATGCAATATTATTATGACATGGAGCAGATCTGATGGAGCTGGAAGGTCAAAGGAACTTCGTAATTAAACGACGCAATCGCATCGAGTTTGGGGTCATTTGATTCGTCTTGACGTGTACTTTTATACTATAATAATAAAAGCTTGTTTTTAAAAAGTTTTTTTTTTTAATTCCACTTGTTTAATGGTGAAGTTCACATCTACCCGCATCGAACGCTCCGAACGAATCGAATTTTGAATTCTTTATATGAAATGTCATGAAACCTCGCACACTTGTCGGAGTCGAATCGTCCGAATCGAAAAAAGAATTCCTATACAACAATACATTCGGCGCGGTCGATGCGGATAGATATGCGGTGTGCCATAATAGTACGAAGACGAAAAATATTAGTAAATTTTATTTATTTATTTATTATTTATTTTTAGGTAAACCAACAGCTTAAAATAAAACTTAATAATTAACAGTTTATACACCATACAGCCAATTATAGGTTCACACGTATATAACACAAAGTATTTTGTAAGAACTGTGAGCTTAAGTATAAAATCATTAAGATAAAGACAGAAACATTAAAGAGTCTTAGAGAAAAATTCTGTAGGTACTCAACCATCGTCTCATTGACGCTTCACTTGTGCAAAATAAATCAAGATCAAAAAGTTTGCTCAGCTAGTTGAATTTTCTGCTTTTACACAAAAAAGTTCAAAATAATATTTTCTAGTGAGTGCCAACCCTATCGTAAAATATAATTATCGGTAAACTCCTGCGCAGAATTAATTTGTCAAAACATACGTCCCGAGGGATATTAATAATGTTCAGAGACTATAGAAAGGGAATAAAGGTGTAGTCAGATTCAAAGGTTAATTCTTGTCTTCAAAGAAAACTAACATTTTACTTAAAAGGTTTATATATTTTACCCTTTGTAGAGTCCGTGGCCCAGTGGTATTACGTCCTGCTTGTGATACGGAGACCCTGGGTTCAAATCTCAGTGTGGCAAAAAACAGCGCCTGGACGCTACCGTGTTTCGGCGCGGTACGTAAAACTGTGGGTCCCGGCTGTTTCCTATAAGATATGTAGGAGGCAGTCGTCAGGTCATGTTGCAGGTGCAGTAGTAATCTCGGCGACCTGAAACTGCAACATAATATAGGTTGGCCACCACAACCTTTAAATTGTGGTTTGACGCTGACAGTGTATGAACTGCAATTAACTATTTATTAAAATGAATAATATTATCCATCTGTTTATCTTGGAGAGTTGTATAGCAATAAGGTGTTAACTTCCACCCCAATGACGCGCTGGTTTGTTGTGGGGTGACCGTGGTTTTGGGTTTTACATTAAAACTGACGGGACAGATGTGGGATAGGAGTGGGCGTTAATTCAACGAACGGCTTTTTTTAACTGTTAATCTAATGATAACGAATTAACAGTTTTTTGTTTACTGCAAAACCCGTTAAATCTATCAACTGTTACATTCAACGATTTTGGCAATGCGTTTTTTATTATCTCAACGAAAAGGTATTCAAAAGTCGCTAACGTAATCTGAAGCTGTTAACGCAAAACCAGTTAAAATGATCTATTTCTTCTGCGTTGAAAGAACGAATAGAAACGGAATATGCCGAGTGGACGCGAGGGCGCCTATGTGAGCGAGCGAGACGCCGCTAGCTTAAAATTGTACGAGCGAGAGTGAGAGATATCTATGTTTCTAAGTTCGCTTGCTACTATTAACTGCTACGTTGCCGTTGGTACAAATCTGTTACATTAATGAAAACCTGTTAATAATGTTAACGGCTTTTTTAACAGGTTAACATGATGAATTTAACGGCTTCGTTGCGTTAACCCAAAAATCGTTAACGACCCACCACTAATGTGGGACGGAGCGGTAAAGCGGTCGCGATCTCCGTTTTGTTCCTGCCCGCGTTCGCTTTATATGTGACAGGTTACGTACAAATTCGTACATTACTACAATTTCGTCCCGGACTGCGACCGCTTTCACGCCTGTGTGTGGCTGCAGCTTAACTGTGTAACTGTGCGGAAAGAGTGATTGACTGTATCTATCAACGCACAACCCAAACCGCTGAACGCATTGGGTTAACATTTGGAACACAGATAGATTTTATGACGTAGACGTCCGCCGTATAGGTATTTCTCCACGCGGTCAAAGCCGTTATACTTAAACACAGGTGCAATCGTACTCCGTACTCCGTACCTACAGAGTTTAGTCGTAACATACATATCTATCTATCTATCTATTCAGCCTGTATCCACCCACTGCAGGGTATAGGCCTCCTCATGGTCACGCCACACCTTCCGATCCTGTGCGAATCTCATCCAGTTCCTTCCGACATACTTGACAATATCGTCTGACCATCGGGCTGGTGGTCTGCCTCGAGATCTCTGTCCTTGCCTTGGGTACCATATTGTCGTAACATACATATGAATAAATTATATTTTAGACTAGAATTTTATTACCTTCTCTATAAATTGTATACTACCAAGTGTAAAAATAACAGAAATAGGTACTTTCAAGTGTAGAAAAACAAGCTCAAACTCAGAATACTTTTATTGAAATTGGCTACAATGGGGCACTTTTACAAGTCAATTTACTATTTTTTCTAATTTAAAACTCGTTACGGTTTGTCAGAAAAAAAAACAGAATGCGTCCCTCAGCCACCTAAATATCCAGCGCTACCCTAAATCATAGTTACCCCACAGCCCACAATAACTAATGGTCCTTGAATCCATAACACTATCTTCCCCTAACAGGCGGATGACGAAGCTACTGAAGTTTAAAGATATACAGCAACACTAAAGCTGACGACACACAGAGGCGGGATGGAACGGTAAAGCGGTCGCGATCTTCATTTTGTTCCTGCCCGTGTTCGCTTTATATGTGACAGGTTACGTACAAATTAGAACATTACTTTGTATTTGTTCTGAGAACATTACAAAAAATATTTTTTTCTTGACCCGTACACTTCACAGATTATATATTATATACATAGCTGGGCATTAACTCGTTTATCCGTTAATCGTTAATTAACGAAGTTAACATTTTGATTAACGGATTAACTTTTAAGTTAACTTTAAAAAAAATTAACGGACACGTTAACTTCCGTTAATATGCAAAAGTCCGTTAATCGTTAATCCAATGCCTGCTATTTACCGCCTTACGACAAGAAGCAGCGGAAAATTCGAAGGATAGAGATAGTTTAAATGGCGGAGGGAGCAATGCGTGTAACAACGATGATGACGAGGAAGACTTTTTCAATTCTGTCACTCAGTCTATAGAAAAACCAAAGAGCTCAAACGCTTTCAGAGTAAAGCGCAAAGTCTCGTTAAAATGTGGCTAGACATGAAAACAAAAGACTCGTCCTATGCTGCATTCCTCGGGGAACAGAGATATTCATAAATCTATTGATTAATAAATACAATACTGCTATACCCTCAAGCGCTGCAGTTAAACGTCTGTATTGTACGGGTAAAGACAATTTAACACCAAAACGAGCCTTGCTTTCAGACGAGAACTTCAACATGTTAATGATCATGAAGGGGAATATTATGCACCTTATGCCCGACGATTAAATTACACATTTTGAATTCACTGAACTATATGTTTGAATTATACAAGTTTTTGTTTTGTTCCTAACCTGTTAACTTCCAGAACCTAAACCAACAGGTTTTATAAGTTCACTAACGCAACGATATAAAAATGCAATTTTGCACATATTAACGTATTAACGATTAACGTTAACTTGCGTTAATTCTTCCGAAATTTAACGCTTTAACGTTTAACGAAGCTAACTTTTTTTGTAGCGGATTAACGATTAACGAAGTTAACTATTTGATTAACGGTGCCCAGCTATGTATATATATTATAATAATATGCTGTTTCCTATAAGATATGTAGGAGGCAGTCTTTAGGTCATGTTGCAGGTGTAGTAATCTCAGCGACCTGAAACTGCAACATATAGGTTCGCCACACAACCTATAATTGTGATTTGACTGACAGTGTGATTAAGATAACCCAAACCCAATTATTAATTATATTATTATTAATAATTTGTATCCCATTTAAAATATAACGACGCACCGCGAGGGTACGCGTAACATATTTTCTCAACACAAACAAAAAAAGAAACACTAAATAAGTATTCATTAAATTACTAGATCTAAACCTATAATTACGGGCCTGTTATTCTATCTAATTACTAAGTAAAAAACCTGACGCGTAGCCCAGTAATTATAATCAATTAGTACATAATGTGCGGCTTTGTATAATTAGAGATGAGCAACGTATTCTGACAATTAACCGGCATAATTTTAATTTATCCGCCATTTTTCGTCATCATCTCAGCCATAGGACGTCCCCTGCTGAATATAGGCCTATTCTACCGGGGGTAGACTTCCTTTGCAGGAGGTCGTCTAGGTGGGTACCCCAACAGTGCCAGTTATTCTACCGCCTGAGCAGTAATGTGCAAACATTACTGTGCTTCGGTAGGAGGGCACTGTAGCTAGTGAAATTACTGGGCTAAAGAGTCTTAACATCTTATGTCTCTTGAGTAAGAAGCGTTGGTGCAGTGCACCTAGAATTACACATTATTGTTAAATTCTGGGTAGCACTGTGCTGATTATGGGCAGCGTTATCTCTTAACATCAGGAGAGGCGTCTAGCTCGTCTTCGTACTTCTCCACATAAAAAAAAATCCTTTGACTTCCATTATATATATATATATCGGTTGGAAGCGACTTGCATCCAGCGTCTTTATAAGGTCGTCTGTCCACATTTGATTGTGGGTGGACGTCCTACGCTGCGTTTGCTAGACCGTGGTTGATAACTATCATCGTCATCGTCTGTAAAATATCAAATCTAATTAATATATTATTTTAAAGGAAAGACTGATTGATCTATCAACGCGCATATTATCATCTAATCTGCTCAACGGATTGAATTGAAATTCAGAACACAGTTTATAACTCCTGAGTTACCTTACGTTTACTACTATCCACATACTGAGTTTTATCAGCATAAATTCAGAAGCTCTGGCGTAAAGGGATGATGAGAAAATGATGTGTATTAATTTTCTCGTCGAAATTGAAATTATAATATCAATTGGCAGTGTAACTTGGATTGTATTTTCTCAACTCATCGGTTGATTTAGAATACAAACAATTCAAACAATTTAATTTTAAAATTATAATAATTTAGTTCAATAACGAGTTAGTTACATATTTATGTCATTCAGACATAAAATACTGCGAAGGCTAACTATTTATTAAACATGAAAGAATAAACAGAAAAAGTGAGCTTTGGTTGCAAAGTTGTAATAATAACAAGCAGTCCGGCATAATTTCCGGCAAAAACAGTAGTCCCATCACTAATTCAGAGGTGATGACAGACACTGTAGTCAGTCAGTAATTACTAACAATCGAGTCTATTTAATAATCAGTTTTGAAAAGTTTTTATTTGAGAAAGCAGTCTTTTGTAGCACTACTTTCTAAGCTTTTTGTAACAAAGCTTTTTATTTTAATCATTAAATAGGTGAGCCTTTCCATGGCCCGTAGCATGCCATACGGGATCCCGCTGAAATGTCAAGAGTAGAACTGTCATCCCATACATTGTACTTTTGTGAATGTATGGGATGACAGTTCTACTCTTGAAGTTTTGTCGGGATTCCGTGTGGCATGCTAGAGCCACATGATCTCACGTGATGTTAATAAGCGACGATGCAGCCGTAGATGGTTGCAGAGAAAACCTAGAAGGTGGGATAAATCCCTCCACTACTACTACGACTTTCTTACTTATTTATCTAAATCACCGGGGGTAGACTTCCTTTGGTGGGTACCCCAACAGTGCCAGTTATTCTACCGCCTGAGCAGTGATGTGCAAACATTACTGTGTTTTGGTAGGAGGGCACTGTAGCTAGTGAAATTACTGGGCTAAAGAGTCTTAACATCTAATGACTCTTGAGCTAGAAGCGTTGGTGCAGTGCACCTAGAATTGCACATCATTGTGAAATTCTGGGTAGCACTGTACTGATTATGGGCAGCGTTATCTTTTAACATCAGGAGAACGTCTTGCTCGTCTTCTTACTTCTCAACATATAAAAAATATATATTATATAAAAGGAAAGAGTGACTGACTGACTGACTGATCTATCAACGCATAGCCCTAACAACTGAACGGATTGGGTTGAAATTTGGAAAACAGAACATTTTTACGCCGTAGACGTTTTTTTTAGTAGGTATCCCCGCCGCGCTCAACTTCGGCGGGGGAGTCCCACATACCGCCCTGTGCCCCCGGCGTGGGGTGATGATGCGTAACGCATTTTTCCTGGGTCAAAAACAAAAGGCTTATACAGATTTTACGCTGGTAAAGCCGCGAGCGTAAGCTATAGTATGTTTGTTTGTATACAATAAGTATGTAACAGTGGAGGTATAATTAAAGTGGATGGTTCGACCCTTTACCTTCGCATTCTCAAGCTAAGGAGGGCCGGTGTACACACCGATGTGTAACATTTAATAATATTTTTGGGGTTTATACTCTAATAGAACAGCGGGGACATTCCGCTACTCAAATCGCCTCTCTTTTTGCTAACTCAATTCATTTATTTCAGTTATTCACCATAGTACAAAATTTTATAAAAAAAATCACATACTATATATGACACATAATTAATAAACAAATACATAAATAATAATAATAAAAATATCAAATTAAATTAAAATTTAATTAAAAATAACAATAATCAAAAAATTACAATGCTAACGTCCTTTTGTCAAATTTTAACAAAATTTTGAAAATTCTTACGGTGCCAGTTCAAAATCAAATGCAACTTATTTTTGCATTTGATTTTTTACTGGCAACTTTTTTTTACTTAGCACCTTTTGGACGTTTTAAAATGCCGTTTTTGAATATAAATATGTGTTTTATAGGTTATACGTTTTGTTGCGCCGTCGTCTCATTTTCGTGCTGAATCTACATGCTGGTTACCCTTCTTACACTGTTAGAGTCAAATTATAATCACATTTATAGACTGTATGTGTAGCTGACCTATATGTTGCAGTTTCAGTTCGCCTAAAATTACTAAAAGGCCTGCAAAGTGTCCTAACGCCTCCTGCAAATTCAATAGGGAACAGCCGGGACCCACAAGTTTTACGTGCCTTATGAAACACGGTAGCGTACAGGCGAAAAAATTGCCATCCTACGTCCTACAGATAGGAAATAGTCTCGATGAGAATTACGTGCTATATCTGAATTGAAATTTGCCATCCAAAAAGACATCGTAAAAACATGTAGGTAACATTAATTGGTTTTATAATAATAATTATTAGCAGTCTTATCGCTCATAGTGATCTTTTCCAGGAAAACGTACAGAAAAATACAAATACAAACCTGGAAAAATACGTTTGTTAAGCTTTATAATTTACATATTTCGGGTGATTTAGACAAAAATGCTACCCATCGGTGTGAGTATAGGAAAACTTGACAAATCTCCTCAGTAATTATCTAAAGTATTGAGTGTTTCCAAGATGGCGGACTGTCAAATCTGACAGCTGCGAGTTTCGCGCCCTCTCTGAGATGTTCGCAAATTGATGGACCACTAATGTCTTAACTACTTAACTATTTAAAAAAAACCGTCTTAAACACAAGAGTCAATTGAACTGACTATAATAATAATAGTGCTCGCATATATCTATCCGAAAGAATTGTTGTATAGGAAATCTTCTTCCGATTCGACTCCGGCAAGTGTGCAATGTTTCATGACATTTCATATTAAACAATTCAAAATTCGATTCCTTCGGCGCGGTCGATGCGGATAATCTCTTGCCATCAAGAGAGCGTGTTGCTCGACTCCTTACTTCATTGGATAAAAAAAATTATTTGATTTTTATTAGGATTTATACTCCAACAGAACAGGTTACCCTACTTACACTGTCAGAGTCAAATCACAATTTATAGGTTGTGTGGCGAACTTATATGTTGCAGTTTCAGGTCGCGCAGATTCCTACGCGGCCTGCAACATGACCTAACGACTGCCTCCTACATATCTTATAGGAAACAGCCGGGACCCGCAATTTTACGTGCCTCCTGAAACACGGTAGCGTCAAGGCGAAAAGATTTTGCCACATTGAGATTTGAACCCAGGGCCTCCGGATCACAAACCGGGCGTAATACCACTGGGCCACAGACGCTACAAATAAATGCGAAACTATGTCTTTGGATAAGTTGATTAGCTCTTTTCGCTTAAATGGCTAAGGCATAGGTAAGTTTTTTTCTATTAACCGACGTAAAATACTGGGCAATACTTGTTATATAACCTTTTCTGAAGTTAAAAATAAAAAGAGGTTATCAAACAAGCAAAGCGCACTGGCTCGCACTTCTATAATTAAATTATAAAACAGATTGTATCAATCAAGGCATAAAATTAATTAGTATTGCACTGTAATTCGGTTTATTGGACCACCCCAATGCAATGAATTGTTGATTTAAAAATGTAATGGCGCTAAACATCGCTTTTCGGCATTTTTAGGTTCCGTTGTCAACAAAGAACCCATAAGAGGGTATATAAAAAAAATGGCATGATGGAATTTTTTTTCTCCTCTTACCATTTATTAATATATCAAACTGAAATCACTTTTAAAATGTGTGCTATAATATTATGCAGGGCTGATCTAGAAGAATTTATAATAAATTAATTCTATGAATGTATATTTCAAAATTTGTCAAATAATGCGAGCGTACGAGTATATTATATCGAGTGACGCTCTCGTCAATTAACTTTTTGATTTTTTTTGGGTAAAAAAACTAAAAAAGAAGATCAAGTCCTACGCGACCACCCGACAATGTCGTCGGTCGCACAAAAATCACGCACACTCATTGTGGTGTCAGCCTATGTTGCATAGAGAAACCTTTAAATAATTGGGGTTTATACTCCAACAGAACATGTTACCCTACTTACACTGTCAGATTCAAATCACAAATTATAGGTCGTGTGGCCAACCTATATGTTGCAGTTTCAGGTCGCCGAGATTCCTACAAGGCCTGCAACATGACCTGACGACTACCTCCTACATATATTATAATAGGAAACAGCCGGGACCCACAGTTTTACGTGCCTTCCGAAACACGGTAGCGTCCAGGCGAAAATCTTTGCCACACTGAGATTTGAACCCAGGACCCCGGCTTACAAGTCGGAGGTATGACCATTGGGCCACGGACGCTACAAATTTACAACAAAACATTAAATCCCATTAAAATAAATTAATAATTAAATATTCAAATCCAGTAGTCCTAGCTCCGTTATATCCAGGAATTAGGTTCATTAGATAATTAGCTGCCTATACTGATAATATGATTAATTTACTGTGGAATAAGTGTATAAGCGATAGCGATTTAATTGACCAAGCGCCCACTGGTCCGCTTATATTCGTCCCCTGCCCCTCAAGCACAGACGCTGCGTAGACTTGTTTTGCTGTCAAGTCAAACTGTCATCCCATACATTCATAAAAGTACAATGTATGGGATGACAGTTTGACTTGACAGCAAGACAAGTCTACGAAGCGTCTATGCTTGGCCCACTGGAATAAAAATTGTATATTCGGCCCTTGTTTAAATCCCCATTCGTCTCCTGGTAAAAGACTAATCATAGACGGAAAGCAGTGACTGATCGACTGACTGATCTATCAACCTACAGCCCAAACCGCTGAACGGATTGGCTTGAAATTTAAAACAGATAGCTTGTATGATGAAGACGCCTAAAATTATAATTAATCTATTTTAAATTATACGTTCCCAGAAATAAAAATGAATGATTCGGAACCTACTCATTCCCCGGTAGATTGTTTTTATAAAACAGTCTTTAAAAAAATCGGTTATATTAAATTTAACTTTCAAACGGAGAAATTCTTTACTATTATTCGGTTGTTTCTCAACGTACCCCGGTTCCAGCATAAATTCGTTTCAATATCGAATATAGTCCTATTTTAATTTATAAATCATTTCGTCGAATCAGTGAAGCGGTTTTCCAGTTAAGAATTAAAACACTAATAATAATAATTTATCGCAGCCAACTAGTTTAATCAGCATTTCAATTAACAGCTTAGCCTCTTTATTAAACGACGCTGTTCAACCAATGGCTGAATGATGTTCAGCCATTTTATCAAACAGCTAGGGAAATGACATGGAAATGACTTAACGTTTGACTACCTTATCTTATTGAAAGTGAGCTTGAAGTGTGTTCGATATAAATATAATCTATTATAAGTATGTACCTAGTCAGGTCATAAGTATTGTCACACAGTAAAAACTTTTCTTTTAGAATGCTGGCCACAAAAAAGTTTATTGAATTCGAATTTCGAATTGTTCATGAAAATAAAAATGTATACTTTTTAGAATTTTACTCATTTTTAAATATGGAGTGGACGCTTAAAGAAGACCGTGTTGCAGTTATTGCGTTGCATCGTTGCGGTTACGCGCCAATTCAAATTTTTGACATACTGAAAAATTTGAATATAACCAAAAGATTCGTTTATCGTACCATCAAACGATACAATGAAGACTCTAGTGTAGATGACAGGTCAAGAAGTGGTCGCCCTCGGTCTGTTAGGACTCCAGCAGTGATAAAAGCTGTGAAGGCGCGAATTCAAAGAAATCCCAAACGTAAGCAGAAACTGTTGGCCCTTCAGATGGGGTTAAGCAGAACCACGGTGAAAAGGGTGTTAAATGAAGACTTAGGGCTTCGGGCATATCGAAGAAAAACAGGACATCGTTTAAATGCTCGTCTAATGGACCTGAGACTGAAGAGATGCCGCGCTTTGTTGAAGCGGTACGCGAGAAAAAAATATCGAGAAATTCTTTTTTCGGATAAAAAAATTTTTACCGTAGAAGAGAGCTACAACAAACAAAATGATAAGGTGTACGCACACAGTAGTGAAGAAGCGAGCAACCGTATTCCGCGTGTCCAACGAGGTCATTTTCCATCCTCGCTCATGGTATGGTTGGGAGTTTCTTATTGGGGCTTAACAGAGGTACATTTTTGTGAGAAAGGTGTAAAAACGAATGCAGTTGTGTATCAAAATACAGTCCTGACGAACCTTGTGGAACCTGTTTCTCATACCATGTCCAATAACAGGCACTGGGTATTCCAACAAGATTCGGCGCCAGCTCATAGAGCGAAGAGCACACAAGACTGGCTGGCGGCGCGTGAAATCGACTTCATCCGGCACGAAGACTGGCCCTCCTCCAGTCCAGATTTGAGTCCGTTAGATTACAAGATATGGCAACACTTGGAGGAAAAGGCGTGCTCAAAGCCTCATCCCAATTTGGAGTCACTCAAGACATCCTTGATTAAGGCAGCAGCCGATATTGACATGGACCTCGTTCGTGCTGCGATAGACGACTGGCCGCGCAGATTGAAGGCCTGTATTCAAAATCACGGAGGTCATTTTGAATAAACTTTATTGTCATAAGAATCTATGTTTTGTTAAGTTCATTTTGGTATATAAATGGTTACATAATAAATAAACTTGTTCCAATAATTTTATATTAAACATGTGACAGAATTTATTAGGTATTTACAAAAGAAAATTATGAGTACTATACCCGTTTTATACTAACCACCATACCTAACACAAGCATTAAGTTGCTTAGCTAGGGGTTCTGTGTGAAATGTCCTAAAATATTTATATATTTTTTATTCTATGTCCCGCTACATCTCGCAACTTAAACCCCTAGTTACAAAGTAGATAAACCTAGCAATGTAATTAAAATAGCTTCGGGCTAGCTCGGCATTTTATGGCGTTTAAGGATAGCTATTGATGAAGCGGTTTTATACTCTATACTCTATGGCTATGATGAGTGCGTGACAAGTATTTTATGTCTATGGCTCTTTGATTGACTGCGGGGTTATTCTGGACCAAAATCGCTTCTCGTTTTGCTAACGTCCACTGTCAAATTTTAACAAAATTTTGAAAAAAACCTTGAAAATTCTTACGATACCAGTACAAAATCAAATGCATCTTAATTTTTTTATTTAGCATCTCATAGTGGCGTTTTTTTTAAATAAAAATGTGTTTTATAATTTCTTTTTTTGCTTCCGTTTGCGACGTCGTCTCTTTTTCGTGCAGAATTTAGGCCCAGGTATTATGATTGCTAGTAGTTTAGGATTTTCTACAAGCTTTTATTTACTTTCACCTGTCTGTTGTCTGTCTGTCTGTCAGTCTGTAATAAAATCTTGCAAGTTTAATTTGATCCACTTTCTGGTTTCTGACTGAGCTGAAATTTTGCATGCATGTACATATAAGTCGGATGACAATACAATATTATTATTTTTAAAACTATTTTTTTTTGTGGCAAATTCCTTTATGATAAAAAAATATTATTATGACATCGAGCTGATCTGATGATGACGCTGGAAGGTGGCCATAGGAACTCCGTCATTAAAGCTTCCGTCAGTTGACGAGTACTTTGGTGCTAGATGGTAATATTAATAGACGCTTGTTTATAAAAAGTTTTTTTTAAAATTTCACTTGTTAACCCTTTTCATCGCAGTAGCGTCAACCGCGTCCGTAGCGTCACAGATTGTAACGAGGAATTTCATTTAATTCCCTCCCCTAATACAGTCAGACAACTGACTGACTTTTAATTGGCAAAGTTTTAGATTGAAATGAGGGTAGTCGCGGAATTATTCGTCGATGGTTGGACCATAGACTAAAAGACGTTGTTATGGTGCTGTAGCAAGTTATAAAGCGATAATAATTGGGGCTATACTCCAAGAGACCTAGGTTACCTTCCCTACTTACACTATCAGAGTCAATACATAATTATTATACTTATTTATAAGTTGCAGTTTTAGGTCTGTGGCAAAAAATATTCACCTGAGGACCTATTGGCTATCTTTAGACGACATGTAAAATACTAAAATCCAAAGATAAAATTGCGTACATTGCTTGCTTAAACCTCCTCACAAATATGAGTAATACAACAAACGCAGCAATGTACATTAAAGTTGTTAACAATCGTAGTGGGTGAGAATTAGCTAATAGGCCCTCTGGACGCTACCGTGTTTCGGCGCGGCACGTAAAACTGTGTGTCCCGGCTGTTTCCTATAAGATATGTAGGAGGCAGTTGTTAGGTCATGTTGCAGGAACAGTAGTAATATTAACCCTTTCAGAACTGGCGTGCACAATTGTAGACATAAGATACAATGAAAAAAATTGCATACCTTAATCTTAATTCTAAGTAGAACGGGAGTCCACATTTATGCACATTAAGAAAAACTAGATTTTCCGAAAAGTTGAAGACTAAATTTTTTTTTTTTAATAATCTCCTTACTATACTTTAGACACACGGAATTTACCAATTCCGCAGGATAAAAAAAATAATTCAGGTCTGAAAGGGTTAATGACCGTGCAGGGCTATTCACGACGAGGGTTTTTTTCTATTCAGATAGGTGTATCAGGATCGTACCAAAAGGAGGCAAATAGTATCTGCCAACCCCAACGGGAACCAGGCGTGATTGTATGTATATACCTATGTGTATGTATGTAGGGCTATTCACTTATCAGTCAGGGACCCGAACCGAAAACCGAATTGTGAAAAATGTATGAAGTGAAATGCGAATTCGGTCTCCGTGTCGGTTTCCTGAAAGTGAATAGCCCTGTTTTTTTTTTTATGTGATGAAGTAGAAGACGAGCAAGACGCTCTCCTGATGTTAAGATATAACGGCTGCCCATAATCAGTACAGTGTTACCTAGGATTTCACAATTATGTGAAATTCTAGGAGCACTGCACCAACGCTTCTTACTCAAGAGTCATGAGATGTTAAGACTCTTTAGCCCAGTAATTTCACTAGCTACAGTGCCCCCCTACCGGAGCACAGTGATGTATGCACATCAATGCTCAGGCGGTAGAATAACTGGCACTGTTGGGGTACCCACCTAGACGACCTCCTGCAAAGGAAGTCTACCCCAGGTAAAATGTGTGGCCATAACATAATAATTGGGGTTTATACTCCAACAGAACAGGTTTCCCTAATTACACTGTCAGAGTCAAATCACAATTTATAGGTTGTGTGGCTTAACCTATATGTTGCAGTTTCAGGTCGCCGAGACTACTACAGGGCCTGCAACATGACCTATCGACTGCTTCCTACATATCTTATAGGAAACAGCCGGGACCCACAGTTTTACGTGCCTTCCGAAACACGGTAGCGTCCAGGCGAAAATCTTTGCCACACTGAGATTTGAACCCAGGACCTCCGGCTTACAAGTCGGAGGTATGACCACTGGGCCACGGACGCTACGCAACATGACACACGGGATCCCGAGAAATTTCAAAATTAGAACTGTCATCCCATAAAATGTATGGGATGACAGTTGACTTGACAGCAAGACAAGTCTACGCAGCGTCTGCGCTTGAGGGGTTGCTGAAACTGTATAACACAGGTAGGTAATAGTTAAAGTAAAGTTTGACTAAACAATCAATAATTGTGAATTGACTCTGATAGTGTAAGAAACTTCTAGAATACGTTTATACGAACCCCAGATATTATTTATCCGATATAACAACAACAAAAATATTTTATTTGTCTGAATATTTTTTTTGAATTTAATTGATTTAATACCTCTCCATTCCGCCATGACACTTTTTCCGAGCATAAAGTAAAATAAACGCCATAGTAGGCTTATAATTTCAAATAATACCTCATTATGTGAAATTAACGCGTACCTCGGAAACAGGTGTGACATTTCGCACTCCATTATTAAACGCGCTGCTGAATAACCTGTCATTATAAATTTACGATAAAAATATAGATATATTATACCCACTTATGTACCCACTGGAAGTATATTACAAGCTCTTATTTACTTTCACCTGTCCGTTGTCTGTCTGTTTTTAATCAAATCTTGCAAGTTAAGTTTGATTCACTTTCTGGTTTCCGATTGAGGTGAAATTTTGCATGCATGTCTAAATCGGATGACATGGAGCTGATCTGATGATAGAGCTAGAAGGTGGCCATGGGAATTTCGTAATTAGACAACGCAACCCCATCGAGTTTGGCCTCATTTGATTAGTCTTGACGAGTACTGCTAGATTGTAATCATAAAAGTTTTTTTTTAAATTTCACTTTTCAATATTGCGCCCAGCGGATTTACCCGATGGCAATATAAAGCTGACGACAGACAGAGGCGGGTCGCGGTGCAGGACGAAATTTTCGTAACGTTCGAATTTGTACGTAACCTGTCACATAAAGCGAACGCGGGTAAGAACAAAATGTAGATCGCGACCGCTTTACCGCTCCGTCCCGCCTCTGTCTGTCGTCAGGTTTATCGAACACGCTACTGAATAAGCTGTCATTATAAATTAACGATAAAAATATAGATATTATACTGCAATCAGTATAATAGGTATACTGTTGGTAGGCTTCGGCCGTGGTTTGTTACCACCCACTGGACAAAACCGTGTCGCCAAGCGGTCAGACCATGTTCCGGCATGATGTTTAATGAAGCCAGGGAAGGATTTATCCCGCCTTCGAGGTTTAGTCCACCATCTTCGCTTAACAACAACAACAACAACTAACAACTTGGGTATCTTCAAGGCACGAGTGAATAGGTACCTTTCTAGGCATCTTACGTGATCCATCGTCGACCGCATTTTCACTTTCGGTGGTATGTGGTCAAACGTAGGCCTATCTAGTATAAAAAAAAAACCATCACGCGAGATTGTGGTCAAAAGCCCTACCTACCCCCCACCTACCCCTAACCCTACCTATAATGAATAAAAAAATATATAAACTTCCTTACAGATTCAGTAGTTTTTCCGTGAGAAATTCACTAAATAGTTTCAATTTTCACCGAGTCTCACAGTCTCTAAATCCAATTTAAAAAATCCATTTCACGCTTTTCTTCCGGAATCGAAAACGTTACTCTCTGACTAATCGTTCGGAAAACGCGAATAGTGTTGTAACGCAATCGATTTAAATATATCGATAAAATTTGAATATTGAAATTTTATTGTTTTATGACACACCATATGGGTCTAAGTAACCTTACCAAAGGTAGACTTCCTTTGCAGGAGGTCGACTAGGTGGGTACCCCAACAGTGCTAGTTATCCTACTGCCTGAGCAGTGATGTGCAAACTTATTTAGCCTCCGTTGGAGGGCAAAGGAGCTAGTGAAATTAATGGGCTGAAGAGTCTTAACATGTTATGACTCCTGAGTAAGAAGGGCACCTAGAATTTTACATCATTGTGACATCCTGGGTAGCACTGTACTGATTATGGGCAGCGTTATCTCTTACCGTCAGGAGAGCGTCTTGCTCGTTTACTGACAGGATAGAGTTTGTAGGAGGCTAAGGAACCCCAGGATTTTGTAATTCCTATTTATATTTCATTTGCTTTATGAACCGGTTCATTTGGTTTTATACTTGTGTTTTCATTTCTTTTTAAATTTCACTTGTTTTATTTTTCAATTTCATTTGTTTTTTAAACTCGTTATTTCTTTTATTGGCGATATTTTATTAGTTTTATTTTTCAATTTCATTTGTTTTATTAACTGGTTCTTTTCTTTTTATTATCTGTGTTTTCATTCGTTTTATTTTTAAATATTATTATTTTTATTAACCGGAAATCTCACAAATTCAACCATCGCACCCTTAAAACACAATAAGCACGTGCTACCCTGTACCCATTGAAGTGAAAACATCCCTTCAACTTGTAGCATCCCCTTTATAAAGTGTGATAAACGCTTGTACCGTGAAAACATATGTTTTGTTAAGATAATGTAGTGAGGGGAACATTTCGATATTTTTTATCGATAACACTAAGAAGAGATCGGCCTTCAAATGATGTATAAAATAAAATTTATTATTTTTATAAATAGGTATTAATATTTAGTGTTAATTCCTCCAAATACACCAATTCATCAATCAAATCTTTTAATAGATTTTTTTATTAATCCTTCTAAGATTTATAAAGTGGCTAATTTCGTTAGGCTTAATTCAATAATAGTCCTAATTCTAATTAATTGTACAACTCATATGTACAAAATAAAACTTATTTGATTATTAATAATATTCATTGAAGTGAAAACATCTCTTCAACTTGTAGCATCCCCTTTATAAAGTGCGATAAACGCTTGTACCGTGAAAACATGTATTTTGTTAAGATCATGGAGAGAGGGGAATATTTCGATAATTTAATATCGATACAGTACCCAATTTGTATCAATAACACGAATAGATCAGATTAGATAGACTAAGATTTTTTTTATATTTTTTCAGTAAGCCTTTTGGTTACAGTCTAGCGTGTTGTTAAGCGACGATGCGGTCGTTGACAGCAGCAGACTAAACCTAGAAGGCGGGATAAATCCCTGACTTTACTGAACGTTAAGTCGGGACACAGTCGTAATGACTGCAGAATCATATTATATAATACACCATTTAGCCACTTGGCTTCCACCGCTCTAAAATTAATTGAATGAATGAAAAAAAACTCTTAATAATGTAACATCACAAAATATCCAGAGCTTAAAAACTATGACAAATGTTTATAAAAAATAGAAGTGTTACAATTGGCGGTCTTATCGCTAATAGCGATCTCTTCCAGAAAACCATGTATGGAAAGGAAAACAATATGATGATTAATCTTTCAAATAATTATGACGCGCATACTGTCAGGTTTAATTTAATAATATTTCTAAGTATAATCATTAATTATTGTACAACGCATAAGTGGGAAATAAAACTTATTTGATTATATAATATCATTGAAGTGAAACATCCCTACAACTTACTGAGTGTATCATCCCCTTTATAAACTTCGATAAACGCTCGCACCATGAAAACATGTTTTGTTAATTAAGATCATGTAGTGAGTGGAAAAACTACGATAATTTTCATATCGATATTTTTATCTATATCTATCGTTGAGAGATCGCTCTACGAGTTAAAAAAATCTAAGAATTTAAATTTTTGATTTACTAGCTGCACCAAGCGGTTTTACTTTACCTGCTGTACTGCCTATTTGTTATTCCAGGGTCGAAGCTATCTCTTTACTAAATTTCAGCTCGGTCCAGCAGTTTAGGCGTGAAAGAGTAACAAACATACATCCAGATATCCATACATAATATAATAATAATAATAAATTTATTTATTTGCAAACAAAATATGTAGATAAATATTAAACAATGTGCACTAAAACTATGTAAATGACACATAAAAAGCAATAGCATTCGTAAACACACTAAAACATTAACAAGTACATATATTTATTACATAGAGTCCATTCATATTATGGATCTGCCCTCTCCGAAACTAGACTGGAAGTCTGTGTCTCCGGAAAGAGCATGATTCCTTACATTCTATGACACGAAATATGTGTTTGGAGTATGTATTATTTTAATTCATGTTGTTTTTTTAAAAATAAACATATAAGAATTTTATAAGTTACGTATAATAACAACTGTACTTACAATAGCACTAAGAATACCATATACATTCTCACAAACTTTCACGTTTATTAATATTAGTAAGATTGTTCTAATATTTTTGACGTGGCCTACTGTTAATTTAATAATATACTTATTTTATACAAAGACATAAAATTACAAGCAAGATTTAAATTAGCTTTCAAATCATGTAGATAGAATCGATAAACTCAATAAAATGTCTTTATTATTGACTTCACGTTTTAATTATTGTATTGATATTAAATTAAAATAATCGATACATGTTAATTTGTTTATATATTTTTCATTAGTGAAGAAAGATTGAAATCTAAAGTCACAAATCTAATATACCTAACGTTTTACAGAGAAGACACAGAATCATAAAACGGATTCCACATTGAGTGACACAGCCAGAGAGTCGAGGTTATGTGTGTTTTGGTGAACTGTTAGCACATATTGTTTTTTATAAATCTAAATATGTAAAAGGAAAAAGTGACTGACTCACTAATCTATTAACGCACAGCTCAAACTACTGAACGTATTTGGTTCAAATTTGGAATACAGATAGGTTTTATGACGTAGACCTCCGCTAAGGAAGGGTTTTGTCACGCGGGCAAAGCCAAGCATAAGCTAGTAATAAATAAAGCCGAAGTGCTATGGTGATTTCGTCAAGCAATTGTCGCTTAATACGAGGATATCTATCACCTATCACTTTCTATCACAGATTATAAAAGGATTTTTATACATCAAGTGACACATGAAAAGGGGGTCCATTAGAAAAAGATCACTAAATATATGTGATATTATATAAAGGGGGCACGAGTATTATATATTTATTTATGCCATTCAACAACATGCAACTTTAATATCTGTCGGGATTACAATGTCCGTAAAAATCCAGTAACACAATATAAACAAGTGAAATTTTAAAAAATACTTTTTAAAAACAACCTTTTATTATTTTTACCATCTAGCATCAAAGTACTCGTCAAGACGAATCAAATCTCGATGGGATTGCGTCATTGCGTCGTTTAATTACGGAGTTCCTATGGCCACCTTCCAGCTCCATGATCAGATCAGCTCCATGTCATAATAATAAAGTCATCCGATTTATACATGCATCCAAAATCTCAGCTCAATCGGAAACCGGGAAGTGGATCAAATTTAACTTGCAAGATTTTATTACAGACAGACAACAGACAGATGAAAGTAAATAAAAACTTGTAAAATCGATATCCATGGAACCGCGTCATTGTCACTATATCAGTGTCTCCTCTACCTTTATACATGTGCATATCTATGGTAAAATCTACAGTGTTAATTACCGTTACAAACAATACAGTGATTTTCCTCGTTGATTGCGAACTTAATTGCTTTATTACGCCTTTGTCTTCAATCTTATTTATTTTTTGTGTTTATGGCCATTCTTGATATTATTTATATTAGAGACCGCATTTATTTTTATATTAAACAGTTTTTATATTAAGCAGATAGTGGTAGCGGTGCGGGACGTAATTTTTGTAATGTTTGAATTTGTACGTAACCTGTCACATATAAAGCGGACGCGGGCAGGAACAAAATGAAGATCGCGACCGCTTTACCGCTTCGTCCCGCCTCTGTGTGTCGTCAGCTTAAGATGACAGTCTTTGGGGAAAACGAACAATGACAACTGTCTTCTGAGTACATTATAACAATTTAGTATACACATAAGTTACATTATTATACACCACAAACCAAGTGTGACATTCGCTAGTCCTTTCCCTGCATCGTCTGGAAGAGATCGTTTTTAGCGATAATAATAAATAATGTTATAAATAAAAAATAGTTTTATTGCCAAAAAATTAAATACAATTTCAATTTATTGCTAAATTAGGCAAAAGGCATTAATGCTCAGCTTTATGCTGGCAAGAATGCGCAGCGCTGATTTTTAGCATATGCTTATGCTCGAGTTTAGATGTTCTTTGATAAGACCGCCGATTTTATATTATACTTCGTAACAATACTTTGATTTTTTTATTGTCATGTGATGTTTCAATAAAAAATTGTGTATCTGTGTCTGTACATTTTAGTTAGTCTCCTCTTCACGCATAAACCATTTTGGGTTAGATTTGATATGAAGATAGCTTAGTCTAGATCACTCCTAGACTTTGGAGCTTAAACGCAAAGGGGTAAATAAAACGCCCTGTTTTGTGTACACCCTTGAACTAGGACTGTATTTCCAAAAAAAGTAGCATATTTGTGTAACATGTACATTTTAATATCAAAAGTTTTTTTTTTTTTTTTTTTTTTTCTTTTTAATAATATGGCAACATGTGCATTTTGCCAGTGTCGAGTAAAATTCGTGAATGTTCACGGGATATTAAATTATGGTCTCCACTTTCGTGTTTTGATATCAAAAGTTGTTCTCTACATTTTTTTCACTCACTGACACTTCATGTCAATTTCTTTTTCACGAATCTGACATATAAGACCTCCTCTGAGCTCTAACAAGGAGTATTTGTAGAATAGAATAATACTTTATTGCATACTAGACAATTTCAAAGAAGCTTAATGATCTAGATATCTTAATGCTAGGTATTTGTAATGTGTTCTACTGGCTACTTATCCATATATAAAACCTCTGTGCACAAGTTTATTCATAAAATAAAGCATCCATTAAAATAGAGACATGATCCGAGTCGATGTAACTCACTGAAGCGCGTGAGCATATGACATTTGATGCCAACATAACAACATTAAAAAAAAGAAAAAAAATACAATGTATTGACTTACAGGCTGTCAACACAACTTGGGAATCTTCAAGCAACGAGTTATTACATATTTATTGGTTAAAACTCAATTTTCATAAAGTTTTTTTTTTATAAAATATTTAAATAAAAATTAAAGATCATATTTTCATCGACACATTCCCATCACTAAAATCCAATTTTTCTCGCCCCTCGCGAATTCCGTATAAATATTTATCGACTACGGCCCTGAGGAACCCTAATTTGATTAGTTCCCGTGTTTGTTTAAATTAATGTACTCGTAGTAAACTTGACATCTCCTATGAACTTCTGATCTCCTGGTACTTTAAGATTACAGTAGCACTGACTTTGTGATTTCGTTTCTCGTATTATCGGGTTTTTTTTTATGAACTTTTTTTATACAACGAAGTAAGAAGACGAGCAAGACGCTCTCCTGATGGTAAGAGATAACGCTCCCCATAATTAGTACAGTGCTACCCAGTATTTTACAAAAATAAAATTCTGGGTGCACTGCGCCAACGCCCCTTACTTGAGAGTAATAAGATGTTTAGACAGCAGCCGCCTGAGCAGTGATGTGCAAACATTACTGTGCTCCGGTAGGAGGGCACTGTAGCTAGTGAAATTACTGGGCTAAAGAGTCTTAACATCTTATGAATCGTGAGTAAGAAGCGTTGGTGCAGTGCTCCTAGAATTTCACATAATTGTGAAATCCTAGGTAATACTGTACTGATTATGGGCAGCGTTATCTCTTAACACCAGGCGAGCGTCTTGCTCGTCTTCTACTTCATCACATAAAAAAAAAGACTCTTCAGCCCAGTAATTTAACTAGATACAGTGCCCTGCTACCGAAGCACAGTAATGTTTGCACATCACTGCTCAGGCGGTAGAATAACTGGCACTGTTAGGGTACCCACCTAGTCGACCTCCTGCAAAGGAAGTCTACCCCCGGTGAAGTTATACAATAACTCCGTGTAATAGACAACCACAAATACCATAATCTCTGTCAACAATGTTAGGGTTGTCGCACCAATGGAGTGCGTAATAATTTGATAACTGGACCCTAGGGGTGTCGCGGTGAGATAACGGAGGGGTGCCATGAGATGTGTTTTATTAACTGTTTTTGATGTAGAATGTAGGTATATATCATAACAAGCTAACTGACTGATGTACTTGTTTTCGTTCAGGTGGTGGGTTCAGATCGACTAGGTGGGTACCCCAACAGCGCCATTTTAAAGCCGCGTCTCCTGTTTTGGTTCAGACATTCAACATGAGCATGACAACATCCAAAAAAAATCTCGGCGATTTTGACTTCTTGTTTGCTCCAACAATATTTTTTGTTTTCCATATCCGATGCTATTATGTGCTATTAGAGCATTGTATAGGCTCAGTCCAAGAACCTCATTAAGAAACTTTTTTAAAACAATAAATATTCTGACAGTGCCATCACTATATATTTATGAAGTTATTATGTACACTCGAAAGAACATAGATAAATATCTTAAGTACAGAGATCGACACTCTTTTAACACAAGAAACAAAGACAAATTAGCTGTCACAAACTTCCGGCTTGCTAAAAGCAGCAAATCGTTTCTAGGTAATGCTGTAAGATTTTATAACAAAATTCCAAACGAAATAATTCAGCTAAAGGAAACACAATTTAAGAAAATAGTACGATCTAACTTAATGAATATTTATTTATTTATTTAATGTACAAAACAAATTACAATCGTAAGCTTATAATATAGGTTATGTTTAAAGTTTTAAATCTAGATTGTAATTCAAAAATATGTACATATAGAAAACATAAAATTCGAGTCAAGCAAACAGTAGTTCGTAATAACGAAATAATTACGTTTAACAATAAAACTAAATAAGTGCAGGATCATACATAATCAGGAAACATAGTATTTTACTGCACAGCTAAAACAATTTATTACTATAAAGTACTCCTGTCATGTACGATCTGCGGTTCACAGCAGCTGCGTAAACTATTTATAGATAATGCTAAATTTATTAATTACAATTAAATAATATATAATATTCTAGCGAATAAAGCATATTATAACATCAAAGATTATATCGAGGATAAAGAAGCATGGTCTACAGGTTTAACTCTGTGCAAAAGATTAGTTAAGTGTGACAAAGCCCCTATTCAGCTGCTAAGTCAGTGATTGTATGCACTTCCTTACTATAATTACATAAGTATATTTATTTATTAATAATAAACTATACAAGACAAGGCCTCTTTACAGCCACACATGTAACTGTTGACGAAACTAAGTGTTCTTTATGTTCTTATAGTGAATAAATGTTTGAGTTTGAGTTTGATGGAAAGCACGTACAACACAACATATTTTTGTTGGATGTTGTCATGCTCATGTTGAATGTTTGAACCAAAACAGGAGCTGGAGGTGCGGCTTATTCCTGCAGTGATGTGCAAACATTACTGTGCACAGGTACGGCACTGTAGCTAGTGAAATTAAAGTTGTGTACAGTGCTCCTAGAATTTCACATCATTGTGAAATCCTGGGTAGCACTGTACTGATTATGGGCAGCGTTATCTCTTACCATCAGGAGAGCGTCTTGTCTTTTTACTTCTTTGTATAAAAAAAACTTGACTGACTGATCTGATATATTATGCAACTATAACTGTAAATTATAACTAGGTTGTATATATTATAAAAACTGTCGCGATTTGAACTCATGTTAAATTAATTATAATACCTCTAGAGTCTAAAGAATTAGTTTTTTCATTAGTTATTGTAGGGCGCAAGTGCCGATGTTTAAGATAAAGAGTAAAAAATACATTTAATAGAACACTTGTATAACCATAGATCGTCCACATGCCAATCTACAGAAAAAACTCAAGCACCAACCCACTGTGAGATAGTAGCGTACCCAGAATGCTATGGCAGCAGCATTTTTTATTAATAAAACAATGATCTAACATTCATCTTTGTAAATTAACAGCATAAACTCACTTGCCGCCGGCGCGTAACCACAGCAGCTCCCTGAGGAAATCCTCGTATAGAATCGAAACGGTCGGCACGAAGCCGATTATAATATACAAGTGAGTTTATGACGTTAATTTACAAAGATGAATCTAAATACTCACGAATCGTTTAATGTAAAAATGATTTTGGTAATGTTATGTATTTCTAAATTGGCATAATGTATCAGATATTGTACTTAATGTTAATATCCTACTTATAGATTCTATAATACAATGTGATGTCGAAATAGTTATTAAATTAATTAATAAATACGTCAATGAGATATCAGAAAATATATTTTAAAAAAAACTTACCGGAGCTAGGTCGGTCGCTATACCTGGTGCAGTACACCCATGCTGGCCAAACCATGGCTCCATCACCACCTGCTGGGAAAAAATAGAAGTTCTACAAAAAGTATCATCATCATATAGCGGCATACTTTCACATATTTTCTAGCCAACTGCTAAACATAGGTCATAGGTTTTCACTTATCCGTCAGGGAACCGAATCGAAAACTGGATTGTCAAAAATGTATGAAATGATATTATACAAATACACACGCACACGCAAAAGCACACGCACACACATTGTAATAGTGAGTGACCAGTATGAAAATATGAGTCTGTCACTTGTCATGCCCAGTAATTTAACCTACTGGTTAAATTACCGTACAGACTGAAGGAAGGTAGTAAGTAATGCCTGCACATTGCTTGGCGGACAAATAGCTGACAAAGGAATGGTACTTCCCCAGGTAGATTCTGCAATAGAGGCCTACCACAAAACTACAAAAATGATTGAGTTAATTGAACTTGGTCTCTTTAATCAGTCCCAAATCAAATTATGTTCCAATGAGATAATATTGGGAAACGCCGAGCGTGTCTGAAGGATGTGTTTAAAGTTGAGGAAGTGAAAGAAGTGTGTCAGGATTGTACCAAGTGAAGAGAAATACTCTGCCTACCACAACAGGAACCAGTAATGTATGTATGTAGATAAGCTTACCTGGTGCCGAAGAATTGCTCCCACTATCATCAGACTTGGACAAATCAATCGCCCCTTTATCCGTAGGCTTCACTTCAGGCACTCTAGCCTCTTCAGGCTTACTTACAGGTGCTTCTTTCACTGGCACCGCCTTAGCTTCAAAATTCCTAACCTTACTCTTCCTTTTATTCAAAGGATCCGTTATTCTCCTTCCAAAATCAGCTTTCAAAATATTGTCTATACTAAATTTGAGACTCTGATTCATAAAGTCTCTCTCAGATTCATCACTTCCTGGTGATTTAGGAAGAAATAACCTTCGGTTTTCGTCGTTTCTTCTCACATCCTGACTTTTCCTGAAACCGAAATTCCCGAAACCGAATTGCGAGTTCAAATTCATGTTCGTTTGTGGTAAGGGCATTCGTACTGTGTTTTTTAGGTCTGGATTCATTAAAGGACTTTGAAATAGGAGGGGTTGGTTTAGGAACATTAAAGGGTTAGGTGTGATCGGACTGGGTCGTAGAAGCAAGGGTTGATTCATGTTGATATTCTGACTTAACTGAGATATTGCATTTAAATGTGTTTGTATGTGCTTAAATGATGTCAAGCCTTGATCGCTTTTGTCCTGTTCAAAGGTTACAGGCGCTTCATTCCCTACAGACAGTACTGTGTCATCACTAGAGCATGAATTTTCATCGTCGACACTTATCTCAGCTCTTGACACGTCCTCTTCGTTCAAAGGACTGACGCTTTCTGACGTCCTCGAGTCTTCAAAGTTAGGCGTGTTCTGCAGCAGTTTCTCCGTTGAAAAGACATTCTCAGGACTATTGCTATCCCGTTCTTTCTTAAGCACATTGTGGATGGAGAAGGAGGATGAGTGTATTTGTCTTTCTTTCTCCTCTTCATTGTAGTCGGGAGTGGTCGTGTCTCTTATGTTAGGGGAATAAGGTTCATCGTCGCTTGCGTCTTGTATTTTTATTGGGTCTTGGATGTGTGACGACACCGCCGCCATCTTGCTTTTGGTGTGTTACGCCATCTGTTGGACAAAAACAGAAATTAATTTAAAATTTTTAGATCAATAGTATTATGCGATTATATGATATTTCTTTTTTTATATACAAAGAAGTAAGAAGACGAGCAAGACGCTCTTCTAATGGTATCGCTGCCCATAGTTAGAACAGTCCTACCCAGGATTTTATGTATAATTCTGGGTGCCCTGCGCCAAAGCTTATCACTCAAGAGTCATAAGACGTTAAGACTCTTCATGTCAGTAATTTCACTAGCTACAGTGCCCTCCTACCGAAGCACAGTAATGTTTGCACACTACTGCTCAGGCGGTAGAATAACTTAAGCGTCTTGCTCGTCTTTTTACTTCGTTGTATAAAAAAACCGTACAAAAACTACAAAATCCTGTAGAATATTATAGTTACTAAATAAATAAAGTGTGATATTGCATCAAAGTTCAAAATGTAATAGATACAACATGATGATGGTAAGTGAAGATGCGGTCGACCACTGTCCTGAGATATTGATAGTGGTCACCACTTGTCGAGCAACCGCCGACATGATACGCGTGGTTGCTCTACTTCACACATTGACGTATCTACCATAGACATTTTTTTTATATCTATAACTTCATACAATGTATCGGTAAGCAAAAATAGGAATGTTGACTACATTTTTTATTTGAGAAAATTGACAGTGTTTCCCTACTAAGTATATTATGCATATAGGTAAACCATCCTCTTGATTTATTTCGTTTTGGACTTATTGTTTTGCAGGTTAAATTTTTGTTTTTAAATTATTGGTCCTCTTTGATTATATCAAAATTGGTTCAGCGGGCTTCAAGTTATGGATTATAATGTTACTCGTATTAAGCTTATTAAAAGCGACAAAAGTCGGTATATTATTTTCGGACTTCAAGCCAGACATAAT
This sequence comes from Hemithea aestivaria, assembly GCA_947507615.1. Taxonomy (NCBI): domain Eukaryota; kingdom Metazoa; phylum Arthropoda; class Insecta; order Lepidoptera; family Geometridae; genus Hemithea; species Hemithea aestivaria. The sequence goes on along the minus strand of OX382351.1, from coordinate 1,838,385 downwards.
ATAAAAAAATGTATGTAGATTATATACAAATTCAAACGCGCAACCTTTTGCGTTGCAAGCGGGTTTTATCCCGGTACGCCACTGATTTTTAAACAAATAATAAATATTTCTGGACATTTCACACAGCGCCATGTAACTCCATACTAAGCAACTTAATGCTTGTGTTATGGTGGTCAGGATAACGGATATAATGCTTATATACTTTTCTTTTGTAAATACATACTTAAAATAGATATTGAAAACCACGCAGACCAGAAACAAATACCTGTGGACCTGTGGATCACACAAACATTTGTCTCATGCAGGAATTGAACTCGCAACCTTCTGCGTTGCAAGCGGGCACTAGCCCACCGCATCACAGATTTTGTCAATAATTAGCATCGTCGGGGTATTCGTGAATTTAACCACTAAAACTACCACTACCACTAAGATAACAATCTATACTTGTATAAAGTAAAAAAATAAGGAAACAAATAATAAACTGAAGTAGAGCATCTAACCGACCGTACCAAGACCACACACGTCGATGCGTGCGCGCAACATTTCGTTTCAAACTAAACTGTTCAACACTCAATTTTGAACCTTAAACCATTCAAATAAGCACCAATAGTAACTCTTGCAAAATCAAATTAACTATTGTCAAAGAATTCGCAACTTTATTTCATAGATATAAGAACTTGGTAAATTTTCTTTTTTTTTTTTGCAAATTTTCAATCAGCCGAAAGGAGGTTTTTCAAGCGATATGTAACCTTATTATAAAGTATTAAATGTCAAATTCTTTTTACCTCTGACGTCATTAGTGGATTTTATTTGCGAAAAGTAACACTGTCTTCTATTATTTTGTTTTTTGTAATGAATTTTGAACATCGTTCATTTTTCAAATTTGATAACAAGAAATTATTTTTTATTTTGAAAAATGCGTGGTTGTTTTTTAGATTTACTTAAGAGCCTCGACTTTGCGTACGACGTCTCGTGCATTGAATTTGACGTATATTGAAATATAATTAAATTCGTAGAATTTACTTTTTGTAAATGTTCCTCGCTAAAGGTAAAGCCTTATTATACCTACTACAATTTTAAATATTTTAAAAATAATTTCCAGTTTGCCATTATGAAAAATGGAAAAAGGGTTTTCAAAATACATATTATCTATCATTAAGTAGGTACTACGCCCCGCAGTTTTACCCGCTGTACTGTAGCCTATGTGTTATTCCAGGGTCCGAGCTATCTCTATACGAAATTTTAGCTCAATCGGTCCCCCCGTTACTAAGGCGTGAACCAGTGACAAACATTATACCTATACACTTACTCACAAACTTTCACCTGTATGATATTAGTGTAAATACGTATTTAGAGTAATTATTGTGTTTTTATTTAACCCTTAAACTCCGGAGCGGCTTGATCGGGCCCCAACCCCCCCATTCGAATCATTTAGGTTTTAATTTAAGAATGCTAGAAACTAACTCAATCCACCCCCGATAAAAAAAAACATTTGGAGCGCTAGTGGCTAGAGTTATATGTGACACTGTTAATTCTTTTTTAAATAAAAAAAAATCTATAGTGTTATCTCACAGTGTTATCGAAACGAGTATCGAGCTTTATCGAAAAAAAAAACATTTTCAAAAAGAAAATTCTACCAAATTCTTTTTCAAAATTCATCATAAATCGTGCGAGGGGAGATAGTTGCTTATATTACGACTGAGTACGTGCAGTTTTAAATGATTATTAACTGCAGAAACATAGCATTATTTAATAATATAGATACCTAATTAATAATTATAATAAGTCCTATTAGTACCTATTAATTATTTTAATAAATAACATTAATATCGTTAAACGCGAGAATATGGGCTTGTACTTATAAAATTAAAGGGAAGCCATTTTGTTCTAGCCGTTCATAATGATTGTTAATAAATAGGGATGGGAAAATATGGTGAAAATATTATCGATAAAATCTGTATTGTGTAAATCTTTGTTCTGTATCTGGGTTGTCTGGAAGAGATAGGTATTAGCGATAAGACCGCCAATTGTTACATTTAAACTACGAAATTATGTTTTACTTATAAGATTCTCTGTATATTTGTGGTGTTACAATAAAGAATTATCTGTTCTATTCTATTATATTCTGTGCTTATAGTTTAGCTACGAATTCGTCTAGTCTTCTTACATAACATTATGAAGGTAACACATGAAATTAAAAAAAAACTTTTTAAAAACAAGCTTTTATTATTAAAGTACTCGTCAAAACAAATCAAATGAGCCCAAACTTGATGGGATTGCGTGGCCACCTTTCAGCTCCATCATCAAATCACCTCCATGTCATAATAATATTGCATTGTCATCCGATTTATACATACATACATATGCAAAATTTTAGTTCAATCGGAAACCGGGAATTGGACAGACAAACAGACCGACAGACAGACAACGGACAGGTGTAAAAAAACGGTTTGAACGATCTCTACATCTACATCTGTGCTCGCTTGAAATCGATGTCTATTTTGGCTGTGGCGAGGGTACAGAAACCATTGAGCATCCGTGGCCCAGTGGTCATCACGTCCGGCTTTTAATCCGGAGACCCTGGGATCAAATCTGAATGTGTTGTTAAAAGTTCGCCTGGACGCTACCGTGTTTCCAAAGGTACATAAATCTGTGGGTCCCAGCTGTTTCCTATAAGATATGTAGGAGGCAATCGTTAGGTCATGTTGCAGGCACAGTAGTCATCTCGACGACCTGAAACTGCGACACGTAGGTTGGCCACACAACCTATAAATTGTGATTTGACTCTGACAGTGTAAGTAGGGTAACCAGTTCTGTTGGAGTATAAACCCCAATCATCATCATTTATGGAGCACATTTAGTGTGAATGCGACGTACTGGCTACGAAACGCATGAGCCTCCTTGGGACAGCGTACCCCAAACCGGAGGAGTGCAGGTTTCTTCCTCTTAGTGGGATCACCGCTTTAATTAAGGGCGCTTAGTCCGCGGAACGCTATCTCGCTCACACTATTTGACACATTTTGAAACATGAATTAGATAACTTTTTGAAAATTCCTCAAGAGGGTCGCTGCACATCATTTTACACATTTTAAAAGTATTTTCAGCTTGATACGTTAAAATATGACTAGATAAGATTTTTTGAAAAAAAAAGGTAGCACTCCGGGAGTGCCGGCAGAAGTGAAAACTTCAATATTAACGTTGTGTTTAATTATAAGTATAAAAGTACTATCATTTATGAGGTAGAATACAATGTTTATTTATTGCGCTATCGTACACAAATATGACAATTTATATGTTGTTATTTATAATATTATATCGTTATTTATATATTACATTAAATTTTATCTCTCAGAAAAATCAACTTCCATTCATAATTTCGACGACTTTTACACCATCAACAGAGCAGCACACTCAGGCACGGTAGAAAGAGTGGGAGATACTAGTTCCTCTCCCTTCCCCTCGTTCTTACGCTTTTTCGATCAGCATCACGTGACCCTGACGCGAGTTTTAAAGTTTTTACCCATACAAAAAAGTGCTCAGCGCCGCTAAAGAAGTTTTCACTTCAAAAAATGTTTGTTTCAAAATTGCTTCTAATGCATTTTTGAAGTTATACTTCTTTTGGCGCGATAGAGAAAAATGATGAGAGTGAATTTTTACGATGCGCGCGCACACCGACACCTAAATTCTACATCGTGAAGTTAGTTCTAGGTGGCATGCATGAAAATTGATAACTATGTTCAAGTTGTATATTCTAGTATTTTTATATTTAGAACACGTGTTTCGTAAGGGTACAATTAAACAGTGTCAATAAATAAATATTATTTTGGTGTTTTTATTAAATCAATTTCATATACGACGGTGATACTAATCTTTTATTATTTATTTTTCCATACGCCAAAGAAGTATAACTTCTAACGCGTGTACATAAGTACACACACTCTTTTTTTTTTAAATATAACACTGATAACACTTTTAAAATGTGTACTATAATATTGTGCCCTCTTGAGGAAATTTCGAAATGTTAATTCTTTGAATTTAAATTTCAAAATGTGTTATATAGTGCGAGCGGGATAGCGTCCCGCGTACTAAACGATTTTAACCACTTCTTCGAAGAGTAAGAAACGGTAGGCAAGGGGTTAACACAATAGATCCCAATGGGTCGATGTGTTGCTGACTCGGTCAGTCCCCGATATTAGATAAGATAAACAGTCGATGTTTTTTCACCTGTTATCGATAGTTTCACATCTCTACACATTTATTCAATGTACAGGGTATACTATTTTTACATGTAGGTAAAGTATTTATCCACCATTTTTATTGTAATTCTGTTTTTAACTGAAAAACCTTGTTAGTGACAGCATTTTATGTGCTGTATATTAACATGTTGTGACGCCATAACAATAATAAAAATAAAATACCTAACGTCAAGTGTGAAAATTTATGTAAGGAGGTTTTAATCTTAATAAATTTTAATAATTATGTCTTTTGCTATGTTTTCATTTATTTATAAGTGGTAGGCCACACAAAATAAGTAGGTACTTCTGTACGCCTAATCGGGTGGACCGATTGAGCTGAAATTTTGTATAGCTGGGATAACCCAAAGGCTTACAGTACAGCGGGTAAAACCGCTGGGTGCAGCTAGTAATATATTAATTACATACTAGCTTATGCTCGCGGCTTTGGCCGCATGGCGAAATCCTTTCTAAGCGGAGGTCCATGTCATAAAACCTATCGGTGTTTCAAATTTCAATACAATCCGTCCAGCGGTTTAAACTGTGTGTTGATAGATTAGTCAGTCATTATTTTCTTTTAGGTATATAGGTATATTTAGATTTCTTCTTATTAGAATAATTCTTCTTTTAAGAGCTTCATTCTTGCGGTAGGCCCAGGCGGAGATGGCGGGATGAGTTAGACTCTTTTTGCAAAAACTGGTCAGAAATAGCCCAAAACCGCAAAAAGTGGAAGGAAGGTAGGGAGGCCTTTGCCCTGCAGTGGGACGACCATGGCTAAAAATAAATAAATAATAAATATTCTTGCGTGCGAATTTTGAAATAAAACTTAAAGAATAATAAATTTATAATTATTTTAAAAATATTTCTTGGTAAAGATCATTACTTAATATAGAAAAATATTCTCATTTGGATTTAGAAAAATTGCAATATTTTCAAATGTATTGTTTGTTTTAAAGAAATATTTATTATTATTTAAGATAGCAAACTTGACTTAAGTATCTACATTTATGGTGGTCGCACATCTATCCGCATCGACCGCGCTGAAAGAATTGTATAATAGGAAATCTTCTTCCGATTCAGACGATTCGACTCCGGCAAGTGTGCGAGGTTTCATGACATTTCATATAAAGAATTCAAAATCCGATTCCTTCGGCGCGGTCGATGCGGATAGATGTGCTTTCACCATTAAAAAAATATAAAAAATATCTAAAGTTATACCGTGAAACATTTTCAAAAAGTAAATTCTATGAAATTATAATATTATTATTAAGATTTTATTATTATTTTTACAAGCTTTACTTTCACTTTCACCTGTCTGTTGTCTGTCTGTCTGTCTGTCTGTCTGTCTGTCTGTCTGTCTGTAATCAAATCTTGCAAGTTTAATTTGACCCACTTCCCGGTTTCCAAATGAGCTGAAAATTTGCATGCGTGTGTAAATCGGATGACAATGCAATATTTTTATGACATCGAGCTGATCTGATGATGGAGCTGGAAGGTGGCCATAGGAACTCTGTCATAAAACAACGCAACCCCATCGAGTTTAGGCTCATTTGATTCGTCTTGACGAGTACTTTATGATGCAAGATGATAACAATAATTAAAGCTTTTTTTTAAAAAGTATTTTTTAAATTTCACTTGTTATTTCATAGTTCGTCATATCGTGTTATCAGCGCCATCTAGCGAAAACATTTCGAACTAAATTTATAATAAGGCTCTTCTACCTTATAATAAAATAAACGATTTTTTTTTAATACTAAATAGACCTACGCTTGACCACATCCCACCTGATGGAAAGTGAAAATGCGGTCGACGATGGATCACGTATGAAGCCTAGAAAGGTACCTATTCACTCGTGCCTTGAAGATACCCAAGTTGTACCGCTCGGGAAACACGGATGACGGCAAAGTGTTTTTTATACAACGAAGTAAGAAGACAAGCAAGACGCTCTCCTGATGGTAAGAGATAACGCTGCCCATAATGAGTACAGAGCTACTTAGGATTTCACAATGATGTGAAATTCTAGGAGCACTGCACCAACGCTTCTCACTCAAGAGTCATAAGATGTTAAGACTCTTCAGCCGAGTAATTTCACTAGCTACAGTGCCCTCCTACCGAAGCACAGTAATGTTTGCACATCACTGCTCAGACGGTAGAATAACTGGCACTGTTGGGGTACCCACCTAGTCGACCTCCTGCAAAGGAAGTCTACCCTCGGAAAACTATTAGTGGTGGGTCGTTAACGATTTTTGGGTTAACGCAACGAAGCCGTTAAATTAATCATGTTAACCTGTTAAAAAAGCCGTTAACATTATTAACAGGTTTTCATTAATGTAACAGATTTGTACCAACGGCAACGTAGCAGTTAATAGTAGCAAGCGAACTTAGAAACATAGATTTCTCTCACTCTCGCTCGTACAATTTTAAGCTAGCGGCGTCTCGCTCGCTCACATAGGCGCCCTCGCGTCCACTCGGCATATTCCGTTTCTATTCGTTCTTTCAACGCAGAAGAAATAGATAATTTTAACTGGTTTTGCGTTAACAGCTTCAGATTACGTTAGCGACTTTTGAATACCTTTTCGTTGAGATAATAAAAAAACGCATTGCCAAAATCGTTGAATGTAACAGTTGATAGATTTAACGGGTTTTGCAGTAAACAAAAAACTGTTAATTCGTTAACATTAGATTAACAGTTAAAAAAAGCCGTTCGTTGAATTAACGCCCACTCCTAAAAACTATTATACTACTCACACCACCACTACTCTTATGTTATTTCTTACGGCTAGACCGATTGAGCTGAAATTTGGCAGGTATAAACGTAGCTTAGGCTCTTATAATAATGCAAAAACCCTAGTTATAGCGGTTAAAATCTCTGAGCAGAGCTAAATGTGAAAATATAGAGATAAACGGGTAGCTATTGAGCTGAAATTTGGTATAGAGATAGCTTAGACCTTGGAATAACACATAGGCTACAGTACAGCGGGTAAAACCACTGGGTGCAGCTAGTATTTTATAAATTTAAAAGTATGGATATTTGTGTTTTTTTTTTCATAATTAATTTAATAATAAACTTAAAACAATTATTTTATATTAGTGGTCCAATAACCGATAGGTATATGTAAATTTTTATTTCTTTTTACAAGCTTTTATTTACTTTCACCTGTCTGTTGTCTGTGTGTCTGTCTGTAATAAAATCTTGCAAGTTTAATTTGATCCACTTCCCGGTTCTGATCAAGCTGAAATTTTGCATGCACGTATAAATCGGATGACAATACAATATTATTATGACATCGAGCTGATCTGTTGATGGAGCTGGAAGGTGGCCATAGGAACTCCGTAATTAAACGACGCAATCCCATCGAGTTTGGACTCATTTGATTTGTCTTGACGTTCTTTGGTGCTAGATGGTAATAACCATAAAACTTGTTTTATTTTAAAAAGTATTTTTAAAATTTAACTTTTTTATCCCACAAGATTCGAGATAAAAACAAAGGATAAAAATCGTAGGTCATTACTAGTAGGTATATCTACATAATTGCAAAATTTGACTTTATATGAATATCGCAACACCTTAAAACGCTTTTAAGTGTTTCTTTAGGTAAATATAAACATAAATACATATATTTTTATAATACATACATAATTATTATAATTATATTGTCTCAGATGTCAATGTGAAGTCGTAAATTGACGCCTTTTTATTATAAACTATAAATTATTTATTATAAGTTTTACCGTAAAAATGAATTTATTTTATTATTTATTGATTATTTTAATATACGTTTTATTTAGTCAACTGTCAGTGTAAATAATTCCTGTATTATCTATAGTATAGAATAGAATTTTTTTTATAGAAACACCACAAATAGTGGGGGACTTTAGTGCAAAACCTGTTTTTTTCTTGCAGAAGCATGAAACATTGCACATTAATTCCTTATGTCAAAATAAGCTGATTTCGATCGGTAGCCCTCGGTAGCACCCCCTCTGGCAGCGAGGAGGGGGGGTGCAAAGGGCGCTCCACCCGGCTTCATTTTAAAAATTCTCGGAGACCACGTATAGCTGATAGGTCAAGTTTGGTATCAATTTCGGATAAATCGAGGACGTAGATTAGATAGGTTTGACCCATTTTTGTCGCTTAGTGACTCCACTAAAATACTTATACAGAAAAACTTAAAACTAAAACACAATTTTGTAACTTGGGTGTAACAATTTATTGGTGGTCTTATCGCTAAAAACGATCTCTTCCAGATAACCTTGCAGGCAGGCTTGCAGAAGAAAAGGATATGTTTTTATCGAGGGTAGACTTCCTTTACTTGAGGAAGTCTAGGTGCCCCAACAGTGCCAGTTATTTTTTTACCGCCTGAGCAGTGATTGCACAACATTACTGAGCTTCGGTAGAAGGGAACTAGATATACCTATTATGGGCTGTGTTGATCAGTCAGTCAATTAGTATTTTTTATATATTATATAGTAAGTAGTAGGTAGATACCTGGTACCTACCTACTACTTCTTATTAGCATTAAAATAACATATTAAAATAGCAGCATATAACATAATATGTACATATTATGATAATTAGATGTTAGATAATTAGATTATTGTATTAAGAACTAGCTGACCCGCGCGCACTTCGTAGCGCGTGACAGTAAATTATTCATATATTAATGAATTTGGTGCAGACCATTTAATTCGATTTCCATTTCCACGGAAAAGAGGGATTCAATTCACGGGTTTTCTGCGACTTAATGGGCGTAGAATTAGTAAAGGCTGGCAAACCTTGCCAATATGTAACTACGATTGAATCACCTACTATTCAAAATGTCTATTGGACGTTTCGCCTACGTTCATAATAACTATTGGTCGAAATCACTATTTGACGATTCGCCTACGGTTAACTCAGCTACGGTCGATTGAGCTATGGTTGATTAAACTATTGGACGATTTGCCTATTTTTGACCGAACTAACGGACGGTTCACGTATTTTTAGACCATGTTTCCGGCTGCTAGTCAGGTATGACAGCTAAAAAATACTTGTTTATAGTACAGAATTCAGAAACGTGTTGTTTTTGATACCTGAATGATTTCTATCTGTAGGTGCGCAGACAGCTTATTATGCCACTTTGCCATGATGAGGTAGATGAAAGAAGATGCCAAAATGCCTGAAGATGCTATGACACAGGATAAATCATTCAGTAATAAGAAAAATATCTGGCGCTTCGCCGGCCGCTGCCGCGGCACGCTCGCTTCGCTCGCTCGGCTCGCGCATTGTGGTCACTGTTCAAACCTAACCTAACCAACTGATTTCGGTTTGCCCTGAATACTGTACTAAAAACACGCGTTACAAAGAATTTATAAACCGTAGGTGAGTGGTCCATAGCTGAATTAACCAATATATCAAATGAACATTGGCCGAATCGCCCATTAGTTCACATGCCCATAGTTTAATCAACCGCAGGCGAGTTGCACTGTAAGCGAGTCGTCCAATATGTGAAATGAACATAGGCGAATCGACCGTAGTTATATCGACCGTAGTTGAAACGACCGTAGGTATTATGATACGTAACCCGTCCATGCGGGCAAAGCCATGAAAATAAGCTAGTGACTGATGAATCTGTTTAACGCACAGCCTAAACCGCTAGATTGATTGGGTTGAAATTTGGAACATAGAAAGGTTTCATGACGTAGACCACTGCTAAGAAAGGATTTTGCCGTGCGGGCAAAGCCGCGAGCATAAGCTAGTAAATAATAAAATGAAACATTTTTTGTGAATAATACTTAGATTTTAGAGACGTCCTGGGATAAGTCCCAGAACTATCGTTATACCTATACCACAGTACAAATTATAACGGCCATAAATTACCACTTACACAAATTAGTACATCAAGATTAAATACAGTAAACAAAAATATATCAAATTATCATTAAAATCAGAAAAACTAATAAAAATACGGAATAATAACAGCTTGATTCCGTACACTTACTCTTGACTCTTTTCCGCGTCATTTAATGGTGATCTCTTTACCGTGGGTAGACTTCCTCTGCAGGAGGTCGGCTAGTACCCCTACAGTGTCAGTTATTCTGCCGCCTGAACAGTGATGTGCAGACATTACTGTGCTTCGGTAGGAGGGCACTGTAGCTAGTGAAATTACTGGGCTGAAGAATCTTAACATTTTATGACTCAGCAGTGCACCCAGAATTTAACCTTCGTTAAATCCCAGCGTTATCTCTTACCATCAGGAGAGCATCTTGCTCGTCTTCTTACATCGTTGTTTAAAAAAAACTAAAATGAAATTTTCTGAAAGGAAATATCATATACCTACGTACTCAAACTATTTATTATAATATATCTATCAAATTTCAGATATTATTCAAATATCTCATACCCGACGAAATAACGTTAAATCCTTTCTTTTTTAATATTAGGTATTAAAAGTAGAATAATAATAATATAAAAGACCGTGTAACGACGAAATTCGACTAAAATACAAATTCGCCTTATAATAATTTTAGTTTTAGCAATATAAAATGATATCGTGTAATAAATGCTAACTTTAAATTACGTGGTTCCTGTTACCACCTTTCAGCTCCATTATCAGACCCTGGTTACTATATCGTATCAAAGTACTCCTCGAGACGAATCAAAGGAGCCCAAACTCGATGGGTTTTGTCTTTTAATCACGGAGTTCCCATAGCCACCTTCCAGCTCCATCATCAGACCCTGGTTACTATATAGTATCAAAGTACTCCTCAAGACGAATCAAATGAACCCAAATTCGAAGGGGTTTTGACTTTTAATCACGGAGTTCCTATGGCTGCCTTCCAGCTCCATCATCAGACCCTGGTTTCTATATAGTATCAAAGTACTCGTCAAGACGAATCAAATGAGCTCAAACTCGATGGGTTTTGTCTTTTAATTACGCGTTTCCTGTTTCCACCTTCCAGCTCTATCATCAGACCCTGGTTACTATATCTTATCAAAGTACTCATCAAGACGAATCAAATGAGCCCAAACTCGATGGGGTTTTGTCTTTTTATCATGGAGTTCCTATGGCCACCTTCCAGCTCCATCATCAGACCCTGGTTACTATGTCGTATCAAAGTACTCGTCGAGACGAATCGAATGAGCCCAAACTCGATGGGGTTTTGTCTTTTAATCACGGAGTTCCTATGGCCACCTTCCAGCTCCATCATCAGACCCTGGTTACTATATGCAAAGTATCAAAGTACTCGTCAAGACGAATCAAATAAGCTCAAACTCGATGGGTTTTGTCTTTTAATTACGCGTTTCCTGTTACCACCTTCCAGCTCCATCATCAGACCCTGGTTACTATATCTTATCAAAGTACTCATCAAGACGAATCAAATGAGCCCAAACTCGATGGGGTTTTGTCTTTTTATCATGGAGTTCCTATAGCCACCTTTCAGCTCCATCATCAGACCTGGTTACTATATCGTATCAAAGTACACGTCAAGACGAATCGAATGAGCCCAAACTCGATGGGGTTTTGTAACAACGCGGTTCCTATGACCACCTTTCAGCTCCATCATCAGACTTCAGATCACTTCCATGTCATAAAATTATTGCATTGTCATCCGATTGTCGGTATGCGAAATTTCAGCTCAATCGGAAACCGTGACTGCTAGGTAGAGTGCTTTTCACGAAAGGAGTTCTTTTTGCGGGGCGCCACTATCGCAAATTTTAAAAGTTAGCATATTAAATAACTTTTTAACACCTCATTATTTCTCATGTGTAATTTCTTTATTATATATGTTTCTATTTTTTCTAATAAATAAAATTATTTATGGCATGAAGTCCAGTATTTATCGAAAAAATTTAATTTAGTTCCGCAAAATTCCGCGGGACCTCATTCGTGAGAAGGACTTTACCACTGAGGTGTATACCTATAATCATAGGCGGATCCAGGATTTGGTTTTGGGGGGGCAAGGTGCAGACGGGCAAAGATATTATAAATTTTATTACGAAAAGTGTGTGTTTAGCTCGCTCTGAGCAGTTAGGAAGTTTAAACATCCATTACAATAAGTGCGCGAGCAGCTAGCTGCGAGCGCCGAGAAAAAAAAAAAATCTTTACCATGAAATATGTGCAAAATTCGTAACTCTACAATGCTTCTGGGGGGGGGGGGGCTTGGCCCCCTGCCCCCCCCCCTAAATCCGCCTATGCCTATAATATTTATACCTCAGCGGATAACTATTAGAGTGCTTTTCACGAAAAACGTACATAATGCGGAGCCCACTGTTCATTTTAAAAGTTTTCATAATATCTATAACCACCTATCTTTTTTTTATTATTTAATTTACAATATTTAATTTCTTAATAATAGGTATTTATTTCATCTAACCATTAAAAATTATTTGGGATATAGAATAGTCCAGTAGTAAAAATTGATAAAATTAAATTTAGTTCCGATTGTTTATTATTATTTTATAAGTAAATCTTTAGATTGATATAACTCTTTTATTTAAAAACCGATTTAAATAAAACCAATACTATTTAAAAATTAGAGAAATTTGCAACGATTTAGCGAAAACTGCATACAATTCGGTTGTGCCGTTTTATCACACTTAAGTCATAACCTTTTTACAAATCAAGCCTAATAAAACTACTCTGGTAAATTTTCGTTTATGGCCACATCGATAGATGGCGTATTTTTAGTTTGTCGCACTTTTTGCTTTTTGATTTTTTTGAATTGAATTTACTTTATATTCTATTACTTTTACTTCGAAATTTTGATGTAAATTAGGGGCGATGTGTCCGATGTAAATGATTATTATTTATTTTATTATTTTATTTTACGTTTCCCTAGGAAAAATTGACAAAATGTTTTACGAATTAGATCGCGCAAGCGACTTTTTCGCGTCGTTTTGTTCATATGCGTATTTTCACAGTTCACCTTAGTAAAGGATCACAATGAATGGGGAGAAATTTCCATTCTTATTATATGTATGGATATGGATTTTGTATTGTAAGAACACTATCGAATTAGGTTATACCTGTAATGTTAGTGTTTAGTGGAAATAAATAAATAAATAAATAAAATTAATATTATAAATGCGAGATTTTGTAAGCATGTATGAATGTCTGGATGTATGTTTGTTACCCTTCACTTCTAAACGGGTGGACCAATTGAGCTGAAATTTGGTACATAGATAACTTATACCCTGGAATAACACATAGGCTACAGTAGGTGGAGCTAGTAAATATTTAGATATATTGGGTACATAACGGTTAATATTACTAACCCAGTTAAAACTGCTTCTTGACTAGAACAATATAAAATATGTTTTACATAAGTAATAAAATAAAATATATTACTTCATATTATTTACTCTGACTATTATATACCATATAATTTTATACAATAAAAACGCTTTAGTATTATACAGGTATTGTGTTAAAACAAATGAAATGGAGTAATTAATTAAGTATGTTATATCCATTTAATTATTTATTTCATTCACATTAAAATGTCAAATTAAGCCGTGGACTAAAGAACTACAGAAACAAAACTCTTGGAAAATGATGCACCTCTAGTACGCCCAACTCGCGGCTATGTAGGTGTATCTGGGGGCACGGTAGTGCCCCCGCCAAGTCGAGCGCGAAGCAAGCACTGCCGTACCATCCTTTACAGGAACCATTTCGCCGCATTTTCAGGCCCCTATTTGAGAACCTCTGGATAAGACCAGAACACAGAAATTTTCGTCATCCAGTAAGCTATAATTACATACTTAAAATCCAAAATTTCAAGTCTGTAGGTCATTAAGATCCGAAGTTAAGCGAAAGCAAAGTTTCGCATTTACGACACTCACTCACTCACTCACTCATGATCATCAAAATAGAACTAGTAGTTCCCATAAACTCAGAGAGCTGAAATTTGGTACATACTTAGAATTTATTGTATAAACCATAGGAAAACTAAAAAAACATGCAATTTCGGTCTCGTTTTCGAGATAGTTAATCTGCATAAATAACTTTGTAATCTCATATAAATGTATAGGATTACAAAGTTACATTTGCAGTCAATGGTTAAAATTGTGTAATATCCAACTTATTAATTCAAAATATATTTAAGGCATAGTATATGTATATGTGAGTGTGTATATGTGTCGTAAATCGTCAGTTATGATCAGGCGATATCTAGCGTGGCCAACTAAAATAAGAGCCCAACCAAACTATTAGAAGAGATCGACATACCGCCTTTACTACAAGCTTTTATTTACTTTCACCTGTCGGTCTGTCTGTCTGTATCTTGCAAGTTTAATTAGGCCCACTTCCCGGTATAATATTATGATGCATTGGACTAAGAGTGAACGCACACGTATCTAGATGGCACTGACTGTATTTTAAAACGCGCTTACGGTTTGTATTTCTGATAACCTTATAATATAGCGTTTCTACAAAAATAAGTGAAATCCCACCAAAAACATTCTGTAAAAAACTAGCCAAGTCTCGATGGAGCTGCTTGTTTATCTCTAAAAAGTAGGTAATGAAATCTAGACAAAGTCGTGCCAAGTATAAGGTTCCTTACTGCGATTTCTTTATTATTATAGTTAATGTTGTGTGACTTGGCCGTTGAAGGGTACACAAGGGTATTATACCAGGTGCTCCATGACACTATTGCACCAATCTGTCCGCTACCCATTCACGATAGAAAATTTCCACTTGGAAAACGTTGATTGAATAACCAGTCAATTGTAGGCTTGGTAAAGCTGTGTATTTTAATAATACTTATGTTTAGGCGATCCAAGTGTCATGGACCATCTGGTTTTGTACCCTTGTGTACCCTTCAACGGCCAAGTCATACAACATTAACTATAATAATAAAGAAATCGCAGTAAGGAACCTTATACTTGGCACGACTTTGTCTAGATTTCATTACTTTTTAGAGATAAACAAGCAGCTCCATCGAGACTTGGCTAGTTTTTTACAGAATGTTTTTGGTGGGATGCGATTGTGCTAAAACTCTTAACACCATTGTTCGGTTAAGTCTATCTCTATCAATGTGGCCTCGGATCTTAATTTATCTGGGGGCACGGTAGTGCCCCCGCCAAGTCGAGCGCGAAGCAAGCACTGCCGTACCATCCTTTACAGGAACCATTTCGCCGCATTTTCAGGCCCCTATTTGAGAACCTCTGGATAAGACCAGAACACAGAAATTTTCGTCATCCAGTAAGCTATAATTACATATTTAAAATCCAAAATTTCAAGTCTGTAGGTCATTATGTTCCGAAGTTAAGCGAAAGCAAAGTTTCGCATTTACGACACTCACTCACTCACTCATGATCATCAAAATAGAACCAGTACTTCCCATAAACTCAGAGAGCTGAAATTTGGTACATACTTAGACTTTATTGTATAAACCATAGGAAAACTAAAAAAACATGCAATTTCGGTCTCGTTTTCGAGATAATTAATCTGCATAAATAACTTTGTAATCTCATATAAATGTATAGGATTACAAAGTTACATTTGCAGTCAATGGTTAAAATTGTGTAATATCCAACTTATTAATTAAAAATATATATAATAGTATATGTGTGTGTGTATATGTGTCGTAAATCGTCAGTTATGATCAGGCGATATCTAGCGTGGTCTAAGGCTAACCTATAACGAATCTATCACAAGAGCCCAACCAAACTATTAGAAGAGATCGACATACCGCTTTTACTACAAGCTTTTATTTACTCGCTTTTACTACTTACTTTCACCTGTCGGTCTGTCTGTCTGTAATTAAATCTTGCAAGTTTAATTAGGCCCACTTCCCGGTATAATATTATAATGCATTGGACAAAGAGTGAACGCACACGTATCTAGATAGCGCTGACTGTATTTTAAAACGCGCTTACGGTTTGTATTATATCTGATAACCTTATAATATAGAATATAGCGTTTCTACAAAAATAAGTGAAATCCCACCAAAAACATTCTGTAAAAAACTAGCCAAGTCTCGATGGAGCTGCTTGTTTATCTCTAAAAAGTAATGAAATCTAGACAAAGTCGTGCCAAGTATAAGGTTCCTTACTGCGATTTCTTTATTATTATAGTTAATGTTGTGTGACTTGGCCGTTGAAGGGTACACAAGGGTATTATACCAGGTGCTCCATGACACTATTGCACTAATCTGTCCGCTACCCATTCACGATAGAAAATTTCCACTTGGAAAACGTTGATTGAATAACCAGTCAATTATAGGCTTGATAAAGCTGCGTATTTCAATAATACTTATGTTTAGGCGATCCAAATGTCATGGAGCATCTGGTTTTGTACCCTTGTGTACCCTTCAACGGCCAAGTCACACAACATTAACTATAATAATAAAGAAATCGCAGTAAGGAACCTTATACTTGGCACGACTTTGTCTAGATTTCATAACTTTTTAGAGATAAACAAGCAGCTCCATCGAGACTTGGCTAGTTTTTTACAGAATGTTTTTGGTGGGATTAATCTTACTAGCTGTGCCCAGCGGTTCTACCCATTGCCTGTGTGTTATTCCAGGGTCTAAGCTATCTCTATACCAAATTTCAGCTCAATCGGTCCACCCGTTTAGGCGTGAAGAAGAAACAAACATACACATTCACTCACGAACTTTCGCATTTATAATATTAATAAGTGTGATATCAATAAAGTATAAATTTAAGCAAATATGATAGCGCCACTAATTTCATGAAACGACAGGTATTTTTTCCTAACAAAACAACATTCTTTCGTTTCTAATAACTTTAAATAGCGCTTGCACACCGTCGTTAAACAAGTTTTAAGTTCAATTCCTTTTGGTTATATTTAGGAGTTTGCGTTATGCGAAAAGACCGCCTGACATTTTTTCAACTCTTGTTTTTGGGTTTATTTTGTTCTGATCACTATTTCTTGTTACATAATAGACAATTATTAAGACTAAGTAATTATGTTTGTACATTGTACCTACCTACATAGCAAAAGTGCTCTATTATTGTAGCTGTAGCCTATTTGAAAAAATGAGTTTAATTAATTTATTCAAATAGTTTTTATTCTATTTAGTTTATTGATTTTTTTTCTATTGTCTAATATTTTATATCTACGTTATTGCTTACTAATATAATGAATTTTGAGTTTGATAGCGTTTGCAATCTAATGTGTGCCTCATTGACTAGTTATGAAATATATCCCATGTTTTCATCATAAAGACACACATTAGGACGCACGTGTTTTCATACGCCAATAATTTCCAATAAATGACTTATTTTCCTTTGCAAAGGTTTTTATTCAAAACCATATTAAGTAAATAATAATTAAGGCTATCTATAGACTTACATTCAGCGTAATTGGTTCAGTTGTTCTAGTACCTATAAAACTATAACACGTTTGCCCTATATTTCATTCTACTGATATTTAAAAAAATCCGCAAGATATCTCCACGCGTTCCTGAGAAAAAGGGCATGGACAGAGAGACGGACGGACGGACAACAAAGTGATCCTATATGGACTCGTTTTACAAGCTTTTATTTACTTTCACTTGTCTGTTGTCTGTCTGTCTGTCTGTAATCAAATCTTGCAAGATAAATTTTACCCACTTCCCGGTGTCCGATTAAGCTGAATTTTGCATGCCTGTATAAATCGGATGACAATACAATATTTTTATGACATCGAGCTGATCTGATGATGGAGTTGGAAGGTGGCCATAGGAACTCCGTTGTTAAACGACGCAACGCCATCGAGTTTGGGTTCATTTGATTCGTCTTGACGAGTACTTTATGGTGCTAGATGGTAATAATAATAAAAGCTTGTTTTTAAAAAGTTTTTTTAAATTTCACTTGTTTCCTTTCAAGATACGGAATCTAATAAAAATATGTAGTCCTATAGATTTTAACATTATTTTGTCGAAAAGCGGCTTACATTTTTTTTTTTTTATTCAATAGGTCAGCCTTTGACCACGATCTCGCGTGATGTTAAATGACGACGCGGTCGTAGATTTTTTTTTATGTGATGAAGTAGAAGACGAGCAAGACGCTCTCCTGATGTTATGAGATAACGCTGCCCATAATCAGTAGGTACAGTGTTACTTAGGATTTCACAATGATGTGAAATTCTAGGAGCACTGCACCAACGCTTCTTACTCAAGAGTCATAAGATGTTAAGACTCTTTAGCCCAGTAATTTCACTAGCTACAGTGCCCTCCTACCGAAGCACAGTAATGTTTGCTCATCACTGCTCAGGCGGTAGACGACCTCCTGCAAAGGAATTCTACCCCCAGATGGCAGCAGACTTAACCTAGAAGGCGGGATAAATCCCTCCCTGGCTTCATTGAACATCATGCCGGAACACGGTCACAAGGATCGTTTGGCGACACGGTTTTTGTCCAGTGATATGTAAATTCTACCGATATTAGTAAAAAATAATTTTAATTTTTACAGATTTAATGGTTCAGCAGTTTAAACGTGAATAGGGAACAAACACAGACATTTTTTATTATGTAATAGGTGACAAACAAGCAGACGGCCCACCTGATGGTGAGTGGCTACCGTCGCCTATGGATACCTGCAATACCAGGGTACCTGGTACGTTGCCTACCTTTCAACACTCTATTAACTTGCCTTTTGAAGAGTCCAATGTTAAAGCTCACATTCACACATTCCATACTATCGTATTTATATTAAAACAGATATAAATAAATAAATAAGACAGGACATTTCACACAGCGCCACCTAACCCCAAGTATTCTTTTATCTGTGCCCAAACTAAGCAACTTAATGCTTGTGTTATGGTGGTTAGGGTGACGGATAGAGTGCTTTTTACGAAAGGAGTCCTTTTTGCGGGGTGCCACTATAGCAAATTTTAAAAGTTAACATATCTATAACTTTTTAACGCCTCATAATTTCTCTTATTTAATTTCTTAATTAAATAGGTATTTGTTTAATCTAACACATAAAAATTATTTAGGATATGAATTATGAATACCAGTAATTATTGAAATAATAATTTTAGTTCCGCGAAATTCCACGGGACCTCTTTCGTGAAAAGGACTCTAGCTCTGCGGCTATGCGAAGTGATTTTACAACCTGATAAGTAACCTTTGTTTTATTCTAGGGACTATGCTACCTTTATACCGATTTTCAGCTTAATCGGTTCAGCCGTTTTGCCGTGAAAAGGTAACAAACACACGACATTCTTGCACACTAAATATTATCACTTTTATAAAAGGGTGGCGCAAAAATTAATTATCTATTGTTTTTATCGAAAGATTCTGATTAATTTTACGCCATCTTGTATAATATTATGATATACTAGCTGCACCCAGCGGTTTTATACTGTACTGTAGCTTATGTGTTATTCCAGGATCTAAGCTATATCTATACCAAATTTCAGCTCAATCGGTCCACACGTTTTGGTGTAAAAGAGTAACAAACATACAATCCAGTCATCCATACATTCTTACAAACTTTCACGTATAATATTTAGTCAAATTGGATCGCTTCGTGTGTAGAGGAGTATTTGTTACCTATTCAAGTTAAAACTACCTCGGAAAAAAAAAAACAATAAAAATCGGGACAATTTTCATGTTTTCTAGAGATGGCCAAAGCAAGGCTTTTTCAAAAATCCCGGAACCGGGAATATCTTTTTATATTTGTAAACAAAATATGATCAATTAAAATTTGAGTAAAAATTACCTTAAACAATAATTATTATTTTATTATTTAACTTTTATGCGAATATTGACAGTTTCCAGTTCAAATCCTAATTACTATTTGATAATCATTTAAATGACAATAAGTTAATTTTTACATTAAGTAAAATATTGGGATTATTTCAGGTACTTACTTATTTTTAATTTTCCGGTTTGTCCTATAGGTATTGTACATGAACCTAATTAGAGAAAAACAATCTTATATCTTATATGAGTATTATATCCGTTATCCTAACCACCATAACACAAGCATTAAGTTGCTTAGCTTGGGGTTAGGTGGCGCTGTGTGTAATGTCCTGAAATATTTATTTATTTATAATACTTATTATTTTGTTGATTTTACAATTTTTAAACGAAACAACGACAATAAAAGTGAATTCCAAATATTTTAGTAACTACATTTTATAATTAACACATCTTACTAATTTCATAAATGTGAAAGTTTGTGAGTAAGTGTGTATGTTTGTTACTTCTTCACGCCTAAACGGGTGGACCGGTTGAGCTGAAATTGGGTATAAAGATAGCTTAGAACCTGAAATAATACACAGGCTACGGGCTAGCGGGTAAAACCGCTGGGCGTAGCTAGTAAGAAATAAAACATAATGTGAAACGACCTTTATCTAATAAAAAAGTTTCCTAAATATCCGCAACGTAATTCCGCGGACTTTCCGGAAAATCCGATCCCGGGCGTGTCATAATAAAAAATATATTAACCGCAATTTTCACGAAGATACCCTATTAATGCTATTTACATTAATAATGCAAAAGTATGTGTGTGTGTATTTGTTACCGCTACACGCCTGAACGGCAAACTGATTGAGCTAAAATTTATTATATTTGGTATATAAGTAGCTCAGACCATGTAATAACACCTAAGCTACTCTCTGTTCAGGGGGTAAAACAAGTGGCTAGTAAGCTATTTTAGGTCTTATTTATATTTTTATTAATGGACGAACTAACATATATTTTATTTATTCATATAGGCAAATTTAATAATTAATATATTCAATCCTCTATCTAAAATCTAAAACACGAAATAATAAAAACATTCCAATCTATCCGCATTAAAATATGACTCAATTTCGTAGTTTTCCAAATCGATAAAATCGATAACGAACCGGCGAAATTAGGTTAACAAGAAATTAAGAAACATTACCATTTCGCACCTTCAGAACTACGTGGTAACAACCTCCTTAATTCCGATAAGCACTTCACTTCACTCACAATTATTGGAACATGAAAACTGTTGCGACACACACGAAAAAAAAACTGTCAGCTGTCAAAACGCGCGCGTAAATTGATTATTAGAAATGTCACTAAAATTTCGCGGGATATTGGGAAATTTGCCTGGGAAAATGTGATTTTTGTGAATTAAAGTTTTTAATTGCGGGAATCGTACGCGATCTGCGAAAGCCAGTACGAACTGGCGAATAAAGGTTGTTCTCCCCCCTCTTTAGAAGGCGTGGCGATACCGGCAACCCACTTATGGGCGGGATCCCATTACATTTTTTTCCTTCGCCTATTTATACGAACAGAAATGTGCCGGCGTGGTTTTATTATTTCTGAGTTTATTATATTGTATTGTTTGTTTGGATTTAAATAAAAGAGTCTTTTCGTCATGTAGGTTTACGATGGTGTCTTAATTGTCGTTTTCAAGTTTTGGAATAAGAATACCTTGGCTTATAGGGTTATCATTAAAAATAATTTATTTTATGAATTCATATTTTTAACCCTTGCGACGTACCGTCACTTTATTATAGACTTTAAATATAAAGTGTTGGTACTAAAAAAACATATAAAAATGACACTGGCAAAGTACAGACGTGCTAATTAAGTGTATTTGTGTGCACTTCTTTGTGATGTGGAATTTTTAAAGTACAAATTGTGTTTAATTTAAACTTTTTGTACATACTTATGGTGATTCAATATAAAGTTACCTACTTAGATCTATAACTTATAATATTTGACGCCCATCCATTTTCATAAAATATTATTTTTATCAAAAAATATATACCTAATTATCTTGAGTTCCCCGGATCTATAGACAATGATAATTATATAGGTATTTACTTATTTAAAAAGGCTACTCAAACAGTCCTTCTATATTATAGTGTTATAAATAAATATTAAGAATAATATTATTGATATTTTTATATTTTTCGCGCTTATAATAGGTAGGTATGTGGATATTCATAGGTAATATTATTATAAACTAAACCTAAATATCTATGAGTCAATTGTTTAAGTCATTTTTTTACTGAAATCATGGTCAAAATGACATAAAATTAAGAAAAACTTCTTAATATTTTTAATGTCATAAAAATGGAGTGGATAAAACTGATTAACATTTCAAAATTAACAAAACTGTTTAATGAGCACATCTTTTAAGGGTTAAAATTATTATAAAAGTAAAAATAGGTCCCTAGACACTTAAGTGAGTTTCATAAAATCTATAATTATGTATTTTTATTCAAAAAATATGGTGTTGGTAACCATTTATAAATGGTTAGGTATATTAATAATTTTTTATTGAAAATTTTATGAATAATTGAGGAAACCATTTTCTTTAATTAAAAATTAACGAGGCATTCATTTAGTGTTAGTTTTCTTCCTTTATTTTCCTTTAGGATTAAATTATAATTAAAGATTGTAGTAAAATAAACGATCGAAGTAAAATGAAAATAAACCATTAAAGTGAAATAAAAGATTTAATTTATTGATACAAATATTTTCTTTCTTTCTTTTTTCTTTCTTTCATTGTACAAATTAAAATTAATATCTATATTACAATAAACATACTAACGACTTATTACGGTAATATAAAAAATATGCAAAAAATATGTTACATACCTACACATATTTTTATATGTTAAAATATATATTTTTTATTTTATTTTATATGTTACATTATAACATAATGCTAATATTATAATATAATGAATCCATAATATAATTCACAAAAATAGTTATGTAAAACAATAATAGTTAAGCGCGTGAAAAATCCCGGAATTTTCACAACGTCCGGGAATGATCAACTCTAGGAATTTGTTTTTTGGCTATGAGTATTTTGTTTTCGTTAACCCCTGTTTAAATTATTTTTGATATTTATTAGAACGTAGATATAATTAAGGGAATGTAACAGTTCGAGTTAAAGCATTAGTTAGCCCAGTAAGGTTTATTTTAATAAAATAAATGACCTTTTAAGTAGGTACTTATGTAGTTTATAAAAAATGCTCCAAATATTTTTTTATTTATTTAAGTTTAATTAAAGTAAAGATTACATTAGTAGTATATTCATACCTACATATAATAATCACGCCTGGTCCCCGTTTATATTAGTAATAGTTGATATAATATAGGTATGATACGGGACCAATTGAGCTGAAATTTGGTAGATATAGAGATAACTTAGATTACTAGCGAGTAAAAACATAAAACCATCCCCTAACAACTTTAAGCGCAAAGAATTTTCACATTAAAAGAAACAATACTCCAAAGTGACTTGTAAAAAAGGTTTAATTAAAAAAATACCTTTGAAAGATGTTCGTTTTCTTTTACACGGAAGTCTTCTAAATGTTCTTACAGTGCTTCGTTTAGATGGGCGAGCTACTGGAAAGTAAGCAAAGAATTAGATTTGAGCAAAGCGCTCTCCTTATGGTAAGAGATAACGCTGCCAATTATAATCAGTTTTTCCTACAATTTCGCCCAGGGCTTTAATTTCTTTACAATTCTGAGGGATGACAGGTGGAGTAGGACGTTGACTGAATGGTGGGCAAACGCAGTGTCAGTCATCCAGGGCCTAAATTCTGCACAAAAAAGAGACGGCGGCGCAGCAAAATGGAAGCAAAAAAAAACCAATAAACACATTTTTATTTTCAAAAACGCCACTTTGAGGCGACCAAAAGATGCTAAGTAAAAAAAATTGAAGTAGCATTTGAGTTTGTATTGGCATCGCAAAAAATTTCAACATTTTTTTCAAAATGTTGTTAATATTTGACAGTGGGCGCTAGCAAAACGAGAAGCGATTTTGGACCGGAATAACCCCGCAGCAGCCAGATGGATGGACGATGTGGTAAAAATGGCGGGTCGCACGTGGACCAGATTGGCACAGGACAGGGTTGAGTGGCATAACATGAGGGAGGCCTATGCCCAGCAGTGATGTAGAGGACTGTGGATGATGATGATACAATTCTAGGTGCACTTCACCACCGCTTCTTACTCAAGATATAATATCAAGACTCTTCAGCCCTGTAATGTTACTAACTACAGTGCCCTCCTACCTGTGCACAGTAATGTTTAACTCATCATTGCTCAGGCGGTAGAATAACTGGCACTGTTGGGGTACCCACCTAGACGACTACCTACAAAGGAGGGGTACCCCCGGTAAACCCGGTGGGTATGCGGCATATTAAACTAAAAATTGCCGGGAAAGTTGATTACTGCGAATATGTATGTATTTCTGCATTTATATGATTTTTATTCTGAGTAATCTCTATCTATGAATTTGCAGCTTTGAGATTTTTCTTAATATATAGGTAATAGGTAGTAAGTTAGCCTTTAACCACGACTCTAGATGGTAGCCGACTAAACCTAGAAGGCGGGATATATTCCTTCCTGGATATAATAATTGAAACGAAGCTCACTTTTTTTTGTATCTAGTTAGTTTTTTCCGCTCGACGAACATCTAAGCTCGCGCTGAAAATCAACGCTAAGCATCCTTGCCAGCATAAAGCTGAGCATATGGCTTTTGTCTAATTTAACATTATCACATTTCTTTTTATACTATTCCTTAATTTCCGTAATATTCTTTCTTCTTACATTAAGCTTATATAATGTAAATTGAAATTGTATTATATTGTTTGGCCATATTTTTATTTTATTTGATATCTATAGGTTATTACCTGGTTCATTCCAGTTGTTTTTTGGCCTTTCTCTATGTCTTTTCTATGGTGTTTTATTTATAATTCTACTGGATCATTTCAAACGCAGCATCCCTCTTAAAGTAACACTTAAAAATGGTGACTAATTAAAAAACACTCCCCTCTCGAGCGTTTCTAACTTTTTCTCCTTTGGGGTGAAGTTAATAATTCTTTTAACTTGGAATTAATTTGTTTTATTTGGAACGCAGGTTCTAGTACCTTTTCAGAGGGTAGGTAAAAAAATAGATTAGACAACTCTTTATTATTCTTTTTTAGGGTTCCGTACCTCAAAAGGAAAAAACGGAACCCTTATAGGATAACTTTGTTGTCCGTACGTCCGTCTGTCTATCTGTCTGTCTGTCTGTCTGTCAAGACCCTTTTTCTCAGGAACGCATGGAGGTAACAAGCTGAAATTTATAGAAAATACTAAGGTCTATTGCTTCTTGTAGCTGTGAAAATTTCAAACTTCTAGGCCAACGAACTCAAAAGATATAGTCGAATATGTCGCAAATTTCAGCAAATTTTCGACATTCCCAAATAAATCAAAACCTACGGGGCACTTATCGTGAACTCAGAATCTTGAAATTTGGCACGAAGCAACACCTTAGAGCACAAATAAAGGGAAAATTGCGAAAACCATCAATTTTTATTTGCGTCATATGAAAAAAATATTTTGAATAATTTTATATCTACTACCCCTTTTCTCATGAACGCGTAAACGTATTAAATTGAAATTCATATCAAATATTCAAGTCTATAATACCTTTAAACTGTAATAAAATCAAACCTCTATGTCAACGCATTCAAAAGAAACAGCAATTTTAGCCGCAAATTTATATTATAGGTACACCTATCTAAACCTTATTCTCTTGAATCACTCTATCTATTAAAAAAAACGCATTAAAATCCGTTGCGTAGTTTTAAAGGTATAAGCATGAATAGGGAAAGACAGGCGCGGAAAGCAACTTTATTTATACTATGCAGTGATTCAGCACAACGCTAGGACTAACTTAATGCTAGTTGCATATTCTACCAGTTGACCTGAGGGCCTATTGGCTATCGCAAAACGACGTGTAAATCACTAGAATCCATAGACAAAATTACGTACATTACGTGCTTAAACCTCCTCATTAATATGAGTAACGTAACAAAAGCAGCAATGTACATTGAAGTTGCCATCAATCGTAGTGGGTGAGAATTAGCCAATGGCCCCTCTGTTCCTGAAAAAAAAATTACAAGAACTACGGAAGCTTAAAAATGGAGGAGTTTTTTTATAACACGAAGTAAGAAGACGAGCAAGACGCTCTCCTGTTGGTAAGAGATAACGCTGCCTATAATTAGTGCAGAGTATATTTTACAAAGGTACCGGGGGTACACTTCCTTTGCAGGAAGTCGACTAGGTGGGTACCCCAACAGTGCCAGTTATTCTACCGCCTGAGCAGTGTACTGCAAACATTACTGTGCTTCGGTAGGAGGGCACTGTAGCTAGTGAAATTACTGAAGAGTCTTAACATGTTATGACTCTCAAGTAAGAAGCGTTGGCGCAGTGCACTGGGTAGCACTGTACTAATTATGGGCAGCGTTATCTCTTACCATCAGGAGAGCGTTTTGCTCGTCTTCTTACTTCGTTGTATTAAAAAAAAGATAACATTCTGGGTGCACTGCGCCAAGGCTTCTAACTTGAACCTCTTATCTCTTGTTCACTTCTTCTCTTGTTTTCTTTTAGACAATATCAGGATGGACAGATAAAAAAACTTAATCAATCAAAACTACATATATAATAATAACAAAACGATGTGATATTTAGGTGCTTGTGTGAATTAAGTATTAATAATTACAAGCTTTATATTACTTTCACCTGTCTGTTGTCTGTCTGTCTGTCTGTCTGTCTGTCTGTCTGTAATCAAATCTTGCAAGTTTAATTTGATCCACTTCCCGGTTTCCAATTGAGCTGAAAATTTGCATGCGTGTGTAAATCGGATGACAATGCAATATTTTTATGACATCGAGCTGATCTGATGATGGAGCTGGAAGGCCATAGGAACTCCGTCATAAAACAACGCAACCCCATCGAGTTTGGGCTCATTTGATTCGTCTTGACGAGTACTTTATGATACAAGACGATAATAATAATTAAAGCTTGTTTTTAAAAAGTATTTTTAAAATTTCACTTGTTTAATATTATATAACGTGAAAGTTTGTAAGAATGGATGTCTGGATGTATGTTTGTTACTCTTTCATACTTAAACGGGTGGACCGATTGAGCTGAAATTTGGTATAGAGATAGCTTAGACCCTGGAATAACACATAGGCCATAATGGTACAGCGGGTAAAACCGCTGGGCGAAGCTAGTTAATTATAATATAGATATACTAGCTTATGCTCGCGGCTTTGCTCGCGTGGCAAAATCCTTTCTTAGCGGAGGTCTACGTCATGAAACCTATCTGTATTCCAAATTTCAACCGAATCCGTTCAGTAGTTTGGGCTGTGCGTTGATAAATATGTCAATCAGTCGCTCTTTCCTTTTATATAAAATGTATTTAGATTATTTGTTTTTCATTAAGACCTGAGGGGCTATTGGCTAATTCTCACCCACTACGATTGATGGCAAATTCAATGTACATTGCTGCTTTTGTTACTTTACTCATATTAATAAGGAGGTTTAAGCACGTAGTGTACGCAATTTGGTCTATGGATTCAAGTATTTTTACATGTCGTTTTGTGATAGCCAATAGGCCCTCAGGTTGTACGTCGTGTGTGGATGTTAAGCGACAATGCGGCCGCAGATGGCAGCAGACTAAACCTAAAAGGCGGGATTATAAATTCCTCCCTGACTATTGAGTATTCATGCCGGAACAGGGAACATAATGACCGTTTGGCGATATTGTTTTGTCGAGCGGGTGGTAGGTACCACAGCCGAAATCTACCATCAGTAAAAAAGAAAATTATATTGTTTTTATTATAAAGCTGAAAAAAGAATAATTATTAATTGAGGCTCCCAGAAGCGCCCAGAGTGGGCATAGGCACTAATTGGAAGTATCAATTATTTTTCAGCAACTTCAGTTGAAAAGAATTTCAGTCAGTTTTTACATTGTAACCTATCGCACAGTCATAAAATGACGATAAGCATAAAAGTTGGTTATTTCTTTCGTGTGTATACCTTATGTATAATAATAGTACTTATTTATAAGTAGGTTCACGTTTCTTTTTGGTAGATTAGTTGAAAAGGTAGCTTTCCTAACCCATATCTTGAATATCACAAAAAAAAATCTACGAAACTACTTCCGTTCATAAAAATAATGCGACCTAATAGAAGGTTAAGACGTAAATACAGTAAAAACTACTCTAATAAAGATCGCGTATCATTCGTAATTGTATATCTCAATGAATAAGCTAGTGAAATGTTTTGCTCAATGGATGAGATACTGATCTTTTGCGGCAATAAATCAAGATAAAATCTAGACATTTTTTGTACTACTAGCGCCATCTATTACCGAATAGTTGTATTAAAATGACGTACAACGCCATCTAGCGTTGAGTAGCAGTACTAGCTTGTGATGTAAAATTCAAAGATTGGTAAAGCTTTTTTATTTAGTCAATAGATGGCGCTATTATTTATTTCACTGATGATGTGAATCTTTTTTCATAGATTTTTTCAAAATGAAGCCTAATTTTAGATAGATATAAAAATTCAATAAAAAAATATCTACTTTAATTAAAATAACAAAATAATACACAAAAAACATTTGACCTCGTTTATTTTAGTTTGAGATTATCGACTTTCTCCGTTTTCCGCACAACGAAACGCATGCGCGCCAATCGCAGCGCCATCTGCAGTGGATTGCGGTAAACACAACAAGCGCCGCCATTTTGACATTTGTTTAGCTTTTGTGTTCCTCAATAAAATTTAATCATGTAATTCCTTAAAATGAGTAAATTTTCTCCGATTTTTCGTGTGTGAAATGTTCCGCCGGTGTGTTAAAAGAATAATTTCCATTGGACCAGTGAGAATCGCACTCTTAAAGCACTTGAAAAATCGATAATTTTTAGTGCCGCTCTTTTCCTTTAGCGTTGCCAGTTTCTCAATTATTTTAGCTATATTCGTATATGTATCGGTCTAATTGCCAAGTTAAATCGTTTTGCAATGTTTTGGACGAGAGTAAATGCAAGTTTGTGTTGAAGAGATGTGTAAAAAGTGGTGTTGAAAAAAGGCGCGAACCGCTGTTCCGGCAGCTTGGTAAATGCATGAAAACTGTTGTATTGAGACAAAGAAAAGTGTTTTGCGTTATGCAGTCGTGTCTATCAGACGCGGTTGCTGAATTCCTCCAGTTTTCCGTATACGTAACACTTAATTTTGATGGAGTAATACACACTTTCTAATTTCATCGATTCAGTCCATGTAAGTATAAAAACTAATAAACCTTTGTCGTTTTCATTAATAAGACGTCTATTCTTACTCTCCTCATTCCATTTTTCTGTTGCATCATATAATTTTATCACAAAAGTATTAAAAAAAACTCCAATTAATCAACAAAAAAAGTTAGAAAAATGAACCTTACTGCCTAGGAATAGAATTGCATTAGAAATTTTTTCTATGTTGTACACAAACAAAAATATTTGTCAATAAAAATAAACATAACCTTTTACTATACTACTTCTTTATATTATTATTATTTAGCCTATATTGTCCCACTGCAGGGCAAAGGCCTTCCTTCTCTCTCTCCACTCATCCCTGTCTATTGCAATTTGGGTCCAATCCGGTAAATATGAGTCAAGCTCATCTCTCCATCGCATTCTGGGCCTGCCGCAGCGTCGTTTTCGGTTTGATGGGTTCTTTTCTTCTTTTATATTTACTTCTTTATATTACTTGATTAAAATAAAATATAACTAAGGTTCATCCAATCCATTAAACTTATTTATTTATTTAATACATCTTAGGAAGACCAACAGCTTACAAACAAAATTATAAAAAAACTTACAATAGTAGCAAAAAGCCAATAATAGGTCCTCGTGGCTAGCATTAACATAGTAACAATGCGATGTTATTGATCCTGTTTTTGGATAAAATGAATACGTCACTATTAGTAAAATGACCATTTTTACTAGTAGCCCAGCAGATTAAAATAAACACTTGACTGCAGCTGCATTATTAATACTATCTGTATCAGCCTTACGACCCATGCTCGTAAGTGTCGAACACTTAATATGGACGCTGCTTAAATCATCCTTTATAGATGTAAAAGGCCAATGATGATGTATCAGTAGTGATGGAAATTATGCCACTGACAAAAACTGCCCCCCAATGCACCAGTGTTGTTGGTGCAATGCTCTTACATTGTGTCATTTGTGCCAGCTTTTGTGATTATCACAGTGCCTAACCTTGATGCTTAATAATTCTTGCTTGAGTTAAAACAAAAAACCCCTAATACCATGGTAAATACAAACATGAGTATAAAATATGTCAGTGAAGTCTCAATCACACATGGCAATTAAATCACTATTTCTAGAATAGAAAGTATTCATAATGCAAGGGTTTATTTTAAATCGAAAACTCTTTTTACTATTATTAGGCTTTGTACATTGTAACTTTGTACTTTGTCTGATACAAAGATGTGATAATGTAAATGATTTTATTGCTCAAATAATAACATTGAAACTTACTGAGCTATTTAAAGAATGCCGATCAAATATCTATTTCTATCTTTCTAGGTTTAGTCACTCTTGCGATGCGGTTAAGAAGTAGAAAGAGGGAGTCCACCCTCTCGAAGAGGAAACCAATAACTAAATCACCGATCACCAAGCGTTCCTGGAAGAAAGTCGTCAAAAAAGCTATCAAAACCCCAAAAAAGAATAATGTACTATCTGACTCGGAAATCTGCGTCACAAGATCTCAAAAACTGAAAACCTGCCCAGTTAGAACCAAAATGGAGAAGGACACGCACAAGAAAAAGAATGAACGCACAAAAAAGCCAATATTTCAGACAGTCGTACGTTCCACTAAGGAGTCCGTATCATCTACAACCTCAATAAAAAAACAAGAAAAAGCCAAACCCAAGGAGGTCCGTAAACCAGTCCGTCATACGTCCTTAAACCGGGACACGAAGAAGGTGGAGGTCACATCAGCTATTAATTCTCCACGAAAGACCCGTCGTTTAGACAAGACTGATAAAGCTGCTTCGTTAAACAGCTCTCCGATACGTAAAGTCCGGCAGATCGGTGTCACAAATCCAAAACCTACCGTATCATCAACCAACGAAAGTCCTAAAAAGAAAAAGAAGTCTGAACCTGATTCGTGGGGCATAGAACAGACGGATGTAACTATGTACGAAGCACACACAACCACATTTGATTTTCCAACGAAATCGGACGAATCCGACTCGGACGGTCACATAGAAGCTGAGCTATGTCTTCCAAACGATTGCATCAATGATTTCATATCTTTGCCGAACTGTGCGGATGAGGATATTAATTATTTGGCGGATAAAGCAGCTATAATGACGACTGAGGAGCTCAATCAGAATGATAAGAGATTGGTGAAGAGACGTAAGTCCAGTAATGACTTGGAAATGTACCAGCCGACTTCTACTACGGACGATTTGGACAGTTGCGCTGAGTTTTTGGCCAGTGAAAAATATTTACAGGTAATCACATAATTACATCAACCGTTCCGTAAAATAAAGTCACTTCTAAAAAATCACAATACAATACAATAAATAACTCTTTATTGCAAACCTGGTTACAAGAAATTGTTTCATAAGTAGACAATACACTTAAAGCTAAAATCATTTTAAAGAAGAGCAATTTAAAGTACGATTTCCATTTTTTCCCTAACATTTTCTAACTTTGACTACAGAAAATATTGTTTTAGGTAAAATGTCTGCAAGTCCTACTTTAATTTGCTCTTCTTCAAATTAGTGATTTATTATAATGACCACGAGTGGCTATATCCTACCACTATGTTGGTGGGACTTTAACCTGTCCAATGTGTGCGCGTACCTTCAGCAATAAGGTTGGGTATACAAGCCACCTAAGAGCACACCAAAGGGGTAGAGTATCAAGCCCCTAATAATATCAGTCTTATAGCTCCAGATATAACAGTCGCCGAAGCCGAAATCGGTCTGGACGTTATTATTATAGTTTCCAATAATGATTTTAAAATTTTAGACAATTTTGGAACTATAAATTAACCGAGGCTACACAAAGCGCCTGAGGCGCTGTGATATACAGAAGCGAGATTCTAATGAGCGAGCGCCTCCAGTGGGAGGGCCTCTCGAAGGCAAAGAACGGACAACACATCCGCTAAAAGTCCATTGACTGATTACAGACAAGACTAGCCACCGAGACGCCATGGCGACGTCGCTGGCCACGTCGCCATGGCGTCTCGGTGAGGTATGGGCTTAGAGAAAAAAATAATTCAAGTCACTAAATTCACTTGTTAACTTCCAGAATGAAACCGTCCCCCTACAAGACAGCTACGTCCGCGACTCAGAATGTGAGATCACATCGTCCTGCGACGCTCGAGGCACGGCCATAGAGAGTCTGGAAGCATTGTCAGCTCGCAGCCCCAGCTCGGGCTTCCTCGCTGAGATTACACAGAGCTTGTCCACTGAACCTGACACTTGGGTAACTATAACACATAATATAATATACATTCCTCATGAGATCACATCGTCCTGCGACGCCCGAGGCACGGCCATAGAGAGTCTGGAAGCATTGTCAGCTCGCAGCCCCAGCTCGGGCTTCCTCGCTGAGATTACACAGAGCTTGTCCACTGAACCTGACACTTGGGTAACTATAACACATATAAAAAAAAAGAAAATATTTCAGGACATTTCACACAGCGCCACCTAACCCCAAGCTAAGCAACTTAATGCTTGTGTTATGGTGGTTAGGATAACGGATATAATACTTATATATTTTTCTTTTGTAAATGCATACTTATAATAGATACAGAAAGCCACCCAGACCAGAAACAAATATCCATTATATAATATACATTCCTCATGAGATCACATCGTCCTAAAACGCTCGTGGCAAGGCCATAGACAGTCTGGAAGCATTGTCCGCCCCTTCCTCGCTGAGATTACACAGAGTGTTAAATATTGTATTATTTTGTTTTAGAATGGAGCTGATCTATCAGTTGATGAATCTCTAAACTGCCACGATGAACCAACACCTGTTGAACTTGAGGTAAACTTATTTAATAGATTAGAGGAATAGTCACAGGACACTAATGTCTCAACCATTTCTTTTTATCACATACAAAAGATTCACATGATAATAATGATCCGTAGACAAACTAAAGTCACCGACATAGCCCAGCGGATTAGCAAGCTGAAGTGGCAATGGGCAGGCCACATAGCACGCAGAGTGGATGGCTGATGGGGTCGAAAAGTGCTCGAGTGGAGACCACGGACTAGTAAACGCAGCATAGGAGGTCCACCCACAAGGTGGACAGATGACCTTATAAAGGTCGCCGGAAGGCGCTGGATGCAGGTCGCTTCCAACCGGTACATATGGAAGTCCAAAGGGGAGGCCTGTGTGAGGCAGTGGACGTCCAACGGCTGAGATTATGATGATGAAGAGAGAAACTTTTTCTATATATGATGACTATCTCTAATGTACCATGGTTCATTACAAACGCGGAAATCCACGAGGAACTGAATGTCTGCACCGTGAGAACAGAGATCACCCTCCTGTCGAAGAGGTATAAGGATCGCCTTGAGCGGCACCCAAACGAGATGGCGGCGCAATTAACCGAGGCCAGCTACACAAAGCGCCTGAGGCGCTGTGACATACACAAGCTAGAAGCGAGATTCTAATGAGCGAGCGCCTCCAGTGGGGGGCCCTCTCGAAAGCAATGAACGCACAACGCATCCGCTAAAAGTCCAATGACTGATTGCAGATAAGACTTAGAAGAAAAAAAAAAAAATATGACTAAAAATAAACATTTTTTCTCATACAGGAAGAAGCAGCCGACGTAATATCCTCATGCAGTAACCGAGTGAATTGTGAGCAGATGTCCTGGGTTGATGCTTTTGATCCATATTTGTTTATTAAACAGGTAAACTTTATTTTATGCCAAATTTTAAATAAAAATAAAATAAATAAATGACCGTTTATTGCCAATTTCCAACCAAAAGCCAAAAACACAGTATAATAACTTAACTAAAAATTAAGTACCTAACAAAAAATTACAATAGGCCCCCTGTAGTCGCATTGCCCTAGGGACCTAAAGGTACAATGATATATTATTAATATATTATAGTTGTTGTGTTGTTTTATTATGCCACATTTTGTTATGCCATATTTCACTATGACAATTATTTATGCACTAATTGAGTGAGCTGTGGACACATCTGAGTGGCTTTTGATCCAAATCTGTTTATTGAATAGGTAATCAGTAATCACATATTATAAATATATAATAGTTGTTGTGTTGTTTTGTTATGCCACATTTTGTTTTGCCATATTTCATTATGTCACATTTATTTATTAAGGACGCCAAATGGAAAAAAAATATTATGTCATATAGAATTATGCTACATTTAGTTATGCCATATTTCATTATGTCACTTCTAGAGTGTTTTATATGCAATATACACCAGTAATCAAGTAAACTTTGAAAACATGACTATAACAAAGTTCATTATGCCACATTTAGTTATGCTATACTTTATTATGCCATATTTTTTCTAAGTAACTTATCTAATATGAAGAGTTAAAACTAACTTATTTATTTCCAGTTGCCGCCATTAGAATCAGTGGCTACAGGATCCCTCAGAGCTAGATATCCAGCTTTGCCTTTGAAAACTAGAACCAGCCCGGATTTTAGTTTGGTAAGTTAATATTTCAGAGTAAATTGAACAAAAAGGCGTTGATTTTTATTGTTTTATAACTACACTGTTATTAAACACGTTTAAACTTACGAGTCTTCAGATTATGATATTTTTTTTAAACCACTTTTAAAATAATTCGAGGTTCTCAATTCATCTGTTTGATTTTTACAAGCTTTTATTTACTTTCACCTGTCTGTTGTCTATCTGTCTGACTGTAATCAAATCTTGCAAGTATTTTTTTTTCGTGTGAAGAAGTAAGAAGACGAGCAAGACGCTCTCCTGATGTTAAGAGGAGATATAAGTTGGAATAAGATAATTCTTTTTTGTAAATTAATATTTTATATTCGTTTGAAGTACTTTTTTATTCGATTTTACACACGAGCTGTTAAATTTGAATTCCTATCTTCTTTCCTTTCCAGGTACTAGATCTTGATGAAACGTTGGTCCACTGCTCACTCCAAGAGTTGCCTGACGCGAGCTTCCACTTTCCCGTGCTCTTCCAGGAGTGTCGATACACTGTGAGTTATGCTATAATTCGTTATGCCACCCTTCATTATGACACATTTTTATGCCACATTTTGTTATGCCACCCTTCATTATAACACATATTTTATACCACATTTTTTTCTGACTTTTTTTGCACATTTTGTTATGCCACCCTTTATTATGGCATATGGCACATATTGTTATGCCTCCCTTTATTATGCTACATTTAGTGATGACATTTTCTGTCTTGCCAATTTTCATATTAGTTTGTTTTTTTTTCTTTGTTTTCTATATTTATAGAATTTTTTCATGTAGGTTGGCCACACAATATTATGATTTGACTCTGACAGTGTAAGTAGGGTAACCTGTTCTGTTGAAGTATAAACCCCAATTATTATTTTTATTATCATTTGATTATTGACTAGCTTATGCTCGCGGCTTTGCCCGCATGGCGAAATCCTTTCTAAGCGGAGGTCTACGTCATAAAACCTATCTATGTTCCAAATTTCAACCCAATCCGTCCTGTGGTTTGGGCTGTGCGTTGATAGATCAGTCAGTCAATCAGTCACTCTTTCCTTTTATATATTTAGATACACCTTTAGTTTTAATTTTTTTGTTTGGGTTTTTTTTTTTTTATATGTGGTTCTATACACCTTTAGTTTCAATTTTTTTGTTTTTTTTTTTCCTTTTTATGTGGTTCTATGTGTTATCCAGGGTCTAAGCTATCTCTATACAAAATTCAGCTTAATCGGTCCGCCCGTTTAGGTGTGAAAGAGTAACAATCATCCTGACATCCAGACATTACAAACTTTCACGTTTATAATATTAGTAAGGTTATTTTCTTACAAAATTCTTTTTTTTTTTTAAGTTATACTTCTTTTGGCGCGATAGAGAAAAACGATGAGAGTGAATTTTTACGATGCGCACGCACACCGACACCTAAATTCTACATCGTGAAGTTAGTTCTAGGTGGCATGCATGAAAATTGATAACTATGTTCAAGTTGTATATTCTAGTATTTTTATATTTAGAACACGTGTTTCGTAAGGGTACAATTAAACAGTGTGAATAAATAAATATTATTTTGGTGTTTTTATTAAATCAATTTCATATACGACGGTGATACTAATAATTTATTATTTATTTTTCCATACGCCAAAGAAGTATAACTTCTAACGCGTGTACATAAGTACACATAAGTACACACACTCTTTTTTTTTTTTCAGGTGTTCGTCCGGACTCGGCCGCATTTCGCCGAGTTTTTATCTCGCGTGTCCCGTCTGTACGAGGTGATTCTATTCACCGCCAGTAAGAGAGTCTATGCTGATAGATTGCTGAATTTGCTTGATCCAGCTCGAAGATGGATTAAATATAGGTAAATACAGTGTTTTATATGATTAATATATTATTTTATGTGGCTTTATCCTACCTTCTAGGTTAAGATTGCAACCAGCTTTTAATAACAAATGATGGATGAGGCATTTATCCCACCTTCTAGGTATAGTCCCTGTGTCTCTGTCCATATGTTTGCATTTTATTATACATAAATCTTTTTTATGTATAGAATGGATTCAAGAACTAGGTTTATACAATGTAGGTATATTACATGCATCAATTATAGTATAGTAAATACTAATAAATTGCTGTGATGCGCTACGAAGTGCGCGCGGGTACACTAGTGTATAATACTTTATAATATGGTGTGTTGGTCCACACTCGGTTACATTTAGTTTAGTTTTTATCTCGCGTGTCCCGTCTGTACGAGGTGATTCTATTCACCGCCAGTAAGAGAGTCTATGCTGATAGATTGCTGAATTTACTGGATCCGGCTAGGAGGTGGATTAAATATAGGTAAATACAGTGTTTTATATGATTTAATATACATATAGATTATTTTATATGTCAATTGAGAGATGTGGCTTTATCCCACCTTCTAGGTTGAGATTGCAACCATCTTTTTATAACAAACGAAAGATGATCCATTTATCTCACTTTCTAGGTTAAGATTGCAACCATCTTTTATAACAAATGAAGGATAATCCATTTATCTCACTTTCTAGGTTAAGATTGCAACCATCTTTTTATAACAAATGAAGGATGATCCATTTATCCCACCTTCTAGGTATAGTCCCTGTGTCTGTCTGTCCCTATGTTTGCATAATTCTTTAAAACCACGCAACGTATATTTGTGCGGTGTGTTTAAATGGATAGAATGGATTCAAGAACTAGGTTTATATAATGTAGAATGTAGGTGTATTATATAATAGAGAAACACTAATAAATTTCTGTAAGTCACTACGAAGTGCGCGCGGGTACACTAGTGTATAATATCCAGTAATATCACATTTAGTTTAGTTTTTATCTCGCGTGTCCCGTCTGTACGAGGTGATTCTATTCACCGCCAGTAAGAGAGTCTATGTTGATAGATTACTGAATTTGCTGGATCCGGCTAGGAGGTGGATTAAATATAGGTAAATAAAAATATTTCAGGGCATTTCACACTTTTGTTGCGGTAGCGAAACCCAGCGATATTCTTCGCTACCCAGAGCGGGAGTGATTATATTGGTCAGGTTTCTACACCCACTAAGTCTATTAATTTTCTCCAGGAGCAGGTCAACTGGTAGAAATGCTACTTTAGCATTTAGTTAGTCCTAGCCCAGCGTTGTGCTGAATAATAAAAAAATTTGTGCGTGTACTAGTTTACACACGTAAGAAGTGAAACTTCTTTAATTAAATTAAATTTAAATTTTAAATTTATAAATTTTTTAAATTCATGTTCATTGGAGAAAGTGAAAGTACTCTTCGTCTGAACCAACCGTGGTAGGGGCAAGAAACAAAAGACGGCGCGTAACTGAAAAATGTGACGCGTAACCGTGACGCGTAACCGAAAAAATGTGACGGTAAATTTTTTCCAACGCCGATAAAGAAGTTTCACTTCAATAAATAAGTCGCAGAAACCGCGTGAATTCCCCTTTTCCGTGGAAATGGAAATGCAGAAATATTGAGGTCACAAGTGACCAAGGAAAGGACCATGGAA
The DNA here is from genome assembly GCA_947507615.1 of Hemithea aestivaria. NCBI lineage: Eukaryota > Metazoa > Arthropoda > Insecta > Lepidoptera > Geometridae > Hemithea > Hemithea aestivaria. The sequence continues at coordinate 1,800,200 of OX382351.1, read as the reverse complement.
ATTTTAGAGTTTCAGTTCTAAGTATGGGGAGCCCCAATAATTTATTGTTTTTTTTTTCTATTTTTGTGTGAAATTCTTAATGCGATTCACTCAATACATCTACTTACCAAGTTTCAACAGTATAATACTTATAGTTTCGGAAAAAAGTGGCTGTGACATGCGGACGGACGGACATGAATCCATAAGGTTCCTTTTTTTGCCATTTAGCTACGGAACCCTAAAAACAATAATAATAATTATATTTGTTTGTTATAAGCTTTTATTTTTTACTTGTCTGTTGTGTCTGTCTGTTTGCAATCAAGTCTTGCAAGTTAAATTTGATCCACTTCCCGGTTTCCGATTGAGCTGAAATTTTGCAAGCATGCATAAATCAGATGACAATGCGATATTATTATGACATGGAGCTGATCTGATGATAGAGCTGGAAGGTGGCCATAGGAACTCCGTAATTAAACGACGTAACCCCATCGAGTTTGGGCTCATTTGATTCATACTTTATGGTGCTAAATGGTAATAATAATAAAAGCTTGTTTTAAAATTTTTTTTTTAAATTTGTCTTGTTTCAGATTGTTCCGTGAACATTGTCTGCTAGTGAACGGCAACTATGTAAAAGATTTGTCCATATTGGGAAGGGATCTCAGGAAGACTGTTATTGTTGATAATAGCCCACAGGTATGAATGTAACAAGTGAATTAAATTAAAAAAAAAACCCTTAAAAAATGTAATTCACCATTTTGCGGTGGCGGCCATCTTGTATTTTAAATTTATTATGGTGCGTTGTATTTTCGTTTCGGGTATCATTTGATAGGGTCAAATGATACCCGTATTGAGGGGGTCGTGGAGGAAAAAAGTAATCTACCATTTTGTAGCGGCGGCCATCTTGGATCGATTTCCACCAAACATGGCTAAGAACACTCTCGACTAACTCTACTTTCAAACAAAAAAAAAACTAAATCAAAATCCGTTCATCCGTTCGGGAGCTACGATGCCACAGACACACACACACACACACAGAGAGAGAGACAGACAAACACGTCAATCTTATAACACCCCGTCGTTTTTGCGTCGGGGTGTAAAAATGTTCCTTTAAATATTTATGTCATTGTTTCAGGCGTTCGGCTACCAGTTAGAAAACGGCATACCAATAGACAGCTGGTTCGTTGACAGAAGTGATAATGAACTACTCAAGTTGCTGCCTTTCCTTGAACATCTCTCTACTGTAAGTATATCTTATATCTCTTCTTCCCGCCCTTATCCCACACTAGCAGGGCTATGATGCGCACGTCGACATAATCTCGTGTGAAATTTGATTTAATGTGAATAATACTTTACGTGGATGGCATAAAGTCGATATTTACACGCCAGTGAAGATCATTTTGTCGCAAAACTCGGTATGTCAAAATGATCTCTATTCTATTCTTATTTATGGCTAGAGAACGTTCTATAGCACCACAACTTTGTCAATGACTCGTGGAAAGATAAACCACCAAACGATAGATTACAAATTTAAAATGGAATTTTATAGAGCACAAAAAACATTAAAATACTACTACACCATAATAGAATAAATACGATAAAAGTTGAAATTAAAACATTGAATTGAATGAATGAAAGAAACATAATGAGGATATACCACAGATAATAAGAGAAAAATAGGAGAAAATTTAAAATATATTAAAAAATGATCTCATTGGCGTTTAAAATTCGACTTTATGTCAACCACATAGAGTATTATTCACATTAAATAAAATTTCACGCGAGATTATGTCGACGTGCGCATCATAGCCCTGTTGGTAGGGTCGGCACAACAAGTTATCTCCTCCATTCTTCTCTATCATCCGTCATATCTGCATCCACTCCTCTAGCACGCATATCCCTGCACACACAGTTCATACAAACCTTTTTCGGGCGCCCCCTTCCCGGATTACCACCTATCACCATATAGAATAGAATAGAAAACTCTTTATTGTTCACACAAATACAACAATATAGCTTAGAACTAAGATTACACAGAAATAAGTGTTACAATTGGCGGTCTTATCGCTAATAGCGATCTCTTCCAGACAACCAAGCAGGGAAAGGAAATACATAAAAATAGAGCGACGGTGGTTATAAAGATATATAGGAAGACATAAGTACATATTTTTAATCATATATATAATACATACTATTAAAACAAATATAATAAATTATAATATATACATAATATACACATAATATACAATTTTCATGGACTTTTTGGTAACATGATTAAGTATATCTTATATCTAAATATATAAAAGGAAAGAGTGACTGACTGATCTATCAACGCACAGCCCAAACCAATGAACGGATTGAGTTGAAATTTGGAACACAATTAGGTTTATGACGTAGAACTCTGCTAAGAAAGCATTTCGCCATACGGGCAAAGCCGCGAGCATAAGCTAGTTATACACAAGAACTAGACAAAAATGGCATTAGACAGAATGAGTACTACACATTTTTTATGCAAGAAGACGAGCAAGTCGCTCTCCTGATGGTAAGAGATAACGCTGCCCATAATTAGTACAGTGCTACCGAGTGCACAGCGTCAACGCTTCTTACTTGAGAGTCATAAGATGTTAAGACTCTTTAGCCCAGTAATTTCACTAGCTACAGTGCCCTCCTACCTGTGCACAGTAATGTTTGCAGTACACTGCTCAGGCGGTAGAATAACTGGCACTGTTAGGGTACCCACCCAGTCGACCTCCTGCAAAGGAAGTCTACCCCCGGTAGAATATTGTACTAAAAGTGTAATGAATTTATTTTTTTCTCGCAGAAAGACGATGTACGCCCCTACATAAGAGAAAAATACAAGTTGTTCAGCTATTTGCCTCCAGATTAAATAATTAATTAATATTATTATTAATTAATAATAATACATTACAAACTCGTGCTATTGCATTGGTAAAGTTAGCAAAAACGGTCATTGAAATTATAATAATTTAAAAATTAATTTTGACAGCTGATAAATTTGACATTACTTGCAAAAGACATAGAGTATAAAATTCTATTTTTTTTTAAATCGTGGCAAATGCCTTAATTGAGAAAAACAAACTAACCATACTACAGCTACTACAGCAGTAAAGAACACTTTTATTAACCACAGATCGGCCACAAGCCGATCTACAGAAAATCCGCATGCTCCAAACCACTGTCAGATGGCAGAGTGCCCAGAATGCTGGCAGCATTGCCACGTTGAATGGCAATACTTATACGTTGGGCCAAATATAGCCCAGCATTTTGGTCACATGTCGCCTCGACCAATTAATTAATTAAATTTATTTTATTAATCTACAAAGATGCGAAAAACAAGACTTTATTTCGAGTTTTTACAACAAAATTATCGCATACATGTTTAGGTTACACACAACCTATGAATTGTGATTTGACTCTGACAGTGTTAGTAGGGTAACCTGTTCTGTTGGAGTATAAACCCCAATTATTATCATTTGGACAAAAGGGTTTTAATTGGCGGTTTTATCGCTAATCGCGATCTTTTCCAGACAAATTATGTTGTGCGAAATAATTTTAATTGCAATTTAATGACCGTTTTTGTGATTGTTGGGGCATTTTAGACTCATTTTGAAGTATTTTGTCGCAATGAATTAGCTTAAATTCTATTCAATTTTTTTTCAATAGTTTGACTATTTTCATTGTGACAAAATCCCATCAAAATTATCATCAAGAAATCATTTAAAATTAACAAAAATGTGATTTTTCATCTTATTTATAATCATTTTAGATATTTAGGTATTTTTAAAATGGGTCTGAAATGTGTATTTTGTCCTTAACGTTAATACAAAACGTAGCGTTAAAGGGTTAATTATACAGGGTTACTGGTAATTCAGTATATCACTACATAGAAAAGAATGCCTTTTTTTTATAAAACAAAGTAAGAAGGCGAGCAAGACGCTCTCCTGATGGTAAGAGATAACGCTGCCCATAATCAGTACAGTGCTACCCAGTGCACTGCGCCAACGCTTCTTACTTGAGAGTCATAAGATGTTAAGACTCTTCAGCCCAGTAATTTCACTCTTTATTGCATACCAAAATACAAGAAAATAGTAATGAACATAATATAAAGAACTTAAAACTAGAGGTAAACGAGTGGCGGTCTTATCGCATAAAGCAATCTCTTACAGACAATCTGGTTGGAAGGGAATTTGAGGAAAAGTATAGCGGTGGCGTGCAAGGAACACATTTTTTCTGGGTCAAAAAAGGCCTATTTAGTATAAAAAATGTGTTTTTCACTACCCGCGTTACGACCGAAAAAACACGCAGCGAAAGTGTTAATTACATTATACAAAATTATAATATTATGTAGAATCCGTGGCCCAGTGGTCATACGTCCGGCTTTTAATACGGAGACCCTAGGTTCAAATATCAGTGTGTGGCAAAAAGTTCGCCTGGACGCTACCGTGTTTCGGCGCGGCACGTATAACTGTGTGTCCCGGCTGTTTCCTATAAGATATGTAGGAGGCAGTCGTTAGGTCATGTTGCAGGTGTAGTAGTCATCTCGGTGACCTGAAACTGCAACATATATGTAGGTTGGCCACACAACCTATAAATTGTGATTTGACTCTGACAGTGTAAGTAGGGTAACCTGTTCTGTTGGAGTATAAATAAAACCCCAATTATTATTATTATTATAATAAATATTTTTTTCTAGTAAGGAAATTATTGAAATACCAGTAACCCTGTATAATAAATACTTTTTGTGTATAGTTCTTAAAATTCGAATCATAGACTAAGTAGTTTTAAAGAATAAATATGAAATCGGCAATCTAATAAAATATTGTAGAAATTAAGACTAAAAGCTAAATAATAAAATTAATAATATCAATAAAATATTACATGCAGTAAATAAATGAAATATTATGGCATTTTAATTTTATTAATATGTAACAATAAATCAAATTATTTTTTAAAAACCTGTGATTTTTTTAATGAATTAGCTTTTTTTTATTCACTTTCAAAATGGTTGCCAGTGAAATAAAATATGATTTTCAAATTATTTTAAATAAAATATATGAAATTAAACTATTAAAGATTATGTTATTATTAACAGAGACTATTGTTTTATGTAATTTTTCCATATACATACATATTATTATGTATATAATATTTTTTTTATTTTGTAAAGGAATTGTAAAAACCATTTAAATATTTTAATGATTTTTTACTCTTAAAAGCGTATATATCGAGTGACGCTCGCTCGCTCGTACTATTTGGCAAATTTTTAAATATAAATTCATAGAATTAATTTATTGAAAAAATCTTCAATCTACCCTGCATAATTTTATTGCACACATTTTAAAAGTGTTTTCAGTTTGAAGATTTCAGAAAGCCTGAAACTTAGCATGCGTATAGCTTTACCGTTCATAAGAAGAAATTTTAGTAGAAACACCCCCCCACGACAATGTTTCTACCTCTCCCCCCCACTTTTATGTCCCTATTTTTAGTTTTTTGAGTTTTTCTTGAAAACTATGAGAACTAGAATAAAAATGTCGAGGGGAAGTTTATTCTTCGTAAAATTTTCTACAATATTGTCCTTTATAGCATATTGCCAGGATTTATAGTTTCAAAAGTATGATTTATTTCTTTTTTGAATACTTTCCAAAATTCCATATAAGACGTTCTCTGGGCGTAAAACATGTCGTTTGTCTCCGGGTCATAACCTCCATACAAAATCGAGCTAAGGAGCCGCACTAGATATATTAAAAATGTTTTTTTATATAATAAATTTTAAAAATATTGCTCCCCATGCCATTTTATAATATATCAAATATCAAACTGAAAACACTTTTAAAATGTGTGCAATAATATTATGCAAGGCTGATCTTGAGGAATTTTCAAAAAGTTAATCCTATGAATTTATATTTCAAAATTTGTCAAATTAGTCACTCGATATAATATACGCTCTTAAACATCAAATAATAATTAAAAAACATATGAATTTATATTATTTCTAAGTATGTAGGTGCTACTTTTTTTAATGACAGCTTATAATTTTAATTTTGTATTTTTAAACATTAATTTTAATAACAATAATGTAATGTTTTTTACAATTAAAATTTTCAGCTGTAATCGAATACTCTTTCTACGTAATAATGTCGTCCATTATAATAATATTTAATTTATATAATGCCCCCCTTTTTAATGCAGTTGTATTTCCTGCTTATTATTTATTCATATTTTTGCTACATAATATCAGAATGAAAAAAAAAATATTTTGAAATAATTCAATTTGGTCTCATAAATAAGAATGTATATGTCACCGGAAAATAACAAGATTCGTAAGTTTATAAATTTCCTTGGAAAATTGAACGAATGGATAATCCGTTGGTTTATAAATTTACAAAGACACGTCGTAAGTTGACAAATTTGCGAAAATGTGGGCGTAAAATAAAACAATTTGTCTCTCGTTTGGAATCCTACGAAAGTTTATAATTTTCCTGGGAAATTTATAAACTTACGAATCTTGTTATATTCCGGTGATATAATTTACAAAATATGACTATGTCAAATAACTAGATTTTTAAAAAAATTTGGACTCACACACAATGGACTCATACAAGATTAGCAAATATATTGCTAATCTTAAATATATAAAAGGACAGACTGACTGATCTATCAACGCACAGCCCAAACCGCTGAACGGATTGAGTTGAAATTTGGAACACAAATAGTTTTCATGATGTAGACCTCCTCTAAGAGAGGATTTCTGTACGCGGGCAAAGTCACGAGCACAAGCTAGTTTAAAATAAAATGGTTGAGATATACACTTAAGTTGCTTATGGTCGTGACGTCATAACATTCCAGAGCAAGCTGTGACGTAGCACGTCCCCACCCAAAAACTTATAAGCGTTATATATCAGCCAATTTTTTGTTTTATTCACAAACCAAAAAATACGTGTCCGATTTTTTTTTATGATTTAAGTGACGGACTCATTATTTTTTAACCCCCGACGCAAAAACGACGGGGTGTTATAAGTTTGACGTGTCTGTCTGTGGCATTGTAGCTCCTGAACGGATGAACAGATTTTGATTTAGTTTTTGTTCGAAAGTAGAGTTAGTTGAGAGTGTTCTTAGCCATGTTTGGTGGAAATCGGTCCAAGATGGCAGCCGCTGCAAAATGGCGGATTGCTTTTTTTCTCCACGACCCCCTCAATAAGGGTATCAAATGAAAGTGCTTAACTATTAGAATACAACGCACTATAATAAATTTAAAATCCAAGATGGCCGCCACCATAAATTGCGTTGTTTTTTTTTTAATTTAATTCACTTGTTGATCTTATCACCTATGTATATTGGTACGCCGCCTATTACACTTTTACACTTCCGACCTTTTAACTTTTCGCCCGAACATTTGCACTAAGTGAAGCGTTGCATTATACCACGTATTTTATTTGCACATTATCTCAATTTTGGTTTTTAAAATTTTGTTAAGATGGCTTACTCCGCTGGACGCTCTCGCTCGCAATATTTGACAAATTTTGAAATATAAATTCATAGGATTAAGTTTTTGATCATTCTTCAAGAATAGCTCTGTCCAATATTATTGCACACATTTTAAAAGTGTTTCCAGTGTTTTTTTTTTTTTTTTTCTTTTTAATAATATGGCAACATGTGCATTTTGCCAGTGTCGAGTAAAATTCGTGAATGTTCACGGGATATTAAATTATGGTCTCCACTTTCGTGTTTTGCCAGTGTCAAGTTAAATGTTATTTTTTAAGTAATAAGTTAGTTAGTCAGGTCAGAGTCAGAGTGAGCTTAATAGCTCGTCTAGTCACGTGAGTCTTCCAGTAAAATGGGTGGAATTTTACTGAAAGTTCGGAGGAGTTTTGGAGGGGGCACCAAAATTCATATTTCAGCACCATATCACTTGCCTACATCTGTGCACATTCAAAAACACTTAACACGCAATATTCCACCATTATTACACGCTAACAATCAAATTCTACACGATTATTAAGCAAAAGACGTGGAGCTAATGATATGATCAAGGCTTGCCGCCAAAACTCCTTCGTTTCCAGTGTTATATATTATTAAATGACATGAGAAGCAATTTTGAAAAAAAAACTCATCTTGCCATATTTAAACATATCAAACTGGAAATACTTTTAAAATGTGAGACTACAGAGCTACTCTTGAGGAATTATCAAGAAGTTAATTCTATGAATTTATATTTTAAAATTTGACAAATTGCGAGCGAGAGCGTCCAGCTTAGTAAGCGCTATTAAATCGTGGTGTCTGTCTGTATTATATTTGTCTGGTAAATAAATAATAAATGAAATGTAGTATTAAGTTTAGAAGTAGCGATCAAAATGTTCAGAATTAATTGTAGTTAGTTATAAGGTGTAATCCTTGTTTAATCTATTAAAATATTTAATGAATGTTTTTTCTTTAATTTTACAACCTAATTACAATTTTTAAGCAAAACCCAGACAATTTCCAATTCAATTTCATTTGACAATTTTCAATTTCATTTTGTAGCGTCCGTGGCCCAGTGGTCATACATCCGGCTTTTAATCCGGAGACCCTGGGTGCAAATCTCAGTGTGTGGCAAAAAGTTCGCCTGGACGCTACCGTGTTTCGGCGCGGCACGCAAAACTGGGTTCCGGCTGTTTCCTATAAGATATGTAGGAGGCAGTCGTTAGGTCATGTTGCAGGCCCTGTAGTAATCTCGGCGACCTGACACTGCAACATATAGGTTCGCCACACAACCTATAAATTGTGATTTGACTCTGACAGTGTAAGTAGGGTAACCTGTTCTGTTATAAACCCCAATTATTTATTATTTATTTATTTTATTTTATTTCTTCGACCCTTCTAATCTTACTAATTTTTTAAACGTGAAAGTTTGTAAGAATTGATGTCAGGATGTTTGTTACTCTTTCACGCCTAAACGGGTGGACTGATTGAACTGAAATGTTGTATAGCTTAGATCCTGGAATAACACATAGGTTACTAACCCTTTAACCGCCACCGTCGGATATATCCGACAAGCCTGTTCGGTTACGTAACCGCCAGAGTCGTATATTTCCGACTGCACTTAAATCTACATTTTTAAGTCATAACACTGTATTTTATAAAACTATACTCGTAATTAGCTAAATATTTATAATTCAAAAAACTTGCCTGGCGCTAGGGGCACAAGTGATTTTAAGTCTGGCGGTTAAAAGGTTAAGTACAGTCATCTTGGGTAACTTTGAACTTTTTGGTCTAACTTTGAACAACGGCTCTATTTTCTAAATACTTCAACGATCCGTTCATGTGATAAATTACTAAACCATTTTTACAACCTCGTTCAAAGTTAGACCAAGATTCAAAGTTACCCAAGATCACTGTACTTACTGCGGGTAAAACTGCTTGGCGCAACTAGTAATTCATAAATCGCACTAGCTAATCATCATCTCAGCCATAGGACGTCCACTGCTGAACATAGCCCCCCCTTTGGACCTCCATACATGCCGGTTGGAAGCGACCTGCATCCAACGTCTTCCGGCGACCTTTATAAGGTCGTCTGTCCACCTTGTGGGTGGAAGTTCTACGCTGCGTTTGCTAGTCCGTGGTCTCCACTCGAGCACTTTTCGACCCCATCGGCCATCCGCTCTTCGTGCTATGTGATATGTGGCCTGCCCATTGCCACTAGCAAAAACCGGGTATGTTCTCAACGAATCACAACACCGAATCTTGTAACACTATGACTGGTTAAGAAAAATATTAGCATCGAATAACAGTGGTGACTCGATTCTCGATGCGAATACTCTCAGCTAGTAACACTGCATGAAGATTCTGAACGACGCAAAACGCAACGCCTTTTATTATTTATAATACATATTATATTCTTTTTCAAAAACGCCACTTTGCGAGTTACCCAAAGATGTAAAATCGTCCAGAATCTTCATGCAGTGTTACTAGATGAGAATAAATAGATCGAGTCACCACTGTTATTCGATGGGAATATTTTTGGAACGAAGTTCCTTATCGCGCGTTGTGAAAGGAGGCTAGACGGAAAAAAATCTTACCAAAAGTTGTCACACACTTTTTGCTAGCCACTCAAACGTCCCGACCGCTATAGCGGCCCGAAAAAAAGTTAAACGTTACAGCCGCTACAGTGGTCTTAGAGACTTACTACTTTTTAAGGGGGGAGGGGGAGATATTTTTGTTGAGTTTTGATTTCGCGACGATTATTTTTGTTGAGTGTATACAGGTTTTTTGTAAATAATAAATCGTGGGAACTTCGTTCTATCCGGGTGTCCCTTGACACCTCTCAAGTTTTTTATTAACCAGTGTTACAGGATTTGGTGTGATTCGATGAGAACATACCAAAAACCGTAGCAAATACATTAACCTTTCGAAGTTTCCTAGAGTGCTTTTCACGACAGGAGTCCTTTTTGCGGGGCGCCACTATCGCACATTTTAAAAGTTTAAATACCTATAACTTTTTAACGCCTAATAATTTCTCATATTTAATTTCTTTATTAAATTGGTATTTATTTTATGTAACAAATAAAAATGATTTGTAATATGAAGTCCAATAACCATCGAATAAAAAATATTTGTTCCGCTAAATTCCGTGGGACGTCTTTCGTGAAAAGGACTATTAACCTTTCGAAACTCAAATGGGAACCCCCGTCAGTGAATTTTACTACGAAGGCTGAGTCATTGTTGCGACGCCATAAAAAAGTAAAGAAAGCCGCCATCGCACCATCAAATTATATAAATTGTATCACTTTTATAAAATAAATTGTTATAATGACATTTTATCATGAAATCAATACACGGAAATGAGCAAAATTAATCACGTGTTAGATTTAAGTGTTTTACATTTTTACAATGGAGATTACGTTTATTTAGGGTGACCAATATTTTGAAGATGTTAGGAGTCTTCAGCTTTAGAGAGCCAGAGCAAAACATGTGGTTAAAAAAAACCGACTTTAATCTTCAATAAAAAACGAACTCGTAGCAAAATTTGCAACCTATAAAATAGTTTTAATTAAATAATATTTATATTAAAAAAAATGCTACTTTGGACTTTGCGAGTTACAAAAAGATGCAAAATAAAGCTGCATTTGATTTCGTAGGTACTGGAACGGAAGGGGTTTTCAAGGTGTTTTTTTCATAATCTTATTAAGTTTAGACGAGAACATTTAGCCGATGATGAGTAGAGAGAAAAATTTGGTTATGAATAACGCCCCCTAAATTACCAGTAGGTAACACTATAAAGTAAAGTAATTATAATTACAGATTACAGAATAGAGATGGGTTTACAATAATTATTATAAGTAGCACAGCATGTCTAACCAGCGCTGCTAGCATACAAATGTTAAATAGGTAAAACCAAGGGCGGATCCAAGATTTGGTCCTGGGGGGGGGCAAGGTACAGAGAGGCAAAAATATTATAATTTTTACTACGAAAAGTGTGTGTTTAGCTCGCTCTGAACAGTTAGAAAGTTCAAATATCCTCAATAATAAGTGCTCGAGCAGCTTCCTGCGAGCGCCGAGAAAAAAATTATAATCTTGACCATGAAAAATTCGTAACTCTACAATGCTTATGGGACCTTGCCCCCCCCCCCCCCTAAATCCGCCTATGGGTAAAACACATGCAAAATTTCATTTACTTATACATAATATTTAGGGAATTTAAAATTTGATTAGATGTCATTGAATTAGAAATTGCTATAGATAGGTACTCACCTACCTACCTTATGTAGGTAATCGTTTACGGTAAAATCCTTAACAATAACAAATAATAGTCACCCTAAGTCCAACCTTTTACAGACATCTGAAAAGCGGTTCCTATGATGTCTGATGTAGCGACATCTAATAAAACTATAATAATAATTAATATCTAATAACAATCTAAATTCGCATTGCGGCCTTTTTATTGGGCAATAAAAATCTTTTTCTTTTAATATTATTTGGGTGTGACTTGTGAGACATCTAATATTTTGTATTAAGGGTTCATGAGGAAAAATAAAAAATGCGGTCATTTCGCTTACTATTCAAATTATTAAATACTAGCTTACGCTCGCGGCTTGGCCCGCGTGCATAATCCTTTCTTTGCGGTCTTTTGTCCAGCAGTGGACGAATATAGGTTGATGATAAAGATTCTACCGCCCATTCGGAAAGCACTTCTTTATAAAGAACGGACAAGAAAATCACATGGATTTATTTTCATATTAAATAAATTTATCTACAAATTTTATAGATACGAGAAAATAACTTTAGCTCCGAATTTCACCACATCGCGTCGCCATAAATGTGTTTTCCAGTAAATTATAATTAAACTAGCGGATTAATTAGATTATTATAGCAAATAGAATTAGAAATGTGACGTCACCATAGACAATAATGTTATCTAAGGATTAAAAGATAATTTGTTTATCTATTGATAATATTTGTTTTATGAATTAGAAATAACAGTTTCTAGAATCGTGGAAGATTTAGCGGATGCTGATAGCGCAATAAAATAATATGGATTCTAATAAATAAGTACTTATACTTATTAAATAGATAAATAAGTATAAGGTACCTACTTAATGTAGGAAAGAGTGACTGATTGACTAATCGACTGACTGAATGATTGACTGACTGATCTATCAAAGCGTAAACGAAAAACAAAACATTGAAATAAAAACAAAGTTAATAAAGATATTAAAACAATAATAAAGACTTATTTCTAGTAAATTTATCGAAACGCCAACAAGCTACGGAAATAAAGGATTTTCGTATCGTGTGTACGCATAATAACTTACTAATCTTGCTAATATTTTATCACAAAATATTTATTATAAATTATTGCAACAAGATATTATGAAGTGAGTAGGTTAGACTTGAATACATTCTTACAAAACTGAGTAGGTTAGACTTGAAGAAAAAGGGACTATCCCTACTCGTCTAGGCTGCGGACGAGTGCTTCGGTGTACCCGCTGCCCCGGCGTTATGGCGTCCCGCAGGAACACACAGGTTTTTTAGTATCTCCGCTTACCAGCCCTCTACGCGTAACGCATTTTTCCTTAAAAATGTAACGTAGGGTATTATTAGCTATCGCTAATTAGTGACTACCACTATTTAGCTATTAAAATGTTCTTAGAGTCATAGATTAGTAAGTTGAAAGCCATTTTTAAATGATTAAGAAAGATGTACTACGGCGTAGCTTCGTAGATCTCGTAGTCCGAAGCTACGGCGTAGGTTCGTAGACCGCTCAGTGCAATAAAATTTAAACTGTAAAAAAAAATCAAGATTTTTTATTTGACCCTTAACACATTCATTAGCTTTAAGTTATTAATAATAATAAAAGTGACGACTTTTTTCGACTCTGTCGCCCGCTCGACATGACGAAATGTGAAAAGAATAAATAATAGAAGAAACTTTTTGAAAATGTTTCTCAATGCGACCTACCATTTATGGTAGCAGAATTAACCTATACGGCGGGATAAATCCCTTCAAGTAAAAGTTAAATAAAAGGATTTTTTGCTTTACTTTTCAACCCCTAAAGCATTTATTGGCTTTTTACGATCTTTTATCAAACAATTGAACTATTAAGTATATCAATCGATATCAATAATCTAAAAAAATTGTTCTTCCTCAAGATAATCTAAAATGCCGTTAAAAAAACAACAAATTTACCTTATTACAAAGAAATAAAGTCCAAAATTAATGAAAAAATATTTTTGCAAGTGTAAAAGTAAGTTTTTCCGTGACAATTTGCAAATTTGTATATAATATTGTAATTTTAATCGAGTTAGTCAGACGGTTTTTAACATCTCAACGCAAAATACGTCCAAAAAGGGCTTTTGCGAAGTGAATTAATAATAAAAAGTGTTTTAAAAAATCTGTGTAATAAACATGATTGGTAAGTTTTAGCTGTTTAGGGTTAAAAAATATATTATTAAGAATTAAAATAACTTATAATATTAAGTACATAATATATAAATAACCGAAATACCTATATTTTTAAATCATTAAAACAAAAAAAATAAAAGATTTTTTTAAAATTAAATAGTACTATTATTTTACAAAATTATTAATAAATATTGAAATTAATAAATGATGAATTTAATATTATAAATAACAAAACTATAGGTACGTTATTTTTTCGAGGAGGCAGTTAATCTTGATATTTATTATTTTCTTTTCTTAGGTTTTATTTCCTTTTTTAAATTTTAAAATTATAATAGATATATACTTGATAAATAGATTTTTTTTATTGATATGGAATATTTTAAAATTTAAACCATTAATAAATTAAATTAAAAATTACATAAACATAAGAACGCTTTCACACGTACGGTACAGCGTCGCATCAGAATTATAAACATTCCTCTCGAATCACTCTATTTAAAAAAAAAAAACCCTAAAACCGCATCAAAATGAATGATCGACTTTATTTTATACTATACTAGCTACGCCCAACGGTTTTACCCGCTGTACTACTATAGCCTATGTGTTATTCCAGGGTTTAAGCTTTCTCTATCCAAATTTCAGCTCAATCGGTCCACCCGTTCAATCGTGAAAGAGTAACAAACATCCAGACATCCATTCTTACAAACTTTCACGTTTATAAAATGAGTAAGACTAGATGACTCGCGCGCACTTCGTAGCGCCTAACTAAAGATTATCAGTGTTTCTCTACTATATTATGCATGTATTATACATATAAACCTACCTCTTGAATCACTCTATCTATAAAAAGAAACCGCATCAAAATCCGTTGCATAGTTTTAAACATATAGCATAAAGACAGAAAGACGCGAGGTGCGACTTTATTTTATTTATACTATGTAGTGAAGTGATGATAAGAGATTCTTTAAAAATTAAAACATTTAAAAAATTTAGTATTACCCTCTGTGGCAAAGTATGACGAAACTAATTAGTAATATCTAATTTATGCCCTCATTATCAGGTTCTAGCCGCCACTTCTAATCCTTAGATTAAGATATTAAAATATGCGACATAATTTTATGTATACGTTTTTCACGTAATCAATAAGTATATACTTAATTCATTATTACACCACATCTGTACATGCTCTCAATATTCCTTCCAAACAAGTCTGTAATAGATTGCTCTGTGCGATATGACCGCCGATTAGTCAAACAGCCGCAGGATTGCGCGGGACAGAATTTTTGTAATGTTCGAATTCGTACGCATCACAATAAAGCGAACGCGGTCAGACGGCCTATTGGCTAATTCACACCCACTACGATTGATGACAACTTCAATGTACATTGCTGCGTTTGTTATTTTACTCATATCAATGAGGAGGTTTAAACAAGTAATGTACGCAATTTTGTCTATGGATTCTAGTGTTTTACATGTCGTTTGGCGATAGCTAATAGGCCCTCTGAAAGATTGAAAAAAAAAGACGTGTGGCACTCGGAGACTGCCGCGGTAAAGCTATTGCATAGCATTTTTTATCAACTTATGTAATTATAGTATCACCGCTGTGCCGGTCGGAGTGGGGGGTGTTAGGTTTTTTCGTTACGGAATTTCTGGATTCGGTCCCCACGCTCAAGGCCCGCGATAGAAGCTATGCAATAGCTTAAAAGGCTAACCTACATTATTATATAGAATTTAAAAAATAAGCGAGCGCCGGCTATACCGATAGAGCAATAAAACAACAAATTTAATAAAAAATAGTTTAATTATTATAAAATTATGTACAATCTCATTCAATATCAGCTAATTATTTTAACATCAAAACATTCGCCGCCTTCTAACTCTAACTCCTCAGGGGTCAGTTTGGCTGAAACAAAAAAAAGAAATAAATATAATAAATAAATATTTCAGGACATTTCACACAGCGCCACCTAACCCCAAGCTAAGCAACTTAATGCTTGTGTTATGGTGGTTAGGGTAACGGATATAATACTTATATACTTTTCTTTTGTAAAAACATACTTATAATAAATATTTTAACCACCCAGACCAGAAACAAATATCTGTGGATCACACAAACATTTGTCCCATGCGGGAATCGATTCCGCAACCTTCAGCGTTGCAGGCGGGTATTAGCCCACCGCGCACCAGAGATGGTCAAAAAAAATTGATTTAATACATACATGTTGATGTTTTCTTTTTATAGTTGTTTTTAAATGAATGTTTAATGTAATTAAAAGAACAAATCTTACTTAATATTATAAACGCGAAAGTTTGTACGAAGGGATGTCTGGATGTTTGTTACTCTTTCACGCCTAAACGGGTGGACCGATTGAGCTGAAAATTGGTATACAGATAGCTTAGACCCTAGAATAACACATGGGCTATAGAAAAGCGGGTAAAACCGCTGGGCACAGCTAGTTATTACATATATTTACTCTCAAAATTTTTATTCACATGTTCACCAAGGATGGATTTGTCCCGCTTTCTAGGTTTAATATGCTACTATCTACGGACGTATCGTCGCTTAAAATCACGCGAGACCGTGATTAAAATAATGAATTAAAAAAAATGTATAGGTATTTTATGTAAAAATGTTGACAAGCTCAGTGGTTTACCCACTACATACTGAAAAGTAGGAAATTTTATCAAAATTGGTTCAGTAATATTGAAGATATGAATTAAATATGAGGTCAAGCCCTTATTTAAACCGTGTTTAATATTGATTTTTATTTTACTTATCAAATTTTTTATACTCCAATAAACTTTACATTATCAAAGTAATAAAAGTTTTAAGCCATTGAAAGATATTATTATTTAGGTACCTATTTTTGGAAAGTTGAATGAAACATAATTAAACTAGGTTGTCTACAATCTACAGAATAAATGGGAAATATAAAAAAAATTGAAAAAAAAATTGATTTCAAGCTCTCAAACTCAAAATTCATTTATTCAAATAGGTTACATTGGAGCACTTTTGCAAGTCAATTTTACATTTTCTATTTTAACACTCTACTGCTCGTTCGCAAGGCACCTCTATGAGAAGAACAAGCAAGAAACCCATAAGGATTGCATTTTTCAAATATGTGTTTACAATGTTTATCTTGGTTACATAATTTATTGTGCGTTTGAGGGGCACCAGCTGGTTTATTATGCAGAGGTTTCCAGGCATTTTTGTCGTCTATGTATTGGCTTATTTTATAATAGGCTTTCTTTTGTAATATGGCTTTAACATGGCTTTTGAATTTACCTTCTGTGAGCCCCGTTATTTCCTCAGGGATTTTATTATAGAAACGGACACTATTCCCTAGGAATGATTTCTGGTTTGTTTTGGTCAATCTAAATCTAGGTACAACTATCTTATTCTTATTTCTAGTGTTAAAGCTGTGTTTGTCACCATTTAGTTTAAATTTTTTTGCTCTCTCTAAACTCTCTGAAAATTTGTTTGTTTAGAAGCCTTGTTGTTTGTTGTAAAGATTGTTCTGCATAATATCCCAGTTTCAATAAAATTATATAAATGACATAATTTTCCAAATTTACTTATTCGAAGTCTCAGACGGCAACAAAAAATGTAAACACTGTTTTCAAAATGAAATGCTTTATTTGCAAGAATGTAGTACAATTTGGTCTAATTTTTGCTCTAGGTCTAGACATTCTGCCTTTTCGAGGCATGCAAATTTTGAAATTAACTATTCAATAAAATTTTATCAGTACATTTGAGGTTTTGTGAGTGTGATGTATGAATCATTGTCTACTTTTTAAAGTTTTTTTTTTACTTTTATGTAACTTGTATATTTTTAAATTCTATCTAAGATTTGTATAGTTATTGTAAATATTTTTCTTTTTTAAATAATGTCTAGTTTTTAATTTTAATGTTAATTAATGTAAGTGTTAATGTGGTGTAACATGTTAATTAACAATAAACAATAATAATAATTAAATCTATCAATGTGATTTGACTCTGACAGTGTAAGTAGGGTAACCTGTTCTGGGAGTATAAACCCCAATTATAATTATTATTATCAATAACCTTACCCTAATTTGATGTTGAAACACAGGTACTAATGCAAATACATGTTTTCTTTTGATTTTGATGCTACAATATTGTGCATAATTTCCGTTACTACCGATACTTCCATTTTACCGGGGGTAGACTTCCTTTGCAGGTCGTCTAGGTGGGTACCCCAACAGTGCCAGTTATTCTACCGCCTGAGCAGTGATGTGCAAACATTACTGTGCTCCGGTAGGAGGGCACTGTAGCTAGTGAAATAACTGGGCTAAAGAGTCTGAACATCTGTGATGTGATTTGAATAAATAAAATAAAATAAAATCTTATGACTCTTGAGTGAGAAGAGAAGCTCCTAGAACTTCACATCATTGTGAAATCCTAAGTAACACTGTACTAATTATGGGCAGCGTTATCTCTTAACATCAGGAGAGCGTCTTGCTCATCTTCTACTTGATCACATAAAAAAAAACAAATAATACCTAAAAAAGCTGCTGCAGTCAAATTGTTAAGACATTGGTAGATAATATACTTACGAGAAATCAAGTCACCGTCAAAGTAGAATCTCATTTTCTCCAGCGGCTTTTCAAAATGTTCCGCGCACATCACCATAGCTACGGACAACTTTTCCTCCGGCTGAATTACCGTCTCAAACGGCTTCTTAACATTCTGACATTGAAACTTGATCTTCAAACCTGTTTTCTGCGCTTCTAATGCATCCTTTTTCATTATTTCCGACACATTTTGGTTAACGATACCACCATCTATGAATTTAGCTATACTGTAGTCTATGGAATCAGGTGTATCATTGATTTTGAGTATTTTATCGTTGTAAGTGAATAATAACTTGTCTTGACTCACTTTCTCTCTTTTGGCAAAGAAATTAAATATTTCCGTTAGTTTTTGGTACTGACGTATATTGAATTTGTGGACCTCAGAGCTTCTCCAATAAACTTTCACAGAAAGTTCCTCATTTTCAAACGAGTCGTTAATTTCTTCTTCTTCTGATAATACGACTTCAGACTTTTTATTGAATAACGACTGATTTTCTGACTGGTCAGGATAGTCGAATGTATTTCCAACGCTATAAGTAGGATATTGAGAATTTGTTTGGTTTGAATTCTGTTGATTTGTATTAGATCTCGGTCTATTCAAAATTGAATCCATTTCACTTGCTATACCTCTTGCTAATTCTTCAAAAAAGTTTGGAATTCGTCTACCTCGACCTCTACCGCGTCGTGGCGTTTGACCTCTTTTTCCCCGACCTCTACCTCTTTGCTCAGTAACCTCTGTGGTCAAATCACTGGTAGACTCACCTTTTTTACCACGACCTCTTTTGGTAGTCTCCAATATTTCAACCACTGATTCGCTTACACTTTTCGTCGAATTCCTGGTAGTTCTTTTCCTTTTACTACCTTCTATTATGTTATCCGCCGAAATATCCGAGCTACGCTTAGAATTACGTGTTTTTCTTTTAGTATTTTGCGCTATAATAGTATCTAAAGAAATTTCTTCGCCTTCCGATTCTACAATCGACACATCCGCGGTAACTGAAGCGTTTTTGGTGATGTCATCTTCAGTGATAGAGTTTTTTGTAGTTTTAGACAGTTCCGGGCTTAGAAAATCGGTTGTTTTTGTAGCGGTCTCGTATGTTTTCTTCAGCGTCTGCAGTTTCTGTGCTATATTGCCGTAACAATCGTCTTCAGAGTCTGAAGACATGACTTCGTTGTGTTTTTAACTATATAAACTCTGAAACACTTTAATAACATAAAAATGATTATAATAGTTTGCAAACCGCAAAATTTAAATTTAGGCTTTAGCAAAAGCAAAAATGCAAATCCCCATCGAAAATAGACTCCATCGAAAATAATCGGAAATGACATTGACAGTGACAATTATGAGTTAGCGTTACTAGTGTGTCCAACAATTTATAAAATTTTTACCGACTTATCGATGAAATTTCAAACATAATTATCGTTAAAAAAAATTATACACCAAGACTCTTTGCTATGAAAATATGTAAGTATAAGTTAATATAAAATTGTGTGACTTGACAAATATCAACGAAAAATATCAGTACATTATCACGGTATTTATAAATTATATTATACTTACAGAAAATTCCGAATTTATCGATATAAAAATGTTAAATAATGTGACATCACTTAAATAACGAGCTACTAGAAGCTGCGTTCATATATTTTTTTATCGCGTTCCAAGTTCTTAGTTGGAATTTCCGTCAGAGAAAATCTTGTAAAATTCGATAACAAATTTTATAATGAAATATTTTATCTTAAAAGCATTAAATACTGATTAAATTACGTCATTAATCTATTAGATTTGCTTTCACCGATAATGGTAATTCAATGAAAAAGCAATTAAGCAATGTGTTTTATTATTTTCACATGCCCTATCAGACTTGTGGCGCTGCACGTGTTTTGCATTATTCTAGAGTCTGAGAGATTACGATAAAATATATCAAAATAAGCAAACTTTGTCGCAAGACATGGTCGTATTTATCGGATGTTCAGTAAAATCAGGGAGAGATTCATTCCGCCTTTTAGGTTTAGTTTGCTACCATATTCGCCCGCATCGTCGTTTAACATCACGCAATAGATCGTGATCAAAAGCTAACCTATCAATATCATGTAATAAAATAATGCATAAAAAAACAGCAATGACAACCAACGTTAGCTCCACTCACTCTTCGCTCGGCTTCGTCTACGCAACGTCAACGAGCCCCTTCGTTAGCCTTCGTTTGTATTTTTATTCATTATAGGTTAGTCATTAACCAAGATCTCGCGTGTTAAGCGATGATGTGGCTGTAGGTAGTAGCAGACAAAAGCTGACGACAGATAGAGGCGGGACGAAGCAGTAAAGCGGTCTCGATCTTCATTTCGTTCCTGCCCGCGTTCGCTTTATATGTGACAGGTTACGTACAAATTCGAACATTACAAAAATTCCATCGCGGATCGCGACCGTTTTCCCGCCTGTATGTGGCGTCACCATAAACCTAGGAGGCGGGATAAATCCGTCCTCTATTTGGCCTGTGCACTTCGTAACTAGGAAATGATTTCCTCATGCACTAGGTACAATATAAAATGCTTGCGAAATGATTACACAGTAATCCATTTACAAGATGTCTATCGGTGCATATTGGCGATAGCGGTGCTATTGTTGATCTCTATCTAATTACTACTAATTAGCAATCAAATGCAATGTGTTTATGAGTAATTAGGTACTTATGGCTAGCCGCACACATACAATAATATTATTGTCAATAATCTTCATTACACCAGAGGGCCTATTGGCTATCGCCAAACTACATGTAAAACACTAGAATCCATAGACAAAATTGCGTACATTGATTGTATAGGATTGTGACTACTTCCCTGCTGCTTGTCCGAGACCGTCTTCTTCCACTGGTTTTGTTTCTTCTTTATCTTCGGCTTTGTGGATTGCCTCAATTATCTATCCATGTATGGTCTCTGCGGGAGTCACCCTACAAGCGTCAATCCAAACGACACAGGACCAGAGGGCCTATAGGCTATCGATCAACGACAAAAGCACTGGATTCCA
The DNA here is from genome assembly GCA_947507615.1 of Hemithea aestivaria. Classification (NCBI taxonomy): domain Eukaryota; kingdom Metazoa; phylum Arthropoda; class Insecta; order Lepidoptera; family Geometridae; genus Hemithea; species Hemithea aestivaria. The sequence continues at coordinate 1,778,704 of OX382351.1, read as the reverse complement.
TAGACAAAATTGCGTACATTACTTGCTTAAACCTCTTCATTAATATGAGTAACATAACAAACGCAGCAATGTACATTGAAGTTGTCATCAATCGGAGTGGTTGAAAATTAGCCTATAGGCCCTCTGCTATATACCTACCTATAGGTACCTATATTACAATTTTATTAGCTTTCAATTAAAACAGTAACAAAAATACAACACAAACCAAATTTTGTTTTAAGCACACACTACACACCAACCAGACGAAGGCAGACGTTCATTGGCAATCGTTGGCGATGCGCTGTGCGGATGTTTTAGTACTTAGTTTTTTTTTATCCCAAGAAAAATGCATTACGCATCCTGGAATTAAAAAAAAGGACTTAGTAATTTTCCTTGTTTTTTTTTTCTGTCAATTCCTTTGGCTTTGCAGATTTTAATCGAACTACATATATAACTATAGGTGTATTTTACTAATATTATTAACATGATAGTTTGTAAGAATGGATGTCTGGATGTCAGGATGTCTGGATGTTTGTTACTCTTTCACGCCTAAACGGGTGGACCGATTGAGCTGAAAATTGGTATACAGATAGCTTAGACCCTAGAATAACACATAGGCTATAGAAAAGCGGGTAAAACCGCTGGTTACAGCTAGTAATTAAATAAATATCATGTTCAAGTTCAAGGGATTCATTTCGATAAAAAATAACAAAATAATCAAATAATATGATAAAATAAGCATTTTATTGAATGAAGAAGCCAATCTTTAGATTAAAATCAATGTTTTTCTTTGATTTTATGCGATAGTAACAATATTTAATTGAATTTTAATGTAAACTAAAAGGAAATTGGTGTTAATAATTTTAAAGACGAGATTTTTTATCGGAATTTTTTTTTATCGGAAGATTAGATTATAGTTTTAAGTGCGAGTCGTTAAACGTCACTTAATGATAATAAATAATTAAATATTAAAATGATGTCATAATATGCATATATATCATTTTTGTCGGATGATAGTATTGATTAATAATGGTGAAATCTTGATTTAAGATCACAATCGGAACTATGGCGCCAGTTAAATGTTTTTTCTTGAATATTTATTTTAAGAATACTATTAAGTTGATGCCACATAGTCGCAGGATCGCGTGGGAAAGCGGGACGATATTTTTGTAAACGAAAATCGCGACCGCTTTTCCGCGTTTTCTCGCGTCTGTTTGACTGTCAGGCGTTCACAGACATTGACAACGAAATAGAAGGCTATTTTTTCAGTTCAAAGTAAAAAGAGTAAAAACTCTTCGGTTCAAAGACATTTGCCACGTATTATGCAGTGGCAATGCGTATGGTCGGCGAGAGCATAGGTATATCTCCGGTAATACGTGCTCTGTGGTTGAATCCTCTATATATGCTACACTACATGCGATATTTATCTCTTCACTCGTTCCCTCAATGTTAAGGATTGTGACTACTTCCCTGCTGCTTGTCCGAGACCGTCTTCTTCCACTGGTTTTGATTCTTCTTTATCTTCGGCTTTGTGGATTGCCTCAATTATCTATCCATGTATGGTCTCTGCGGGAGTCACCCTACAAGCGTCAATCCAAACGACACAGGACCAGAGGGCCTATAGGCTATCGATCAACGACAAAAGCACTGGATTCCATAGACAAAATTGCGTACATTACTTGCTTAAACCTCCTCATTGATATGAGTAAAACTGAGGAGTAAAATAACAAATGTAGCAATGTACATTGAAGTTGTCATCAATCGTAGTGGGTGAGAATTAGCCAATAGGCCGTCTGAATAGATGGAAGTAAGTAGTGTCAAAGCTGATAAGACTTGAGACACCATGATCACGTCCCTCAGTCAGGAGGACGACCAAGACGATGTATTAATTAAATTAAATTATTTATTCATAAAAATAGGTAGGTACATTAAATCTAGTGGTACAGAAATATTTGATTACAATAATGAGGTGTCATGATGGAAAAAACTGCTCTATCCGAAACTAGACTTGTGGGTCTTTGGTTAAAGCAAAATTCCTTATATTTTGTGGATCATTGTGATGTATGATCCCTAATATTATCCTTCATTCCTCAGCTCAAGCCCTATTCTTCCTGGTGGTGGTGGCTGCTGCCAATGCTGCTGCAACTGAGCCAGCCCAAGAGGAGCACCGCAAGCCGATGGCCGGCGTCGATCCTAACACTTTGTCATGTGATCCTGAAGGACATGTAAGTTTTAACCGCTATATCTTTTATCCAAAGAAGTAAGAATACTAGCAAGACGCTCTTCTGATGGTAAGAGATGACGCTGCCTATCATCAACCCAGAATTTCTGGTAATTCAGAGTTATTTATCCCGCTTTCTAGGTTTAGTTTGCTACCATCTACGGCCGCATCAACGTTTAACATCACACGAGATCGTGGTGAAAGGCTAATGAATAAAAAAAACTATCTACACTACATATAGCGTGTACCGACGTCTTTAACTTTAGCACGACGACGACGACGATAAAATAACGTTAATAAAGCTACGTTTTTGTTTCAGGTTTTCCTCTTGCTGCCTCACTTTACAGAATGCAACAAATTCTACATGTGCGCGCACGGCGAAGAAGTTGAATTCTCTTGCGCTCCTGGCAATCTCCGATTCGATTTCGAGGCACAGGTAATTACTTTAATTAATAATTAATTATTTAACTATAGGACCCAGTCGTTTTCGTATCCGTACATAGTATACAAAACAAAGTCACTTCCCGCTGTTTGTCCTTGTGTATGCTCAATGTTTAGGTCTTTAAAACTTCGCAACGATATTTGATGCGTTTTTTTTTAATAGATCATCTCTATTACACCACTGAATACACCCCCCTCCGTCCACAAAAGTATGCATTAAGGGTTATTAACTACTTGTTAGTGTAGGTTAAGTGGTTACATGAAAATTAGCTAAAATGCTAAATGGCTGAACGATGACAACGACGACGACGATGAAAGCCGCTGCCAGTGTCGCTCCATTGAGATAGAATACAACGCAGACCCATGTTTCTCCTCTTCATGAGGCATCTTCAGAGAGATGTTCACACGCCGAACGCCAGACAGAAAGTGTCTTCTGTAATATGAGCAATAACTAAAAAGAAAAATCATCATCATTGCTCACTGCTGGGCAAAGACCTCCCCCCAAATTCGTCCATTCCTTTCGATCTAACGCCACCTCTTGCCGGCCAATTATTGAGAACGTATAGGTTTAAAAATATATTTGTTTTAGACGTGCGACTGGGCGTGGGCTACTGAATGTTGGCTTCGCACTCCAGTTGACGAAGAAGAAGGTTCCGGTTTCAGCGAAGGTGAACTTGCCCTGTTCGGCGAAGAATCTGAAAACGGCCCAATCGGTGAGAACGCTTAGAACTTCGACTAAAACCATACCACGACTTCGCGCTAAATGTCAAATTCTCATTCCAAAAAATGACTTGATTGACTGAAAAAAATGACTTTATTGACTGACATGACCCTGACTTCTGACTTGACGAACATGACTTGAAAATCATTTTTTCACTGGCAAATATACTCGTACTAACTTGTAGGTAGGTATATCCTGTAAAAAAAGTGCCTTTGACTTTGACATTTTGTTAGAATTTGACAGTTCACCCAAATGACTTGTTTCTTTCACGAACCTCGCATTAGGACGTAATAAATATGAATGAATTATAAATTTAGTTTCATTTTATTTGAAGTGTTACCCTGATTTTTAATATTACCCTCCTAGCATGGTGTACGGGCTCTTCTGGAAAGTCAAGACTAAATTATCTCACCTCATAAAATATTATCTGAGCACAACCTATACATTTTCAAAAGTAGAATGTGTAAGATGCAACTAATGAACAAATCCTGGCAGGGTCGCCATATAAGGATGGAGGTGGGAGCCTAGGAGTAGGCAATGATACGACTTGCTTTAGTTACGTACATTGACTATCCACAGTCCGTGCTAGGTCCACAGATTACGTACAAGATGACAATCTTACTTAAATTATAAACGTGAAAGTTTGTAAGAATGTATGGATGTCTGGACGCCGGGATGTCTGGATGTTTGGATGTGTATGTTTGTTACTCTTTTACGCCTAAACGGGTGGATCCATTGAGTTGAAATTTGGTATAGAGCTAGCTCATAATACAGCGGGTAGAACCGCTGGGCGCAGCAAGTAATAATAGTAGTTGTAATTTTAAATTTATCTCGATGGTTGTAATATCGAAATTCATGGGATGACAGTTACTGTTATTGTCTTGACATTGTTAATAACAGTGCAAGAGCCCGCTAGAGGGGATAATATCTGCAGGGATTGTGCGAGGCGTTGTCTTGTCGAGTCAAACTCTCATCCCATACATTCTACTTTTGAGAACGTATGGGAAGCCAGTTGTAGTCTTGACAACTTGACATTCTTGTGGTCGTAGCATGATACACGGGATCCCGCAGAAACTTCAAGAGTTGAACTATCATTCCATACAATGTACTTTTGTGAATGTATGGGATGACAGTTTACTTGACAGCAAGACAAGTTTACACAGCGTCTGTGCTTGAGAGGCTGTGGCTGTAGCATGCCGTATGGGATCCCGACGAAACTTCAAGAGTAGAACTGTCACCCCATTCATTGTACTTTTGTGAATGTATGGGATGACAGTTGACTTGACAGCAAGACAAGTCTACGCAGCGTCTGTGCTTGAGGGGCTGCACATTTTATGCTAGGGACAACTTTATAAAGACCTATGACTACTACTATGATTTCTATGACTTATTTCAATATATAATATTAAAGAAAAACTTGACTAATTGACTGATCTATCACACACAGTGCACACACACAGCTCAACTACTTAACGGCTTGAATTTCAATTTGGCACATCGATAGATATTGTGACGCTGACATCTGCTAAGAAATCTAGTCGAGAAAAAATCATTATACCTATACCTGCTGACCTGACTGCTTCACAACCTTTAGAATTTATCAGGGATACTATTTTTATATTATTCAATTATACCTTTAAAATACTACGTTTAAAATAATATAAGAAAACAATAACTAAAAAAAAACTAAAGTTGTGTATACACTTAACAAACGAAGGCTAACGAAGGGGTTCGTTGGCTGGCCGCGGATGAGTGCCTTGGCGTACCCGCTGCCCCGGCAATATGGCGTCCCGCAGGAACTCCCCCAGTTAATACCGTATCCCTGGCAAATTGAATATTATTACATTATCTTTTAGCCTTATCTTTCAGTGACAATAATATCTCCGAAACGAAGTAAAGTAATCGTTACCTTAATCATTAGAATAGAATATAATTAATTATCTTTATTGCAAACCATAAATATTAGGTACAATAAAATAAGTTTAGAAATAAGATACCTCACCCACCCCCCTCCCCCTTTACCTCATTTTAGGGTTGCCTAGCCAAATGGCAAAACCGGAACCCTTATGACTGTCTGTCTGTCCGTCCGTATGTCACAGCCACTTTTTGAAAGCTATTAGTTCAGATTTTAGAAATATCGGGTGCTCTTAAAAACTCATCATCCCCAACTTACCGGGGGTAGACTTCCTTTGCAGGAGGTCGTCTAGGTGGGTACCCCAACAGTGCCAGTTATTCTACCGCCTGAGCAGTGATGTGCAAATATCACTGTGCTCCGGTAGGAGGGCACTGTAGCTAGTGAAATTACTGGGCTAAAGAGTCTTAACATCTCATGACTCTTGAGTAAGAAGCGTTGGTGCAGTGCTCCTAGAATTTCACATAATTGTGAAATCCTAGGTAACACTGTACTGATTATGGGCAGCCGTTATCTCTTAACATCAGGAGAGCGTCTTGCTCGTCTTCTACTTCATCACATAAAAAAAAAAAAAAAAAAAAAAACTTACGTATTTTTTAAAGATATAGGGATATTAGGGACAGACAGCGGGAAGAGATTTTGTTTTATTCTTCTTATGTAGTGACTTTATACTGGTGGTAGGTTTCGCCCGTGGCTAGTTACCACCTACTGGTCAAAACCCTGACGCCAAGCGGTCATTGTGACCGAATTCCGGCATGATGTTCAGTGAAGTCAGGTAGAGATTTATTCCGCCTAAAAGGGAATGGTCTGCTACTATCTGGTATGCATCGTCGCTTTACAACAGCGAAATCGTGGTCAAAGGCTAACTAATCATCATCAGCCCACGTTCGTTCACTGCTGGACATAGGCCTCCCCCATGGCACGCCACTCAACTCAGTCTTCCGTCTTCCTCCTTCACTTACTCCCCGCAACCTTCCGGATATCGTCGCCCCATCTCGCCCAAGGACGCCCTAAACTACGTTTGCCGAAACGCGGTCTCCACTCTAGAACGTCTACGCCATCGGTTATCGGTTCTGCGGCAAATGTGACCAGCCCATTGCCACTTCAGCTTGCTAATCCTTTCGGATATGTCGGTAACTCTGGTTCTCTGCCGAACCAACTCATTTCTGCAGGGATATTCACTTATCCGTCAGGAAACCGAACCGAAGACCGACTTGTCAAAAATGTATGAAATAACGTATTAAATCGATACTGGTTAAACATTTTTGACAATTCGGTCTTCGGTTCGGTTCCCTGACAAATAAGTGAATAGCCCTGCTGATGCGATCCTTAATCCATAGCCAATAATGAATACAAACAATGTACGTAGTGGTTAAGAGCGTATATATCGAGTTACGCTCTCTCGCTCGCACTATTTGACAAATTTTGATATATATAAATTCATAGAATTAATTTATTGAAAATTCCTTAAGAACAGCCCTCCATAATATTATTCCAAACATTTTAAAAGTGTTTCCAGTTTGATATATAAAAAAAAGCATGAAAAGAATTTTTGAAAAAAGCATGAAGAATTTTCTTTTCATAAGATTTTTTAAATATATCAAACTGGAAACAATTTTAAAATATGTGCAATAATATTATGGAGGGCCATAGGCGTACCCACTTCATGTCTAGGGGGGGGGCAGGCAAGGGCGGATTCAGATTTTTTTACTAAACTTGAAGTTTGTGCCTGTGTTATGTGCCATATGTTTTAACGTTGAGCAGGTAGGACTTTTTTAAAGGTACTTTGATTTCGGCTCGCACATAGCGTAAGAAAATTTAAATATTCATCCTTTTTTTATTGAAATATTCGCCCCGAGAAAATGTTATATTTGTGGTAGCGAAAATGCTGCAGTTAATTTGCTGCGAACGGTAGAAAAATTAAAATATACTTCCATTAAAAAGCGCGAGCAGCTTGCTGCGAGCGCCAAGAAAATTTTATATATTTGGCAAGGAAAAAAGTGCGGTTAACTTGCTCCGAGCCGTAGAAAAAATATAATATTCTTCCTTAAAATAGCGCAAGCAGCTTGCTGCGAGCCCCGAGAAAATTTTATATTATTGGCAGCAAAAATACTGCAGTTAATTTGCTGCGAGCGGTAAAAAATTAAAATATTGTTAGCCATCAGAAGCAGGTTTCTTTACAAAAATACAAAACGGCAATAATTTTAATGACAAGGAAACATTTTAACACGTGTTTTAACAAAATAACACTATAGAGGGTAGACCGACAAAACAACCGCACGAAGTCTCGAACAAGAATGACGGGTCGCTCAGTCTGCACCCGCTTTTATACTGTTGTTGTTGTTTTTGACAGTTGAATGTCCAACAATATATTTACATTAAAAAGCGCAAGCAAATTACTGCGAGCGCCAAGAAATTTTTTTATATTTGGCAAGGTATAAAGTGTGGTTAACTTGCTCCGAGTGGTAAAAAAATGATTAGATTCTTCCTTAAAATAGCGCGAGCAGCTTGCTGTGAGCCCCGTGAAAATTTTAAATTTTTGGTATCGAAAATAGTGCAGTTAATTTGCTGCGAGCGGTAGAAAATTTAAAATATACTTCCATTAAAAAGCGCGAGCAGCTCGCTGCGAGCGCCAAGAAAATTTTATATTTTTGGCAAGGAAAATAGTACGGTATACTTGCTCCGTGCGTTAGAAAAATTATAATATTTTTCCTTAAAATAGCGCGAGCAGCTTATTGCGAGCGCCAAGAAAATTTTATTTCTTGTTCTACAGATATTATATAAGACATACGATTTCCAGGGGGGGGCAGCTGCCCCCCCCTGCCTCCCCCTGGGTACGCCTATGTGGAGGGCTGTTCACTAGATATGTGTCACTAGATATATACGCTCTTAAACATATCCATATGTCGACGGGGGACTGGATGCCAAGGCTCTGCCGATTCCCAGTCCTCCGTCACTGAGACGATGCGGGAGTGCCGCCGGGTCGTTTTAGTGGGTATACCGTGCAGCTGTCCGGCACGGGAGTCCCACATAACTCTCCCATACCCTCGATGGGAGGGTATGCGTAATGCATTTTTTCCCGGCGATAACAAAAAAAAACATATCCATATTATTGTAACAGGAAGCCTGACAGCTGATGGCAGCGCCTCGGTGCGTCCTCTATCTCCGATAGCTGCCCGTCTCTTCAATGGCATCATGAACTGCAATAGAGCTGATGCTGCAGCGAGGCAACTGCCTTACAAGTAAGTTCTTTGTTAAACAAAGAAATAATAAAGCTGACGACAGACAGAGGCGAGACGGTGGTAAAGCGGTCGCGATCTTCATTTTGTTCCTGCCCGCGTTCGCTTTATATGTGACAGGTTACGTACAAATTCGAACATTACAAAAATTCCGGCGCGCACGATTGCTCTCCTGATGGTAAGAGGTAATGCTGTCCTTAATCAGTACAATGCTACCCAGGATTTCACAATGTAAAAGTGCACTTTAGTACGAGTAGATAGATTTAGGTGATAAGAAGTTTATCGGTTCTTCTATTACAAAAAAAGCGTTTTTTTTTTCCAGAGGTGACTGCCAACGCTACTGGAAGTGTATAAACGGCATCCCCCAAGCGTTGTACTGCTCCGACGGGCTATTCTTCAACGAGATGACACAGCAATGCGATTACGAAGCGAACGCGAAATGCACCGTCATAGTCGAAGACGAATTGCAGGGCGAATTCATGATAACGCAATAAAATAATAAATAATAGTATGATACTCCGGCAACAAGTATTAAAATATGTTAATTAGTATTAAAATAAATCAATAATGTACCTGACATTTGACGAATTTGACATTAAAATCTGACAGATCCAGAGGGCCTTGAGTTCTTTTCACGAGGGACTCACCTTTGGCGGAACGCCACTATCGCTAGTTCTAAAGTTAAAATATCTATAACATTTTGACTCCTCATAATTTCTCATATTTAATTTCTAAATTAAATGGGTGTTTATTTTATCTAACAAGTAAAAATTATTTAGAATATGAAGTACAGTAATTAGTAACCGATTAAATAAAATTTGGTTCCGCTAAATTCCGCGGGACCTCTTTCGTGAAAAGCACTCTACATTGGTAGCACACGATACCACCAGTCAAGACTAATCGACTCTTGTCTTACGTCAAGAGTAGTTTGACGTTTAACAAGATGCAACTCTTGCTACTCCCACTGTTATTGCAAAAAAAGCGGCTTTTCTCAATGTCATTGTGGTCATAATTAAGGAGTTGTCAAAAATGGTGACAATAGAATGACGCTTAAGAATCCACTCTTGCCAAGTATGCTGGCCCCGTATCTTTAAAATCTGACCAATCGGAAATTTAATTTAAGAAATCTGACATTATGACTTTTATTTTACAATTGACTCTTTTGATATTCGAAATCCTTACCACTTACTTACAACTATATTATTCGGTTTGACCTTCAAAAAAAGCATGAAAAATGCGATTATGAAACAAACTGTTTTATGTAGTAGATGAAAGACGAACAAAAAATAAATATAATTAATAAAAAAAACAATTGGACTGAGAGACGAGGGCAAGGAAAAAAATCAATTTATTTTTGTAAATATGTTATCATAGATCCCATCACTTAATTTGCTTACTTACTATACTTTGGCCAAAATAATGCAACTTTCGAAGAAGGAAATCAGTTTCTAACCGTTTTTTTAGCGTAAAAAGCTGGGACATACCTGGGTAAATCCTGAGATCGGGCGTATTTAAGTGATTCCCGTGGCAGATTTTAAATCATAGTAATATTGAATTTTACATGTAAAACATCAAATATCACATAAATATAAGTACATCCATCAAATAGGCATCATTATAACTTGTTTTGTTCAGAAGATATTTCAATTTCAATTTTTGGTGCCACGAGAATCAATAAAGTGTGCCAAGGGAATCAAAATTAAAACAATTTTGTTTGAATTCTAAGTTATTATCTAAATATTGACCTCTACATACTAATAATATAAAATAGAAATGATTAAAAACTGTAATCCAAATGAATATACACCAAACATAACGTATTAAAAAGCTATATATTAGCAGTCTATATAATAATCATGTAAACTAAATAAAATCAACGTATTGCTGTCTTAAACAATGTAAAATTATTGAATAAATAGTTAGTAAATAGTAGAGATTATTAAATAGTAGAGATTTTTTTTCTCAGTCACAATCACTGACAAGATTCACTCCAGAAGCTCTCCGATTGTATATTTATCATTAGTTAGGTTCATCTGGATTGAATTTGCAGTCAGCCCATAGTTTTGTTTTATTTTTGCAGCATACCTGTATCATCTTAGCCATAGGACGTCTACTGCTGAACATAGACCTCCCCTTTAGACCTCCATATATATCGGTTGGAAGCGACCTGCTTCCAGCGTCTTTCAGCGACCTTTATAAGGTCATCTGCCACACTTGTGGGTGGACGTTCTACGCTGCGTTTGCTTGTCCGTGGTACCCAGTCGAACACTTTTCGACTCCATCAGCCATCCCCGCTGCGTGCTATGTAGCCTGCCCATTACCACTTCAGCTTCTTAATCCGCTGGGATATGTCAGTGACTTTGGTTCGTCTTCAGATCTTCTTTTTCCTGTTTCGATCACGTAGAGAAACCCCGAGTATAGCTCTCTCCATAGCTCGCTGAGCGACTTAGACGAGGCCAACTCAAAGAAGCTGCCCAACCGAGCTAAATTCGGCGGTCGACCTCTTTCTCGAAGTTGGGTCCTACTGAATTGGACTTACTTATTCTAGGTAGCTGTATGAAGGTAACAAATTCGAGTACCGGACCTCTAACAGATACTGGGGAAGGCACAACATTGGCATTTGACTTAAGTTTGATCTTGTCCATGTTTATTTTAAGCTCACCCGTTGTGAAACTTGTTCGAGGTCATAGAGCATCATGCTGAGTGCCTCTATCGACTTCGCCATGACTACGATATCGTGAGTAAACCGAAGGTGAGCAATGTGGTCGCCGTTGATATTGATGCCAAGTCCTTGCCATTCCAAGAGCTTGAACGCGTCTCCCATTACCGCAGTAAACAGTTTTGGTAATATAACATCTCTCTGTCTTAAATACTCCCCTTCTCAAAGGAATCAACTTCGTGCTCTGCTCCTGTACTCAGACCAACATAGTGGCGTTAGAAAACAAACACTTCAACACTTTAATGAACCGATAGTCAATATGGCATCGCTGAAATAACTCGCGCACAGTCCGTGTTTTCACTGAATCAAAGCTTTCTCAAAGTCCAGAAACGCTAAGCTTAATGGCAAGTTATATATTCTCTTGACTAACTTGCCGCAGCGCATGAATGTGGTCTATTGTACTAAAGCCTTTTCGGAATCCGGCTTGTTCGGGGGGCTGAAAGTCATCAAGTCTGTGTTCCAGACGACTCGTGATAGCCCTTGAAAACAGCAGCTTATGAACATGGCTCAGAAGCGTAATGGGTCTGTAGTTCTTCAATAGGAATACCCCATAGGTGAGCCTTCATCCCAGAAATTGTCATGAGATTGAATTTTAACATCAGTTTGGTTAATCTGGACCGAAGTTGTAGCCAGCCCATAGTTTCGTTTTGAATTAGAAAATTTCTTTACTGATGCGCCTTTACTCGGGAAAATTTCACCATCATATGGTATATTAATATCAGTATGTTTAACCTGGACTGAAGTTCCAGCCAGCCCATAGTTTCGCTATGTCTATGCAGCATACCTCACAGGTGAGCCTTTCTCCAGAAGATGTCATTAGAACATATATTAATAATATAAGTTTGGTTATTCTGGACTGAGGTTCCCGCCAAGCTTTTTATGTTTTATAGAGCTCCTATTTGATCCCATAGATTAAGGCACATTATGATGACATCTTATGTAGCTATTTTTAGCCCATCAAACAAAAGCTGCTAATTCAAAACGAATTTATGGGCTTATGAATATACAATCTGATTATGATATCTTCCGGGGTAAAGGCGCATCAGATAAAAATTTGCTTATTTAAAACGAAACTATGGGCTGGCTACAACTTCAGTCCAGATTTACCAAACTGATGTTAAAATTCAATCACATGACAGTTTCTGGGATGAAAGCTCACCTATGAGGTATTCCTACTGAAGAACTAGACTACAGGCTGGCTATAACTTCAGTTTAGAATAACCAAACTGATATGAATGTACCATCTGATTCATATCAGTTTGGTTATTCAGTTCAGTTTGGTTTTTTGATTATTTTTATGGTGGGTCGTAGTGGTGCCGCATAAGCCAGAGCGGCAGTCTACTATAGTACAATATAAAAAAAACCATCTGGTTCAAATGAAATATACATATAAAGACTCAAAATCACTTTCTTGCCTGGCTTCGCTGTAGTCGAGTAAAAAGTATAAAAAGTGAAAGAATGCGCAAGAATACTCAGGGGAAAATTGATTACCGTGGTAAAACGCCATGAGAATCAATACCATAGAAATCAAAATTGTATAGTTTTTGGTCAATATTTTTAAATACCATAATTATAGACCAATAATAATAAAATATATGATAAACAATACCCTTTTCCTAACTACACACCCTAGTCAAAAAACCGTAAAAGATAAATAAATATTTTTAAACATGGAAATGGTAATCAATGACCTAGTGAACCAAAACCACGGTAATCAGTTTCTCACCTTCGTAAATCCAGTTTATAACAACGAGAGGAGCAACCCCTCTTCACGATGTTTAGAACGCAATTGAACTTAGCCAACAGCGGGCGTACAAGCTTCTAAGTCTTGTGGTTTGTGAAATGTGGGTAGTTATGTCGCGCGCCATGGGAATCACTATTTGTCCGGGGACAAACCTAAATTTGTTATTTTTTCTAAAACTTCGCTGAGTACAGCCTTCGCGTATTTTTTTAATCATATAACAGTTCACCCTCTACAACTTAGATCACAGCAATTAATTAAATTCCTATTATAAGTTAGTGTAAAAAATATATTTTGTTCCAAAAATGTGTAAGGGACACCCCACGGTAATCAAATTTTAGGGCTTTTACATTTTTTTTCAGGTACTTGCAGCTAAATTTAAGCTGATGTTTATCTTGCATTAAGTAGATTAAACCTTAAACTAACAGAAAAAAAAAACCTTTGGGTAGAATTTTTATGTTACGGGTAGTTTATTCCCAAAGACACGTAAAATTTTGCCTCTCAGGATTCACCCACCTACCTACCAAACTACGCTAACTCTGGGTTGACGAAGTCAGTAGTTACACGCTGAGGCTATCCTTATTGCCAAATAATGTATTTTTTTTTCTCTTTTAATTTCATTTATTTAGTAAATTATGTAGTAAAATTTGGCAATTAATTTATTTTCTTTCGAACGAACGAAGGCTAACGAAGGGGTCCGTTGGCTTTCGTTTGTATAAATCATTACAAAACATGAATTCATTTTTCGTGTTTACTTAAAATATGACCTCTTTTAAAAAAAAAAATGCTTTATGATAAAGAGATGTCAATAATAAAGTCATTGAACGACGCTAAATTTTCTGCGCAAATAAATTTATAGTTACAAATTACCTTGTACAACATTCTAGGTTAAATTTTATCATTCGCATATAATTTGCCAGTACATTGTCCCTTTATCAGTTTTTATCATATTAATCTGATTTAATCACAAAATTTTATAGAATTTCCGTGTAGTATTAATTGTTTGATAATCCTTTATTACTCATTGTATTACAATAGATTTTGATAAAAAAAATACAAAAAGAAAACAAATTGTGTCCGGATAAAATGACGTAATAATTAAATTAGTCTTTTTGCTAAAATACCTTCCTACTTAAAGTCTGCATAATTTCAAAAACAAAGGGCAACGGCAAATACCATATGAATTTTGATTTTTTAATGAATTAATCAAAGATTTTAGTCGAACAGAAAAGATTTTGGCTGTATTTTTTTCTACCTCTTCAAAGCTTTAAGGGACCTATATCTCCACGCGATCCCAAGTAAAAGGGTCTTGACAGACAGATGGACAAACGAGTGATCCTAGAAGAGTTTTGTTTTTTTTTCCTTTAGGGGTACGAAACCCTAAAAACAAAATCAAAAAGCCCAAGCGTCCCTCAGTACAATTAATAAAATATACTATCGGCATTTAGGAGCAAAATATACAATAAGAAAAAAATATTAAAATCACATAAAATTATTCGCAATTTTGTTAACTTTATATTCAGTCTTGCTGATTAAATTAGTAATATTGTTGGATATTAAGATGTAGATTTTAATATACAAAAATATTTTAAAAATTTATTTATGGAATATTTTTTATTTAGTGTTTGTTACAATATACCTACTTTATTTTTTTTTTGTTTTTACTGTGTATTATATAAAAGATTTATTAAAAATAAATACGTAATATTTAAATAATAATTTTAAAATGATGTAAAAAGCCCCTATTTGTCGATTCGTAATAAAGTTACTGCATGAAATATGCTTTTTATTATCTCATTTTATTAATAAGCTAAAATAAAATGTATTTTGTGTAAATAAAATAAGTATACTATTTATATATTTGTATATTTTTATTACTATTTTTTGTGGCTAGAGCATTAAATTGAGAAAAAAAAACAATACTACGGCTACTACAGCAGTAAAGAACACTTTTACTAACCACATATCGACCACTCGTCAATCTTCTGAAAATCTAAGTGAACCAAACCACTTTTATTAACTTCACCTTGTTAAATTTTCAATTAATAAAAAAACCACAGTATAATTGATTTAGAAATATAGATCAATTTGACAACCTCTGTGGCGCGGTGGGCTAATACCCGCTTGCAACGCAAAAGGTTGCGGGTTCGATTCCCGCATGGGACAAGCATTTGTGTGATCCACAGATATTTGTTTCTGGTCTGGGTGGTTTTCGATATCTTTTATATTATATAAGTATGTATTTACAAAAGAAAAGTATAATAAGTATTATATCCGTTATCCTAACCAACATAACACAATCATTAAGTTGCTTAGGTTGGGGTTAGGTGGCGCTGTGTTGGGCTCACTGGTCGGGAGCCGGGGGGCTTCTGGCCGGCTTGCACGAGCCCAACCAGTCTGAGGGGTGGTCTTGGTAGATTAGATCACCCCTCCATTGGCGCAGGGGTCCGGTGAGTGACCGGGCCACCGCTGGGGTGGGATGGTGAATGCAATAGCGACCCCATCCTGCCCCGTGAAGGCGGAACGACGGCCTACCAAGGGGTTTTAGTGGGTATTCTTGCCGGTCTTGCACTTCCACCGGCAAGCTGAGTCCCACATAACCCATGCCTCTCCCCCGGGAGGTACGGGTATGCATAAACGCATTTCCCCTTGTTAAAAAAAAAAAAAAAAAGGTGGCGCTGTGTGAAATGTCCTGAAATATTTATTTCAGGACATTTCACACAATTTTGTTTAATTTATTTGTAAATTGTTACAAAGTTTTATTATTAATATTTATTTCAATATAATACCAATTTATTATCACATTAATTAAGTTTAGGATGTTTGAAAGGGTTTGGGTCGGCGACGTCCTTCTTCTCGTAAGGGTAGTAGGGGTGGTCCTGCCAAAACGTAGGGTTTACTGAACGATAGTTCTTGTTAAACTTATCTGAAAGGAAAATAATATGTAATTAAATGGTGAATAAATTTATGAATAAAAAAACACAACGTAACCAAATTATTATTTTTTTATGTGGCAAATGCCTTTATTGAGAAAAAAAAAACGATCAAACAATACTATAGCAGAAACGCGCCAATCTACAGAAAATCCAAGTGTTCCTTATAACTACTGTCAGAGCAGCGTGTCCAGGGCCCAGAATATAGCATTGAATGGCAATACTTTTACGTTGACGTTAGGCTAGATATAAAAAAATATGCGTAAGAGTGCATCAGTGGACCCGTGACCCCACCACTAACCGCTGCCGGAGGATCGTGGTAGGCTTAGTCGGTATGGGTGCTGATACTGCCAGCTTTTCAGCACCGAACCCGACATAACCCGTCCTACCCCTAGGACGGGTATGCGTAAACGCATTCCCCCACCTTAAAAAAAGATATAAAAAATATACCCCAGCATCACGAGTCGTCTCGACCAAGCGCTCAGATACGTTTGATAAATTAATTGTGGTTAAAATGGTCAGAACAATAATTACAGGACATATTATCATAACTATCAGAAGATCGTCATGCTCGTCTTTTGACTTCTTTGCGTAAAAATAATAATTAATTATTATTTTGAATAAAATAAAATAAATAATAAATAAATAGTGCGCGACTGCGACCCCACTGAGTACTGAGTAATTTTACGGCCATCAATTGTTTATTTTTTTATATTTTGTACTCACTTAATTCAGTCATCTCGTCTTCAGTGAGTTCAAAGTCGAAAACATTAATATTTTCTTCAATGCGCTCCTTTTTTACTGACTTAGGAATGGGGACGACGCCTCTTTGTACCTTAAAAACGGAAAAAAAAAAATACTGTAGGAAAATGAAAAATTTCGTAACAAATCTAGGTTTCAAGTTTTTTTTGATAAGTATAATATACTAACCATAATATACCAAAAAAAAATTGTTAGTACTTTTTAGGGTTCCGTACCTCAAAACGGAACCCTTATAGGATCACTTTGTTGTCCGTCCGTCTGTCTGTCTGTCTGTCAAGACCTTTTTTCTCAGGAACGCGTAAAGGTAACAAGCTGAAATTTATTTATATTAAGAGCGCTTATTAGCTCTCTTACTCACACTATTTTATTAAATTTTGGTTATTTTATTTATTATTAATATAAATTCAAAAATTAAACATTTTTCAAAATTTATCAAATAGTGCGAGTGCGAGAGCGTTCTGCTGTATAACCGCTCTTAAATTAATCCCGCCTTCTAGGTATAGTCTGCTACCATCTACGGAATCGTCGCTTTACATCCCGCGGGATCGTGGTCAAAGGCTAACCTATAAAGTATAAAAATTCTTACCAAAAATCTAAGCACAATCTGTGGCACAGTTTTTCCATACTTCTGAGCAATCTTCGTCATGACGGGGTCATCGACCTTAGGGGGTATTTCCACTTCAGGTAAGAAAAGTGAACCGAAAGGTGTGTAGCCCATTACTACTATGTTCTTATCTTTGCAGTAGCTTAACATCTCGTTTTGAGCTAAGTTTATGTTGACCTGAAAAAAACATTTTTTAAATTAAAATCAAGCACAGACTTAACAACAAGTGAACTTAAAAAAAAACTTTTTAAAAACAAGCTTTTATTGCATTGTCATCCGATTTATACATGTATGCAAAATTTCAGCTCAATCTGACACCGGGAAGTGGGTCAAATTAAACTTTCAAGATTTGATTACAGACAGACAGACAGACAGACAGACAGACAACAGACAGGTGAAAGTAAATAAAAGCTTGTAAAATGACTTTAGTATGGAGCGTTTTTTTTTTCAGGTTTCGGAGTTATTAAAGTTGATGCCACACACAGGCGGGAAAGCGGTCACGGTGCGGATTTTTTTATTTTTTTTTATTTACAACAAAGTAAGAAGACGAGCAAGACGCTCTTCTGATGGTAACAGATAAAGCTGCCCATAATCAGTACAATGCTACCCAGTGCACTGCGCCAACGCTTCTTACTTGAGACTTGAGAGTCATAAGATGTTAAGACTCTTCAGTAATTTCACTAGCTACAGTGCCCTCCTACCGAAGCACAGCAATGTTTGCACATTCTCAGGCGGTAGAATAACTGGCACTGTTGGGGTACCCACCTAGACGACCTTCTGCAAAGGAAGTCTACCCCTGGTAAATTTATAATAATATTATAGCGTTGCAATGTCCGAATTAGTATCCAGGCGAAAATTATTCACACCGCGCTACGAGAAACGTTATGTCTTACTAACATTATAAACGTGAAAGTTTGTAAGAATGTATGGATGTCTGGATGTATGTTTGTTACTCTTTCACGCCTAAACTGCTGGACCGATTGAGCTGACATTTGGTAGATTTAGAGATAGCTTAGAACCCGGAATAACACATATACTTATAGTACAGCCTTAAAACCGCTGGGCGCAGCTAGTAAATGATATACTTATTAAAAAAATGTTTTGTTGAACTTAATTACATAATTAACTTAACCGTTTTTTTTTTAAACAATGTGTAATAAAATATGCAATAAAAATAAAAATGTTAAAATAACATGACGACTTGTTCTTTTATACTCAAATTTCCTTAAATAAAATAAAATAATAAAACACTTAATTTAAATTATTATATTTAATAGCACATAATGTATAAAATATTATCATAATAGGTATTTAACTATTCCTAATTGCTCGTATTAGTTTTAATTACGAAAACTTTTTTTATTTTTTACAAAAAATAATTTGTTAAACATACGATCACAAAACACAATTAATTTAATTATTATAATATAATAACAAGTCAATTCGACTTCCGACTACAATTATAAAACTGAAGGTATTCTTAATTATTCTTTAAAGTTTAAAACCATTGCTAAGGTAAAAAAATAATATATAAGTATATGGGACTGGGCGGGACATGTCTGCCGCATGCCGGAAGAACGTTGGGCCAAGATTACAACTCAATGGGTCCCCATTACCAAACGGCCACGCGGTAGACCAAGGAGGAGATGGAGAGACGACCTTGACTCATATGTGGAAGGATGGACAACAATAGCTCAAGACCGAGACAGATGGAGGGAGGATAGGGAGGCCTTTGCCCTGCAGTGGGATCCTATGGGCTCATAATAATAATAATAACCGCAGGGCAGCTTATGGCGAGCTGTTGGGGAGTAGCGACCCCACGGACCCGAGCACCGCAGGGCAGCTTATGGCGAGCTGTTGGGGAGTAGCGACCCCACGGACCCGAGCACCGCAGGGCAGCTTATGGCGAGCTGTTGGGGAGTAGCGACCCCACGGACCCGAGTGCTCCCGGGGGAGGATTCTGTTCCTCATCTCCGGCTTGCCTTCACCGGCCGGCCGGAGCGAACACTGACGAGGAACAGTCCCTTACCTCTGTGCTTGCCTTGATTGGCCGGCCAGAGTGGAGTCGCGAGAGCTTTTCGCTCGGAGGGAGGATGTGAAGCATAAGTGGCGAGTTGGCCTACGTGTTTAAAGTCCAGGGACACCTCTCCCCCTCCAGCCACTTACACCAACGTTGCCCTTCTCGTCGGCTATGTAATGCCGGCCTTTATGGGGGCCCGTTTAGTGAGTGGCGAGTCATCACCTGCCTATATATTTCCTAATGGGACGGAAATGGCAGGTGCCGTAGTCCTAGCAATAGCCTCATTAACCATCCATTTAGAATACACATCCATAGCCTAGTTCAAGTAGTTTCCATTAATTAGCAATAGTCCTGTCACTTGGCGGAGACTGTCTTTGAGCCCATTTTCTATAGATAGACTCACAGACAGACTCCAATAAGTGTCACCAATTACATTTATATTAAAAGCTCAAAAAGGCCTCTGCGCGTTGGACATTTTTGTCTCCGTGTACGCCTATAAAAAGGCCCGGGCTTAGCCCGTGTTTAAGAGCGACATAATAATAAAATATTGTAAAAAATTTAATTTAAGATTATAAATAAATATAGAAATAATAATAATATGTTACGGCTAAAGTCCGAAGTGCGGCTACCCCTAGGTTTAGTCGGTTAAACTTAGGTGTAACCGATCTTTTTTTTTTTTGCAGCATTGCAGCTTGCATAAAAACAATAATTAATTTTCACACAAATATTAAAAAAAATGCCTATCAGCTTGCGAAAACAATAATATTATTTTCACATAAAACTTAAAAAAAAAAAACGAAATACTTATAAAGGATCTGGCATAATAATTGCGTACCTACCTACTATAGATAAGCTAGCATAATATTTAAATCTAGTGCCTATTTGTCTTAAGAAACGTGATCGTTGCAGATTGATTTATGATGCTAGATCGGCCATGTTATTTTTTTACCGACAAAAAAACGGATGTGGTTTGCAACTTATGTTGTGTTATTGTCGTAGGTATATTAAGTTCGTTCTATCAGTAAAAACTATAATTATTGGTTAAAGCTATCAACATTACAAATTGCAATTTTGCAAAAAGAGCCCGTTTAAGTAATCCGTGGGTCAATAAAATTAAATTTAAATTTTTTGATTCACGATAACTACAATGAGTGTAAAATTGATTTAGAAAAATAATCACTTCATAGTAAAAAATTGCTGTCCGCTTCTGTCACTATGTATGCTTATAGCTTTAAAACTTCGCAACGGATTTTAATGCAGTTTTCATTAATATATAGAATGATTAAAGAGTAAGAGTTATATGTATAATACATGCATAATATAGTAAAGGAATACTGATAATTTTCTGTTAAGCGCGACGAAGTGCGAGGTTTCGTGACATTTCATAATATAAAGAATTCAAATTTCGATTCATTCGGCGCGGTCGGTTCGGTGCTTTCACCATTAAATTTTTATATGTATTAATAGGTTAAACAAACTTAAGGCGCGTTTAAAAGTTTCCATAACCGATACCTTTTCTTATACATTCTGAGGTGATTTAGTAAAACAATTCTTAATAAAAACACAAAAGATTCGATAAAAACTTAGGTATTCTGGCATTTTTTGTGACTAATCAAACATTCAAGGATGTAGTATATATATTGTTTATTTTTTGTACAATTTACTGCGCAGTGTGACTTTGCTATTTTATTTAATTCAAATACATACTTATCTCACAGTAAAAAACTAAACTTTGATGATTGTGTGATATAGCTTGGTATAGAGTTGAGAATAATGTGCCATTTTAATAAATATTATAATAAATTTAAATTGTATAATAATAAATTTATTGGGGATTCAAATTTAAAAAATATTTTAGTTTTTATTTATCACTTGTGGACCAACGCGCACTTCACAGCACCAAACATAAATTATGATTGTTTCTCTATTATTTTATGTATTTTTATTATTTTTCTACTATGCTATGTATGTATTTTACACATATAAAGTTTCAAAGATTTAATATACATTTACATACACACAACACTCACACGGGCAGCGACTTTGTTGTATACCATGTAGTGAAAAGTTATAGCTATACCTTTTAGTTGTAGCGTCCGTGGCCCAGTGGTCATACGTCCGCCTTTTAATACGGAGGCCCTGGGTTCAAATGTCAGTGTGTGACAAAAAGTTCGCCTGGACGCTATCGTGTTTCGGATGGCACGTAAAACTGTGGGTCCCGGCTGTTTCCTATAAGATATGTAGGAGGCAGTCGTTAGGTCATGTTGCAGGCCCTGTAGCTGTAGTAATCTCGGCGACCTGAAACTGCAACATATAGGTTTGCCACACAACCTATAAATTGTGATTTGACTCTGACAGTGTAGGCAGGGTAACCTGTTCTGTTAGAGTATAAAACCCCAATATAAATATATTTTCATATTAAGTACCTACCTTATATTATGTAGTTTTTTGTAGTATTTTGTACTCACCTCAATTTGTAGTACTGCAGGTTTAATTTGACTGTTTTCGATCAACCTAGTTATTTGGCTAGCGTTAAAGTTAGATATCCCGATAGACTTGGCAAGACCTAGCTTTTGAGCTTCCTCCATAGACTTCCAGGTGTCTAAATAGTCTATGATTTCATATGATTTATGGTCAGGCTGAAAAAAAATCATTTATTATAATTAATGATAGAAATTTTGATGGTAGAAAAATGGTAGAAATTTTTATGGTCGAAAAATGGTAGAAATTTTAATGGTAGAACATGATGTAGAACTGTTCCATTTGCTCATTTATTGCCTCTAAGGCGGAACAAGGTTCGTTGGGTAAGATAGTTATTTTAGTTTATATTATACGAATTTCATCATTCTAGGTTCAGTGGTTTCATCTCCATGATGATGTTGCCAGTCAGATTACATCTTTATGTAATAGTATAAATAAATTAATTAAAAAATAATAATTATTATTTATATTAATGTGACTGTTTTTGTAATTATAGTGTTCAATAAAGAGAGAGAATTATCTACGTAATGAATTATGTAATTTAAATATAACAAGTTATAGATACTTAATATAAAATAATAATGTAGAGCCGAGCGAGCAAAGCAAGCGTGCCGCGGGAGCGGCCGGCGATGCGCCAGAAAAGACATTATGTTCTTATTAAATTATTCATTCGACGACACATTAAATCAAATTTTTCCGTCTTCCTACAACAACTATTGAACGACTTTGTCTCATGTAAACAGGCGTAGACAGTTTGTAAAATGGAAGATTATACGTTTCTCCTGCGACATAGTCTTAAGTCTTTTCGGTTAACTTTTGGTCTCAATGAAGAACAAGTATTTTATGAATGAATGAATAATAAAGATGATAACTCTTTATTGTAACATCACAAAATATGCAGAATTTAAAACTATGACAAAAGTTGTAAGTTGTTTTTGTGAGTTGTTGTATTGCATTGTATTGTTTAAAATTGACATTAAAATTTGTAAATCTAAAATGTGTGAGTGTGAATTTACCGTTTGTTAATTTAAATTTTAACGATAATAGGTATTTAACCATTTTAAAATTTTGCATAATTGACGATGAGACATGGAGTACTTATAATTTTTAAACAATAAGATTTGTAAACTTGTATTATACCCATTTGAGCGAATAAATAATAATAATCGACCGAGCGAAGCGAGGTCTTAGAGTCGAAAGCCGCGAAAAGCCTGCGTTATGACCAGTTTAACATTTGACCTCTGGTGATTGAATTTGATCGACATTTACTTGAAAACGGTTAATCCAAATTAAATGAAATTTTACACACAAGTTAAGAAGGATAATTGGATTATTTTAAAGAAAAAATTAGCTAAATAGGTGTCAGGGTTGCAGAGATATAGGTGACTTAAAGTCTTTACGATAGGTCTGACGATTATTCCAAAACTGGAGCGCTGATAATTTTTTTTCTAACATATACACATTTTTTATAAGCGACATAAATATATTATCAAAAGTGTATGTTTGTATGTATGTTTGTTACGCGATAACTGGAAAACCAATAGTCCAATCTTTATGAAACTTTGCAAACGCGTAATATAAATCCATAGAATTTTTAAGTTCGAACATGAGCCAAATCGGTCCAAGGTTTCTAGAGTTAAAGAGATTGCTTTATTACAATGAAACCGATGATCCAGTCTTGATAAAACTTTTTAAACAGGTGGTACAAACTAAAAGAATTCTCACGTCCAAAAATGAGCCAAATCGGTGCAAGGGTTGTAGAGTTATAGAAAATACAAAATTACAATGTTTATCGATTGTAATATTATGAGAACTGCTGGGATATTCAGTTATCCGTCAGGGAACCGAACCAAAGACAGAATAGTCAAAAATCGATACGACGTAATACGCCATTTCATACATTTTTGACTATTCGGTCCTAGGTTCGGTTCCCTAACGGATAATTGAATAGCCATGTTGACTTACTCAAAATATTATGAATTTAAATGATCGTGCAGGTGCAGGATATGTTCATAGTTTTTATTTGATACGTCAAGTTTGATAATAATATTATCCTCGTATAGATCCTACAAGTGGAAGTAGGCACTTAATTTACTTATTTTCAAGTTTGCATAATACGAGTAGTATATATAATTATTTGCCCTAAATTTAGGCATTCTTTTTAGTATCAATATACCTATAATAATATACTTTCTAAATTTATTAATCAAACTCAACTCCATTTTTTATTCAAATAGGCTACAGTGCTTTACTTTTGAAAGTAAATTTTACAATTATTTAGATCTATTTTAAGACTCTACTGCTCGTTCGAAAACATATCTATGAGAAGAACGAGCAAGAAACTTATTCGGATTGTTATTTATGTGTTCACATATTATTATGCCATTAAAACCATCTTCCACTCTAGCATCTGCAAACATCCCTGACGCTCTGTAGTATCGAGCGCCAAAAGCATCCTGAAAGCATTGTTGTACTGGATCCGCAGCGCCCTGAGATCCCTGTTTGTAAAGTTCATCCACAAGTTTTTTTAAAAGACTAATTAGGCCGACATTTGATCACATCCCACCTGATGGAAAGTGCAAATGTGATCGACGAGCTGCACGTATAAAAAGTCTGATAATGCCTTGAACAAGGACACTTTGTCTTGCTTAGTAGCTGTAGATACACCTTGAAAACCGGCTGCTACGCCAAAAATGTTAAAATTAGCTACAATATCAATATAATAATAGCTGTCGTAAATTTGCTGATAACACAAGTTAGATATTTTTTTCCAATTCTGCTAATGTTCACTGCATCGGCAACTTTTTCGTAAACAAGTGCTACAAAATATAAAGATTTTGTGAGAATTTTTGTAATATTTATTATTTGATTCTATTATTTTCTGCAAGTGAATACACACATCATCATCATCATCATCATCATCCACAGCCCTCTACATCCCACTGCTGGGCATAGGCCTCCTTCATGTTATGCCACTCAACCCTATCCTGTGCCAATCTGGAAAAAATAAAATAATATAATATAATAATATGTGAATACACCTTTAATATTTTAGTATTTTTATTATTGAAATTTTGATCACAACAATAGAATAGTCACAGAGATAAAGATTTTTTAAAATATATCCGTTACCTATTTTGAGTTTTAAAATTACTTTCAATTTTAGCGTTTTCCTTTCCTTTTACGAATGTTTTTTTTTTCTTTTACGAATATTATAGGTTAAAATTTCCATACATTTATACTTCGTAGATACTTATAACTTTTACCCATGTATATCCCTAAAACCCTAGGTTTTGAAAAATTTCAGGGAAATTGGGTCTGCGAGGTCCCAGTTCGAGGCGAACTACTAGTTGTAAAAAAGGTTACTTACAGTGAAAGAAACAGGAAAGTGGATCAGATACAGGTCCACGTAGGTTTGGTTCAGCCTTTCCAGAGAATGCCTCAGAGCTCCGAGCACATCTCGTTTCTCGTTGGAACCAAGCTAAAAAAAAACGTCATAAAATTTTTAAAATTTTGCAGGACTAATTTCACATAGCGAATCGAACTAAATCGAACTAATTCTGCGTCGCAAGCGAAAGAACTGAAATGGATATTACGGTTGCAAATTAATTTTATACGACGAGGTGGCGATATGTGACCAAAATGCTGGGCTATATTTGACCCAACGTACAAGTATTGCCATTCAACGTGGCAATGCTGCCAGCATTCTGGCCACTCTGCCATCTGACAGTGGTTTGGAGCATGCGGATTTTCTGTAGATTGGCTTGTGGCCGATCTGTGGTTAATAAAAGTGTTCTTTACTGCTGTAGTAGCTGTAGTATTGTTAGTTGGTTTTTTTCAATAAAGGCATTTGTCACAAAAAATACGTATTTGATTAAATAAGGTAAAAAACCTTTTTGCATAAACATTTTATTTTTACCTTGGTAACCAAAAATATATCTTCCCTCGGAACTGAAGACTCCCTGATCCCCTTCCCGACTTGATCCTCATCCAGATATAGAGCTGCCGTGTCTAGCATCCTAAAATAAAAACAATAATTAAAAATTATTAGGTATAATAACTTGGTTTAAAATAAAACCTCTGTGATTTAACTTGACACTGGCAAAACACGAAAGTGGAGACCATAATTTAATATCCCGTGAACATTCACGAATTTTACTCGACACTGGCAAAATGCACATGTTGCCATATTATTAAAAAAAAAAAAAAAAAACCTCTGTGGCGCGGTGGGCTAGTACCCGCTTGCAACGCAGAAGGTTGCGGGTTCGATTCCCGCATGGGACAAATGTTTGTGTGATATACAGGTATTTGTTTCTGGTCTGGGTGGCTTTCAATATCAATGATATAAGTATGTATTTACAAAAGAAAATTATATAAGTACTATATCCGTTATCCTAACCACCATAACACAAGCATTAAGTTGCTTAGCTTGGGCACAGATAAAAGAATACTAATACTTGGGCGTTAGTTAGCGCTGTGTGTAATGTCCTGAAATATTTCTTTTATTTATTTATTTAAAAAGGGAATATACTTTACAGTTGTCGCGCAAATAGATCGCTCCAATCGGGTTCATGTACACAATTTTACTTCAGGCACAATCTTTATTTATCTGATCATAGGAAACGTGCTCGAGTGGAGACCACGGACTAGCAAACGCAGCGTAGGACGTCCACCCACAAGGTGGACAGACGACCTTATAAAGGTCGCCGGAAGACGCTGGATGCAGGTCGCTTCTAACAGGTATGTATGGAGGTACAAAGGGGAGGCCTATGTTCAGCAGTAACGTCCTAGGGCTGAGATAATGATGATGAGGTATCTATATAAAAAAGAATCTTACGAATTGAAGTGTGTCTGTTAACCAGTGCAATAAAAAAAAACTTTTTAAGAACAAGCTTTTATTATTATTACCATCCAGCACCAAAGTAGTTACTCGTCAAGACGAATCAAATGAGCCCAAACTCGATAAAGTTGCGTCGTTTAATTACGAAGTTCCTATGGCTACCTTCCAGCTCCATCATCAGATCAGCTCGATGTCATAATAATATTGCATTGGTCAGCCGATTTATATACAGGCATGCAAAATTTTAGCTCAAGCGGATACCGGGTAGTGGGTCAAATTAAACTTCCGAGATTTGATTACAGACAGACAGACAGACGACAGTCAGGTGAAAGTAAATAAAAGCTTGTAAAATAAACGAGGTACCTGTATCCAGCATCTAAGGCCCAAGTCACGGCATTTTCCACTGTTTTCTCCGGGACTTCCTTCTGACCATTCTAAAAAAAGAAATATTCTACTTAATTACACACCAAAAAGTTATACACGACTAGCTGCGCCCAGCTGTTTTACCCGCTTTACTGTAGCCTATGAGTTATTCCAGGGTCTAAGCTATTTCAATACCAAATTTCAGCTCAATCGGTCCACCCGTTTAAGCGTGAAAGAGTAACAAACATATATTCAGACATCCATGCTTACAAAATTTCACGTTTATAATATTAGTAAGATTTTAGATTAGATAATAATAATACATAATCGTAAACGAAGATGCGGCTGTAGATGGTAGCATACTAAACCTAGAAGGCGGGATAAATCATTCCCTGGCTTCACTGAACATCATGCCGGAACGTAGTCACAATGACCGCTTGGCGACACGGTTTTTTTCAGTGGGTGGTAAGAAGCCATGGCCAAAGCCTACCACCAGTAATATAGATAGTTTTTTAGTGCTTGTTCACGCTATAACACCCGGGCGCGGGTGCGGGTGCGGGCGCGGGCGCGACAGACTTTGCTCACACCGCACGTGCGTTGTACGTGAACACCTTCATAGCACGTCATATGTTTGATATTTCGCGCCCGCGCCCGCGCGTTCACGTGAACAAGCCCTTATTAGATTTGACTCTGACTAAGTATAAGTATGGTAACCTGTTCTGTTTAAATATATAAACCTTAATAAAAGTGATGGCATACACAAGCGGGGAAGCGGTCAAAGTGCGGGACGAAATATTTATTTGTAATCAATGAGTTTTTATAACGTTCGAATTTGTACGTAACAAATGCCTTTATTGAGAAAAACAAACTAACAATACTACAGCTACTACAGCAGTAAAGAACACTTTTATTAACCACAGATCGGCCACAAGCCGATCTACAGAAAATCCAAGTGCTCCAAACCACTGTCAGATGGCAGAGTGCCCAGAATGCCACAGCATTGCCACGCTGAATGGCAATACTTATACGTTGGGCCAAATATACCCCTGCATAACGTACGTAACCTGTCACATACTTACAGGGTCTTTGGTTATTCAGTATAGAGCCTTATTGGGGAGGTCATTGGCCATGTTTTGAGCGCAATATTATATGTTCCGCGAAAATTTACGGTTTTCGAGATATTTCATTTTTTCGAAAAATCGAGGTGACAATTTTAAAAAATTCCAAAAAAATAACCCTGTATAATTTTTTTTATTTATTATCTCATAAGGTAAACTAAATATCAGAATATTAATTTAATTATTCAAATTAAATCTAATTTATCATATTTAAAGAATATAAGAGGATAAGTAGCAAATTTAGGCAACTTTTGATGAATACCTTGAACGTAAATTGCAAAATTCCGCCGCTTTACCGCTCCGTCCCGCCTCTGTCTGTAGGCAGCTTAAATATTTTTGTTGTTATTATTATAGAACTGGTTAGGTTATTATCCTTTTTATAAACAAGTGAAATTTAAAAAATACTTTTTAAAAACAAGCTTTAATTATTGTTATCATCTTGCATCATAAAGTACTCGTCAAGACGAATCAAATGAGCCCAAACTCGATGGGGTTGCGTTGTTTTATGACAGAGTTCCTTTGGCCACCTTCCAGCTCCATCATCAGATCAGCTCGATGTCATAAAAATATTGCATTGTCATCCGATTTACACACGCATGCAAATTTTCAGCTCAATTGGAAACCGGGAAGTGGGTCAAATTAAACTTGCAAAATTTGATTACAGACAGACCGACAGACAGACAGACAGACAGACAGACAGACAGACAACAGACAGGTGAAAGTAATATAAAGCTTGTAAAATAGACTTTAACAGTCAAAAAACTTGGTCTAAAAGGGTTATTCAATGTCGGACGTACAAAAATTCAATTGAGAATATTAACATGATGTATGTAATACCTACTAGCTGCGCCCAGCGGTTTTACCCGCTGTACAGTAGCTTATGTGTTATTCCAGGGTCTAAGCTATGTTTATACCAAATTTCAGCTCTATCGGTCCACCCGTTTAGGCGTGAAAGAGTAACAAACATACATCCAGACATGCATACATTCTTACAAACTTTCACGTTTATAATATTAGTAAGATTTGATCTATTGAGTATTGTTGATAATAATATTATGTTATTATAGTAAAAAAATTGTTTTTATCCGTCTAGACTTCAGACAAAGCGGAAAATTACACGGATTTTTCCATGAGTACCTAATTAATTTATCTTTTACAAGGACTAATTACTTAAGTAAAAGTTTTATCAATAAGTAGATTAGGTTTAAATTATTATGGTAAACAATAACATTGTTTTTATGAATGATCACAACCACAGTATAGATTGGAGATAGATAAAAAGTGTAAAGGCCAAAGTTGTAGAGAATTTTATTAGGTTTTATAATGTAGTACAACAAAATATCGTATGACGCACAGTTTTTGACATATAAAAAGCGAAAAACCAAAAAATGGGATGGATGTCAGGATGTTTGGATGTATGTTTGTTACACTTTTACGCCTAAATGAATGGACCGATTGAGCTGAAATTTGATAGTATAGATATAGCTTAGACACTGGAATAACACATAGGCTACAGTACAACGGGTAAAACCGCAGCTAGATAAATATGTAACAATTTTAACTATCCGGTACATAATGTACGGGAGTTCATCCAATCATAGGCGGATTTAGGGGGGGGGGGGGCAGAGGGCCAAGGCCCCCCCAGAAGCATTGTAGAGTTACGAATTTTGCACATATTTCATGGTAAAGATTATAATTTTTTTCTCGACGCTCGCAGCAAGCTGCTCGCGCACTTATTGTAATAGATGTTTAAACTTTCTAACTGCTCAGAGTGAGCTAAACACACACTTTTCGTAGTAAAATTTATAATATTTTTGGTCGTCTGCACCTTGCCCCCCCCCCCCAGAACCAAATCCTGGATCCGCCTATGCATCCAATTATCCACTCCAATTATCTTCATCCACTCCCCTATCACGCATATCCTCTTTCACACAGTTCAAACCTTTTACGGGCGCCCCCTTCCCGGATTACCTAACACCATACTCGAGCAAAGGGGCAGGCTGAAAACCAGCAACTACGCTACCTCTGGGTTGACGTAGTTAGCGTAGTTGCTGGTTTTCAGCCTGCCCCTTTGCTCGAATTAAGATGGTTCGTCGAGAGGTTTGTCATAGCGGGTAAATAAGTTTAAATAAGTTATTAGTGTTTCTCACCTGATCAAACCCTAGGAACGTGCCGAGACCTAACGCTGGGATGGTATTACCGTCGTTGAGTGGTATCCGTGGAGCTTTACCACCATCATTCTTGTCTCCTAGCTGAAAATAAAAGCACTTCAGTACAATTACAATAAAATGTTTACATATTTTAACTTTAATAGTCATAAACTTGGTCTAAAAGGGTTAAATTCAATGTCGGACGCACAAAAAATAAATTTAGTATTATAATATTGATATGAGTAATAATGTAATAAGAGCTGCGCCCAGCGGTTTTACCCGCTGTACTGTAGGCTATATGTTATTCCAGGGTTTAAGCTATCTCTATACCAAATTTCAGCTCAATCGGTCCACCCGTTTAGGAATGAAAGAATAACAAACATACATCCAGACATCACATTCTTACAAACTTTTAAGTTTATAATATTAGTAAGCTAAGATTGACATAACTTATAAATAACTATTGTATGTATTAATTATGCATTTTTTTAAATATCTATAATGTTTATCGCTGCTCTGATTATAAATAAATAAATAATTATTATTATTACATAAGAGTAAATCCTACGAATCGGTTTAATAAACGTGAAAGTTTGTAAAAATGTACAAGTTACCTATAAATGTTTGGATGTATGTTTGTTACCTACTCTTTCACGCCTAAATGGGTGGACCGATTGAGCTTAAATTTGGTATAGAGATAGATTAGACTCTGAAATGACACATATAGCGAGTATAACCGCTGGGCGCAGCTAGTACCTAAAAAATATCATTATCGTGACCTTTCCAAGCCTATAATAAAAGCTCTTTTTATATAAAATTTTTACTCACCGCACCAACAATTAAAACAAAAACAAATACACACAACATATTTCTAAGACGGATCAATAGAGAATGGACAATGGACCAATGTCCAACAAAGTTTTAAGATAAATCAATTCCAAGTTTCTTATAGGTACCACTACTGAGAAAAGCCAATGGACGATGATTGCTAACAAATTCGCTATGAGGCAGTCATAGTAAGCCCACTCGCTAACTCCAAGTTGAATAACGTAAATGTACAGTGACATTTTTTGGGACTTTAGGCAACTCGATTGACTTCCGTTTATATCGGCTTACATATTGTTTTATTTTATTTTTTCATTTGGTTTACTCATATTTGGTTGCACATTATGTATTGACTTTGAATTTTTTTTATGTGAATAAGTAAGAAGACGAGCAAGACGCTCTCCTGATGTTAAGAT
The DNA here is from genome assembly GCA_947507615.1 of Hemithea aestivaria. Lineage (NCBI taxonomy): Eukaryota > Metazoa > Arthropoda > Insecta > Lepidoptera > Geometridae > Hemithea > Hemithea aestivaria. Next base: position 1,747,219 of record OX382351.1, on the reverse strand, counting down.
ATAACGCTGCCCCATAATTAGTACAGTGCTACATAAGATTTTACAATGATGTGAAATTCTAGGTGCATTGCACCAACGCTTCTTACTCAAGAGTCATAAGATGTTGAGACTCTTTAAACCAGTAATTTGACTAGCTACAGTGCCCTCTTACCTGTGCACAGTAATGTTTGCACATCACTGCTCAGGCGGTAGAATAACTGGCACTGTTGGGGTACCCACCTAGACGACCTCCTGCAAAGAAATTCTACCCCTGCTAAAATAAATTTTGTTTTGTACATTCCAGCGATGATTGGCAGCATTATTTTGGAGTTGTATAACCATATTATTAGCTATTACAAAATACAACTCCGTGGAAATAACGCATTTCTGAATTAAGTGCGAGCGTGTATGTACAATAAATCAATTTCTTGTATGATTTTAAGTTTTTCTGTTAATTTATGTGAAAAGCGTTATCTGTCTACAATCGGGTGGGCTTACTTATGTGCTTCATTTCTTCCTTAGCACAGTTTCCTCACAACCTTCATCCATGGTACATAAAATACACATAATTCCGTGTAAATTAATAATTTAAACTCTTAAGATATGTAAAATAGAGTTAAAAATACATTAAAATTGAGACCTATAGTTATAATATAATCAGTTCATTGCCATCTCTTCGGTTAACTTAACAACCAGTTTTGTTTTGTTATTATTTATTAGTTACGTCATGGCGTCTCCTTCCATCAGTGCTGGGAAATGTTTCGGCGTACCCGCTGCCCCGGCATTATGGCGTTCCGCAGGAACACCCCCAGGTTTTTAGTGGGTATCCCCGCCGCGCACATACAAGATGGGAGTCCCACACTTGAAGATTTGCAGCTCGATGATTGCAGGGCGAATGGTAATATAGGTACCTTTATATATACAACGAAGTAAAAAGACGAGCAAGACGCTCTCCTAATGGTAAAAGATAACGCTGCCCATAATTAGTACAGTGCTACCCAGGATTTTACATAGGAAAAGTTCAGGATGCACTGCGCCAACGCTTCTTACTGGAGAGTCATAAGATGTTAACCCTCGAAAAAACATTCCTAGATCATTGAAAGATCGTAAATCATACTAATTAGGATAAGGCAAGCGGTATTATAAAAGTTGCCAGGCGTATTTTTAAGCTTTCAAGTTTTAAATCACTTAGTACAGAAACAACATATTTTTTCTTGGAAAATAACCTCAATAATAACATCCAGGGCCTTTGACCGTATCAAGAATAGAATATCGAAGTAGTTTCAAGTTAGGTACACCTAATAACCAAGTAGGTTATATTCAATGGAGACTGCGTCGCGACGTGAACACTCAACTGAAGCAAGAATGATGTCATAGTTGAGTGCCATCTCACTTACCTCATACAAATTATTGTGAACAAAACTCGGCAACGGCAAATAAGGGCAACCTATACCTCGTTTGAAAAACTTAGATCTTTTTTGTAAGCGCAGTACTTAATGTCACAATGAGTCAGTGTCAAAAATTATGGTCCGATTCTTTAACGAAACGAGAGAGATCGCCAATGAGTCGCGTACTGCCAAAGTACAACAGAAAGTTTTTTTTATTGATTATAGAATACAAAATTTTTGTTGCACCTTATTTAAAATATAATCTAGCCTTAACTTAAGCTAATAAGTACTTTACATCAAACTCAAACTAAGAATGTGTCCAATAACACGTTTCTTATTGTCTATAAGGGGAAGGCACTTTGTTCATGTGTTCTTTATGCAAAATGCATATATAGCACTTAGACTACTTTACACTGTACACTATAATAGAATTTAAACGACTTAGTTTGTTGAGTCTTAATAATTTTTATAAATCATAATATTATGTAGGTTGACATTTTCTTTAATTTTGCTTGCTTATAGCTCATCCTGATCTTGAGTATTTAATTTGCAATCCACTCCATATTGTTAGTAATTTAATGTTTAATGGTAGCCGATTAAGCCCTATTTTCTAATTTCTTCAAACGTTCGTCGAATGATGTCATCAAGTTTAGAATTAGACTTAGTTTTTCGTCAACGTCAGAGCTGCCTTGAAGAACAACAGAAAGTGAAAAAATCATCTAAAATTTTACGTTATCAAATGCAACCCTATATTTTTAATAGCGCGTATTATATGTAATTTTACATTGTGAGTTTTCATAATTAAAACTGTGATTTATAAAACTTAAAGTTAAAAGTCGTATTGCTAACGCCCGGCTCTCAAGTGACTTTGTTTAGAATTGACCCCTGCTATGATACCAGTCTCAATATTTTCTTACTACCAAATATTTCTATATCTTTTTATAATTAATTAAACAATTAAATCTGTGTGCTTAAAATATATTAAATATAATTTTAATAGGGTTTATTCTTTGAATATGAAAAAATATATACTCCAACTAATTTATTTTTTATTAAAATCCTTTTAATTTGAGAAATCTTCTATAAGTTGATAATTTTTTTGGTGTGGGAACTCATTTGTTTACAAAAAGGATTCTCCTTGTTCAATCCGAGGATAAATATATCACAACATAGAATAAAGTTGCTTTCCGCGTCTGTCTGAGTCTGTGTGCCTATGTATGCTTATTATTATCATATATCTTTAAAATTACACAACGGATTTTAATGCTATTTTCATTAATAGATAGAGTGATTCAAGAGAAAAGTTTATATGTATAACGCATGCATAATATAGTAGAGAATCGTTGATAATTTTCTATTCTGTAATTTAGTTAAGAAATCTTTGTTTTTGCATATTTTACAGTTACCATGTTACTATTACTTGAATCAATATATTTTTATTATTATTAAGAACGACGAAGTGCTCGCGAATCCACTAGTTTTAGTATAAGTGCGGCCAGTGACGTCATTTTTTTGCTTCAGGTTTTTGTTCACATCGCAGTCTCCATTGGTTTCTTCTTTAAGGTTTTACCCATCCAAGGCTAGCCAGTCCAGTTTAATTACGTTCACAATTATTACAATTCCCACCGTCCAGGCAATTAAGGCTATGTTCAGACGTACCACGCGGATCGCCGCGGTATCACCGAACCGCGCGGTACAAAGATACAACAAATTTTTTACATTTAAAATGTGTGATATAATTTTGCACATTCTTTTGAGGAATTTTCAAAAAGATAATTCTAATCTTACTAATATTATAAACGTGAAAGTTTGTAAGAATGGATGTCTGGATGTGTGTTTGTTACTCTTTCACGCCTAAACTGGTTGAGCACCGATTGAGCTGAAATTTGGTATACAGATCCTAGAATAACACATTGGCTATAGAACAGCGAGTTAGACCGCTGGGCACAGCTGGTAATTTATATTTCAAAATGTATATCACTATTTTGTGCGAGCGAGAGAGCGTCAAGCGGAGTAATGGTGATAGCACATCTATCCGCATCAAATTCTTTTTATATGAAATGTCATAAAAGCTCGAACACTTGCCGGAGTCGAATTGTCCGTAAAGAAGATTTCCTATACAAAAATTGGATGCGGATATATGTATGTGCGATCACCAAAAAGATACTTAATGTGACCGTGTTACGTTTTATCGATGACACGTGTCGTTACGTCTGAACAGGGCCTTAATAATTTAATTATGTGTAACTAATAACGATAATTATTTATTGTACCGGAAATCATCATTCAAGTAGGCTTACTAATAATAAATACTAATGCAACATACAATACAATAGTCTTGCCTCATTTATTAACAAAAAAGTTTCTTATACTAGAACTTAAATAAATTATGTTATTGTATATTTTTATAGCATAAAAATTCCTTTACAATATGTATTCCTTATATTACCCGTTGTAGAACTGGGCTTACTATAGATACTTCATTTATGCTCTACTATAGAGTTGACTTACTATAGTCCCATGATGCTTCATTTGATTTATTTAAAAAATATGGATAGGTATTTCCTATTCATATTTGGACAATTATTTTATTGGGCTTACTATGGGTGCCTCAATAATGCCACCCAATTCAAGCAAGTTGGTTTATTATGCGCCTTTCTATATGGGTAGGTAAAGATTGCTATTATAATATATTAAAAGAAAAACATTCAATACAATAATTTTCCTCATTTATTAACAAAAACAATTTCTTATACTATAACTTAAATAAATGATGTTATTGTATATTTTTATTGCATGAAACAAAAAAAGTCTTATTTAATGAATTAAATTAAAAATTTAAAAAACCCCCAACGCAATATGTAAATCACCATTTTGTGGTGGCGGCCATCTTGATTTTAAATTTATTAGTTGCGTTGTATTCTACTCGTTAAGCCCTTTCAATTGATATGCATGTTGATGGGGTCGTGGAAGAAAAAAGTAATCCACCATTTTGTAGCGGCGGCCATCTTGGACCGATTTCCACTTATCATAGCTAAGAACACTCTCGACTAACTCTTCTTTAAAACAAACAAAACTAAATCAAAATCCGTTCATCCGATCGGGAGCTACGATGCCACAGACAGACACACACACAGACAGACACGTTAAACTTATAACACCTCGTCGTTTTTGCGTCGGGGGTTAAAAATAGTCTTATTCAATATCAAAATTAGCTCCATTCTTCCACTTCCTCAACGATAGCGGTACATCCATCTTCCCTTCAACCTTATCGAAGGGATAGTTGGTCATCTCCTGGTAGAATATAGGCCGCAATGTTCTGAACCCGTTGTCGAACTTGGCGATGGTTGCTACGTCATCTTTGTCGAGGTGGAAGTCGAAGATCGACGCGTTTTCGACGACTCGCGACTTCGTTACTGTCTTCGGAATGATAACCAGGCCTCGTTGGTACTGGAAAATAAAATAGAAATTTGAATGGTACAATTCGGTAGAAATTTGAATGGTAGAAATTGGATGATAGAAAATTTGATGAATAAGACTGTTCCATTTGCTCATTTATTGCCTCTGGAGCACCAGTAAATGTTGCATTTTAAAACAGTGGTACTGACTAAAATGGGCAATCATGATACCGCGTTGTTACTCATTACCATGAAAAAACTCTTTCTTATTTTTAAAATCATTACCTTTGACCACGATCTCGTATTATGCTTTAATACGGCCGTAAATGGCCTTAAACCTAAAAAGCACATTAAACCTAGAAAGAGGGATAAATCTCTTCCTTGTCTTTTTCTCTCTCTTGAGTCGTCCCCTCATGGCTGAGGATCGTGGTCATCATTGGTTATGGACGTTGGTGTTGTGACTCGTCTGACGATCTGCCTCCACCGGTGCCTGTCCATTGCATCCCTGCCCCTTTAGCATTGTAAGACATTGACTTAAGAGTAGCAACTCCCGTCCCACTGTCAAGACTAATCTGACATATTTCAGAACGCTACTTTTGCTACTCGCGCTGTCCAATGACAGCTCTTAGATACGTCAGTTACTCTTGACAGTGGGACGGGAGTTGCTAGTCTTATGTCAATGTCTTACTATGCTAAGGAGCTGACCAAACAAAACTTGGTCGGAGGGGTCCTGGTCTTTAATGAAACCGATAACCATAATTACTCACCAAGTATCTGAAAGACACTTAAGTGATAGTCTTATTATACTTGTTGAGCAATCATGATTCTTATTCATGACGCTGTTTTGGTCATCTTGTCACTAGTTTTTTTGCCTCGTTTTCACCCCATCTTAACTGATGATTTCGTAAACCTGCTCCCAACTAGCACCGTGAAATATTATGACTGTGTCGTCAGCGTACGTAACAATATCGGCATTTTTGAGTGAGCAGCTGATGATGTCGTTGATTTAGAGTAAGAATAAAGTCGGACCCAAGATGCTACCCTGTGGGACACCCGTGTCAATACTCACCAAATATCTGAAAGCGACTTGAGTGACAGTCTTATTGTACTTCTTAGCGATGGCCACCATGGTAGAGTTGTTCAGTTTAGGCTCGGGGCTGTTCGGAGCAGCTCTGCTCGGGATCATGGTGCCTAGTGGGGAGTACGCCACCACTTGGATGTGGTTCGCTTGGCAGAAGTCTACCAGTTCAGTCTGACCCAGGTTCAGGTTGATCTGGAAAGAAATATAAAATAATTTACTATTTTGTAATGGATTATTGATTTGTCCCCCTAAAAACTGCAGGGGGCAAATGGGAACAAATCAGGAGGATGGATGGGAATCATCCGTAAATGACCTTTAGGCGCGCCTTGCAGCTTCAAAGAACTGCAGGACTTTCCTTGGGATACCTCAAATGTTTTAATATCTGAGAATTTTTTTAAAATATTTATTTAAAGCTTGTAGACTAAAAACGGCAATAGTCTTTTCAGTAGAAATTGTATAATAATTTAATTTGCTGTTTGTGTTGCAGTTTAGGTCAATAGAGAATTTATACTAGACTCTGTCTTTGATTTCTGATAGGTCTTTGTTTCGGATAGACTGAGAGGATTGGTAGTTCTTTCAATAGCGTCTTGGCGAGTAATTTGCCACCCACACAGCTTTTTAACCATGAGTTCAATTACAGGAACGGACGAATTACTATACTACAAGCGCTATCTTACCTCAATCTGATTGACTGCAGGTTTAACCTTGCAGTTATCCAGCAATCTCTTCATCTGCTCTATATTAAAGTTAGATACTCCAATGCCTTTGGTTAACCCCTTAGCTAGTACTGCTTCAAATCCACGCCAGGTCTCCAGGTAGTCAATCTTTTCGTCTACGCCTTCTTGCTGGAAAAAGAATAAAGAACATAAGTTTTTTTTTATGATACTTGCACATCTATTCGCATCGACCACGCTGAAAAATTTTTGTATAGAAAATCTTCGTTTTTTTCAAAGCACATCAACATACATTACACCTGTGCGAGTGCGACGGCATCATTTTAACGCGGGAATGACAGAGACAGGTAGTAAGAGGTCAATGTACAAAATTCTGCGCGACCGGACTTTAACTACAGTTACTGTAGTATTGTTCGTTTGTTTCTTCTCAAAAAAGGCGTTTACCACAAAAAGTAGTTACTTTTCTACTTACAGAAACAGAGAAAGGCCAGTGGACGAGTACCATATCTACATAGTCCAGGTTGAGTCGTTTTAACGAGGCTTTCAGGGCAACCTCCACATCTGCCTCGCGGTGGAAATGTTGCCATACCTGGAAACAAACGATTATTTCTAAAGACATGTTCAAACCTGGGAAATAATCTTTTTTCCAACTTTCAACAGTATTTAAGGTTACGTCAGACTGAGCCGGGTCGGAACGGTAAAGCGGTCGCGATCTTCATTTTGTTCCTGCCCGCGTTCGCTTTATATGTGACAGGTTACGTACAAACTAGAACATTACAAAAATTCCGTTCCGGATCGCGTTCGCTTTTCCGGCTCAATGAGACGTCAGTTTTACTCATTTTTATAGATCTGTTTAACCTTAGACTATAAAATACATGGTTTAAAATTTCAACAGTAAATGCTCATTTCTAAACTTCTGTTTTTAAACCTACGCCTGGAAAACATCTTTTTACAAGCTTTATATTACTTTCACCTGTCTGTTGTCTGTCTGTCTGTCTATCTGTCTGTCTGTCTGTCTGTAATCAAATCTTGCAAGTTTAATTTGACCCACTTCCCGGTTTTCAATTGAGCTGAAAATTTGCATGCGTGTGTAAATCGGATGACAATGCAATATTTTTATGACGTCGAGCTGATCTGATGATGGAGCTGGAGGTGGCCATAGGAACACTGTCATAAAACAACGCAACCCCATCGAGTTTGGGCTCATTTGATTCGTCTTGACGAGTACTTTATGATGCAAGATGATAACAATAATTAAAGCTTGTTTTAAAAAGTATTTTTTAAATTTCACTTGTTTTTACAAGCTTTATATTACTTTCACCTGTCTGTTGTCTGTCTGTCTGTCTGTCTGTCTGTAATCAAATCTTGCAAGTTAAATTTGACCCACTTCCCGGTGTCCGATTGAGCTGAAATTTTGCATGCATGCATAAATCGGATGACAATGCAATATTATTATGACATGGAGCTGATCTGATGATGGAGCGGGAAGGTGGCTATAGGAACTCCGTAATTAAACGACGTAACCCCATCGAGTTTGGGCTCATTTGATTCGTCTTGACGAGTACTTTATGGTAATAATAATAAAAGCTTGTTTTTAAAAAGTTTTTTTTAAATTTCACTTGTTTTAATTTGCAGCTGTATATTTATTTGCTCAAAGGTCAAAAAACGTTTTCTGCAGCTGTGTTCTGTGTACGGATGGGATTCTAACGGCTACCCTATCCTTCTTATTCGAATGCATCCTTTCTGAATAACAAACATCCTTGGCCTATTAACAGTTTGGCTTAAAATCTTCTTATAATTATTTTCCTCCTGACACAAACTGCCTAAGCCATTTAACAATACGACTTAGCTAAATTACTATTTGGCTAAGGCAAATTGTAAAGTCTCACCTTAGTAGTGACAAAGATCTCGTCCCTAGTGACGACGCCTTGTTTGATTTTGTCATTAACGATCTGCCCGACCTCAGGTTCCAATCTGTAGACATGCGCTGTGTCCACGTGTCTGTATCCAATGTCAATCGCGTAGGATAACGCTTCTACCATTCGGGGGAGGTCTGTTGCGTCGAATTCGAACTGGAATTAGAATTACAAAGGTTTTTTTTAAAAGCTTTTATTTACTTTCACCTGTCTGTTGTATGTCTGTCTGTATGTCTGTAATCAAATCTTGCAAGTTTAATTTGACCCACTTCCCGATTGCTGATTGAACTGAAATTTGTCATGTATATATGAATCGGATGACAATGCAATATTATTATGACATGGTGCTGATCTGATGATAGAGCAGGAAGGTGATAAGAATTTCGTAATTAAAACGACGCAACCACATCGAGAAAAGGGAGGGTGAAGCGACCCCTTTTGCCCAGACGATGCTCTCCGGGTGGCCGGAGATAGGACAAGATGGCGTAACATCGTGAGAAAGAAGGTCATGGATGGAGGAGGTCACGACTCACGACTCTCAGAAATGAGGACCACGAATGATACAGGAGGACTCACCGAGAACGGTTCCGTAGGATCTTTCTTCTCAGCCTTGTCGCTGACTCCGAGCCACGTGCCATACCCCACAGCTGGGATTTCACGGCCGTTGTTCAGCTTGAACGTTGGTACTTTTACCTGGAATAGGGGATCAAAAATCAAAAAAGGGAAACAAAAAATTACAATAACGTAGATAATTTAAAAAAATTAACCACGTATATTTTATTTGTAATTTTAATAAAAAACGTATGATTTACAATGTACTGCAAAATATTAATTTGATCCTCTTCCTGGTTTCTGATTGAGTTGAAATGTTGCATGCATGTATAAATCGGATGACAATGCAATATAATTATGACACCGCGCTGATCTGATGATGGAGCTGGAAGGTGGCCATAGGAACTCCGTAAATAAACGACGCAACCTCACTGAGTTTGGGCTCATTTGATTCGACGAGTACTTTAGTGCTAGATGCTATTATAATAGTAAAAGCTTGTAATTTAATAAGTTTTTTTTAACCCCCGACGCAAAAACGACAGAGTGTTATAAGTTTGACGAATCTGTCTGTCTGTCTGTGTGTGTGTGTGTGTGTGTGTCTGTCTGTGGCATCGTAGCTCCCGAACGGATGAACGGATTTTGATTTAGTTTTTTTTTTAAAGTAGAGTTAGTCGAGAGTGTTCTTAGCCATGTTTGGTGGAAATCGGTCCAAGATGGTCGCCGTTACAAAATGGCGGATTACTTTTTTTCTCTACGACCCCGTCAATTTGGGTATCAAATGAAAGGGCTTAACTAGTAGAATACAACGCTCTATGGCAAATTTATATTAAATTTTTAATTTAATTCACTTGTTTAGTTTTACTTGTTAGTTAACACAGTTTAATTTTATTACTTATATTTCTTTAGTAATGAACATGATAACCTACTGATTTTGGTGTTCGTAACCTATTAAAGATTGTGTTATCAACAGATGATTTGTTGATACCGATAACGGTTACGAAAGCTGAATAAATCCTATACATATGGCATAATAATGTTATTTTTTTTATGCAACAAATCAAGAAGACGAGCAAGTCGCTCTCCTGATGGTAAGAGATAACGCTACCCATAATTAGGACAGTGCTACCCAGTGTTTTACAAAGGTAAAAAATTCTGGGTGCGCACCAACGCTTATTACCTGAGAGCTATAAGATTGACTCTTCAGCCCAGTAATTTCACTAGCTACTGTGTCCTCCTACCGAAGCACAGGAATGTTTGCACATCACTGCTCAGGCGGAATAACTGGCACTGTTGGGGTCGATTGTTGGGGCCACCTAGTCGATCTCCTGCAAAGGAAGTCTACCCCCGGTAGACCGGTACCGGTGGTGTTCCGTAAAGTCGGGGATTTATCCCACCTTCTATGTTTAGTCTTCTACCATCTACGGCCGCATCGTGGTCAAAGGCTAACCTAATTTACAATACAATACAATATTCTTTATTAGGACAATAAATAACAGACTTAAAACCAAATTAAAGTACTTATATTTATGTCCACAATGGGCGGCCTTATAGCTTAGAGCGGTCTCTTCCAGGCACCCAACAATAAATAAATCGAAAAAAAAAGAGCCATTCGAGTTAAAAATAATCCAATTTATATCGATCTATCTATATAAATGGAAATGAATTGCAATTATGTTAGTCTCGCTAAAACTCGAGAACGGATGAACCGATTTGGCTAATTTTAGTCTTGATTCGTAGAAGTCCAGGAAAGGTTTATACAGTGAGAAAATATTTTGGAAAAATTGAGAGGTGGATCCTCCTCCTCCATCAGTCGTGTTCCTCATGTCTGAGGGTCGTGACCCCCTCCATCTATGACTTTAGTCCGAACAATGGAGCACCATCTGCTCCTATCTCCGGCTACCCGGAGAGCATCGTAGACGGTAGAGTCAAGCGTGGTGCGGATCTGGTCGGACCAACGCATTGGGCTGTGGCCATGTGCTCTTTTTCCTTCCGCTTTGCCGGTGACCACCAATTTCTCAAGATTGTCTCCGTCTTTCCTGGCAATGTGTCCGAAATACTCCAAAATTCTCTGGAGGCATATTGCAGAGAGTCTTGTTCGGATCTTGAGTTTATTGAGAATTGATGCGTTGGTCCGAAACGAGGTGCGAGGCGGATAGGCAGTGCTAAGTTCAGGTCAGGAATAAATAAAATACTAGCTTCTATAATATAATATTTCGAGTTAACCACCTTACTGGCACTTAGCTTATGTAATTAACTATAAATATTATGATTAATTAAAACAAACACCTTAGTGTTAAGCACCATGTTATGAAAACAACTCAAGCCAATTATATTAAGCAATTATTAAATATTTGATTTGAGTGTCGTTCGTCTTTCTAGACCTACTTATTTATATATTTTGCCTACATCACTATGATAGAGGAAAATATATGTTCTTCTGATATCCATGTAGATTCAGAACCAAATTCAACTCTCTTTTTGCCATCGCCTCCCCTAAAAATCCGAAAAAAAAGCAAAATACAAAAATTAATGCCTATCTATCAAATTCAGGTTCTATACAGGGTTATTTTTAATAACCCTGTGTATAAATTTTAAAATATAAATTTTAATTTTAACATAATATGGGTATTATTTGAAATTGTCAAATGGATATTATAATATTAAACATTCAGTAGATTGTAAGCCGGTATGTTTATAATAACGACTGGACTGATTAAAAAAAGATGTCCAGTACTTTGAATAATTAATCTACTAGATGGACAAATCGCGACAGTTTAAAGTGTTATATAAGACAAAAAATAGTCAACCTCCCTATTTACTAATACTCGTACATACATACACATAATATAATCACGCCTGGTTCCCGTTGGGGTTTTCGCCGCGGATGAATGCTTCGGTGTACCCGTTGCCCCGGCATTATGGCGTCCCGCAGGAACACCCCCCAGGTTTTTAGTGGGTATCCCCTTCGCGCCCATCTTCGGCGGAGGAGTCCCATATACCGCCCCTCGCCCCCCGGCGTGGGGTGATGATCCGTAACGCATTATTCCTGGGTCCCAAAAGAAAAGGCAGATACTATTTCCCTCCACTTGGTACGATCCTGACACACCTCGCACGCTTCCTCGACTTTCATCACATTCTTCATACACGCTCGCCGGTTCTTGGTACTCTTGACCTGGCCTTTCCTTAGAACGACATTTATGTACTAATTCTAATAAATAAACATAATTTTACTTACCTTAGCCATCGTGTGTTCAGTACGCTATAATCAGTACAACTGCGATATGGGAGGCAATAATCACATATAAATAGTTCGAGTAGGATTATTTTAGCTTATTCATCGTGCTATCTTAGATTATGAAGTTATTTTGATGAGAAACTTCGTGTTAATATATAGGAATAATAATTATTATGCACCATTGCATGAAGGTTTATCTAATATATAAAATTCTCGTGTCACAGTTTTCGTTGCCATACTCCTCCGAAACGGCTTGACCGATTTTGATGAAATTTTTTGTGCTTATCCGGTATCTATGAGAATCGACCAACATCTATTTTTCATCCCCCTAAATGTTAGGGGTAGTCCACCCCTAATTTTTTTTATTTATTTTTTAGACAAAATTTTTAATTTCTATTTTTTTATGATACAACATACAAAAATACATACAATCCTCAATTTTCACCCTTCTACAATCAACCCTTATTTTTTAATAGCTATTTTAGTAATTTAATCATTTTTCCTCGCCGGTCGAAAACTGATCAATCGTCATTTAATTAGTTATCCCCGCCAGATGTCTACAGGTGTCACTTCTGACCCAGTAAACAGCACGGAGTAGGGATGAGAACGAAGCCGGTCTCCTTTCTTTCTCACTCCCTACACAGTTGTCGGCCATCATTATTGTTTATGCATCAAGTGTAGTAGTAACGTTGACAATTATTATTTTGCTATCTCAGTGTAACTCTCATATTAACTTTTAATCATTCCTATTTTATCAATAACTAGCTGACCCGCGCGCACTTCGTTGCGCGTGACAGTCAATTGATAAAGCGAAAATTTGGTGGAGCCATTTAGAATTTAGACTATGATTGTATTTCCATCCCCGCGACTTTGTTAGCGTATGTATATTTGCTCCCGCTGTAGGTAGTGAAGAATATCGGGCTGGGTATTTCAATGCAGTTTTGTTTCGCTGCCGTAGGAACCAATCCTATGTCCTTCCCTAGAGGTCAAACTTTCTCGGTTTAGCGGTTGTTGATTGCCTTAACAAATTTTCACGCCTCTTTTCAGGAATTAAAACTATTTGTAGTCCTTTCCCGGTAACTCTTTAACGTATCTCTATACAGTAGAGATACGTTAAAGAGTTACCTAACTTAAATTATTATTAGTAACTATTTTCTCACATTATCCTTCCCGCGACTCAAATCAATTCCGTGGTTTCTGAATTTCCATTAAAACTGACCCTCCTTCCCCCCTCCTTTAATACTGATTCTCCCTTAAAGTTTATTTCTGACATAAAGAACTATTCATTAACAGAACTTAAGCTATCGCTTAACATTAATTCGGCTCATTTTAGGTTCAGCGGTTACTGATTTCCATGCAAAGTTTTTCGAAAATGATTCCCGTTCTCGTGAGAATTTCACAAAATTCCTCCTTATCGGTCGCCTACGTTACATAAAGAATACGTTGTCCAAATTTCATCTAAAACGAAGAAGCGGTTACCAATCTACCTTTTCTCTAAACTGAAACTCAATAGTGTCAGCGGTTTCTGATCTCCCATACAAACTTTGACCCTCCTCCAATAATAGTAAAAATTATTCAATGTTCCTGAACACAATCTATACTACTAATTTTTTTGTAATAATTGCCGCACCCGTGGGAATTTCGCAAAATCCCTTCTTATGGGTCGTTTGCGTTACTTAAAGAACACGTTGTTCAAATTTCAGCTAAAACAAAAAAGAGGTTAACGATTTCTTACACAAACTTGTATGACCCCCCCCAACCCCTTAAAGGTTGATTTCTGGAATAAAATGTATCGCATACAATTTTTTAGGACTCAATCTACGTCTGTACCAAATTTCAGCTCAATAGGGTCAGCGGTTCTAAATTTTCCATACAAACTTCGACCCCCCTTTACCCCCCCTTAAAAGTAAATTTCTGACATAAAAGCTATTTGATGTTTCTAATTACAATCCCAAAAATCGTTTTACAAAATTTCAGCTCAATCGGTTCAGCGGTTACAGATTTGCAAACATTCGTTTTTCGGGCATAATTCCTGTTCCTGAAGGAATTTCAAAAAATCGCTTCTTATTGCACGAAGAAATTTTCCTAGGAATACGCTGTCCAAATTTCAGCTCAATCCGTCCAGCCGTTTGGGCTGTGCGTTGATAGAACAAAAGTGTACGAACGATTTTATATAAGAGAAGATATCATATTTTTATGCAAAAATATATGAAATTTCAATATAAAAATACGTAAATAAAAATGATTTTTTAAATACTGCCTAAAACGTTTAGAACTGTCATCTGACAGCGCGTGACGTCATACCACTGGCTGGTCCTTACACTTCCTATGAAATGTTCCTGATTTCGACAAATTTTAATTATTCATAACTTAAAAACCACTGAACCGATTTTGATGCAACTTATGCTGTGCCCTTAGTTGGAGCATACTTAAACCAAAAATAAAGTCAATAACCAAAATGAATCTTATATTTTCAGAGAGACATTTTAGTTATTGACTTTATTTTTGGTTTAAGTATGGACCAACTAAGGGCACAGTATAAGTTGCATCAAAATCGGTTCAGTGGTTTTTATGTTATGAATAATTAAAATGTGTCGAAATCAAGAACATTTTATTCAATTTTGGCTTGTAAATAGATCCTTAAAATGTGATTTTAGGTTTTTGTGATTTTAGGTTTTTAACTTTATATCAATTCGTAACATGTGTCAACATCCCTATTTAACCTCAAATTCACGATCCACATAATTTACACAGTTCAACTTACCACCTTAAAGACAAATGCCTGCTGTTGAAATTTAATAAAAATTTGCCCAAGAACACGCTTTTTTTTTTGTATTCATCCAAGGAGAGCCATTGGCTGTCTTTTATGTGAAAAACATAACTTTATATCAATTCGTAACATGTGTCAACATCCCTATTTAACCTCAAATTCACGATCCACATAATTTACACAGTTCAACTTACCACCTTAAAGACAAATGCCTGCTGTTGAAATTTAATAAAAATTTGCCCAAGAACACGCTTTTTTTTTTGTATTCATCCAAGGAGAGCCATTGGCTACTACGTTGCCAGTATTAATTCGAAATAAGGTTGCAATAAAACTTATCAATATCCTCCGCACCGACACGGCCATTACCACCTTAAAGACAAATGCCTGCTGTTGACATTTGCCCAATACGCGCGTGGTTTCCAATTGAATAACTTATTTTTTTTACTTTTTTTTCATTTCTTTTGAAATTTTTCCTGAATTTTCTTTGCTATAAACCTCGCGGAGCCCGAGACCTTTCCAACGAATGCAAAACCGTGGAAATCGGTTCGTGCGTTCTGGAGTTATAGCGTCAGGGAGGAAAACCCGACTTATTTTTATATAGTAGATTAAAAGTTTTCAGATTTTTTCCCGTATTTAAAATATATGTTAAGGTATGCCAAATTTCATAAACATAGGGTAACGGCAAGTTCTCTATGAATATTGATTTATTCAGAGGGTCAAAACATTTTTTGAAGGATAAACGGGTGTATTTTTTCGACTTAAAGTTAAAGTTCTTGTATTAGGATATTTTTAAAAAAGTCTAAGGTCTAAAGTCTAAGGTTTAACGGAAATTGGGCCGCGAGGTCCCAGTTTGAAGCGGAACCCAAAGAACTTGAACTGTTGGGAACTTTGGGTTTGGGTTTGGGCGTTTGGTTCTGCGGATCATTATGTGATTTTTTTGTGTAATCACATTTTAACGTTAAATCCTTTCTTTTTTAATATTAGGTATTAAAAATAGAATAATAATAATATAAAAGACCGTGTAACGACGAAATTCGACAAAAATACAAATTCGCCTTATTATAATTTAAGTTTTAGCAATATAAAATGATATCGTGTAATAATGCTAACTTTAAATTACGTGGTTCCTGTTACCACCTTTCAGCTCCATTATCAGACCCTGGTTACTATTATCAGACCCTGGTTACTATATCGTATCAAAGTACTCCTCGAGACGAATCAAAGGAGCCCAAACTCGATGGGTTTTGTCTTTTAATCATGGAGTTCTTATGGCCACCTTCCAGCTCCATCATCAGACCCTGGTTACTATATAGTATCAAAGTACTCCTCAAGACGAATCAAATGAACCCAAATTCGAAGGGGTTTTGACTTTTAATCACGGAGTTCCTATGGCTGCCTTCCAGCTCCATCATCAGACCCTGGTTTCTATATAGTATCAGAGTACTCGTCAAGACGAATCAAATGAGCCCAAACTCGATGGATTTTGTCTTTTAATTACGCGTTTTCTGTTACCACCTTCCAGCTCCATTATCAGACCCTGGTTACTATATCTTATCAAAGTACTCATCAAGACAAATCAAATGAGCCCAAACTCGATGGGGTTTTGTCTTTTTATCATGGAGTTCCTATGGCCACCTTCCAGCTCCATCATCAGACCCTGGTTACTATGTCGTATCAAAGTACTCGTCAAGACGAATCGAATAAGCTCAAACTCGATGGGTTTTGTCTTTTAATTACGCGTTTCCTGTTACCACCTTCCAGCTCCATCATCAGACCCTGGTTACTATATCTTATCAAAGTACTCATCAAGACGAATCAAATGAGCAAAAACTCGATGGGGTTTTGTTTTTTTATCATGGAGTTCCTATAGCCACCTTTCAGCTCCATCATCAGACCTGGTTACTATATCGTATCAAAGTACACGTCAAACCGAATCGAATGAGCCCAAACTCGATGGGGTTTTGTCTTTTAATCACGGAATTCCTATGGCCACCTTCCAGCTCCATCATCAGATCCTGATTACTATATAGTATCGAAGTACTCGTAAAGACGAATCAAATGGACCCAAACTCCATGAGGTTTTGTCTTTTGTTTACGCGGTTCCTATGACCACCTTTCAGCTCCATCATCAGACTTCAGATCACTTCCATGTCATAAAATTATTGCATTGTCATCCGATTGCCGGTTTGCGAAATTTCAGCTCAATCGGAAACCGTAACTGCTAGGTAGAGTCTAGTATTCTTTTATCTGTGGTAGAGTGCTTTTCACGAAAGGAGTTCTTTTTGCGGGGCGCCACTATCGCAAATTTTAAAAGTTAGCATATTAAATAACTTTTTAACACCTCATAATTTCTCATGTGTAATTTCTTTATGAGACATTTTAGTTATTGACTTTATTTTTGGTTTAAGTATGGACCAACTAAGGGCACAGTATAAGTTGCATCAAAATCGGTTCAGTGGTTTTTATGTTATGAATAATTAAAATGTATCGAAATCAGGAACATTTCATAGGAAGCGTAAGGTCCAGCCAATGCTGTGACGTCACGCGCTCTGATTAGCGTTCATTTATTTTATTTATTTTCATCCCTATTTAACCTCAAATTCACGATCCACATAATTTACACAGTTCAACTTACCACCTTAAAGACAAATGCCTGCTGTTGAAATTTAATAAAAATTTGCCCAAGAACACGCTTTTTTTTTTGTATTCATCCAAGGAGAGCCATTGGCTACTACGTTGCCAGTATTAATTCGAAATAAGGTTGCAATAAAACTTATCAATATCCTCCGCGCCGACACGGCCATTACCACCTTAAAGACAAATGCCTGCTGTTGACATTTGCCCAATACGCGCGTGGTTTCCAATTGAATATTATTATATTATTTTTACTTTTTTTATTTCTTTTGAAATTTTTCCTGAATTTTCTTTGCTATAAACCTCGCGGAGCCCGAGACCTTTCCAACGAATGCAAAACCGTGGAAATCGGTTCATGCGTTCTAGAGTTATAACGTCAGGGAGGAAAACCCGACTTATTTTTATATAGTAGATAATTAAATTATCAATTTTGAGTGTATTTTGAACGATTAGTTAATTAAGTGATTTTATAACCTCAAAAGTACTCAACACGTGACACGAGCTTCCAATAACAATGGATTTTGTGTTGTAAGTATATAGGTACTTTTTTTTATTTATATCGAAAATGTTATTGATCTTATAAAAATGTAATTTTAATTTAATATTAGATATTAAAAAAATGTAATTGAACAATTAAGATTTTCATGGTTTCCAAAAAATAAATCATTATGAATCTTTATTTTGAAATGTCAATGGAAATATTGGTTGTATGAAAAAATTATAAGAGACAATGTTTTCATAAAATTTAATTTGAAAAAAAATTCCATAAAATAATGCTTATTTTACGCATATACCACATTCTTACATACATACAATATACACATTCTAACATACATACATACTTCCAATAAGTAAGCTATTTTTTGTCTACACTAGAAATTACTAGGAAATTATTTATATGGCAAAACAACGTTTGCCGGGTAAGCTAGTATTATTATGTTTATTATATGATTTAATCATGCTGTATCATAGTTACACCCTCCCGGTGCCCAACTCTTACGAGGCTGGTGACTCTGGGAGGATCCACCATTGAATTAACACACACAAACACACATACACACACACACACACACATACACACACACACAGAACACACCTAGTGAGTTGTTTAACACATTGACTGCTTTAAAAAAAATGAAAAAAACTTGCTGGGTGCCAAAACTTTTTTAGGTAAATTTTGATTAAGTAAATATAGATGAATGACGCCAATACTTGTTTTCGTAAGTTGACTATATTGCCAGAGTGGCCGATTAAAGCAACGTGGATTAGCCTCAAACCCCGGCGGTTTACTGACTACTACAAAATGAACGGAACGCTCACTCGGTTCCGAGTAAGCGGCCGCGGCGCCGCTACTAGAGCCCCGCCCCACTCGGTACCGAGTGGGGAGCAGTCTATGTGTTAAAAGTTGTTTAAATGAATAAGAAGGAGGGCGTCGGCAACCGCAACACAGTTTTAACAAACTATCGCAGTTCATTTTGTTTAAGATCAACTTGTATTTGAAGTACAAATAAAGATTTATTATTTATTTATTTAGTTGTCGTGTAATAGTATTTTAATCTTGTTATGTGCTCAATATTCTAAAATTTCTTATTAAATCTGTTTTCCATCGTTTGCTGGTTTATCTTTCCACGAGTCATTGGCAAAGTTGTGGTGCTATCACCCGTTCACTAATCACAAAATTAGGAATAGAATAGAATAGGCATGTGGACAGAAAATTTTTTTTTGTCCATAATGTTGATTTAAAAAAAATATCGGACACGTATTTTTATTCTTGTAAATTTAATGAAAAATGGGTAAGTTACAGCGCCTTTATAAAGTTGCGGAGAAGGGGGTAATGACGTCACGCCTCAGTACGATTTGTACTGAGGTGTGACGTAGTGTTTCTCCCCCCATAATTTTAGATTCCTTATATCTCAGTCAAATTCAATGATATTGACAAACAAAAAAATACGTATCGAATATTTTTTTATTATTTTAATTACGGACTAATAACATTTAAGTTAGCCTTGTCATCACGCCTATTATTTTCAAGAAAACACCATCATTCTATCCCACTTACTAATATATTATAAACGTAAAAGTTTGTATGAATGTAATGGATGTGTTTGTTACTCTTTCACGCCTAAACCGGTGGACTGATTGAGCTGAAATTTGGTATAGAGATAGCTTAGACCCTGGAATAACATATAGGCTACTGTACAGCGGGCAAAAAAACACAGGTGGGCGCAGCTAGTATTGTATATTTGTATTCCCTATAAGGCTGCCTGGAAGAGATCGCTCTAAGGCTCAGAGTCTGAGCGATAAAACCGCCAATTGGTACACCATTAGCTTAATTTCCCTTTGTGGCGTACTATATACGCCACACTTACAAGAGCCGTCCAAAATCGCTTGCCTAATTGTTTGGATCCACACCTTACAATTTGCTTAAATCGCTTCCGCTTATGCACCTTGGGCCAGCTCCTTAGGCAACCGGTTTTGGACCTCCGCTCCGCCCGCTCGCTTGCCGCGGCTCATGCATACAAGCGACACACCGCTACTTGCCTCGCTACCGATCGCTCGCGCTTTTATTATATTCTTGCCTTAATTTTAATTTAACCAGTTTTTTTGTAATTATTTCTTTATTCTAAATTATATAACTTTCATTTTCGTTAACTGTTTCTTTTTCTTCCTCGTATCTATTAATAATCTAGTCGCTTCACGACACCGCTACTACGCACGTAGTTCCAAGTAAGTTCTGGATGGTACGGGTGCCCATATCACCACCCGTCCACACCTTCATTATCCGGACGGCGAAGGTTTGGAACTCCCTGCCAGCATCAGTATTTCCTGTTAATTACAACTTAGGAGTCTTCAAATCGAGGGTTAATAGGTATTTACTAGGTCTGCGTGTAACATCTTCGACCGCGTCATCACTTGCCAACAGGTGAGACTGTGGTCAAACGCAGCCTTATTATTTATTAAAAAAAAAATGGTTGAAATATGGTCTGTGTGGTTCTATTCGTCGCCGCAAGAACAGACCCACGAGGTGGCGCGCGCGGTGTTTCCGCGCGCCCCTTGAGAGGGTGGGTTGAAACTCCTCTTCACCCCACCGCGGAGGGGTCCTCCTGTCAGTGAGGACCAAACGCCGTCGGGGCCGCGGATGAGTGCTTCGGCGTACCCGTTGCCCCGGCATTATGGCGTCCCGCAGGAACACCCCAGGTTTTTTAGTGGGTATCCCCGCCGCTCCCATCTCTGGCGGGGGAGTCCCACATACCGCCCCGCGCCCCCCGACGTGGGGTGATGATGCGTAACGCATTTTTCCTGGGTCAAAAAAAAAAAATGGTCTGTGTGGTTCGGCGCCTCCTGCCTATTGGCCTATTGGCTAATTCTCATCATCATCTCATGGCTATCGCCCAATGACATGTAAAACACTGGAATCCATAGACGAAATTGCGTACATTACGTGCTTAAACTTCTTTATTAATATGAGTAAAGTAACAAAAGCAGCAATGTACATTGAAGTTGTCATCAATCGTAGTGGGTGAGAGTTAGCCAATAGGCCCTCTGTAAAAGCAACTAACCTACTTAGGTCAGCCATCCAACCTATATTTGTGATTTGAATCTGACAGTGTAAGTAGGGTAACAGGTAGGGTAAAAGTTTGGAGTAGGTATATAAAACCCAATTATTGTGTTGCGGGCTAAACCCGGGCCATTTCGTAGACATACACGGAGACAAAAGTCCATCCCGCAGGAACATCTCCAAGATGTTTAATTAATGTCCACGCCGCACCCAACTTCGGCAGGGGAGTCCCACATACCGCTTTGCGGCTCCCGGCGCAGAGTGACGACGCGTAACGCATGTTTCCTGGGTCACAGAATAGGCTATGGATGTACGTTCTAAATGAATGGCAAACGAATATTATTATTGATTTCTTTATCACAATCTAAACTCTAACTACACGAATGACTATCAAAAACTTATCATTAGCGTCATTGAGAAACTTTATCGTTCGGTTAAACCGCTGGATAAATCCTAATAAATATTACTTGTCATGTTCGAGTGTTACCTATAATATGTTATATATGTAGAAATAATAATAATATTATTATCGCTAGCGTCACAATAATCTTAACTGATTAACCATTTCTCAGATTCAGGGTTAGGGATCCGTAGATGAAATGCAACAACAACTAACTGGGACATTTTTTGATTCCATAAATTAAAACAAGTGATATTTTAAAAATACTTTTAAAAAACAAGCTTTAATTTTTCTTACCATCTTGCATCATATAGTACTCGTCAAGACGAATCAAATGAGCCCAAACTCGATGGGGTTGCGTTGTTTTATGACAGAGTTCCTATGGCCACCTTCCAGCTCCATCATCAGATCAGCTCGATGTCATAAAAATATTGCATTGTCATCCGATTTACACACGCTTGCAAATTTTCAGCTCAATTGGAAACCGGGAAGTGGGTCAAATTAAACTTGCAAGATTTGATTACAGACAGACAGACAGACAGACAGACAACAGACAGGTGAAAGTAATACAAGTGAAATTTAAAAAATACTTTTTAACAAGTGAAATTTAAAAAATACTTTTAAAAAACAAGCTTTAATTTTTCTTACCATCTTGCATCATATAGTACTCGTCAAGACGAATCAAATGAGCCCAAACTCGATGGAGTTGCGTTGTTTTATGACAGAGTTCCTTTGGCCACCTTCCAGCTCCATCATCAGATCAGCTCGATGTCATAAAAATATTGCATTGTCATCCGATTTACACACGCATGCAAATTTTCAGCTCAATTGGAAACCGGAAAGTGGGTCAAATTAAACTTGCAAGATTTGATTACAGACAGACAGACAGACAGACAGACAGACAGACAGACAGACAACAGACAACAGACAGGTGAAAGTAATATAAAGCTTGTAAAAACAAGCTTTATGATGCATGATGATAACAATATCATCTTGCATCATAAAGTACTCGTCAAGACGAATCAAATGAGCTCAAACTCGATGGAGTTGCGTTGTTTTATGGCGGAGTTCCTATGGCCACCTTCCAGCTCCATCATCAGATCAGCTCGACGTCATAATAATATTGCATTGTCATCCGATTTACACACGCATGCAAATTTTCAGCTCAATTGGAAACCGGGAAGTGGGTCAAATTAAACTTGCAAGATTTGATTACAGACAGACAGACAGACAGACAGACAGACAGACAGACAACAGACAGGTGAAAGTAATATAAAGCTTGTAATAATAAAGCTTGTAAAAATGCCTTTTATTGCCAAGAAAGGGTACAATAATTCTAAATCTACTTAAATCTACTTCTCGCTTAGTCAATAGGGGTACATTCAGCATGTTCTAAATAAATAAATATTTCAGGACGTTTCACACAGCGCCACCTAACCCCAAACTAACCAACTTAATGCTTGTAATATGATGGTTAGGATAACGGATATAATACTAATATACTTTTCTTTTGTAAATACATACTTATAATATATTATTGTGTTCTGGATGAATAACTATAATTTAGATGTTCATCCAGCGCTGGTTTTCATAAGATGTTAGGTCTCTTTCCCAGTAATTTGACTAGCTACAGTGTCCTACCGAATCACAGTAATGTTTGCACATCACTGCTCAGGTGGTAGAATAACTGGCATAGGTGGGGCACCCATCTAGTCGACAGGATTTGACGCCCTTTGCTGGATGCAAAGGAACTCTACCCCCGAAAAAAATATCGGTATTGTGATTTCACTCTGACAGTGTAAGTAGGGTAACCTGTTCTGTTGGAGTATAAAACCATAATAAACTAGCTGCGCCCAGCGGTTTTACCCGCTGTAGTGTAGCCAATGTATTATTCCAGGATTTAAAGCTATGTCTGTACCAAATTTCAGCTCAATCGGTCCACCCGTTTAGGCGTGAACGAGTAACAAACACACATCCAGACATCCATTCTTACAAACTCCTCCTTCTGACAACCTCTGTGGCGCGGTGGGCTAATACCCGCTTGCAACGCAGAAGGTTGCGGGTTCGATTCCCGCATGAGGCAAATATATGTGTGATCCACAGATATTTGTTTCTGGTCTGGGTGGTTATCAATATCTATTATAAGTATGTATTTACAAAAGAAAAGTATATAAGTACTAGCTTACCCGGCAAACGTTGTTTTGCCATATAAATAAATTATAAATAAATAAATAAAAAATATAAATAAATAATAATTTAATAATAAATAACTAATTAAATGACGATTGATCAATTTTCGACCGGAGAGGAAAAATGATTAAATTACTAAAATGGCTATTAAAAAATAAGGGTTGATCGTAGAAGGGTGAAAATTGACGATTGTATGTATTTTTGTATGTTGTATCAAAAAAAAATGGAAATTAAAAATTTTGTTTAAAAAATAAATAAAAAATTTAGGGGTGGACTACCCTTAACATTTAAGGGGATGAAAAATAGATTTTGGCCGATTCTCATAGATTTTAATAATAAATAACTAATTAAATGACGATTGATCAGTTTTCGACCGGCGAGGAAAAATGATTAAATTACTAAAATGGCTATTAAAAAATAAGGGTTGATCGTAGAAGGGTGAAAATTGAGGATTGTATGTATTTTTGTATGTTGTATCATAAAAAAATAGAAATTAAAAATTTTGTCTAAAAAATAAATAAAAAAAATTAGGGGTGGACTACCCCTAACATTTAGGGGGATGAAAAATAGATGTTGGTCGATTCTCATAGATACCGGATAAGCACAAAAAATTTCATCAAAATCGGTCAAGCCGTTTCGGAGGAGTATGGCAACGAAAACTGTGACACGAGAATTTTATATATTAGAAGATTATATCCGTTATCCTAATCACCATAATTTATAATGTGGATATTGTTGACTGTGATAAATGTAAGTGATGTATAGTCGTTTTTATCACTAAATAAATAAAATAAATAAATAATACAAGCATTAAGTTGCTTAGTGTGGGGTTAGGTGGCGCTGTGTGAATTGTCCTGAAATATTTATTTATTTATAACTTTTACGTTTATAATATTATAGTCGGGCCGGCCTAAAAGGCCACATTTGACACATCATCAAAATTCCCTTACAGGCTGATCTAAAAATTTTACTTATTTTTTCTGTAAATAATATATGTCAACACTTAGCTGAACAATAAATAATATGACAACACTTAGCTGAACACTGAACACTATACTCGAATTTACAATTAACAATTTACGCATTACCACTAAAATTTCTACCATTTGGTAGATTTTTTGCCTACCATTTAACTTATTACCAAATTCTTATATCATAATTTCTGCCAAAACTACCATTAAATTTTTCTACCAAAAACTACCATTGAAATTTCTAGCAAAATCTACCATTCTTTTTTTATCATTTAGTTGATTTTTTACCATAAAAAATCTATCAAAAACTACTATTAATTTTCTACCATTTGGTAGATTTTTCTATCATTAAAAACTCTACTAAAAACTTCTAAGTAGATTTTTCTACTGTGCATTTTTGAAAACTAACGTGAGAGTTATCCATATTACTATGTAAACAAAACGACTAAAAACTCACGGAAATAATGGTCGGAGCTAGGCTCGATCCTGAGTTTCGGACAATTACGATGTCCTTCATCAGGAGCTCACGCATTTTTCTACCATAAAAAAGTCTACCAAAAGCTACAATTGAAATTTCTACCAGAAGAAACGTAAAGAAGGAACAAACATACTCACACACACACACACACACACACACACACACACACACACACACACACACACACACACACACACACACACACGCACACACACATTATTAAAAAAAATTAAAGTCCTCAACGGTGTCAATTTCGGATAAGCCGATGGTATAGATTTTATTTCTAATATAAAACAACGGTTTTTGTGGCATTATGTTTAACCAAAAAAAACTAAAAATAAAAAATACTCAATTTTTGTTTCAAGTCATTGTTGTGTTTATTTTTAAACTATAAAGAATATGTTATACACATAGCTAAGAACATTGCCGAGTAATATTATTAATCTTATAAACGAAAAAATAAACAAACTTCATTAATCCGTTCGGCTACGATGGCACAGACAGATACACAAACAGACAGACAAACAAACACGTCAAACTTATAACACCCACCTTTCTTGCGTTGGGGGTTAAAAACATTAGATGAATAAATAAGACACCCTATACAAGGTCACGTCAATCAGTTTTTGTTTTTAAAACAATAAGGATGCTACCCAATAAAATCGCGAAATCGAAATTTGAAATGTAGAATCGAATGCAATTATAACTTGGATTGAATATTTGATCATAAATAAATAACTATATTGCGATTAAAATAAAATATGTTGTTAACCCTTTCAGGACCATAAGACTAGGAGAGGTAATGTTATGGTTATTTCTGTATAATATGATCTTTTTGATGTCTATTAAACATATTTTAAAGTCAAAAAGTAAATACCTGTTTTAGTTTTTTTGCAATTTTATGGTACATGGATGTCCCTATGGTCGTTAACGGTAAATTTTATTCGAAATTATTTTCAGTTTTGTTTCAAGGCTAGAGGAATATCTAGGATCAAAACACTTATTAAATACGCAAATTTACTACCTATAATTATTAATTTGTAAGAAATGAGTCAAGGTACATAATAAAACAATATAATCGGTCGTATATTACAGGTGAACTTTGCATATTATACAGGTGTTTTTAGTGAGATTATCTTTTGGAACGTCCACAATACGCACATCGTTTTCTGTTTATCTTTTTTTCGATGGGTTGTAATAGGGAAGATCGTTTTATAGCTTTGCATAATATGGTAGGTACTTTCTCATTTTTTCAGAAAGCCACAGAGACTTGCCTGATCTACAAACAACCAATAAATCTATTCTGACCGTGCTTCTCTGTGTACATGGTATATGCGTTGTTCAGTGTGGTATCAAAAAGGTCGAAGAATAGTCTTAGATAATATATCTATTTTCTTATTCTTATTTTAACTTTGACCTGCGATCAAGCTCGTGTGTTATATTTCGTTGATCCGTTAGACCAATGCCACCCATATTTTGATTGTAGTGATACGAAACATATTTAGTAAAAAATCGTACCTAATCGGGCGTTACGACTTTACCATGGTAATCAGCTGGAAGCTTGGCTGGTAGCCAGCTTCAATTATTGGAATGACATGATTGACCATCACTTGGTGCACTTTTATGCAACCCATCTTACCCTCTAGTCTGGCTAAACAGTGACCCATGCGCCCTATCCTAACGGGACAGTAAGAGAAGCTTTGAACATGGGTAGAATAATACGACTCTAACGGAGTAGGTACCGTTAATAACCCAGGTAGAAAGTTTACCCGAATTCACACGGATTTTTTATATGATACAAGAGTGCATTTTATGACGACTACTATTATCTTAAGGCTATCCTAAGAATCTATATCGTTTTACAGTTGGCTGTTTCTATTCATTACATGATATTTTTAAAGGTTTATGACTTTATTGAAATCAGTTATTTTTCTTTTATTGATATTGCTTGGTAACTATTCGGTTTTTGAATAACAATCGTAATATTTTGTTCATATCGTCGTCCGAAAAAAGTATCCCTTCACGACCATAGGGACAGCACTGTCCCATTTTATTTATGACTTTATAGCTTTATTAGGATCAAATTATCATAAAGTGAAGTAATTAATATAAATATAACATTAACCAGGCTATAATTTTTTCATGAAATTAATTTATGATTCTCACTTTAACATCTTGTGAATCTTGTGAGAACTTTTTCATTTTCGCACCAGACGATGTGTCATCTTTTATAGATTATAGACACAATATAGTTCTACTTTTATGGGGCTGCTAGCTATGAATGGTTAAAGTGGACATTTAAATATTAGAAAAGAACAAAATATTTAAAATTGGCATAGTATTTATTTAGATTTTTACACTTTTGTGCTTGGGACACGGGTGTACCCGTGGTCGTCAAAGGGTTAATATTGTGATTATATTATAGTAAAATATAATGTAATTAAAATAAAATTGTGTAATGTATAGAGAATAAACATATTTTTTTATTACAGGTTTTTTTATAACTCGTGAGTTGTTTCTGGCAAAATTAGCCCATGACGCCATTACATGTTTACAAAAAAAACCTATTAGAATTAAAATTAATTAGACTTTATGAATGTTTTCATAAAACTGTATTCGATTCCAACGTGTTTGAAGATCGTATCGATTCATATCCTGTAATCGAAATAAACAAACAATGTCCCAACACTTGTTTGCTATGACTGACATCTGTCAAATGTGGCCTTTTAGGCCGGCCCGACTTATAGTAAGAATATTATGATAAAGCCAAACAACTTCAATAGTAAGTTTGTTTTTCTCAATAAAGGCATAAAAAAAGCTTTAATAATATAATGTATGGAACCTAGTTTAATCTAACCTACACTTAATCAATTGATAAGATTGGATAAAATATGATTTATTATTATTAAACGACCGTTACATTTCCTGACTTGCATAATAACAAAAGTTTTAGATTAGATGTAGTGAGAATAGTAGGTATTTTAACCGTCTTAATAAAAGAAAGAGTTCAATAAATATTTGTCCACCAATAAGTAGGTAGATTATAAAAATAATGGACACGTATTTTTCATTGTAAATTAACGGCATAAACTCACTTGTATTTACTTCGGCTTCGCGCCGACCGTTTCGATCCTGTACGAGGATCTTCCTCAGGGAGCTGCTGCGGTTATAAGTGAATGCAAGTGAGTTTATGCCGTTAATTTACAATGATGAATGTTAATACTCACGGAACGTTTTTTTTTTTTTTTTTTTTTTTTTTTTTTAATAATATGGCAACATGTGCATTTTGCCAGTGTCGAGTAAAATTCGTGAATGTTCACGGGATATTAAATTATGGTCTCCACTTTCGTGTTTTGCCAGTGTCAAGTTAAATGTTGTTTTTTAAGTAATAAGTTAGTTAGTCAGGTCAGAGTCAGAGTGAGCTTAATAGCTCGTCTAGTCACGTGAGTCTTCCAGTAAAATGGGTGGAATTTTACTGAAAGTTCGGAGGAATTTTGGAGGGGGCACCAAAATTCATATTTCAGCACCATATCACTTGCCTACATCTGTGCACATTCAAAAACACTTAACACGCAATATTCCACCATTATTACACGCTAACAATCAAATTCTACACGATTATTAAGCAAAAGACGTGGAGCTAATGATATGATCAAGGCTTGCCGCCAAAACTCCGAACGTATTTTTTTCTTTGTTAATTTGACAAAAACACGTGTCATAAGTCATATGCAACCATCGAGGAATATGCAACGCACTAAAGTTGCTTGGTTATTATGACCCCTTTGGCTGAACTTGGGTACATTTTATACCGGTTAGGACTTCACGCAACTTCACCGCAGGTCGTTGCTTGTACCCAGCATAAAAATAAGTTTATAGTAAGTAAAGCAGCTGGATAGTATTACAATTGGCGGGCTTATTGCTAATAGCGATTTCTTTTAGATGGGTTGTTAGTGTGATAAAAACAGGAGGTTAGGTAGGAACATGAAAGAATAAAACATTCCCCGTTCACAGCATTTATTTACAAACTTTTACAAATTAATCAATATCCAAATTCAATCCATTCTTCCATTTCCTAAGCGGCAGAGCTAAATCTGGAATTTTCTCCGTGACATCGGTGAATGGGTAATACGTGTAGCCATTCCAAAAAGCATTTTTGACAGTTCTGTATCCAACGTCAAATTTGTTGATGCTGTCAACATCATTACTGTCAAGTTCGAAATCAAAGATGGACGCGTTCTCGAGGACGCGGGATTTGGTGACTGTTTTTGGAATGGTTGCGATGCCGCGTTGATACTGAAAAAGAATAAATTCTATAGAATAAAAAAATATATTCTTTTTAAAATTCTATTTAATTCTATAATCTATAATATAATATAATTCATTAAATACAATTTGGTGTTATTTTGCGGAAATTAATAATTTTGTGAGGTAGTACTTTTAAATTTTGATAGTTCCTAAGATAATTGAATATTTTATAAATATTAAACGCATATATTTTTAAACAATTTTATCCTAAAAATTATAAAAGTTGGCACTTTAGGCGTATATGGGGCCTAACTGAAGGTAGCGTAGTAATGCAACGTATGTAGTAACTTTATATTTAATTATAAAAAAACTAACAATATATAATGTCAACACCAAAAACAAGGGTGGTCTCTGTTAGACGTCCGGTACTCGGATTACATAGTTCAAACAAAGGATATGCTTAATTCGCAATATTAACAAAGGTTTACTTAAAGTTACAACGTTGCAGAAATCAGATACTAAGGTACATCGCAGGTAATGTTCTTGAGGTACGTGGTAAGGTAAGGTACTTGTAGGTATGTAGTGTAGTCAGTAGTGTACCTACAGCACTATCAACATTTTGAAAAAGCTTTCACATAAAGACGCGTTAAAGAGGAATGGATTTTTTGTAACGTTCGAATTCGCACGCGCTCATAAAGCGGATGTGAATTCGAACATTACACGGGGGTAGGAATAAAGCGAACACGCTAGTTTAATGCTAATCTAATGCTTATAATAATACTAGCTTATGCTAGCGGTTTTGCTTGCGTGGCAAATTCCTTTCTTAGCGAAGGCCTACGCCATAAAACCAATCTATATTCCAAATTTCAGCTCAATCCGTCCAGCAGTTTACGCTGTGTGTTGATAGATCAGTCAGTCAGTCAATCAGTCATTCTTTCCTTTTATATGTTTACTAGCTTGTGGTCACGGCTTTGTCCGCGTGTAGAAATTCTTTCTTAGCGGAGGTCTAATCATGAAACCTATTTGTGTTCCAAATTTAAACTCAATCCGTTCAGCGGTTTAGGCTGTGCGTTGATAGATCAGACTGATAGATCTTTCCTTTTATACTCGTATATTTAGAAGAAGTAAAAATATATTACCAAATGTCTCAAAGCAACTTGCGACACAGTCTTCCCGTGCTTCTTCGCTATCCCCATCATAACACTATCGTCAAGTGTAGGAGGCGGGCTGCCTGCGACCGCGCGCCCCGGCACCATGGATCCGAAGGGGGAGTACGCCACCATCACTATGTCGTGTTGTTGGCAGAATGTCACTAGGGGGACTTGACCCAGGGTCAGGTTGAGCTGGAGGGGAAATGGAACAAACAATAAAATTAAATGAAAAAATCATGTAACATCTAAGGTACTAAAACAACGTTATGCAAAATACAAGAAATCCTAATAACATTATAAATGCAACTCCAGCGGGGCTATGATGCGCACGTCGACATAATGTCGCGTGAAATTTGATTTAATGTGAATAATACTCTATGTGGCTGTCATAAAGTCGAGATTTACGCACCAGTGAAATGATTTTGTCGTTAAAACTCCTATGTCAAAATGATCTCACTGGTGTGTAATTTTCGACTTTATGACAGCCACATAGAGTATTATTCACATTAAAACAAATTTCACGCGACATTATGTCGGCTACGTCGCAAAATGTCCCTTTCTCAAAATGTCCCTCGGTCCCAAATGGTCCCTTTCTCAAAATGTCCCTTTCGCAAATGGTCTCTTTCGCAAAATGTCCCTTTCGCAAATGGTCCCTTTCGCAAAATGTCTCTTTCGCAAATGGTCCCTTTCGCAAAATGTCCCTTTTGTCTGTTGTGCTCGCTGGATGCAAAAATGACCCTTATGCAAATTTTCCATTTCAGATAAAAATGTTTTATAAAAATATTTAAATTAAAAACCAATAATAATAATATGAGCGAAATTGTGCTTAAAAAATTATAATATAGTAAAACAATATACAAATTACCATTTTAATTACAATATTATAATACCTTTAACTTATCGATATTTAATCAGTTTCGATTAACTCTATGGCAATTATGGTAGGTATACTATATGTACATATTTTTTTTTTATAACTAGGTACTAGGCATCCAGAAACTTTAAGAGGTCTTTTCATATTATATAAATAAAATTTATTTATTAAATTGTATCCAAAATTTCGAATTAAGCCTGCATTTAAATTATAATTTAATTTTTATATTATGATTTTTGAAATCTTTACCCAATTTTAAATTTGAAAAGACCTCTTAAAATTTCTGAACGCCTAGTACATAGTATCTCATAAGTTATAAATAAAACCTACCTTGATTGCCGTAGAGTAACTTGGTTAATCGAAACTGATTAAATATCGATCGAAATATTGTAATTTAAATGGTAATTTGTATATTGTTTTACTATATTATAATTTAAGAGCACAATTTCGCTCCATTTTTTATCTGAAATGGAAAATTTGCATAAGGGGGTCATTTTTGCATCCAGCGAGCTTACAGACAAAAGGGACATTTTGCGAAAGGGACCATTTGCGAAAGAGACATTTTGAGAAAGGGACCATTTGCGAAAGGGACATTTTGCGAAAGGGACCATTTGCGAAAGGGACATTTTGAGAAAGGGACCATTTGCGAAAGGGACATTTTGCGAAAGGGACCATTTACGAAAGGGACATTTTGAGAAAGGGACCATTTGCGAAAGGGACATTTTGCGAAAGGGACCATTTGCGAACGAGGGACATTTTGAGAAAGGGACATTTTGCGACGTAGCCATTATGTCGACGTGCGCATCATAGCCCTGCTGGGCAGCTTATGGCGAGCAGTTGATGAGTAGCGACCCCACGGACCCGAGTACTCCCGGGGGAGGATTCTGTTCCTCATCTCCGGCTTGCCTTCACCGGCCGGTCGGAGTGAACACTGACGAGGAACAGTCCCCCACCTCTGTGCTTGCCTTCATTGGCCGGCCAGAGCGGAGTCGCGAGAGCTGCACGCTCGGAAGAATCGCTAATATGCAGCGACCCTCTTGAGAGAAAGATGCTTCTAAATTCATTCTGAATAATGGAAGAAACAAAGGAAGAGCAATCATTGGTGCCTTAACTGGGCATTATGAAACCAACGACATGCTGTTCAAAATGAGGCTCACTACAACAAACGATTGTAGAGCCTGTGGCGAGGGTACAGAAACCATGGAGCATATTTTATGCGAATGCGACGTACTGGCTACGAAACGCATGAGCCTCCTTGGGACAGCGTACCCCAAACCGGAGGAGTACAGGTTTCTTTCTCTTAGTGGGATCACCACTTTAATAAACCACTTCTTTGAGGAGTAAGAAACGGTAGGCAAGGGGTGAACACAATAGATCCCAATGGGTCGATGTGTTGCTGACTTTCTCAGCCCCCTATATAAGATAAGAAGATAAGACCCTCTTGAGGAATTTTCAAGTTAATTCTATGAATTTATATTTCTAAATGTGTCAAATAGTGCGAGCGAGAGAGCGTACCGCGGACTAAGCAGCCCTAAGTACGCAACGAATTTTCAAAACGAGCTGATCACGCATTCTATGGTTATTTAACGCTCGGAACAAGCCAATCACACAACTAAATACTCTTCTCTAACTTTATTACTTAGGTAATTGTAATATTTTTTCTCTTCTTTCAAAATGCTTACCTCAACCTGGTTCACAGCAGGTTTAACCTTACAGTTGTCCAGCAACCTCTTCATCTGCTCTATATTGAAGTTGGACACGCCAATAGCCTTGGTCAAACCCTTAGCTAAGACAGCTTCAAAGCCACGCCAAGTCTCCAGGTAGTCGATCTTTTCGTCTACTCCTTCTTCCTGTAATTAAATAAGTGGGTATGTAAAAAAAGAAAGGTTTATTTACAATAACATAGGAAAAAATACAGCATACAAAAATAATAAATAAAAAAGTAGTATATCTAGTACTGCTTTCGCGGTAATTGTCTTTACTGAAAAATAAAAGTGCAAGTTTCGTGAAAAAAGTTGCAAAAAGTTGAGGGACTGGGTCACCCATCCAAATACGTACGCGCATAACATTGCTTAACTTTGATGATTTATTACTACTAATTTAATTACAAATGTGTATAAATAGTTTTCAGATATTTTATAACTAAATTGCTTTAAAGTTTTTCAAAATAAAATGTTTGATTTTTTTAATGTATAATGTTTTATAACCTACAAAATAATATTATCGTTTTATAACTTACAGATATAGCCATGGGCCAGTGTATGAGCAGTAAGTCGACATAATCCAAGTTGAGCCTCTTCAGCGAACCTCGAAGGGAAACCTCCACGTCTGACTCCCGATGGAAATGCTGCCATACCTGCGAAGAAAAGGAAACTTATAAAGTAAGATTTACGTAGAAAGGGAAAATTTTATATTATTACTAGCTGCGCCCAGCGGTTTACCCGCTGTACTGTAGCCTATGTGTTTTCCAGGTTGAAATATACCAGGGTCTAAGCTACCATAGAGGAAGCTTAGACCCTAGTAAATTTCAGCTCAATCGGGCCACCCGTTTAGACGTGAAGGAGTAACAAACATTCGTCTATATAGGTTTGTTTGTTACCTTTTTATGGTCAAACTATTGAACTTATTGAGCTGAAATTTGGTATGCAGGTAGCTATTACTGTAAATTCTTAGCTTTGGGTACTTTCTTGCAGGTAAATTGTCTAGAAATTCACAATTTTCGCTAAATAGATGTCGTACCTTAGTAGCGACAAAAGCTTATGTTTGTTACCTTTTCAGGCTTAAAATACTGAACCAAATATACTAAAATTTGGTATGCAGGTAGCTAAGATTCTACACTCTTAGCTTTGGGTACTTTCTTTCAGGTATAAGTTCCTATTTTCTCGTACCTTAGTAGTGACAAAAAGTTCGTCCCTCGTGACCACTCCCTGCTCGATCTTGTCATTGATGACCTGCCCCACTTCTGGCTCGATGCGGTAGAAATGTGCCGTGTCTATGTGTCTGTACCCGATGTCTATGGCGTAGGACAGCGCTTCTCTCATCTTTGGCCATTCTGATACGTCAAAACCGAACTGAAAACACAAAACAAGTGGATAGATAAATACCACCGCTCTATTTTATGTATTTCGCTTCGTAAACGTTCGAAATTTCCTAACTTATATCTTTTTGGCGACGACTCAAAATTTCTCAGGTATGCTCTTCAGTTTTATCGATAACATTGCTTCGGTAGGAGGGCACTGTAGCTAGTGAAATTACTGGGTTGAAGAGTCTTAACATCTTAATGACTCTTGAGTAAAAAGCGTAGGCGCAGTGCACCTAGAATTTTCCATCATTGTGATCACTATACTGATTATGGGCAGCGTTATCTGTTTTTGGGAGCGTCTTCATAAAGAAGTGAAATTAAAAAAAACTTTTTAAAAACCAGCTTTTATTATTATTACCATAAAGTACTCGTCAAGACAAATCTAATGAGCCCAAACTCGATGGGGTTACGTCGTTTAATTACGGAGTTCCTATGGCCACCTTCCCGCTCCATCATCAGATCAGCTCAATGTCATAATAATATTGCATTGTCATCCGATTTATGCATGCATGCATTTAACTTGCAAGATTTGATTACAGACAGACAGACAGACAAGTGAAAGTAAATAAAAGCTTGTAATAAGTCTTATCGAGACCTCATTTTTAACCCCGACGCAAAACGACGGGGTGTTATAAGTTTGACGTGTCTGTCTGTCTGTGGCATCGTAGCTCCCGAACGGATGAACAGATTTCGATTTAGGTTTTTTTGTTTAAAAGTAGAGTTAGTCGATAGTGTTCTTAGCCATGTTTGGTGGAAATCGGTCTAAGATGGCCGCTGTTACAAAATGGTGGATTACATTTTTCTCCACGACCCTGTCAATATGGGTATCAAATGAAAGGGCTTAACTAGTAAAATACAACGCATTATCTTAAATTAAAAAATCAAGGTGGCCGCCACCACAAAATGGTGAATTACATAATATTGAGTACCTAGGGTTTTTAAAATTTAATTCACTTATTTAAATTTTTTATTTAATTCCCTTGTGTTACGTACTGTATCCGTAAATCCTAGCCATGTCCCGTAGCCCAAAGCTGGAAGCTCTCCGCCATGATTGAGCTTGAAAGTTGGGATCTTAACCTGAAAATTTACATAAAATAGTGTTAATTATACAGAAACTAAATTAGTTAAATATAACTTGCCTTAGCCTCTTAATAAAACAGAAACTAAATTAATAAAATATAACTTGCCTTAGCCATAACGTCCGGTCTAGCCAACAGCCGACAGTAAACTGGCCTTAACTGGCAATCCTTGACACTGCCACTGTAGAGTTTATCTAAACAACAAATAAGTGATAATGGAAATGATAATATTATGCCATTGTTTATAAAGATTCACTTCGCTTCCGATAAACAGTTACTAATTGCTTAAGAGCGCTTATATGTACAATTGGGATGTTGACTAAAAAAATATTTTGTCCAAAAATATTTTTTCAATAATATACATTATTTTGTCCATAATGTAGATTATTGAAAAATATTCGACACGAATTTTTTATTTGTAAATCTGATAATATACTGATCTGATATATCTGACTTCCGCTGCATAAAAATGCACAGCTTGCTCATATTATTTTAATATATATAAAGTAGGTATGTATTTATAGTAATTTATGTATCATATTTATTTATATTATTATTATTATTTGTTATACTTTTATTTTATTTTATATATTATACTATAAAGGTAATATATATTTAATATTTACTATAGTTATAATATGTAAGTTTATTTTGTTAGGTATCTTATTTTTATATTTACAAGTATATTGTAAACATAATTTGTATATTAATTAGTAAAGTATCTGATTATTGTAACAATAGATAACATTATTTCCAGAAGTATTGCACACCGCCTCTATACATGTTCTCAATATTCCTTCCAACCAGGTTGTCTGTAAGAGATTGCTCTATGCGATAAGACCGCCGATTGTATACCTTTAGCTTTATGTGTATTGTCTACTTATGAAACAATTTCTTGTAACCAGGTTTGCAATAAAGTATTATTGTATTGTATTGTATAATAAACGTGGAAGATATAACGCACGACACAACGCATAACGCGTAACGCGTAACGCATAACGCGTTCCTTGATCGTGACGTCCACTCGATATCTACATTTTTGTTTAGTGGTGTGACGTCACACGTCCCAACACAGAATCTTATAAGCATTATATCTCAGTATTTTTTTATTTTATTTGCAAGAAAAAAATACTTGTCGAAATTTTTTTCATTATTAAAAATACGGACTAATTGAATTTTAAAAATTTTGACTCTCGCTCGCACTATTTAATACATTTTGATATATAAATTATTAAAAAAAAAATCATAAAATTATCTTTTTGAAACTTCGTCAAGGGAAGCCCTGCACATTATTGCATCAATTTTAAAAGTGTTTTCAGTTTGATATTTAAAAAATGGCATGGGAAGCAAAATTTTTAAGAAATTAAAAAATCTCCCGATGGCATTTTTTAATATAGCAAACGGGAAATACTTTTTAAATTTGTGCAATAATATTGTGCAGGGTTTCTCTAGAGGAATTTTTAAAAAGTTAATTTTATGAATTTATAATATTGCAAATTTTTTAAGAAATTAAAAAAATCTCCCGATGAATTTTTTTTATAGAAAACGGGAAATACTTTTTAAATGTGTGCAATAATATGGTTTGGGTTTCTTTTGAGGAATTTTCAAAAAGTTAATTCTATGAATTTATATTGCAAAATGTGTCAAATTGTGCGAGCGAGAGAGCGTCAAGTTGTATAAGCGGTCTTAATGTTATGTAACATTTTGCTTTTATTAAACGGTTTTATATTAACTTGACTTGTTTATTTCTTGGAGTTTAATCTAGTAGGTAAATGAAAGGGGTTTGAAAATTTTAGTATAGAGCGTATGGCATACCTACTGGTCAATATATTTATTCACTAGCTGCGCCCAGCGGTTTTACCCGCTGTAAGGTAGCCTCTATGTGTTATTCCAGGGTCTAAGCTATGTCTATACCAAATTTCAACTCATTCGGTCCACCCGTTTAGGCGTGAAAGAGTAACAAACATTAATCCATACATTTAAACATCCTGACATCCAGGCATCCTGACATCCAGACATTCATACATTCTTACAAACTTTTACGTTTACTATATTAGTAAGATACATATTTGCCTAACAAAGGTTAGACCTAACCAACGGAATTTAAAAAAATACCTGTAAATTACGATACACACAAAGTATCTCTGAGCAGATGTTAAAAAAAAATACCTGTAAATTACGATAGGTATCTCTGATCAGATATTTTTCTCTAACAAAATACACAAGCAACTCAAATCAATGATTTAGTAACACTACGAACTACGATCGTATATAATATTATCAAATAGAAACGACATTGGCAAATCTATTTTAAGCGAGAAGCAATGCGACCATTTAGAAAAAATGACAGTAGTTTTTATGCGGGCGCTCTTTATTTATCCGCATTGCTTTTTGTCTATTGGTTCTTTTAAAGGGCTACTATAGAACGCCTAAATGACTGAACCGATTGAACTAGTGATTGAATTGGCATATAGGTAGCTTAGACCTATAGAAAATTGGTATATTAAGTATATTAGACGCATAGGCTATTTTTCAGCGAGTAAATCTGGAATCCAATCTGGAATCCAAAAAAAGGGCACAGATATTTATTAAATAAAACAATTAAAGTCATCAGTACACCAATTTTAATACAACACAAAATAATTATTTATATCCACTACAAAACATTAACACCAATATTTTTATAATATTTTAAATAATTCACAAGATTATTATTAATTTAAAATTATTTAGAGTATTACAGGAGTCTCATAGACTGAATGACCGAACGCTCATCGTAGTTTTCAAAATTAAATCTTGTTTAGTCGATAAAAATGATAATTTACAAGATGTTTAAAAAAAATGATAATAATTTATTAAGAGGAAACTTTTTCTATTAGAATCAAAAGCTTGCTATTTCCCTCTTTTGATATCATTACACCTTTTTTAAACATATTGTTTAATCAATATACATATATTTTAGTATTATATGACATAAGACAGAATATTTATTTAAGGTAGATAGTAAGGTGTAGATAATACAAAAGTTGAAAAATCCCTACACATCTAATAATTTTTACTTTTACTTATTATTAAGAGTAATTTTGAAATCAACTATAGATTTCTATCAAACACGCAATAAGTATAATTTCTGATTCATAAGTATTATAATTTTCGTATTATTTATATAGTAGGTACGCGATTTTATAACGTATAAAATTTTATAATTATTTTTCAAAAATTACCACTTTGGGTATGCCCATAAACAAGCAAAATTAAAAAAAATATAAGTTGCAAGTTTTATGTTTTTCAAGTATTTTTTCTAAATTTTAGAATACGTAAAGCTGACTCCTCACAGCACAGCAAGATCGCGAGGAAAAGCGGTTGCGATTTTCATTTTTTTCCTTACTGCGTCCTCTCTATATGTGACATGAATTCAAACATTACGAAAAAACCGTTCCGCATTCCCGCGCGATCTTGCGGCTGTGTGGAACCACTTTAGTATTTGCTTATACTTCCCTTTAAAACTACTGAAAATAATTTTTTTCCTTAATGGTAAAAACACTAGAATATAATATTTTAGAGATACACTAATTAAGACAGCTAGTTAAAAAATACAAATGGAAAAATCATTTGAGCGTTGTCCTAAACAAAATGGAAATATATTCTTATTACAAGCTTTTTTCACAATAATGTTATATTCTATTTTAAAAGTGCAAAAACATTGAAAAGTGCAATTGAAAATGTTTCAAATCCTTTCATATCTCATGATCTTAGCTTATGTCTTCAGTCTTACACGGAATTAGAGGCCATTCACTTCATAATAGAGTATTTTAGTTTTAATTCTTATATTACAAATAACTTATGTGGTTCCGCTGGAAAACATCGTACATTGACAGAATCGTGCCTTTCTGTACAACATCCGGTCTAAATCTAGGGCCTCAGACAAGAGACAATCGAAAAATGCTAAAAATCTATTCTATAAGGGTATCTATAAGGGTTCCGTTTTTTGCCATTTAGCTACGGAATCCTAATAAGTGCTAGGATGGGGAAAACCAAAGATCTAGTAATATATGTGAATTCCTAGGTACATCTAGGTTAAACCAGCTAAACCTAGGTGCAGCTGCACTTCGGGTTTTAATCACAACATATAATATATACTTGCACACTCAACAACGTGCAATGTTGTTGCACCTGTGCGAAAGTGACGGCAATAGATTTCCGTAGGAGGGACAGAGACTAATGATAAAGGTCATTGTACGATATTTTATCAGCTGAGTGACCGCACTATTACATACAGTAATTACACTCTATGACACTAAACATCAATATACATACAATAAATTATATTATATTAGAACTTATGCTTGCGGCTTCGCTCGCTTTAAGAAATCCTTTCTGAAGCAACGTCACAATATCTATTTCTTTGATAAGTATCAACTCAACCCGTTCATTGGTTTGAGCTGGGCGTCGGTAGATAAGTCAGTCAATGACAATTCTCTTTTATATATTTATATCTTTAGTTAAATCAATAAGTAAATAAAATTAAAAGTTTATTATATTATTTTGTTATATTTGGTATGTAGATATAATAATATAATTTTATTTTAATAGTCATCAAAATTCTAAAAATACTAGAAATACTTAATTTGTACACTGATAACAAATACACGACACAGTTCTTTTCTAAATTCTAAACACATTTTCTACAACATATTTTTACTCATATTATGGTATATTAAGTATATTTATTTATCAAACACTTGAAATCCAGTGATTCATAGAAAATATCATCCTTATACTTTCTGTATATAAAACTATACTCCAACAAAAAAATAATCATTTTCTCTACAGTAAAAAAAACACTATGTTCCTTTTGACCACAAATAGTTCCCAAAAATTAAGCTGAAGACACACAGACGCGAAATCCCGCGGAAAAGCGGTCGCAATCTTTGTTTTGTTCCTGACCGGTCCGCTTTATATGTGACAGGGTGCGTACAAATTCAAACATTGCAAAAATTCCGCCCCCTTTTTCCGCGCGTTCCTGCGGCTGTGTAGCATCAACTTTAGAGCTACGACATCTAAAATTCAATATATTATGTGTATTGTGTATGTAATTTATCAGAAAAAGCGCTTTATTTCCTAACACGACTTTTTGACACCTATTTAGTACTTATTTACAAACTATTATAGATTCTATAGATTATAATCACATTCAATAGGAATTACTCAAACCCAGGGGTCTACAAAATCTATTAGTTCAGATTGCAGTTCGATTATTATAAAATAAATAAATAGTTAATTAGAAAAATTGTCTTCGCATTATATTTTATTTAATACAGAAAGATCTTTCTAAAGGGTATACATTTATTACAGCTTGTACCAACAAATAAATAAATAACGGTCGCTCTGACTTTGCGTTGGACCAATCACAGCGCGAGGATTATTGTAGTTTTATTGTACTACCCTCATATTTAAAAAACTGTTTAATGTGTTTTTTTTTAGTTAAAACATCATAAGTATGTAAAATCGATGATTTTTGTAGGTTATGGTATTGTATTTATTGTAAATAGACATTTTTGTCAAAGAAAAGGTACATTTTAATATAGAAAGATCATGTTTAAATACATTGATACGTATTATGAATTCAATTCAAACGTTATTTTGTATACTAAAAGTCTCTAAAATCAATGATTTTTGTAGGTTATGATATTTTATTTGATTGTAAAATAGTCATTTGATGGTTTTACAACAGAATTGTTACATTTTAATACAGAAAGGTACATTTTAATACAGAAAGCCCAGTTATTGCAGTTGACAGCCGACAGTGACGGCGCCGAACAGCGGCGCGGCGCCGATGCCCGCGTCCCCGTCGGTGACCGACGCCGGCGACTTGCCCGGGCTGCAGTCCTTGCAAGCGCAGCTCGTTTGCAACGGGACGGAGTAATGGACAACGGGAGCTCACTGAGAGACGATGGACCAATCACAGCGAGGGGATTGGTGTAGTTTTATTGGACTACCCTCATATTTTTATAAGTGTTTATATATGTTGTAAATTTCGATTGTAACGTTATTTTAGTATGTGAAATCGATGGTTTTTGTAAGTTATGATATTTTATTTACTGTAATAGGCAATTTTCATTGATTTAATCAAAGGAAGTAGGGGGGGGGGGGGGGGTAGTTTATGTGTTTAGTATTTGTTTTAATTTCAATATATAAGTATGTTAAATCGATAATTTATGTAGGTAATGATATTTTATTTGCTATATTAGTATTTTTTTAGTGATGAAAAGGTACATTTTAACACAGAAATCTCATTTATTGCAGTTGACAGCCGACAGTAACGGCGCCGAACAGAGGCGCGGCGCCGATGCCCGCGTCCCCGTCGGTGACCGACGCCGGCGACTTGCCCGGGCTGCAGTCCTTGCAAGCGCAGCTCGTTTGCAACGTGCAGAGCCCGCGGGCGGTCGCTATAGCTTCCCACTTGATCTGCTCGTCTAGAGTGCCGCTACGGCTTAGGAGGTGCTGGAAGTATGAACGATAGTGGTGTAGACTGAACGATGTATACTAAATTCAATAAAATGGGAGCTAACAATGCGGATTCCTGACCACTGAGACCATATTGGCTTGCATAAAATTTGAAGTCATAATTTGCTGAAAATGTTTCGAATAAATTTCTTCGACCTATTGCATTTTAGCGTAATTATATTGAGGCCTACTATTTGTTTGCACAATTTTCTGTTGGCCTAATGATTTTGCAAGCGTGTCATAATGAAGGCTATGATATACAAATTTATGCTAAAAATATTTGGGCAACCGACAGTTAAGGCTAAACATCAGTATGTCGCAAAATATTTATGCCAAATTATGATTAGCCCAAAAAAGTTATGCAGAACATTTTCCGCGAAACAAAATTATGCCAAATAAATGTATACACACCCGTATAAAACTTAAAACATGAAATCCCATGTTATTTTCTCTTTGTAAGTGTATTATTTTTGCAATTCTTAACAGAGCACTTAAGCTACGTTCCACTTGACGGTCGGCGCGTGACTGACGCCAAGACAGTGCTTACTATGGATTTAAGCACTGTTTAGTTTGGCCACTTTTGAAGCATTTACATGTCATCTACGGAAATAAACTCACCTGCATAACTTCGTTATTACTGGCTTGCCACATGTCCAAGTCTTTTTGGTGTTCTTGTGCTTGCAGCTCCTCTTTGGCCTGGAAATAAAATATTTATATTAATTTCATTGTACATTAAAGCTGGCAACACACATGGGCGGGAAAACGGTCGCGGTGTGGGACGGAAAATCTTATTTATCTTCTGTTTCTTCGTCACGCCGCAATATCTCACGTCCTCGCTCACGATAGAGTTCTCGTCGAGCTGTATAGAGTTCTCGTCGAACTGTATAGAGTTCTCGTTGAACTGTATATTGTTTTCGTCGAACAGTATCGAGTTAGCGTCTATCGACGATTATATTTATTATTGTGTAGATTTTACAATACATAATATATTTACCTCATTTCAACAACCATTTCGTCGTTTTGTTGTTATTCCGGCACAATATTCAGTGTAGCAAGGAGGGGATTAATTCTTTAATTTTGAGTCTGCTAAACCTACTAAAAGGTTTTTATTTATTACAGGTTAGCCTTTGACCGTGATATCACGTGATAATAGCCGACGATGCGGCCGTAGATGGTAGCAGAGTAAACCTAGAAAGCGGAATAAATCCCTCCCTGTATCTAAATCCTCAATAATTATTGAAACTGACCTTATTTTTCTTCTGTTTCTTCGTCGCCCCGCAATATCTCACGTCCTCGCTCACAATAGAGTTCTCGTCGAACTGTATGGAGTTCTCGTCGAACTGTATGGAGTTCCCGTCGAACT
This sequence comes from Hemithea aestivaria, assembly GCA_947507615.1. NCBI lineage: Eukaryota > Metazoa > Arthropoda > Insecta > Lepidoptera > Geometridae > Hemithea > Hemithea aestivaria. Next base: position 1,703,693 of record OX382351.1, on the reverse strand, counting down.
GTATCGAGTTCGCGTCTATCGACGTAGCGTCGTCCGGCGAGTCGTCGCTCTTGTAAACATATTGCTGTAGATCGTTCTCGTCGAAGTCTATGTAGCTTTCCTGAAGCGTTGTAGTCGATGTGGCGTTTGTTGATGGCAGGGGTTTGTAGTTTATTTGCTAAAATATGTAAAAACATTTTTCTTTTTAATAATTAATATCTAGTTCGCTTTTAAAGCTGAACCTGACGGTACACACAGGTGCGAAAGTGGTCGTGGTGCGGGGCGGAGATTTTGTAATGTTCTAATTTATATGTAACCTATGATATTATATATAAAGCGAACGCGGGCAGGAACAAAAAGAAGATAGCGCGATCTTGCGAGTGTCTAATGTCACCTTAAATTAAAAAATAACACTTTTGTCTTCCAGCTCGCTTTATGAAATAATAAATAGTCCAAGCGCGAGTCGGGCCACGCACAATGTAGGGTTCCGTAGTTCTAGTAGATTGAATACACTGCACAACAGCATTTTGGATGATTTTTGACGACGATTTCAAATTTGTGACTGAAATTTCTGTACCAGCTCTAGTTAAAAAGATATGACACATATTATGTTGTTTTCGTAATAAAACGCTATAAATGTAGAGATCATCATCATCATCATCTCAGCCGTAAGACGTCCACTGCTGAACATAGGCCTCCCCTTTGGACTTCCATATGTACCGGTTGGAAGCGACCTGCATCCAGCGTCTTCCGGCGACCTTTATAAGGTCGTCTGTCCACCTTGTGGGTGGTCAATGTAGAGATGATCCTAATTAATTTAAGTTTAAGTTGAAAAACTCTTTATGTTATTTGATTTTCTTGCTGAAACTGAAGGCAGAGCTATTCTAAATGCTATTCTTATTCTAAGGGCTATTCTAAATGCTCTAACAATATTCAGCCATCATATGTGCGTTCCAGAAGCCTTGATAGCGTTACTTCATCGAACAAAAGTTCGGGTGGAATTGCTTGCCCAATTCTTCACTTAGTACCCCAAGATTGTCATGAATATAGTCTAGGTGGTCGTGGAGAGAGTGTAACTTGATGGTTATGTCACATTCGAGCCTTTGAAAGTGACGCATTAGTTTTTGGACGTGTTGAGAAAAGTCCAAATAATTCTTACTTTACAAAAAAAAAATATAACCACCATTGGCCTAAAACAAAGTAAACCATTTTTAAATGAACACATTATGAGCCAGTTATGTTCCGCATACTTAATTTTTAATAAAATCAAAACAATAGTTTTATGTTTACACTAAGCAAAAATAAGTCATCGTGATGGTTCTCGAGTCCTTTCCACATTATAGCGGTTTCGTACCAAAATCTATTTATTTTCTAATTTGTCCACAAACGTAGATACTCAACACACGTTTTGCATAACTTTTGGGGAATCCAAGGCTTCCGTTAATTTCCAGGGAGTATCCAAAGTAATTTTTGTATGCCTAAATTATGAACGTTGTCACATTCAAACGGAATTCTTTGAGCATAATATTCTCCGCAAATTAAAAAATATATATCCGGATCATTCACACAAGTAGCCTTGACCATGCTATATCAAATTATAATAAAAAAACTTAAGTTAGAAATTATGAGCTAAGTAACACTGTAATATGGTGATTTATTTGTGATAGCTATAACTCGTAAACAATACAACCATGAACAATTCGCTTGCGCGATCTAATTTTACTACTAGCGCCATCTAGTTATGCATTAATAAACTATAGGCTAGGTTAGCTTTAGGTATTCTTATTTTGCTGATTTTACCGAAACTAATAATTTTATCTTAACCGCTATAGTTTTCCTGGAAAGTTCATGGTTGAAAGCATACCTCTGATTTTTTTCAGAATTTTAAAGCTAGTAGTTCAGATTTTAGAGGGGGGGGACGCTCAATTTTTTTTTTAAACTTGAATATCTTTCAAACAGAACATGAAATCGAAAAAGTTTCTTGGCAAACCGTCCTTCATTTTAAAATACCTATTCAACGATACCCCACACGATGGTATCAGCCAGAAAAAAAAAATCATCCCCATCTTACGTGTACGGGAGGTAGCCTAAATTAATTAATTAAAAATTATTTTTTGTCACCGTTCTCTTACCCTTATTATTACTTACCTGTATACAAAATTACACTTTTCTAGGACTTATAGTTTCTCCGCAATGCCGCGGACAGACAGACGGACGGACGGACAAAGCGAAACTATAAGGGTTCCTTGTTGACTACGGAACCCTAAAAAATGAACTTTAGCAATTTTTTACTTTGACACATAAAAATTTAATTGAATTATATTATTTTAATTAAAGTTAATTTTCAATTAAAAATTTATAAATTTAGCTTTTTACCTGCGCTTCATCATTTTTGCGTCGCGACTGAGTCAGATTCTCATTTTCATCCTGAAAATATTATTTATATGAAATACACATGTAATATATTTATTTACACATAACACACACGACATATAAAACGCGATGTCATTTTCCGTGCAACGATTTGCTGCAAGCATACAGACAGACAGACAAACAGACAGACACGTGCAAATCATAACACTCCGTCGTTTTTGACTCGTGAGATAAAAATGGGCTTAAAGACAGCTTCCACGTTGTGACAAGTACCTATAATGGTGGTTCACTAACAGTGATTTATAATGGATAGTTAATTATAGACTCAGTGGGCCTATGCGCTGATTCACACCCACTACGATTGACGAAAACTTCAATGTACATTGCTGCGTTTGTTATATTAGTCATATTAATGAGGAGGTTTAAGCATGTAATGTACGCAATTTTGTCTATAGATTCTAGTGTTTTACATCTCGTTTAGCGATAGCCAATAGACTCTCAGAGACTCAGAGCGCGTATCGGCTAGTTCCTTCTGGTGGCAATCACTCTTAGAAAATAAAACCAATTTACGATCACTATGTATAAGCTGGAAAAAATATTTGTTCTTAAACACAGAACAAACTGTTAAGTTAAAAGGCGTTTCTTAACTCTGTCGTATTATAGACACGATTGCCTTATGGTAAAAGCACATCTATCCGCATCGACCGCGCCGAAGGAATCGAATTTTGAATTCTTTATATGAAATGTCATGAAACCTCGCACACTTGCCGGAGTCGAATCATCCGAATCGGAAGATTTCCTATACAAAAAAAATCTTTCGGCGCGGTCGATGCGGGTAGATGTGCGAGTATCATTTAAAAACACTTTTTGAAGAAGAATTAAACACTAAATGCGAATGCTTGCGCAAGTGGAGTGCAAACTATAGACTATATTAAGCAGTAGGTATATTATAATAAGAGATCGTTCGTTAATCACGTGATGAATCCTTGATATATTTTGTAATTATTTTTCCCTCTCCGTGTGATATATTGTGATTTTTCGAACCCCGCTCCTTAACATTTCTTCTTGATTGTTTCTCGATTCCCCCCTTCTTCGTGGTGATTATTGCGTTGTTTTTTCCGAACCCCTCCCTCTCTATGATTTTCATGAATTACCAAATCCCTCCCAAGTCGCTCATAATTTTCCATGTATTTTTCTAAAATCTTGCGACATTTCGTTATTATTCCGAACCCCCCCCCCCACCTTATGATTCTCACGTGATTAACCAACCCCCCCAAAATGTACCTCGTCTTCGCTATCCAAATGCATTAAAGAAAACTCGGAGAAGCCGTCGTGACCGTCACAGAGGCCTTTACTGGTGGATGGGATGGGAGATGGTGGTGATACCACTGGAATTAAATATATGTAGTTAGCTGGGTGCTGACTGGGCGACGTGTGAGACTTGCTAGGCTTGGCTTTTCTCGGTCGGTCAGCACGTGGCTCGAATGTTAAGACTCGTGGCTAAAGGCCTCTTCAAACGTAGGGGCCCAGACTAGCGCCAAACGTTTGTCGTGTGAAAAATGTGAAAAACTGAGATGACATTGGTTATCGAAACTCATTCGATTGGCGATTCATCAAACGATTGGCGCTTGTCTAACCCCCTAGGCGCTATTTTTGTCGTATCCTAACCCATTTTTTTCCTCGAAAATTGACCCCCCCCCCCCCTTCTAATGTCCTCGAATAATAGTAGAGCCGGCGGTAGGCTTCTTTTGCAAGAGGTCAACTAGATATTATAAAATAAATATTCCGGAGTAAGAAACGTTGGTGCTGTGCACTTAGAATTTTTCATCACTGTGAAATCCTGGACTGATTATAATGGACAGCTTTATTTCTTATTCGTCTCCTTACTTCATTGAATAAAAAAAAGCAGAATCGAGGACACGACCTAATAAATATAGTTGTAAATTTTGCTGATCGCTCGAGTAGTTCCCGCCTGCCCTATCAGCCGCCCCACTGGTGGGGCAGGCGAGATTGACAAAATAATTGCGTCTCACGTGCCCCACTGACCGCGTTTTGGTGGGGCAGGTGGTACTATTGAAAAAGTAAGGTCCCACGTGCCCCACCAGGGCTGTTACTCATTTCAAAATGATCAGTGAGCTAGCAAGAATTCTTACACACGTTGCCTGACTCTGCTACTAACTACCGAATAACTAATATCTATAAACAAGTCAAATTTAAAAATACTTTTTAAAAACAAGCTTTAATTATTATTATCGTTTTGTATCATAAAGTACTCGTCAAGACGAATCAAATGAGCCCAAACTCGATGGGGTTGCGTTGTTTTATGACGGAGTTCCTATAGCCACCTTCCAATTCCATCATCAGATCAGCTCGATGTCATAAAAATATTGCATTGTCATCCGATTTACAACCGCATGCAAATTTTCAGCTCAATTGGAAACCGGGAAGTGGGTCAAATTAAACTTGCAAGATTTGATTACAGACAGACAGACAGACAGACAGACAGACAGACAACAGACAGGTGAAAGTAATATAAAGCTTGTAAAATCTAATTAAATCTGCTAATTTGAAACGTAAAAGCTTATGTTACGATTAGAGAAAACTGTAAAACAAAACAATAATATTCGCATCTAATGCTGGCTACACACCAAGCAAACGAAGGGGCTCATTAACTATCGTTGGCGCTGTGTGGACGCCTTAGCTATGATCAACAGAACCAATGAGCGGAGCGAACGCTGATAATATAATCACACTAACTTACTAATATAACAAACGTGAAAGTTTGTAAGAATCGATGTTTGGATGTCTGGATGTGTGTTTGTTACTCTTTCACGCCTGAACGGGTAGACCGATTCAACTGAAATTTGGTATACAGATAGCTTGGACCCTAGAATAACACATATAGCGGGTAAAACCGCTGGGCGCAGCTAGTATTATAAATATTGTATTATTCTTGAATCTTCATTTATTTGGTGTGTGCACAGCTTAATAACGATTGTAGAGCGAAGTTGAGAACTTTTTCAAAATTAATTGTTCAAATTGGCTAAAAGAAACAGTTTTACAAGTAAATTTTACAATTATTATTAGTTCTATTTTAAAACTACTAAAGCCTGGTCCGTTGGAAAAGCACCTCTATGAGAAGAACGAGCAAGAAACTCAAAGATTTTTTTTTTTCCTTGTTTAATAACAAAAAATTTATTATCATTCTAAGTAAATAAAATGTTTAAAAATACTTACTTAGGTCAGTACAACTGTTTTGCAGAAGGTTTTCAGTTGAAGGTGGTTCTGGGTAGTCCTTGCTGCGTCCTTTGAATAGCCCGAATTTTACTGGCGCCATCTATAAATAATCAAGTACCTATGTTAAAATAATATTTTTAGTATTAATTTAATTAATATTTTAAAGCCTGCTTTGCCCGACTATTGGGTAAAGGCCTCCCTTCCCTCTCCCCATTCATTTCAGTCAAGGGCTATGGTTGTCCAGCTATGTAGTGCAGAAAGGATCCAGTTCGTCCCGCCATTTTTTTATGCAAAACTAGCTGACCCGGCGAACTTCGTTCCGCCTTAGAGTAATAAAAAAAAAATTACCCAATTTTTGTTTTTATTTAAATTTATTTAATTATCGGGGGTAGACTTTCTTACCGGGGGTAGACTTTCTTCGCAGGAGGTCGTCTAGGTGGGTACCCCAACAGTGCCATTTATTCTACCGCCTGATCAGTGATGTGCAAACATTACTGTGCTTCGGTAGGATGGCTCTGTAGCTAGTGAAATTACTGGGCTAAAGAGTCTTAACATTTTATGACTCTTGAGTAAGAAGCGTTGGTGCAGTGTTCCTGGAATTTCACATCATTGTAAAATCCTTGGTAGCACTGTACTGATTATGGGCAGCGTTATCTCTTAACATCAGGAGAGAGTCTTGCTCGTCTTATACTTCATCACATAAAAAAAAATGTGTGGTAGTGTGTGATACAAACTGCAAGGAGATGCCTTATATATTTATTGTATCAATACTTTACATCTACAATGCTTAGAGACTATAGTACCTACGCTAGATATAACATTACTAAAGCCAAAGAGTGGGCTGTGTGACTACCTCACTCAATAGCCAATAATTGCTTTCCGAACTATGATAGTGATACTCTCCATTCAGTGTATTTTTCATTTTGATATGGAAATAATATCCATCTTCTCCTTTCCAAAACATCAGCGGTTATTGCAACATGTCATATAAATGATGTGTTTCTGATATTTTTTGCAGTTGCCCATTATCGCGACGTGACAGCACAATATCTCTTCTTTCCAAGTTTTCACCAACAATCAGGATTATCCTTGCGTTTCTACAGAAAACTTCAATGCGTTACAATACTCGCAAACAATGTCCATTGGCCCAATTTGAACGCTAGTATGCAGGCAATGTATCGAAACGCTACTCTATTCAAATCAGGACTTGATACATTTCTTCAACTCTGAGATTTGCTCGATGATTTCGCATTGCCAAGGGTGCCGTTTCTCGGGCTGCCTCTATTTGCTCTAGACATACTAACGCGTGTCTCTTCACGTGCAATTTCTTGTTCTTCATCTGTCCTTTCATTCGCAATGTTCCGAATCCTAGTCGCATTTCGGCTTTGTCGGTAAAGATTCGATTGTCTTGGTTGCGGCATTGCTTTTAATCAAATTTTCTTAACTATCTGCAAATATTTTAATATTTTCCAACCAAAACAAATAAAACGTTAAACTTCAAAATTTATAATTGTCATTGTTTTTATGACGTTTTGTTATACTTCCAGCAAGTAGTTTATAATACAAATAAATTTGTCAAACATCTCCTACATGTTTCTGGTGTCCTGGTACTTCGTAAAAGTTTCAATATTCATAACTCAAGAACGCATGGACCGTTTTTGATGATCTTGGTTTCTTAGATTAAAATTTCTATCATTTTTTAACTCTTAAATTTCTACCAGTTAAATTTCCATCAAATTCTACCATTCAAATTTAATTCACATTCAATAAGTTACAAACCAAGTCACCGACCTCCTTATGTCATTTACGTCAAATTTTGAAAATAGAATACACGTCAAAATGACAATCAGCTGTCAAATTTCGCCAACAGTCATTTGTTTTTCATTCATAACTATTTTTAGTTAAAATTTTATTCAAATCATACCAATCGGGATAAAAAGTACCCTATGTCCGTCTCCTGGCTCTTAGCTACCTCCCTACCAATTTTCAGCCAAATCTGTTCTGCCGTTCTTGAGTTATAAGTGGTGTAACTAACACGACTTTCTTTTATATATATAGATAAGTAAGAAGGCGAGCACGTCGCTTCGCTCACCTGTTGGTAAAAGATAACGCTGTCCATAATCAGTACAGTGTCGGGATTTCGTTTGGGCCGTGACATCTAACTCTTTGTGATGTCTATAGGATGGTGGTTTGGGCCCATTGTTTGTTTGATATGCGGCAGATGTATCCAAACCAGTTCTTCTTTAGGGTGGCAGCTTAAATATTTTTCATTAAATGACATGACATTTTAATTTTTTTCTTTATGTGTGTTTTAACTATCTGTAAAGCCTACCAAACAAATGAAATCAATAAATAACAATTATTTATTATTAACGTTAACTCCGCACACGCGTTGTTTATGTTGGCCTTTGCAAAGTCAGTCATACAGCACCAACGATAGCCGACGACCTATTCGTTGGCGTTCGTTTGCTTGTTGTGTACCCGGCTTTAACTGTAGGTATTGTATATGAAGATGACTGACTGACTCACAGCTCCACTGATCAAATTGGCGTTGAAATTATTTCATACGAATTCGCGATCTCGATTAAATTTAAACCTGTGTTTACTTTTCTAGTACATATTTAAAAAAAATGGTGTATTCTATGTATTCAGTAGAAAAAAACATCAAAATAAAGACTTACCTCCGTTCTGATTAACACTGGCACAAAACACTTAAATATTTAATCACCACAAAGAAAAAAGGTATTATGCAAAGAGGTTCTACAAAAATATTTTACGGCGTATTTAAAAATCACCAAAAAGGTCGAAACTTCAAAATCTTTCTACAAAAATTGTTTTATTTAGTAAGACTTGTAATGTAGGATATAAAATATTGGTATTTTTGTCGGAATTGTTTGGTAAAATACACTTTTTTATAATAAACAAACGCAGTCGTATCCGGTTCCTCAATAGGACTAGGATCTTGAAAAAGGTTTGTTTTATCGACACTTTTCAGGCTTGCTACGCTTTTAGTACGGAGTACCTATCTTAAGAAAAGTATTTTTTGGTTTTCCAAATTCAAATAAATATAATAATTGGTCTTTTGTTTTTAAAGTTGGATACACACCTAATAAACTAAGGTCAACGAATAATAATATATGTATATTATTGGTGGGCACTCCGGACGCTCGTTGGTTTTGTTGGCCATTTTTTTATCCCAGGAAAAATGCGTTACGCATCGTCACACTACACCGGGGGGCGCAGGGTATGTGGGACTCCGAGGGGATACCCACTAAAAAACCTGGGGTGTTCCTGCGGGACGCCATAATGCCTGCGAGACCTAACCACATTATGGCGTCTTTGAAATTGAAGCGAATGCCTTTGCTAAGTCGTCCATACAGCGTCAACGAAAGCCTACATACCCCTCCGTTTGTCTTCGTTTGTTTGGTGTGGGCCCAGCATTTGACCTTACAAAGGTTCTACTTTAGCGAATTCAGCTCAACTCAATGTAGGCCGTGAAGAAATAACTTACGCGTACTTATTATAATATTTGGAGGAATTACTTGACACTATTTAAATGTATATAGCACATTCTGTTCATGAAAAAAAACATAATGAGCATATTATACTGCACTAGAATTAAGTACTACGCTGGCACTAGTTAGTAATAATATTATTTTCATCCCACTATCTCGGAAAGTGTAGTTTTACTCATCGATATCTGACTGGAAAAGTCTATATTTTCCTCTAGAGAAATTCAAACTTACTTTACCCTCTAGAGACAAAAACATAATTAAACCTATTTACTTCCACCTCTATGGTACCGAAATAAGCGTACAACTTTTTTAAATTTGTTAAAAACTCGGAGTAAGAACCTCTTTAGTAAACTTTTTTTTTTTAATTTGCTTTGGGCGCACCGTCAGCCTTGCCAGTAAGTTACTTTTGTAACATTTTACGTTTCTTTTGAACTATATTTACGTTAGTTGTTTAGATATAAGTTACATTTCGAGGCAATAATGTTTTTAATGAATTATATAGTATTGTAATAGTAAATGCCACCAAAAACATAACTTGTAAAAAATACCAAGTCTCGCAACTGCAGTTCTTCTACCGTAAAAAGTTGTGAGATCCATGTACTACCAAGTCGGTGAAATCTTTTGTGTTTTAAATCAATAGATCGACTTGGCCATCGCATGAAAACACAACAATGTATCTCTCAAGTAATATACCGACATAATAGTGCGATTGCCAAGTCAATCTATTAATTTAAAACACAAAAGATTTCACCGACTTGGTAGTACATGGATCTCACAACTTTTTACGGTAGAAGAACTGCAGTTGCGAGACTTGGTATTTTTTACAAGTTATGTTTTTGGTGGCATCTCACTACTTTTTGTTTTTTTTTTATTCGTTATAGGTTAGCCTTTGTCCACGATATCGCCTGATCTTAAGTGACGACGCCCGTAGATGGGAGCAGACTAAACCTAGAAGGCGGGATAATCCCTCTCTGGCTCTGGCATTATTACGGCATATATATTATGGCATTATTATTGGGATTATGTGCAATTTTTACTGTCGACTGCAAATGTAATTTTGTAATCCTATACATTAATACGGGATTACAAAGTTATTTATGCAGTTTATGTATCTCGAAAACTAGACCGAAATTGCATATTTTTTTAGTTTTCCTATGGTTTATACAATAAACTCTAAGTATCTACCAAGTTTGAACCTTCTATGTTTGCTAGAAGTGCCTTAGACTTTTGATGATCGGTCAGTGAGTGAGTGAGTGAGTGACAAAATTACAAAACTTTGACAAGTTATAATTTTTAAACGACTAGTTCAAATTGAATGAAATTTGGAATAAATCGTGTTTATGCAATGCATACTCGGTTGTTAAAAATTGAAGCTTCTAGTTTTTTCCACAACGAAGTTATAGGGGGTCGAAAATGGTCTGAACTGCTTCCAGAAAAGGATGGTACGGCCGTGCCGCTTTTTTTGCTCGACTTGGCGGGGGCACTGCCGTGCCCCCAGATAATAGTTGAGTTAATTTAGCAGAGTTAATAGAATAAGCCAATTTTTTATAACTTTATCTAGTTAGTAGCAAGATTTTTTCTAAGTATTACTTTTTAGTAACTTTTTTATTAACGATTTCTCACTGTAATAAACTGAAAATGAGAAAATAATCACTAAAACGAATAGGTAGAGTGCTTTTCACGAAAGGAAACCTTTTTGCGGGACGCCACTATTGCACATTTTAAAAGTTTAAATACCTTTACCTTTTTAACGCCTCATAATTTCTCATATTTAATTTCTTAATCAAAAAGGTATTTATTTTATGTAACAAATAAAAATGATTTAAAATATGAAGTCCAATAATAATAGAATAAAAAATTAGTTCCGCTAAATTCCGTGGGACCTCTTTCGTGAAAAGGACTCTAAGTAAGCGTACCTACGTAAATTAAAATTGAATACTGGTTATTTTTGAAGATAGTGCACTGGCAACGCTGTGCGCATCCATGGTGAGAATAATTAAAAAAAAAACTTTTAGCATTGAGTTATTTCCTCGCTGAGGGGGGATGAAAAATTATGTGTCACACTCGAGTGCAAAGATTTTTGACCTTGTGCTCTTTTGATTCCCTCGCTAACGCTCAGGATTCTAATTAATAAATCACTCGCTACGCTCGTGATTTAATTTTAGAATCCTTCGCTCGCTCGGTCATACAAACTGAGCACGCGGTAAAAAAGCAACTTTGCACTCTTGTATAACAAATAACTATTTTTTTTCTTTTCAATAAGAGAATTCAATTCTGTATGTACTACTCTACTACTTATATTCATACTCAATTTATTGGTAAAAAAATACTATTCAGTACATATACTCATGAAAATATTGGTGTTTTCAATCACAATCTGCCAACGATACGAACCTTTTAAGGTGACGTCGTAGGCTGAAAGGTGCGCGCGCATCTTATTTGTTATCCATTTCAACTCCTAAGCTTTGGAAATAAGCGCCTTATGATTTGTACATAGAGCTGAATTTAGCTTGTGCTTTAAAAAAATTGATCGGGTCGATTTAATTTTTTTTTATATTATTGTGCCTGTAGATTTAGGCTTGACATGTTAGTGTATTTGCCAGTGTCAAATAATTTTGGTTTTGATTTCAGTCAGAACCTAATATATGTACAGAGGGTCTTTGGTTATTCAGTACATTGGTGTATTAGGGCCTTATTAGGGAGGTCATTGTTTAGGGGTGTTTTGAGCGTAATATATGTTCCGCGAAAATTTACTCTTTTCGAGATATTTAATTTTTTTCGAAAAATCGATCGATTGATATCTCGGCTGAAAGCCACTGATAATGTAGATGTTTTTCGAAAAATATGCCTGAAATTTTATTCTACGATTTTTTTAGAAATATTCCAATTTAGGTTCAAGGTATTCATAAGAGTTGCCAAATTTTGTTAGTTCTCCTCTTCTATTCTTTCAATGTGATAATTTTGATTTAATTTAAATAATATTCTGATATTTTGTCCACGTAATGAGATAATAAAAAATAAATAATTATACATGGTTATTTTTTTATGATCTTTTAAAATTGCCATCTCGCTTTTTCGAAAAAAATTAAATATCTCGAAAACCGTAAATTTTGCGGAACATATATTGCGCTCAAAACATGGCCAATGAACTCCCCAATAAGGCCCTATACACCAAAGTACTGAGTAACCAAATACTCTGTATTGTTCAGTCAAATGTAGACTAGACTAGTTTTAAAATAGTAGCGTATGTAATAATTTTTATAAAGATTGAATAATTGTTATTCGGTTGATTTTAATAAGTTCTTCTAAATTAATAAAAAGAAAACGGGAGTGATTGATTGACTGACTGACCTATCAATGCACAGCTCTAACCGCTGATAAATTATAGGGTCTAATAGGGTCCTCTTTTGGTTTTTTTTAAGGAAAGTATAACTGACTGTTCTAACAACTAACCTAACTGCTTCAGCAGTCCGTTCACGGATTGGGTTGAATTTGGCGCACAAATAGGCACCTATAAGATATGTAGGAGGCAGTCGTCAGGTCATGTTTTTCATTATAAAGTACTCTATGGTCATGTTCCAGGCCCTGTAGTAATCTCAGCGACCTGAAACTGCAGCATATAGGTTGGCCAGAAAACCTATAAATTGTGATTTGACTCTGACAGTGTAAGTAGGGTAACCTGTTCTGTTGGAGTATAAACCCTAATTATTATTATTAATTCACTTTCATGAAGTAATATCGCTGTGTGAAAGTAGATACACATGTAGCAATTTAGGAATTAGTGAGATAAGTAGTTAATTAGTACCTACCTACAATAATTATTATATAAGTGTTAAATATTAATATTTACCTCATATTTTATACTCAAATTCTTTTATGTAATATTTTTTGCTCTTTTCATGTATATTTTTTGTGTTTTTTCTATGTGTGTGTAATTTAGTAATGAGACACAGTCTCATTACTAAATTAAATATTTTTCTTTCTTTAGGTAAAATAAAACAACTATGCCATGGGATAAATTGTTTATTTAGTATCATTATAGAACTACTGTAATTACCTACATTTAATAAATAACAAATTATTTCATATTTCCAAAATTAATCAGAACAAAAAATACATAAAATTCTTCTGACCCAGCCTTAGAAATAATTTTATGCATTTTTCAAAATTAATAACAATAATTGACTAGAAATCTTAGATCATAAATCCAACTGGATCTGTCACTGTCAGGCGACCTCTGCTGCCAAAAAAAGAGACCGTCGGGTATACAACTTGTCATAATACAGGTTTTCCCCGTTGTGTATGTACTCGTGTGCGTATTTTATAATAATAATAATAAATCTTTATTTCAGACTCGTTAGATTCATATTGTACAAAAATGTATATAAAACAATAATAATAATAATATTTTATTATGCCAGTGTTTGACCATTTTGTCGGGTGCGTGCGTAGTCACGTTATAGAGAATTCATTGGTGTGGTATCATTATTGGTGTACGTTGCTTCTCCCGCAGAAACTGGCAGACTTTTACGCAAAGCAATTAGTTCTGGCGTCGTTTCCAGTTGGTTTTATTACCTAAGCTAGAAATATTGACTAGATTTGCTTTTATTTTACATTATTATGTCAACTTTTGGCAGATGTTGAAAAGAAAAATAAAATTTTATTTTTTACTTATGGCCACCCATGTTTTTGAAAATGGAATCGTCGTCGAAGGTGTTCTCGAAGGGACTCTCTCGGAAAATGACAGACGCGTCGGCTATGTGCATTTGTCTTTTGCCATATCTGAAAAATAAAGATTAAGGTAACTTTACACTAAGTAAGGATGCCGCATTGCCGTCTGCCGTGACGTCCGTCGGTAGAATGGGCTTGGAGGAATTAGTTCATGTAATTCGAATCGATAGCGAAGCGACCATCACTCTGCAGCCGAGATTCTGTGAGCTTTTGGTCACCTACGAGCTTTTTGGCACGTCTCTCAATCGACTCCAGTGCCTAAAGCTGGTATTTGGCAGTACCATCCCAAAGATGAGAACAGTACTCCATACACGACCGGACTTGTGCTTGGTACAGCGTTAGCAGCTGTCCTGGTGTGAAGTATTGCCTCACTTTTTCCAAAATACCCAGCTTCCTGGCTACCAATTATTGAGCCTTAGATTCGATGTTTTTTTTTTTTTTTTTTTTATGTGATGAAGTAGAAGACGAGCAAGACGCTCTCCTGATGTTAAGAGATAACGGCTGCCCATAATCAGTACAGTGTTACCTAGGATTTCACAATTATGTGAAATTCTAGGAGCACTGCACCAACGCTTCTTACTCAAGAGTCATAAGATGTTAAGACTCTTTAGCCCAGTAATTTCACTAGCTACAGTGCCCTCCTACCGGAGCACAGTGATGTTTGCACATCACTGCTCAGGCGGTAGAATAACTGGCACTGTTGGGGTACCCACCTAGACGACCTCCTGCAAAGGAAGTCTACCCCCGGTAAAACTAATAAATAATTACCGTCCTCGTCCGTGCACGGAGTAATATTCTTGCAGTTCCTTCAAATAGTTGGAGATTTGTTCAGCCGTGTCGAAGCGCTCCGGGCGGCGCGGGCGCGGGTACTGCGCTTGCGCGGCGCACGACAAGATGGCCGCCGCCAGCAGGATCACAGATGTCACACGCATTTTTGGTGCTGGCAACAAAATAACAAGTGAAATTAAAAAAAAAAAAGTTTTTATTGTTATTTACCATCTAGCATCAAAGTACTCGACAAGACAAATCAATTGAGCTCAAACTCGATAGGGTTGCGTCGTTTTATAACGGAGTTTCTATGACCTCATCCACAAATCCATAGCACGTATCCATCGCATATATCCATGGCACTCATCGGTAGCACGCATCCGTAGCACGCATCCGTAGCACACATCCGTAGCACGCATCCATCGCATACATCCATAGCACTCATCCGTAGCACGCATCCGTAGCACGCATCTATCCATAGCACTCATCCGTAGCACGCATCCGTAGAACACATCCGTAGAACACATCCGTAGCACATATCCGTAGCACACATCCGTAGCACAATCCGTAGCACGCATCTATCCATAGCACTCATCCGTAGCACGCATCCGTAGCACGCATCCGTAGCACACATCCATAGCACGCATCCGTAGCACGCATCAGTAGCACGCATCCGTAGCACGCATCAGTAGCACGCATCCGTAGCACGCATCTATCACACACATCCATAGCACGCATCAGTAGCACGCATCCATCACACACATATCCATAGCATGCATCCGTAGAACGCATCCGTAGCACGCATCCGTAGCTTCCATACAAAAAAACGCTAATTGAAACCTTTTCCACCAGTGCTAAGCTATGTGCACCAATGAATATGATTGGTTGATATCAAACACATCTATAGCAACGTAGCATAGCACATCTTAGACGGCGATCTCGCGTGATAATAAGCGACGATGCCGTAGATGGTGGCAAACTAAACTTAAAGGACGGGATAAATCCCACCCACGTTTTGCAAGGCTCAATCTCATGGAATCGATTCTCATCGTCACCTTCATGGCAATTCTTATTTGTAATGCTTATGTATAATATTGTATAGAGCTGGATAACACGAGTAAACTTTTATATAAATGATTTAAATCGTACGTTTCATTTCGAAGAAAAACAGTTTTGAAATTTTCGTCGCCACGAAAGTGATTCAGTCATTATTTTTTCACAGTTTTTTCAAGTAAAACCCTTTTAAAAGACTAAATCTACCAAAAATGTACAATAAAACGACATTTTACGTAAAATCAAACCTCACTACAAAAGAAAATATACGTAATTTGAGATATTACTTTACCATTCACTTTACTTTTTTATTAGTCAAAAATTTGGTTTGTATGTATTAAAATCCTAACAGATACAGTACTTTTTAGTAGGTAAAAAGGCCCTTTCAAAAGAAAACAATACATAAAAACCACTTTCGTGGCTCAAAAATCATCATCATGGTAAAAAACGCTATGAAGGTGATGCCACGCTGGTGACGAAAATATCCCTTTTTGGTGAAATTCTGGAAAGTTTAGGTATAATGTATAAAATTAAATACTACATCTTTATCTCGCACATTTTGACGTTTCGAAAAGCTAGCTTTGATTTAAATTACTAAAATACAATGCATAAAAATGTTGTCCATGCAAGTGATCGATACACCCATGAATAAATTGAAATTTAGCAATTATATTTTTTTCCACGGCTCGATAAGTCCTAGATCCTACTTCTACGATTGCAGAACATGGCCATCATTGAAATGAATCGAACTCTGTATTAAATTGTTGATATTGTGTTTAACAGCAGCCGTTAAACTACGCAAATCTAAAGCACCTAAAATCGTGTGACCGCCGCATTATATTATTTTAAATTCAAAATAATACTGAAAACTTTTTTTTAGCCTGTAGACCTTAAAGTGTATTTGTTTGCGATAATTTTGGTATATGTTACATACAGATACATTAAAATTTGTTAAAGTAGTGCCCAAATGTGTAACTGCAACGCAAAGTGTGACACCATGAGATTACGAAAAATGGCCCCGATTTTGACCTTTCATCTATTTTGACAATCTTCATTTATTTTGTAGCTAAATATATGTTTTGTCCACCTATCCACAATTCATATCTCTGTCTTTAACCGTTTAGGAAATATAACCGTGTGACCATCAAATTTGAGCTAAAATGAGAATGAGCCTTAAAAATTAAATTAAAATTAAATTGTCATTTATTTCAGTCATACAACAATGAGCAAAAATAAATACAAACACAAATGAGCAATAATAAATAAAAAATAAAAATAGATAATACTAAATACAACATCGAAATTTTAATAATTGTTAATAATTAGAATAATTCTTAAATCAACGGGAAACAGTGGTGGCCAAGGAGTTATGTGGTGCAAACGATGGATTCTTGATCTTGGAGTTCGAATCCGGGCCCCTAATAACTAGTATTAGTTATGTGCGGTTTTTCCATTCGCTATACCGGTGGTAGGTTTCAGTAACCACCCACTGGGCAAAGCCGTCTTTGTGACCGTGTTCCGGCATGATGTTCAGTGAAGTTAGCCCTTGCTAACTTTCCCTGGGTCTAAAAGGGTAAAAGTAACTCGTCGCCTCTTCAAGATCGTTTTCAACAAAGGGTAATCGTACATTTTAAATCATATGTAGGAGGCAGTCGTTAGGTCATGTTGCAGGTCCTGTAGTAATCTCAGCGACCTGAAACTGCAACATATACTTTTTTTTTTATTTGACTTGACATCATTGTGATTTGACAGTGTAAGTAGGGTAACCTGTTCTGTTGGAGTGTAAACCCAAATTATATTATTATTATATCTTGAAACTGCTAAATTGATTTTGATGGAACTTCTACTCCTTATCCTAAGTGTTAATATTCCCTTGCAACTTGTCACTATACTTTCCCTTATAGAGATACCCCTTAAATCTCTATCGATTTCTAGTAAAACCCTAGCAATCTTATCGCAAAACCGTTTAAAAACAAATCAAAGGATTGTACATTAATTAGAACACTGATAAACGATGTATCTATGAAGATAAATATTACATTTACGGTGAGTTAGTCAGAAACAGTGGGAGTTTTTGTATTAAATATGGATTTGCAAAATCACTGCAGATATCTTTGTAGTGCAACGCGTAACCAAATGCTGGTTTGTATCGGTTCAAAGCAAAGTAAACCTGTCCCGCTGCGGGGAAAATGTTCACATTTTCAACGAAACTAAATGCAAGATGCTCTTTTTGAACGTTTTTTTGGTACTAGCAAAATACACTAACATGTGGGCCAAGGTAAATCCCATGGAAGCTGAAGCTGGCCCTCTAGCAAGGACAACGCGTCGACTTGTCTTGCTGTCAAGTCAACTGTCATCCCATACTTTCACAAAAGTACTATGTATGGAATGACTGTTCTACTCTCGACATTTCAGCGGAAGTCCATGTATCATGCTACAGCCACAAGGATCTTATACCTAACTGAAACCAATATACACTTATTTGTCAGGGAATTTCGATACAATTCGATGTTCATACATTTGAATGAATGAATGAATGAAATATGACAATTCAGTCTTCGGTTCGGTTGCCTGATGGATAAGTGAATAACCCTGGTGAAGTCGATTTCATATATTTTATTCTAATTGTTTTTCTGAAAATACGAGTATTTTATACTAAAATTTGTCCAACTAAAAACTAAGGTCGAAAAGTCTAAAGGACGGACAATCATGTGATTTCCTCTACCTTTGTCTCATCAACTATAATTTAAGGCGTTTCACCTCAATCGGTTGAAAACTGTGCGTTAAAATTGCTAGAAAAACGTTTTATTTTTTGTCAACCGTGCCTAGTTTTTATTTACCTACTGTTACTACACTATTTAAAAAAAATAAAAGGAAAGGTTGGCATAAATGTGTTGTAATTTTTTTAAATATGCATATCTGTGCCTGTAATTAAGATGACATTTATCTTGTTCCCTCATAGATTTATGTTTAAATTTAAGAATGCTACGATGTACATCTTGTAGGTACTCTATTTAAATAAATATATAAATCACCTTGTATCAAATAGCAAGGAAGCGAACAAAATTTACTGCTCAAACTAAAATACAACATATCACTTAGATAAAGAAAACCAACAGACTTTGTTATAAAATAAAAAAAACATCATCACTTACCAACAGGTGAAATTGCGGTCAAACGCCTGTTTAGTCTTTTTTTATTACTTACAAAAAAATGCACCGACTTTTGTTAACACGCCCAATGCGTTGCCCAATGGTTTTTTCGTTATTTAGTACAATTTTGTGGCTTTAACAGAAATAATACAGTACTATGTAAATACATACTTATCTACATTATACACTAGCGATCCGCCTTGGTTTTGCATGGGTGCATTTCCTGATCTACCTCATAGTGGTCAGCCAGCGTTTGCAATGTACTCGCAAGCGCAAAAATGTCTATTCACAAAATCAAATTATGTAACTACAAAATTATGAGTGTTGCCTTAATAAATTGTGCATGTATTACACATTAAAACCTTTCTATTGAATCACTCTATCTACCTTTGAATATATTATTATAATATTATTTCAATTTACATATTATTTAAATTATTACAATAGTAATGACTATCCGAAGTCATTGTTGCACGCCGCCGTTATATTTTACCTTAAATTCCCTTCCAACCGGGTTGTCTGTAAGTGATTGCTTTATGCGATAAGACCGCCGATTGTTTACCTCTAGTTTTATGTTAGTCATACTATGTTCATAACTATTTCTTGTATTTTGGTATGCAATAAAGTATCATTCTATTTATTCTATTTAAAAAAAACCGCACCAAAATTCGTTGAGTAATTTTAAAGTTCTAAGCATAGGTACATAGGGACAGACAGTGGGAAGCGGATTTGCCTAATACCATGACACCAGAAACAAATATAATAATATTTACCATACACTAATTATAATTTAGTTGTTTCATGGTAAACATCCCGAAATTGTGTATTTACATAGGTACCTACGTTAGTGTGGAATTATGTATTTAATTGACATTTATTACTACATTTAAGGGCTTAATATAAACTGAAGACCCCTTTTGGAAACGATATTATGACTTATATATTTTGAAATATAAATTCGTAGAGTTTACTTTTTGAAACAGGGTTAAAGGGTTAACATCTCCTCTCATCTCTTTTGACTCTTGAGTAAGAAGACGAAGAACAAGACTTTCACGTCATTGTGAAATCCTGGGTAGCACTGTACTGATTATGGCAGAAAGATATAACATATAACATATATAGATATAAGATATAAAGATATAACAATAACATCTTAACATCAGGAGAGCGTCTTGCTCGTCTTCTACTTCATCACATAAAAAAAAATGATCAGGCTTTGGGTTAACGTGACAGGGATGTTGTCAAGGACAAAAAAAATTTAATAGTCCGTTAGTAAAAAAAAACTTGATATTATGTATTTTCTGGTTTGTGAACAAAATGAAAAATTCTTTATACAAAGAAGTAATAATACGAGCAATATGCTCTCCTGATGGTAAGATATAACGCTGCCCATAATCAGTACAGTGCTACCTAGTATTTCATTATGATGTGAAATTCTGCTCAGCAACAACGCTTTTTACTCAAGAGTCATAAGATGTTATAAGTCTCTTCAGCCCAGTAATTTCACTATTTTACCGTTAAGTAATTCGTGTACCTAAACAATGCACAAATTAATTAACTAAAGTTCAAAAGTTAATTTTAACGGCAGGTTTATTTTGCCGCCAAGTCTAGTGGTCAGTCAACAATGCATGGTCGAGTGGGCAGTGATGGTGAGTGGTATTGTATTATCGATAATTATAACTAGCTGATTAACGTTGAATACTTCAATGGGTGTTCTAAAAGTGATCCAATTTGAATAAAATGCATTTTGAACAACGAAGTAAGAAGACGAGCAAGACGCTCTCCTGATGTTAAGAGATAACGCTGCCCATAATCAGTACAGTGCTGCCTAAGATTTCACAATGATGTGAAATTCAAGTACTGCACCAACGCTTCTTACACAAGTCGTGAGATGTTAAGACTCCTCAGCCCAGTAATTTCACTAGCTACAGTGCCCTCCTACCGAAGCACAGTAATATTTGCAGTACTCTGCTCAGACGGTAAAATAACTGGCACTGTTAGGGTACCCACCTAGTCGACCTCCTGCAAAGGAAGTCTACCCCCGGTGAAAGGAGAACACCAAAGTGATCCAATTTGAATAAAATGCATTTTGATAATTTGATTTGTCACCCTGTACCTACAGTCCTACAGCCTTCCTTTTACGAGTATAGTAAAAAAGACATATCAATATTTTTTTCCATTTTTTAAATTCCAAAATTGAGTAAATATATAAAAGGAAAAAGTGACTGATCTACCAACGCACAGCCTAAACCGTTGAACCGATTGGGTTGAAATTTGGAATACAGATAGGTTTTATGACGTAGACCTCCGCTAAGAAAGGATTTGGCCAGGCGGGCAAAGCCGCGAGCATAAGCTAGTAATTACGTAAAGTATATTTATGGTATAAGGCGATTCTGCTATTTTCTTTTTATTTTACTATCTCATTTAGTTTCGCATTAAAAATATTAACATTAATTACTTATTTTCCGATTTTATAGTAATTATGTGCATCGGACCCAGCACATTATTATTGTGATTCAGACCCCCTTATCCCCCCCCCCCCCCTTTCTCTCTAACCCCTATATGCGCTTCTGCCTACAATAATAGCAGTGATTCCTCATTATTGGTTTTCGTATTTCCTATTTACCGAGCGCACGCCTTTTACTGAGGTGCGGGAAAATTACTGCTCGCAACAAGTGCTAGGGATGGGCTACCTTATCGATGTTATTGTCGATAATATTTTATAATCACTTTTTTGTCGACATAATATTATTTTACATGCTATTTTATTTATAATTCATTATAGGTTAGTTTTTGACCACGATCTCGCGTAATAAGATATAATATCGCATAGATAGCAGACTAAACCTAGAAGGCGGGATAAATCCCTCCCTGGCTTCCCTGAACATGATGCCACCACGATTGTAATGACCGCTTGGCGACACGGCCAGTGAGTGGTAAGTGGTAACGGTAACTAGCCACGGCTAGAGCCTACCGCCAGTATATAGTGAGTGCGATCTGATAGCGTATACTCGTAATTCTCCAAAAATATTAATCCAATTTCAACCATTATTTATGACTTAGGTACTTCAAGTCCAACTAAAGACACTGTAGATTCATGCTAGAAAGCAACATATAATATGCTAAACAAAATGTTGATCGAACAATAAAATATATTAAACATCGGTGATCTTATCATACTAGAGCATTTATTTTATATTCGTTGCTGAAAATTAATTTTTCAACTTTTTTTAATTTAATAAAAAAATATCGATATTTTAAAACTTCATATAAACAAGTATCGATAAAAATAACCTCATCACTACAAAGTTGATTTGAAGTTCAAAACAATAGACCGCCCACATATTGCCGTAGCAGTCTCGTAGCACACGCTACGCTGGTGCTACGGTGCTACGACGCTACGCAATTGTATGGCAGAAATAGTTTGAAAACTTTTACTACACTGTTCTAAAAGAGAAGAGCTGTAGAAATAAGGTTTTTTTTCATTAATAAATTAGCTTTTGATGCAGCCGCAGATGGCAGTAGACTAAACCTAGAAGGCGGGATACATCCCTCCCTGCCTTCACTGAACATCATGCCGGAACACGGTCACAATGACTGCTTGGTTACACGGCTTTGTCCAAAACAATAGACCGCCCACATATTGGCGTAGCAGTCTCGTAGCACACGCTACGCTGGTGCTACGGTGCTACGACGCTACGCAATTGTATGGTAGAAATCGTTTGAAAAGTTTTACTATACTGTTCTAAAAGAGATGAGCTGTAGAAATAGAGATATTTTTATTCATTTATGGTTAGCCCTTGACCACGATCTCGTGTGATGTTAGGTGATTATGTGGCCGAAGATAGTAGCAGACTAAACCCAGAAGGCGGGATACATCCCTCCCTGGCTTTACTGAAAATAGGGATATGGATTAAAATAAAATCGGACAGTTGCAAGTTGGACTTGCGCACCGATGGATTCGGACGAAAAATCAGAAAAAAAATTGAGGGTGTCCTAATGGTCAATGGTCACCCATCCAAAGACGCGCTTAACTATCATTGCTTAACTTCGATGATTGATTACTGATTAAGTAATTTAAATAAAGATTTTTTTTCGTAAAAGTGAAATGAACAACTTCAACTTCTTAAATATTACCGGGGGTAGACTTCCTTTGCAGGAGGTCGTCTAGGTGGGTACCCCAACAGTGCCAGTTATTCTACCGCCTGAGCAGTGATGTGCAAACATCACTGTGCTCCGGTAGGAGGGCACTGTAGCTAGTGAAATTACTGGGCTAAAGAGTCTTAACATCTCATGACTCTTGAGTAAGAAGCGTTGGTGCAGTGCTCCTAGAATTTCACATAATTGTGAAATCCTAGGTAACACTGTACTGATTATGGGCAGCCGTTATCTCTTTACATCAGGAGAGCGTCTTGCTCGTCTTCTACTTCATCACATAAAAAAAAATAAAAAAAAATTATACAAATAATTATAGTATTTGTGTAATAATGTTTTTTTTTAGAAAATTTAAATTAAGCCTTACATTTAACCTTGACAAGAACGTGTCATTCATAAAAGGAAATCCAATTAACATTCTTAATTCAAAATTCATAACCTAACCTAAGATTATAACGTTCGTATTTCAAAGTTTCAAGTTCGGAACACGTTTCTACTCACAGTGATGCCAACCGTGAAAATAATATGCGACGCGGGTAGAATTCTAGCCTTTGAGTTGGCAACACTGACTTATTCAAAATTGGAACGTGCGTCGGTTTAGCAGAATGAAAAAGTTTTATGTATGGAGGTGTTATTTAAGTTTATCCATGCTTTGAGTGAAGAGAAAATGCTATTTTTAAGTGACCTACCTACATTCTGAATTTCATTTCAATAGGGATGAGAATTTTACCGATTAAAGAAAAGAGGTTCTCAGTTCAACAAATAAATAAATATTTCAGGACATTTCACACAGTGCCACCTAACCCCAACCTACGCAGCTTAATACTTGTATTATGGTGGTTAGGATAACGGATATAATACATATACTTTTCTTTTGTAAAAAACAAATTTACAAAAAAATACCGCTGTTTTAAACTCAGTTAAAAATAACTCCAAAATTAACTGATCTCTTAACCTTAACAGTTAATTAATTAAAACAATTAAAATAAGATTCCGACGATTTAATTACACACGTCTTAACGAGTCTTATGGGGTACATAAAACCCCTAATTGGAGTAAGATTGGAAATCACCCCATGTGTTATTGCGTTGTTTAATTAAGATTTTGGTCTTGCGGGACTTTTTGGAATATCTTCCTAGTTTCAACATCTTTTTTTCCAACCCAATTGTCAGAAAGATATCTACAAAAGAAATGTCTATAACATGTGCATCACTATTTATAACAAACTGCCTGATGTAATAATATGACTTCGTATGGAAAACTAATATGGGCGTCTTAAAAATAGACCATGTTTCGAAGATTATAGCTGGACAACGATTGGAGATAGGTAAAAATAGTAAAGGCCAAAGTTGTAGAGAATTTTATGAGGTTTCATAATGTAGTACAACAAAATATCGTACAACGCACAGTTTTTGACATATAAGCAAAAAAAACCCTCACCTCGGAGGGGTGGAGACTTTTAGTATGTTTATCTCCTAACTAGTCCGTCCAAACAAAGTTGCTAAGTTAGTTTTTCTGCTTTCGACTTTTCGATCCACATGCCCCTTTTGGGCACTCATTGACTGGGCTAATATAAAAGTTTTAAAATGCACTCAGTTTAAACACCACCTAAGTAAATGGTTAACTGAAAAATGCTTCTATAGTATTAAGAAATATCCTGATATCAAATGACATAATAAGATATGAATGTAGCTTAAGGAGACACATGTAAATAGAAGGCCTTGGGGACTGTAATACAGTTTCATTACTAGTACAGCCTCCATCGCTCCACTAAGTATTGTCATGATGTACATTGTAGTATTAAATAAATAAATAAATAAAAATAAATAAGACATATAAGATTAATTAATAGATTTTATAAATTAATGGACATTTCATGTAATTATTCGTATTTTAATTTTGATATAGTAAATAATTTTAATCTTAAAATTTCGCACGCCTGCTTGCAGGCTGAATACCATTGACATTATATAAATTTAAGACAACGAATTAGGGAAATAATAGAAGTCGAACACAGCTCAAAAAGTGATTCAACGCAAAGTACAACTATATGGGCGGGGCGTAAAAAGTACAACTCACCCGCCGCTCAGTCACACAACGCGCTCAGCGACAGATGCACGCATCGTTTGATTTTTAAAAATATCCAAAATAATATAGTTAACGGACAAAAATGACCTCTTGTGTGGTAAATTGGTGTAAAAATGGAAAGAAGGCAGTAAAATGCAGGAAAAACTTATCACAGCTAACAAATATTATTTAAACCAAATTATATAATTTCGATTTTAGTTGACATAAAATACATAAAAATATAGGGTAAACTAGGCATGGCTGAAACAATTTTATTTTTGTCGTTCATTGCATTCGCATTCGATTAGGTAACGTTATATTTATTTTGTTTACTAGCTAAACCCACGGCTTCACCCCCGCAACAAAAATGTTATTTTTGTACAATAAATAAGAGCATTTGTTTTTGAATTAAATCAATAATGACTTTTATAAAAGTCTGAAGAAAGAAAGAAAAAACCTCTAAAGTGAAGAATTCACCTGACCCGGCCCCCCCGGCTCGGCCTGATTCGACCTGATTCTGGCATCGCGCTTTTATCACCGCCCGAGCCGACACCGATCGAAAGCCCAGGTTTATACGACTAATGTCCAATTATGAAAAATGACAAATATTATAGACGTTCAATCATACAAATGCCTATTCGGAAAATAGTTCACTCATAAAAATGTCAAATCGTAAAAAGGTCCAATTTGAAAATTGTCCATTCTAAAACGTCCATTCGTAAAAATGTCCAATAAAGTTTTATTTTATCCGTGGTTCTATCAATAGCTAATCCCGTAGTCCTATAAAAAGTGTCACGTAGTGAACAATCTTTATTTCCAATGCAATGACAGCTGTCAAACTTGAAATGTCAATATCTCGGAAAATACTCGTCTTAGGCTGATGCTGTCATAGAAGAAATTAAAGGTCTTGGAGAGATCTTCATTTCAGATGACAGCTGTCAAACTTGAAATGTCAATATCTCGGAAAATACTCGTCTTAGGCTGATGCTGTCATAGAAGAAATTAAAGGTCTTGGAGAGATTGTCATTTCAGATGACAGCTGTCAAACTTGAAACGTCAATATCTCGAAAAATACTCATCCTAAGCAGACGTTGTCATAGAAGAAATGAAAAAACTTTGAAGATCTTCCAGATTTTGATATTTCAAGTTTGACAGCTGTCATCTGAAAGTTAGATCTTCCCAAGACCTTTCATTTCTTCTATGACAGCGTCAGAAATAAACCAATTCGTGTTGGACATTATTCTTAATTGGAGATATTTCATTTTGGACCAAATTCATGTAATTAGTATAATTCACCAAATTAGTATTGGACATTAATACTAGTTGGACAATTTGGATTTTGGACATTTGTCGTACAAACCGATAAAACTTATTCCGTATCCTTTTTGGGGATTCTAACTACCTCTGTACCAAATTTGGCAAATTTGCCATTACCTTGTCGAACGCATGGTTGATGAGATATTCGTTTTGTTTCAAGCATACCAAGGTTACCCTAGTCTGACATAAAATAATATATTTGAGTTACCCGTATGGCAATACCGAATTTAACTATAAACAATTTTGATACTTTAATTATTTTAAAAAAAATCGCTACTGTACTTGGTCACTGACCTCTGTTTGATCAGATAAGTAGCTCTGGCGCGAAAAAGTAACACACATGCTTCACATAAAACAGACATGCGTCTAATAATGATACTTTTATAAAATGATAATAAAAGACGATGTGTTATATGACACAAATATATTATTAAAAATACATAAAATAAAGTAATAAATCGTTTATATAGGGTAATCCAATTCTTTATTTTTTGCGGTGGGGTGGTCTTTTCGATGTCTCGTAGGCGGGCATTTTCCTTTATTTTTAATACTTTCCAAAACAAATTTTCTGACTGATGATTTCGATTCGCCTAGAAAATACAAAATAAATAAGATTAATATCATCTTTTAAAAGTAAAAAAGGCGTACCAGTATGGTAACAGTAAAATAGGTGCCATGAATATAATGTTAAAAGAAATTCCCAAATAAAGCAATTGTATTTGTACTTGTACGTAGGGACATCTTATAGACATTAAAACAAAATAAAAATGCCAAGTGCAAGTCGGACTCGTTTGAATTGAACTCTTTCTTGAAACATCTCATATATACAAAAACAAACGGAAAAAAGCACTTTGTTTGGGAGCCCCTTTTTTATTTTATTCTATTTTTAGTATTGCAACAAAAATACATCCGTGAAAATTTCAACCTTCTAACTATCACGGTTCGTGAGATGACAGACAGACAGACGAACGGACAGCGAAGTCTTAGTTATATGGTCTCGTTTTCCCCTATGGGTACGGAACCCTAAAACGCAATTTTTCATACACATAATATCATCATTAAACTTGGACAATATGAAAAGTATCAAAAATTTTCAGTCATACTATAATGTATTTTATGACTTTAGTTGTAAACAAATATATAACACAAAATAGTTATTTATGGACAAAATAACGATTATTTTACGTTTTCAATGATGAGATTCAATGAGCTTGATGATGTACTGTTAATCTAACTTAAACGTACCTGAGATATACGCTGTTCTCTTAGAAACACTTAGTTAAAGCAGCAACCACTTTTCTATTTGCAACTGCTGTATACGCCGTATATATACATTTTGTAATTCATTTGGCAAGCATCGCCACGGATTATTTTATTTATTTTCATCAACATTATTGTGAAAAATCTTCGAAATAACTTATTAATCACTAAAAATACGAACAACATGTTATTGTTTACTTTTTTTTTGTCAAATTTGACAGAAGTAGTTTGAAAGAAATAGGTAGAATGTTGCCATTTTTATTTTAGTTTTTTCTTATTAAATTTGTACTCCTTCGTTTTGTCCATCCCGTTTGCACATGTTGATTGAATATTTCTGTTTCACTCAACACTATCCGACTAAGTAAAATGACACCCCAAATGAATGAATGGGCGAGTTCATGTACAGAAAATAAATTTTGCATGGTTATGCCTTATCATTGTCCGTGTGTCGCGTGAGTATTATAATTTAGTGGTGTGAGTTTGGGACCACGTTTTTGCAGAAAAAGTAAGGGAGTTACAGGGAGTTGATTTAAGACCTTTTGTATGACTGTTTTGTGTATTCTAGCGAATAAATGTTTTTGATTTGATTTGATTTTGTAATATTATTTCTTACTCACTCACAACTCAACTCAACAACAACTCTTTAAACTCACTTTTTAGTACTTAGACTTAGTTTTTTTCCGCTCGACGAACATCTAAGCTCGAGCATAGGCATATGCTGAAAATCAGCGCTGTGCATCCTTGCCAGCATAAAACTGAGCATATGCTTTTGCCTAATTTAACAGTATCATATTTCTTTTAATACTATTCCTTAATTTTCTTGTATTAGTTTAATGTACGACCGGGGGTAGACTTCCTTTGCAGGAGGTCGACTAGGTGGGTAGCACATCAGTGCCAGTTACTTGACTGCATGAGCAGTGATGTGCAAACATTACTGTGCTTCGGTAGGAGGGCACAGTAGCTAGTGAAATTACTGGGCTGAAGAGTCTTAACATCTTATGACTCTCAAGTAAGAAGCGTTGGCGCAGTGCACTGGGTAGTACTGTGCTAATTATGGGCAGCGTTATCTCTTACCATCAGGAGAGCGTCTTGCTCGTCTTCTTACTTAGTTTTATTAAAAAAAAATGTAATTTGAAATTGTATGTTATTTTTTGACAGTAAAACTATTTTTTTAACAATGTTACAGGCTGGTGTCGCAGCTAGAAAAGCTGGAAACCTCAAACGGGAGAAATATGCTAATCTGGACAGAGCATACATGTTTTTGCCGTTGAATCTGTGGGTCCATGGGGACCGGTAACTTGGGAGCTGTATAAAGAACTGGCCAAACACTTGGTGGAGGTATCAGATGACCGGAATGCTGGCTTGTATTTTGCACAAAAACTAAGTATGTATTCAGCGGGGCAATGCCGCCAGCATTCTGGCTACCTATCCCTCCATCATAGGTTTATTAGATTTGAGACCCCAACAGTGCCAGTTATTCTACCGCCTGAGCAGTGCAAAATGTGCAAACATTACTGTGCTTCAGTAGGAGGGCACTGTAGCTAGTGAAATTACTGGGCTAAAGAGTCTTAACATTTTATGACTCTTGAGTAAGAAGCGTTGGTGCAGTGCACCTAGAATTGCACCTCATTGTGAAATTCTGGGTAGCACTGTACTGATTATGGACAGCGTTATCTCTTAACATCAGGAGAGCGTCTTGCTCGTCTTCTTACTTCTCAAAAGAAAAAATAAATAAATTTAGATTAAGTATTTATAAGTTTTAGATTATAGGTTTAGTTTGTAATGTTTTCTTATTCATTGTCTGTTAATTTTAATCATTTAGCTGTTTGAATAAATCTTTTTTTTTTCTATAAAAAGATGATAGAAATAATATAGGCATGATGACAATTTTTGTCAATGTTTTTTAAAAATTGGACGCGTATTTTTGAATGTTCACGTATATATGAAAAACGAGTTACAGCGCCCTAAAGTTGCGGAGGAGGAGGTTATGACGTCACCACTAGGTACGATTTGTACCTAGTAGTGACGTAGCGCGTCTCCCCTCAATTTTATATTCGTTATATCTCAGTCAAATTCAATTGACATACCAAAAAATACTAAATAGATTTTAAATTTTTTAACTTAGTCGTCATGCGTATTTTTACACATTTAATGCCAAGTAAATCAGATTTACAGATTACAAGCTTTTATTTACTTTCATCTGCCCTCTTCCTCCTCTTTTCAAATAAAAACAAATACGAGTCCAATATTTATTGGACAATCTTTTATTATTGTCGTCATCGCTATTTGGGATAAATAAATAAAGGAAAAAACCTATCCTCTTAACATTACAATGGACATTAGAGTTAACCATTGAGCTAATAATAAATAGATTTAACATCACAAACGTTTTCCAAACAACAATAAATTCTATAGTATAATACTAACCCTTCGTTACTCTGCCAACAAATAGGTGAAAAAAGAAAAGAAATTGACAAAGGAGGTCGCTTTCCCCTTAATATTGGGTTAAGTGACAGTATGGGACCTTTAACCGCTGGAAAAAAGGTTTTTTTTTATAGTAAATTTTAAATCGGTTGGTGGCCAAAGGGTTATGTGATGTAGACGTAATTCTGGATCACAGAGTTCGAAACCCGGCCGCCAATGAGTTTAATTGGTAATGTGCGGTTTTTTCCACTCGCCATACTGGTGGTAGACTTCGGCCGTGACTAGTTACCACTCACTGGACGAAACCATTGACCACGGTCTCGCGTGATGTTAATTAAGCGACAAGGCGATCGTAGATGGTGGCAGAAGCAGACTAAAGTTGAACCACAATGCCTCGGAAAAGCGATCACGGTGGGGGACGGAATTTTTGTAATGTTCGAATTTGTACGTAACCTGTCACATATAAAGCGAACGCGGGTAGGAAATGATGAAAATGATGATCGCGTCCACTTTACTGCTCTGTCCCGCCTCTGCCTGTCGTCAGCATTAAGGGCTGCTTAAGAATCCGCTCTTGCCGAACGTAATTGCCACATAAGAATGTATGGGATGACAGTTGAAGTCTTGACATGACGTAAGAGCCTAGCCGTAGCATGACACATGGGATCCCGCAGAAATGTCAAGAGTAGAACTGTAATCCCATACATTGTACTTTTGTGAATGTATGGGATGACAGTTGACTTGACAGCAAGACAAGTCTACGCAGCGTCTGTGTTTGAGGGCCAGGCCATGCTTGCCCCGTTAATCCCATACTGTAAATACGTCATTGATGTGATCACAGAATTAAAATGGCGGGCGTGCATTGTGGTCCCAATTTAGATGTCTATTCCTGCGAGATCTTATCGCGCTGATTTCATTCATGGAGGAACACATGAAATGTTCGTATTTGTTCACAGATCATGTAACAACATAGATATCGTGGGTGCTTCAGTTTGTATGAAAACTGAGGCCGTATTGGCTAATTTACACTGGCAGTAATTCACTATAACCCGACAAAAATAAAAAGTTGTTACCGCCAAACCTCTATTAAGACTATAAAAGGCGTTTATCATAATTCATTTATTTGCTTAAAATGTTAGTTACATAACCGATGTAGGTGTTATCATAAAAGTTCTATAACATTTAGCCACATTGTGGCATGCAAATGTTTACACAATAATTTAATAATGTCAGCTAATTATAACTAAAAAATTGAATGAAGTAGCTTAAAACAATAATAATCATAATGTCTCAACGCGTTATCCACTAACACGTTACACGACAAATTTAAGAAACGTCTTTTAACTGTATCGCTCTATGACTGCAAGAACATTTTATTTTCGTCGGGTAATAGTAATAGACATCAGTACGCGATAGTCAGAAAGACTATCTAATTTTTAAATTGAGTTACATGAACCTATTGCTGATATAAAGACGAATCTGCTGATATTTTTTTGCCTCATAATTTGTTTCGGATTTATCACAGTGAGAAAAGTGAAAAGGCGCATCTCCATTGTAATATGTTATCGTCACAGATAAAAGAAAACTAGGTATCGTCTTTCATCAAGATTTCTAAGTTTATTTTTTAGTCAGATATGTCTTTTACTGTACAAATAGTGGTGATACAATATAGAGTTTAATTAAATTGTTAAATATTTATAATAAATGTTTTTAACCGCAACATTTACAAGCGAGGGTGCGCACGGGACACGGACACGTGACGAGCTTTAAATGTGTTTGTAGTTTTAAGTTTTGACTGTATGTATTTCTAATAATGTTATCATTTGTTAAGTTGACAATCTACATAGTGTACTAGAAATTAAGATATTATAATATAATAAATGTGTATTTTTAGTTTGCAAATAAATATGTATTTTTTTAAAGAGTTTTCTTATCTTATCTCTCTTATCTTTAACTCTCGGGGGCATAAGGCTGTGAAAGGCTTCGGCCGTGACTATAGTTACCACTGACTATCGCGGCATCCATTCTCATACGTTATCTATGGTATTTGGTTTATGGTATTGTGTGATTCCTTCACAAAAGACTAGAAATAAGTAAAAAGCACTATCAATAGTAATTTAATGGATTAGAATCTAACTTTAGAAATAAAAATTAATGGATCCTTTCAACAGAATTGGGAGAACTTTCTTATGTAACATTTTAAATGTCTTAAAAGTAAAAAGGTACATAATAATATGTGTATTAAGTGTGTATGTTTGTTACTTTTTACGTCAAAACTATTGAAACTATTGTACTGAAATTTGGCTTGTAATAAAAGTACTTTTTAAGGATTTCTAGAATTTTCGCGAACATTTAAAAATAGCATTTATTTTCCATAGATACTGCGTTCATTTTATTAAACAGAAAAACGATTTAAACGATCTCCCGAATTTTAACATACCTATCTACAATTTTAAATTGCATGTAGTTTCCTAAGAAACGACATACATTTTATTAAGCCAAAAAACCACATTGAAAATGGTCAAGTACTAAAAATTCATTCAAAGACTCAAGTTTTTGACAACACTTTAAAATTGCATGTAGTGTCCTAAGAAACCTCTAAAATTATTTTAGTCCGAAAATCGCTATTTAAAATCGGTCGTGTACTGAAAGTTTAATTTACACAGATCTCGAGTTGAGACCCGTTATAACTTTAATTAACATAAAAATTAAACTTTAAAATGGCGGTCGTAAATCGACTTAAGGCGTTCTAAACAAAAGTTTGTAATTGCTTTAACTTGCATGATTGCCAGAGTTATTATCTACCTGGGTGACATCTATTATGATATTACTTTGGATATTAATATACCTACTAGAAATAAATATAAGACGACAAAAATAACAAGTAAAATTCAAAAAAAATCTTTTTAAAAACAAGCTTTTATTATTATTCCTAAATAGTACCATAAAGTACTCGTCAAGACGAATCAAATGAGCCCAAACTCGATGGGGTTGCGTCGTTTAATTACGGTTCCTAAGGCCACCTTCCAGCTCCGTCATCAAATAAGCTCCATGCAACTCCCTGTAACTCCCTTACTTTTTCTGCAAAAACGTGGTCCCAAACTCACACCACTAAATTATAATACTCACGCGACACGCGGACATTGATAAGGCATAACCATGCTAAATTTATTTTCTGTACATGAACTCGCCCATTCATTCATTTGGGGTGTCATTTTACTTAGTCGGATAGTGTTGAGTGAAACAGAAATATTCAATTAACATGTGCAAACGGGATGGACAAAACGAAGGAGTACAAATTTAATAAGAAAAAACTAAAATAAAAATGGCAACATTCTACCTATTTCTTTCAAACTACTTCTGTCAAATTTGACAAAAAAAAATGTAAACAATAACATGTTGTTCGTATTTTTAGTGATTAATAAGTTATTTCGAAAATTTTTCACAATAATGTTGATGAAAATGAATAAAATAATCCGTGGCGGTGCTTGCCAAATGAATTACAAAATGTATATATACGGCGTATACAGCAGTTGCAAATAGAAAAGTGGTTACTGCTTTGACTAAGTGTTTCTAAGAGAACAGCGTATATCTCAGGTACGTTTAAGTTAGATTAACAGTACATCATCAAGCTCATTGAATCTTATCATTGAAAACGTAAAATAATCGTTATTTTGTCCATAAATAACTATTTTGTGTTATATATTTGTTTACAACTAAAGTCATAAAATACATTATAGTATGACTGAAAATTTTTGATACTTTTCATATTGTCCAAGTTTAATGATGATAATACGTGTATGAAAAATTGCGTTTTAGGGTTCCGTACCCATAGGGGAAAACGAGACCATATAACTAAGACTTCGCTGTCCGTTCGTCTGTCTGTCTGTCATCTCACGAATCGTGATAGTTAGAAGGTTGAAATTTTCACGGATGTATTTTTGTTGCAATACTAAAAATAGAATAAAATAAAAAAGGGGCTCCCAAACAACAAAGTGCTTTTTTCCGTTTTTGTTTTTGTATATATGAGATGTTTCAAGAAAGAGTTCAATTCAAACGAGTCCGACTTGCACTTGGCATTTTTATTTTGTTTTAATGTATTAGATGTCCCTACGTACA
This sequence comes from Hemithea aestivaria, assembly GCA_947507615.1. Taxonomy (NCBI): domain Eukaryota; kingdom Metazoa; phylum Arthropoda; class Insecta; order Lepidoptera; family Geometridae; genus Hemithea; species Hemithea aestivaria. Next base: position 1,669,546 of record OX382351.1, on the reverse strand, counting down.
AGTACAAATACAATTGCTTTATTTGGGAATTTCTTTTAACATTATATTCATGGCACCTATTTTACTGTTACCATACTGGTACGCCTTTTTTACTTTTAAAAGATGATATTAATCTTATTTATTTTGTATTTTCTAGGCGAATCGAAATCATCAGTCAGAAAATTTGTTTTGGAAAGTATTAAAAATAAAGGAAAATGCCCGCCTACGAAACATCAAAAAGGCCACCCCACTGCAAAAAATAAAGAATTGGATTACCCTATATAAACGATTTATTACTTTATTTTATGTATTTTTAATATTATATTTGTGTCATATAACACATCGTCTTTTATTATCATTTTATAAAAGTATCATTATTAGACGCATGTCTGTTTTATGTGAAGCATGTGTGTTACGTTTTCGCGCTAGAGCTACTTATCTGATTAAACAGAGGTCAGTGACCAAGTACAGTACCGATTTTTTTTTAAATAATTAAAGTATCAAAATTGTTTATAGTTAAATTCGGTATTGCCATACGGGTAACTCAAATATATTCTTTTATGTCAGACTAGGGTAACTTTGGTATGCTTGAAACAAAACGAATATCTCATCAACCATGTGTTCGACAAGGTGATGGCAAATTTGCCAAATTTGGTACAGAGGTAGTTAGAATCCCCAAAAAGGATATGGAATGTCCAAAATCCAAATTGTTCAACTAGTAATAATGTCCAATACTAATTTGGTCAAACACTAATTTGGTCCAACATGGCTTACGTCCAACTAGGAAAAATGTCCAACACGAATAATTTCCAACATGAATTTGGTCCAAAATGAAATATCTCCAATTAAGAATAATGTCCAACACGAATTGGTTTATTTCTGACGCTGTCATAGAAGAAATGAAAGGTCTTAGGAAGATCTACCTTTCAGATGACAGCTGTCAAACTTAAAATATCAAAATCTGGAAGATCTTCAAAGTTTTTCCATTTCTTCTATGACAGCGTCTGCTTAGGACGAGTATTTTTCGAGATATTGACGTTTCAAGTTTGACAGCTGTCATCTGAAATGATAATCTCTCCAAGACCTTTAATTTCTTCTATGACAGCATCAGCCTAAGACGAATATTTACCGAGATATTGACGTTTCAAGTTTGACAGCTGTCATTTGAAATGAAGATCTCTCCAAGACCTTTAATTTCTTCTATGACAGCATCAGCCTAAGACGAGTATTTTCCGAGATATTGACATTTCAAGTTTGACAGCTGTCATTGCATTGGAAATAAAGATTGTTCACTAGATACGTGACACTTTTAATTGGACTACGGGATTAGCTATTGATAGAACCACGGATAAAATAAAACTTTATTGGACATTTTTACGAATGGACGTTTTTCATGAATGGACAATTTTCAAATTGGACCTTTTTACGATTTGACATTTTTATGAGTGGACTATTTTCCGAATGGGCATTTTTATGATTGGAATTTTTTTTGGATTTTTCTAAAATATTTGTCATTTTTCATAATTGGACATTAGTCGTATAAACCTGGGCTTTCGATCGGTGTCGGCTCGTGCGGTGATAAAAGCGCGATGCCAGAATCAGGTCCAATCAGGCCGAGCCGGGGGGGCCGGGTCAGGTGAATTCTTCACTTTAGAGGTTTTTTCTTTCTTTCTTCAGACTTTTATAAAAATCATTATTGATTTAATTCAAAAACAAATGCTCTTATTTATTGTACAAAAATAACATTTTTGTAGCGGGGGTGAAGCCGTGGGTTTAGCTAGTAAACAAAATAAATATAACGTTACCTAATCGAATGCGAATGCAATGAACGACAAAAATAACATTGTTACAGCCATGCCTAGTTTACCCTATATTTTTATGTATTTTATGTCAACTAAAATCGAAATTATATAATTTAGTTTAAAATAATATTAGTTAGCTTCGATAAGTTTTTCCTGCTTTTTACTGCCTTCTTTCCATTTTTACACCAATTTACCACACAAGAGGTCATTTTTGTCCGTTAACTATATTATTTTGGATATTTTTAAAAATCAAACGATGCGTGCATCTGTCGCTGAGCGCGTTGTGTGACTGAGCGGCGGGTGAGTTGTACTTTTTACGCCCCGCCCATATAGTTGTACTTTGCGTTGAATCACTTTTTGAGCTGTGTTCGACTTCTATTATTTCCCTAATTCGTTGGCTCCATGTCATAATAATATTGTCATCCGATTTATACATATATGCAAAATTTCAGCTCAATCGGAAACCGGGAGGTGGGTCAAATTTAACTTGCAAGATTTGATTACAGACAGACAGACAGACAACAGACAGGTGAAAGTAAATAAAAGCTTGTAAAATACAGTAATATCCCGGACCCCGGACTTACGCGATAGGTACCAAGGGTTTAACCGCGTAAGTCGGGATTCAACTTTGCGTACAAATAAACTTCATAATCAGCCTACGTTCGTCCACTGCTGGACATAGGCCTCCCCATGGCACGCCACTCAACTCGGTCCTCTGTCTTTCTCCTCCAACCGCTCTCAGCGACCCAGAAATGAGGTGATTCGGCAGAGAACCAAAGTTACCGACATAGCCGAAAGGGTTAGCAAGCTGAAGTGGCAATGGGCTGGTCACATTTGCCGCTGAACCGATAACCGATGGGGTAGACGTGTTCTAGAATGGAGACCGAGTGTCGGCAAACGTAGTGTAGGGCGTCCAGGGGTGAGATGGGGCGAAATAACCTTTTATTTTATATAAACTGGACTTGTTATTTTGTCTCATTCCTTCATTTAGATGTGCTAATGATGAGATTCCACGAGAAAAATTAACGAACTTGTTGTAAATCGAACACGCAATGCGTGTGGTGATCAAAATGAAAAACCGCATATCACCGAATTTCGCTGCGGTATACATTTATTTATTTATTTAATTAAGTTACAACCATGAACTTACAGGTAGATACTCAAGGCGTTCATAGTACTATTACACCTAAATGTAAAATTACATATAATTTATATGACCAATAGGGTCAACATGAATGTCGATATCTTGGACCTTATCAAGAATTTACATATTAAAGAGACAAGATTACTTATTAAAATGCGTATTATAGAGTAATAACACAATGCCTGAGATTGTATTTATTTCTCTTTTTAGTGTATTCTCAAGTAAATAGACAAAATACGCATTTAATGCAAAGATGAAGACGAGCAAAACGCTCTCCTATTAAAACTAACCATGCATACCAATACTTTAAGAATAATTATTATTCTAAAAGTAAAAAAAAACAAAATGATCCCAACTTGTCAGCATAAAAATATGCAGTTAAAAAAGAATCTATAAGCCATTTTTACGTTTCTTAAACAGTCAATATTTTCTATAAATACATTTTAAAAATCTCGAATACACCTAATTTGGACGGAAATAAAAATGCCTTAATTAATAGGCAGTCTTCCTTTGTAAGCTTTCTGCAGAAATGTATCGGGTTACAAGTCAGCTTTTGTTATTACATTTTACCTTCTTGGGACAATTTGCAAGCCTACATAAAATCCAAGATAATGTTAATAAAAGAAAAAATACATACACAAGTGAAATTGTAAAAAAAAAACTTTTTAAAAACAAGCTTTTATTATTATTATCATCTAGCACCAAAGTCCTCGTCAAGATGAATCAAATGAGCTCAAACTCGATGGGGTTGCGTCGTTTAATTATGGAGTTCTTATGGCCACCTTTCAGTTCCATCATCAGAGCAGCTCCATGTTATAATAATATTGCATTGTCATCCGATTTATACATGCATGCCAAATTTTAGCACATGCATACACTTGCATGCATACACTTTTTTGTCTTTATGTAACTTTTGTAATTTTTGAATGTCAATAATTTTTTTTTACTATTTTATTAAATCGGGAAGTGGATCAAAAAAAAAACTTCCAAGATTTGATTACAGACAGACAACAGACAGGTGAAAATAAAAGCTTGTAAAAAGTAGCTCTACTTGGGGTAACTTAAGTTGAAATTAAGTAAAGTTTACAAGTGTTAACTTTAGCCATTACCACGTTTATGTCCAATAAAACTTAATTATAGCAACTCTTAATTGGAATTAAATATTGCGTTTAAATTTATAGAAATATCGTGCGAATTTGTTAATAGAATTTAATAAAATTATCAAAATAAAGGAAGGAGTGACTGACTGACTGATCTATCAACGCACAGCCTAAACCGCTGAACCGATTGGGTTGAAATTTTGAATACAAATAGGTTTTATGATGTAGATCTCCAATAAGAAAGGATTTAGCCACGCGGACGGATCCGCGAGCATAAAAAGTGTTTTAATTTTTTTTTTAATAGTTCAGTCTCAGTCTCAATAATTTTTAGCAATGATTTTGATTATGTTTTGCGATGGGCCTTTTATTTATTTTTTACCCGCTGTACAGTAGCCTATGTGTTATTCCAGGGTCTAAGCTATCTTTATACGAAATTTCAGCTCAATCTGTCCACCCGTTTAGACGTGAAGAAGTAACAGACATACATACTCACAAACTTTGGCATTAAAACTATCCACTCGAGCGTCAGCAAACATTCCCGATGCACTGCAGTAACGAGGCAGCCCCAAAAGTATCCTGAAAGTGTTATTGTACTGGACTCAACTCAACTCAACTGGACGGAACACCGGGGGTAGACTTCCTTTGCAGGAGGTCGTCTAGGTGGGTACCCCAACAGTGCCAGTTATTCTACCGCCTGAGCAGTGATGTGCAAACATTACTGTGCTCGGGTAGGAGGGCACTGTAGCTAGTAAAATTACTGGGCTAAAGAGTCTTAACATCTTATGACTCTTGAGTAAGAAGCGTTGGTGCAGTGCTCCTAAAATTTCACATCATTGTGAAATCCTAGGTAGCACTGTACTGATTATGGGCAGCCGTTATCTCTTAACATCAGGAGAGCGTCTTGCTCGTGTTCTACTTATCACATAAAAAAAAAAAAAACCCGCTGCGCATTGAGAGCCCTGTTTGTACAGTTCACCCACAAGCTGCACGTGTAAAAAGTTTGACAAAATGCCTTGAACAGGGACACTTTGACTTTCTCAGTACATCGCGCGAACCTGCGGGCCAACATGTTGCACCTGACTGTCAAAGCCCTGCGTTCTCGTTCCAGGTCTACATCATCATGCAGAGATTCAGTGACCCAGTGTCCCAAGTACTTGAACTGAGAAACTCTCGCTGTCATATATGTCGGATGAAAGATGAATGCGGGGCCAAAATAACATCTGACTGGTTACGACTTAATCGCAAACGGCGCCGCGGTAGACCCAAAAAACGATGGCGAGATGACCTGGACAAACACCTCAAGGAATGGTATATTATATATAGCTCAAGACAGAAAAAGGTGGACAGAGGGGTGGTATTTCCCTGCTGCGGGACACCACAGGCTCATAACAATAATAATAAATACTACTACTAGATATTATTTCCAATATTTGGTGGTATCAACAGCTCGGACGAAGCGATTTGCTTCGGCTTTCATTATGAGAACGGTGAAGCTATGGAACTCGCTACCACTCTCAGTATTTCCCGAATGCTATGTTTATACGTTGTAATATACGTGGGTTTGTTCAAATCAAGAGTGAATAGGTTCTTACTGAACAAGCGTGCTACAACTTCGACTGCATCGTCACTTACCAACAGGTGAGATTGCGATCAAACGCTTGTTTAGTCTACTATAAAAAAAACTATAATAGACTATTAAAAGGCGGAATAATTCCCTTCATTTGTTTGAAAGTTACATTTAAGTTAGAAGGTAGGAATAATCCAGTTACTATCATACGACTTTAGAAAAAGGGTTAAAAGAAAGGCAATTTTTGTGAAGTCAAGAAATGTGAAACAATTATGTAAATTTTGTTCCGAAGTATTTAAACTGTCAAGTGTTATTATAAAAACACTACCTCTTGTAACATTTTATGAAAATATGATAATTTTAACTAAAAATATACTTTAAGAAACCCCCTAATGAAAGGGATAGTTTTCATTTAGTTTATGCTGGGGTATATTTGGCCCAACGTATAAGTATTGCCATTCAACGTGGCAATGCTGCCAGCATTCTGGGCACTCTGCCAACTGACAGTGGTTTGGAGCACTTGGATTTTCTGTAGATTGGCTTGTGGCCGAAAAGTGTTCTTTACTGCTGTAGTAGCTGTAGTATTGTTAGTTTGTTTTTCTCAATAAAGGCGTTTTTACTGTAGATTGTGTGTTTTAGTCTGCTAGCATCTACGCGAGATTGTGATCAAAGGCTAACCATGAAAAAAGTGGTAATTTTAAGAGATTATTCATGGCGTGCAATTTGAAACTAGAAATACTTTTAAAAAAATATAATAAAACCGGTCAAGTACGAGTCGGACTAGCCCATGAAGGGTTCCGTAGCAGCAAGTTACATAATATAAGAAGCGGCCAAGTGCAAGTCGGACTCACCCATGAAGGGTTCCGTAGAATATTTTTCTTTATTTTTTATATTTGAGTTGATTGAATGAAAGGTAAAATGTGTTTGCGATTTATAACGGATTAAGAAAAACTAATTATTAGATCTCGTTCAAACCAATTTTCGGAGGAAGTTTGCATGGTAATGCACATCATATTACATTATTTTTACATTTATCATTCTCTAATTTTAGAAGTTACAGGGGGGGACACATTTTTCCACTTTGGAAGCGTCTCTCGCGCAAACTATTCAGTTTAGAAAAAAATGATATTAGAAACCTCAATATCGTTTTTAAAGACCTATTCATACCTAGATACCCCACACCTATGGGTTTGATGAAAAAACAAAATTTTGAGTTTCAGTTCTAAGTATGGGGAGCCCCAAAAATTTATTGTTTTTTTCTATTTTTGTGTGAAAATCTTAATGCGGTTCACCGAATACATTTATTTACCAAGTTTCAACAGTATAGTTCTTATAGTTTCGGAAGCAAGTGACATACGGACGGACGGACGGACAGACATGACGAATCCATAAGGGTTCCGTTTTTTGCCATTTGGCTACGGAACCCTAAAAATGAGGTGATACGACATATTTAATAAACACATACAATATAAACTATATCACTTTTCAATAAATTAAATGTGAGCTAAAGGTTTGATTGTAAGATTTATATATTTTTTGTATCCACACTTGTTATTTTTAAGATGTTCGTGTTGGTACAATTTTCACAGAATAGAACAACAACAACCCCCCAAACCCCTCAATAATAACTCCTTCCGACCTCCTTCCTTTCTTTTTTTCCTAAAATCGGAAGGAGTTATTATCAAAAAACTGTTTTTAGGCGCCATTTTTCCAATATGGCGGCGCGAGCGGCAAAGATACGAGGTGGCAAAGTTGAAATTCGGAAATATGAAATTGGCAATCGCACGTTCGATGCCATTCAACTCCGACTTGGAGTGAAAAAAAAAAAAATTCGGAAAGAAATCGCCAAAATCTATAAAATTGCCAATTTTCAAAACTCCCGGAAATCTATCCTAGCAAAAATACCAAATGACTGTAAACTTACTTGAAATTATTGAATATTTAATTTAGTAAAATTAAAATACACACGACACTTGATTTTATAAAATCAATCGATCAGTTTTGAGGAGTTCGCTAACAAACACTGGCACAAGAATTTAATATATTATTAGATGTTTTAAAATATATTAATTTCATTTGTGCAATGACCTAAATAAAGCCCAAGTTGCTTTAAAATTTGCATAAAAATAAAGTAGGTATTCTTTAATTTTGAAAACATAATAGATTTATTGATAGATTTCAGGAACCCAATTACATAATAATGTAGTTGGGGTAAATCCTGAGATCGGGCGTATTTAAGTGATTTCCGTGGCAGATTTTAAATCAAAGTATTATTGCATTTTACATGTAAAACATCAAATTTCCCATAATTATAAGCACATCAATCAAATAGGCATCATTATAACTTGTTTTGTTCAGAAGATATTTGAATTTAAATTTTTGGTGCCACGGGAATCAATAAAGTGTGGCATGGTAATCAAAATTAAAACTATTTTGTTTGAATTCTATGTTATTATTTAAATATTGACATCTACATATTAATCATATAAAATAGAAATGATTTTAAACGGTGATCCAAACAGATATACACCAAACATAAAGTATTAAAAAAGGTCTATATTGGCTCTCTATATAATAATCATGTAAACTAAATAAAATCAACGTATTGCAGTCTTAAAAAATGTAAAAATATTGAATATATAGAAGAATATATATCCTAGAATATGAGATCAAGTTCTCAGTCACAGGTACTAACAGGATTCACTCCAGAAGCTGTCATCAGATTGTACATTTATCATTAGTTAGGTTAATCTGGACTGAAAGTTGCAGTCAGCCCATAGTTTCGTTTTATTTTTTCATCATACATCATCTCAGCCATAAGACGTCTACTGCTGAACATATATAACACCGGTGTTGGAAGCGACCTGCTTCAAGCGTCTTTCAGCGACCTAAATAAGGTCGTCTGCCACACTTGTGGGTGGACTGGGTTTGCTTGCCTGTGGTAGCCACTTGAACACTTTTCGACCCCATCAGTGCTATGTGGCCTGCCCATTACCACTCCAGCTTCCTGATCCGCGGAGATATGTCAGTGACTTTGGTTCATCTTCGGATCTCCTCATTCCTGATTCGATCACGTAGAGAAACCCCGAGTATAGCCCTCTCCATAGCTCGCTGAGCGACTTTTTAATGTGGGGATATAATGGTGCCGCATAAGCCAGAGCGGCTGTCTACTATAGTACAATATAAAAAAATATCTGAAATAATGAAATATACAAATATAAACTATCAAAATCACTTCCATACCTGCGGCTTCGCTGTATATGGGTAAAAAGTGAAAGAATGCGCAAGAAAACTCAGAGGAAAATTGATCACCGTGGTGAAATGCCATGAAAATCAATACCATGGAAATCTAAATTGTATAGTTTTTTGTCAATATTTTTAAATACCATAATTATAGACCAAAAATAATAAAATATATGATAGACAATACCCTTTTCCTAACTGCACACCCTAGTCAAAAAACCGTAATGGATAAAAAAATATTTTTAAACACGGAAAAGGTAATCAATGATCTAGTGAACCAAAACCACGGTAATCAATTTCTCACCTTCGTAAATCCAGTTTATAACAACGAGAGAAGGAGCCTCTCTTCACTATGTTTAGAGCGCAATCGAAGTTAGCCAATAGCGTGCGTACAAGCTTCTAAGTATTGTGGTTTGTGAAATGTGGGTAGTTATGTCGCGCGCCATGGGAATCACTTTTTGTCCGGGGACAAACCTAAATTTGTTATTTTTTCTAAAACTACGCTGAGTACAGCCTTCGCGTATTTTTTTGATCATATAACAGTTCACCCTTTACAGCTTAGATCACAGGAATTAATTAAATTCCTTTTATAAATTAGTGTAAAAAATATATTTTGTTCCGAAAATGTGTAAGGGACAGCCCACGGTAATCAAATTTCAGGGCTTTTACATTTTTTTTTAGATACTTGCAGCTAAATATAACCTAATGTCTATCATGCATTAGGTAGATTGAACCTTAGACTAACAGGAAAAAATACCTTTGGGTAGAATTTTTATGTTACGGGTAGTTTATTCCCCCAGACACGTAAAATTTTGTCTCTCAGGAATCACCCAGTTCAGGAAAAATATTTATTGGAATTCTACATACCATAATTTTTTTTAATGGAATATGAATTTGTTACCTGACTTGAAATTATTGAATATTTAATTTAATAAAGCACATGTCGTTGCTTTAAAATTTGCACAAATAAAGTATTCTTTATGAATAAAATTAAATAGATTTCAGAAACACCACAATTACGTAAAATTTGTTAAAGAAAAATATTAACTGACATTTTACATAACATTTAAAGTATACATAAATTATTATTAGTATTTTATTAGACCGCCAATTGTAACACTTTCTTCAAATTTATTAATTTAATGTTAGATATTGTTTGTTTCATAACTTTGGTGTACAATAAAGGGTTATTTATCTATCTATAAATTAATGAATATTAGATAATAACAAATTTTTTTTTGGGAAATATTGTAAAAAAATAATAATTTTAAGACGAAGTTTCACAAGTCACGTAATATATTTTTATTCTACACAAGTCTATATATTTATCTTTAAATTAATGAACAATTTTTTTTTGAAATATTGTAAAAAAAAATTAAAGATTGTATTTTAACGGAGAGTTTCACAAGTCACGTATATATTTATTCTACACAAGTCTATATATTATTCACTCACCTGTTAGGATGGCGGTCACAGTGGCAGCCGGCTCAGGAATGAATTCGACTGTACCGCCGCTCAGCTTATAAGGGAGCCGCGATATATTGCAGGCTACGCTACAGGTGGACTAGGGGACGAGTGGAGTATATTAAAAAAAATTAGGTGATTTCGCACAACGCCACCTAACCCCAAGCTAAGTAACTTAATGCTTGTGTTATGGTGGTTAGGACAATCGTGGCAGGCCGCGGTTTCGTTCTGCAAGAGTGTCATCTCGCAGAAGGAGATCACGGAACGCGAACGGGAGGTCACCACCGACCTCCCGATGCGTGCCCGGAGAAGGGGGCGTCGGAGGCGTATCTTCCACGCCCTTCTCCAGCCCCCATAACCTGGGTCTAGGCGGCGAGTACGGGGGTATTCGTCGCCGCAAGAACAGACGCACGAGGTGGCGCGCGCGGTGTTTCCGCGCGCCCCTTGAGAGGGTGGGGTGAAACTCCTCTTCACCCCACCGCGGAGGGGTCCTCCTGTCAGTGAGGACCAAACGCCGTCGGGGCCGCGGATGAATGCTTCGGCGTACCCGTTGCCCCGGCATTATGGCGTCCCGCAGGAACACCCCAGGTTTTTTAGTGGGTATCCCCGCCGCTCCCATCTCTGGCGGGGGAGTCCCACATATATATATATATATATATATATATATATATATATATATATATATATATATATATATATATATATATATATATATATATATATATATAATATATGTATATCTTACTAATATTATAAACGTGAAAGTTTGTAAGAATTTATGGGTGTCTGGATGTCTGCATGTATGATAGCTCATTTGTTAAAAATAACTATTTTGAATGACCTATTGCCGTTAATGGGCAGAGCTGCACGATGGCACGGGATGCGTCTCCACACGCAATAGGTCGTACAATAGAATGTTTTTATTTTATGGTGAATTGTGATACTAAAGTACCTATGTATACGAAAAAATATTCTTGTGCCTGTGCTTCTGTGCTCAATAAATATTTATCTTTCTTTCTTTCTTTTATCTAATGTTTTAATTGACTTGAATTATTGCATATAAGTATAGTTTTAAGAATTTAGAAATAAGTGATTTTATTATTGAAATAATATTGTCTAAATTGACTATGGGTTGACTGCAGTCTTCCTCAAGGTCGCAATGTGAAAGTTGTTTACAATAACCGAGTTAATGTTAGGAAGGTAAGCCCTCAAATTTGTTACTTTGCTGGTGACATCGGTAGCGTGAAGAGCTCTAATAAAAGTGCTACTGAACCTCAACTGGCATTATCATTTTACAAGAACCTCCATGGCGGACAGAAGTCTCAGATACCACTTCAAATTCACCAACAGAGAATCATTCTCTAACATGTATGAATTGTCGGTTTAGCTGGTTGGAATGGAAGTCCCGGTATGTTTATTACTCTTTCTAAACGGGTGGACCGATTGAGCTGAAGTTTGTCTTAAAAATCTCAACAGCTCTGTACTTTAAAATCCGACTCCACTCGTCGAAAAAGTCGACTCCACTCCACCCCTGTGCCGCGTTAAATCGCGCGTCTGCATCCCGCACCTTTAACTTTGGTTGCTAGCAATTAACTCTGTAAGTCTATTTTATAAAACACTGTGTGTCATATTGGTAATTATGAAACTTTTACCATGCTCCTGGAGCCCTAGAAAAGGTACCCGCTGGACTGTAGCTTATGTATTATTCCAGGGTCTAAGCTATCTCTATATTAAATTTCAGCTCAATCGGCGCACTGTTTATAAGGCTTGAAGAAGTAACAAACATACACACTCACAAACTTTCGCCTTTGTAATATTAGTGTCAAAGTGTGATGTGATGTGACTAGTGCTCTCGCACTAGTTTTCGAAATTCAAAAATAAAAATTTTTGAAAAGTCGACTCCACTCCACCCCTGTGCCGCGTTAAATCGCGCGTCGGCGTCCCGCACCTTTTAACTTTGGTTGGTAGTAATTAACTTTGTAAGTCTATTTGCGAACTACACTTTACTTTCGACCACTGACGACTAAGAATAGTATAAAACCACAACCGCCTTAAAAAAACAATTGAGAGTCATTTGTAAAAAAAAAACATATCTTTGGTAATAATTATAGGGTTTATACTCCAATACTGGCTGTATTGTAAAGAATTCAATTTTAAAACTTTTAAAAGGAGTTTTTATTTGTGTAGAGTGTGTGGGTACTAGCGGAGCCTCTGAAGTTTACTTTTAATTTACAAACAAGTTAAATCTAGAGTTCGAAACTTGATGTCAAGATGGCTGCACTCTAAATTTTCTTATCTATTTTATGCTTAAAAAAATAGTTCATCATCTCAGCCGTAGGACGTCCACTGTTGAACATAGGCCTCACCTTTGCACCTCCATACATACCGTTTGGAAGCGACCTGCATCCAGCGTCTTCCGGCGACCTTTATGAGGACGTCTGTCCACCTTATGAGTGGACGTCCCACGCTTCGTTTGTTAGTCCGTAGTCTCCACTCAAGCACAAAAAAAAGAATATAATGTTACTTCGTGATAATGATGGAGTATAACGTGTTTAACACGAATGTAGTGTAGCGAACACTAAGTGTAGCGTTCTTGGCCCAGTGGTCGTGCGTCCGGCTTGTGATCCGGAAGCGTTCAAATCTCAGTGTGACAAAATCTTTTCACCTGGATACCGTGATACCGTGTTTCGGCGCGGCACGTAAAACTGTGTCCCGGCTGTTTCCTATAAGATAAATAATAATAATAATAAATATTTCAGGACAATTCACACAGCGCCACCTAACCCCATACTAAGCAACTTAATGCTTGTATTATGGTGGTTAGGATAACGGATATAATACTTATATACTTTTCTTTTGTAAATACATACTTATAATAGATATTGAAAAACCACCCAGACCAGAAACAAATACCTGTGGATCACACAAACATTTGTCCCATGCGGGAATCGAACCCGCAACCTTCTGCGTTGCAGGCGAGTATTAGCCCACCGCGCCACAGAGGTTGTCAAGATATGTAGGAAGCAGTCGTCAGCTCATGTTGCAGGCACAGTAGTCATCTCGACGACCTGAAACTGCTACATATAGGTTGGCCACACAACCTATAAATTGTGATTTGACTCTAACAGTGTAAGTAGGGGTAACCTGTTCTAATTATTATCTCTATACCAAATTTCAGCTCAAGCTACTCGCTACTCGCTCATCGTTGCCAGTGAGACATCTGCCTAAAGTGTGATTAAAACGAGCGTCTCGGACAATTTTTTTAAAGGAAATTCACCTGTTTTGCACGATCAGTCCAGTATTTTCATCTTTACGTAGATAATAATATCATAATTTTTGTATTCTCATCTATAAAATATTTACGATGTAATAAAATGGCGGCAACACGTTAACGAGTGAAACCGTTTATATTGAAACAAATAGCCTAACAGAAGATTTGGGGTTTGAACATGGATCGTGTTATGCAAGATTACATTTTAACCAAAGAAAAAAAACAGTTGGTTCCAAACAAAAACTTTAAAGTTCTAAAATCGATCCTAAAGTTGATGCCACACAACCGCAGGATCGCGCGGGAAACGGGAGACGGAATTTCTGTAATATTCGAAATCGCACGCATCACGCACCCTTGCACACATAAAGCGGATGCAGCCAGGAGCAAAACGAAGATCGTGAACGCTTTTCCGCGCGATCTCGCGTCTTTGTTTCTTCATCTATAATATAGACACAGTCAAGTTTACGAGCCTTGGATGGATTTTTAAACTTTGTGACATAATATACACATCAACTTCTTACTTTCAGCATTATACAAAACTGAAAAAAGTTAAAATAATAAAAAATATAGCATGACTGCATAAACCCATCCAACGTCAATCTGTTTTTAAAATGATAAAAAATGAACAGCCCACGTGCATTCCAATTTCAAATATTGGAATACTGGCCGAATATTATAATCAGCAAGGAGATTTTAGCCACTATTTATTAATAATAAGCTACTGTTTTTTAGGCGGCAAGCCTTGATCATATCATTAGCTCCACGTCTTTTGCTTAAATAATCGTGTAGAATTTAATTGTTAGCGTGTAATAATGGTGGAATATTGCGTGTTAAGTGTTTTTGAATGTGCACAGATGTAGGCAAGTGATATGGTGCTGAAATATGAATTTTGGTGCCCCCTCCAAAACTCCTCCGAACTTTCAGTAAAATTCCACCCATTTTACTGGAAGACTCACGTGACTAGACGAGCTATTAAGCTCACTCTGACTCTGACCTGACTAACTAACTTATTACTTAAAAAATAACATTTAACTTGACACTGGCAAAACACGAAAATGGAGACCATAATTTAATATCCCGTGAACATTCACGAATTTTACTCGACACTGGCAAAATGCACATGTTGCCATATTATTAAAAAGAAAGAAAATACTGTTTTTTATAGCTAGTGTTTCTGTTAGTATATCACATGTATATTATTATATTAACCTATTTACTAACCAAATTCTATTTGTATTTTCAGATATTATTTTTTTAGCGCAGAATTCAGCTAGGACTCATATTATTGTTGTGTGCCTTCCAAAACACGGTAGTGTCCTAATGAAAATTATGTCACATATTGAGATTTGAACCCAGTTGCAATTTCAGGTCGTCAAAATTAGTACCTACGCGTCCTGCCACATGACCTAACGACTGCCGCCTACATATTATTATCTTATAGGAAACAGACGGGACTCCAGTTTTACGTGCCATGCCGAAACGATGAGTTTTCAGGCAAAAAATATTTGCCTCACTGAGATTTGTACCCTGGTCCTTCGGATTACAAGGTGAAAGATGGTAAAAGATCCGATGGGACATTTGCCAAAGGCAACGTTGAGCGAGTACCTAATGAGTAGAGCTAGAATGCAAAACGACGCGGCGCGGAGCGAGTGAGAAAATCGCCAACAGTTACTCGTTTTCTCGCCTTCGGTGGGACAGGTACCAAAAGGTGGGAAAAATCTATCGACTTCCTAGCTTCATACCAGATCCCATAATTATGACTAATAATGACCATGAAAGTTAGGAATGTGATATTATGAAAAAGTCAAGAAATTGTTATGAAAATACTTCCTATGGTACAATAGGACTATTCTTTTTTTCTTACTATGAACCTATTGCAATCGCCATTTTGATTTAAACGTTGCTCGAGAACGGACGTTGCAATGCGTTCCATTTTCAAAAAGTTGACAGTTCTATTTTTTGTTTTCGGTTCGTGTGCGGCCAGTTATCATGAGCAGTATAGAGGTTTGTAATTTTTTTATTAAACTAGTTCCTACGTATTACGGTTTTATACCTACAAAAAATAAAGATAATAGATATTATGTTTATTTTATACGCGCGCCTTTGCTTTCAGGGCACAGAAGTAATACAAGTTTCAGGGGCTCGCTTGATGTCAGTTTTTTTTTTACCAACTTTTCTCAATAACAGCATTTACCATTTACCACATAAAAAGAAAAATTTCTCGGTTTACGGGGTCGGGTCCGGGGGTAGACTTCCTTTGCAGGAGGTCGTCTAGGTGGGTACCCCAACAGTGCCAGTTATTCTACCGCCTGAGCAGTGATGTGCAAACATTACTGTGCTCCGGTAGGAGGGCACTGTAGCTAGTGAAATTACTGGGCTGAAGAGTCTTAACATCTTATGACTCTTGAGTGAGAAGCGTTGGTGCAGTGCTCCTAGAATTTCACATAATTATGAAATCCTAGGTAACACTGTACTGATTATGGGCAGCCGTTATCTTTTAACATCAGGAGATCGTCTTGCTCGTCTTCTACTTCATCACATAAAAAAAAAAAAAAAAAAAAAACGTTTGGGATCAACTTTTCATTCTGTCCCAATTGACTTGTATTTTTTTAAAATGTTTTTTAGTAATATATCTTACTAATTTATAAACGTGAAAGTTTGTAAGAATGGATGTCTAGATGTTTGTTACTCTTTCACGCCTAAACGGGTGGACCGATTGAGCTGAAATTACGAATATAGCTTAGACCCTGGAATAAACTGTTGGGCGCTGCTAGTATTATATATAGGTATATTAATTGCGCAAAGTTGTGTAATAAATACTTTACCGAGTCAGCATTTGCCGTGCATCGGACACCTCGATGCAAATATTGCCTAAATTACTGTACTATTTTAAATATTTTTAATTTTTATTTAGGTATTATATTATGTATACTCGGTGACTCGCGCTATGCGAATCTGCCTATTCATTATTTTATTAGTAGATAGGTATAATTATTATTAGAATAAGAATATTATGTTTAGCAATCAAATTGTATTAAAACTGGGCAATGACATATTTTTTTCCTTTATTTTTATAATTTAGTAAATCATTAAAAGTTTAATTCTTTTTTAAGTTTCTTGGGTGCAACTAACTTAATTAATTCCAATAGAAACAAGTGAAATTTAAAAAAAAAAACAACTTTTTAAAAACAAGCTTTTATTATTACCATCTAACACCAAAGTACTCGTCAAGACGAATAAAAAATGAGCCCAAACGCGATGGGGTTGCGTCGTTTAATTACGAAGTTCTTATGGCCACCTTCCTCCTCCATCATCAGATCCATGTCATTATAATATTGCATTGTCATCCAATTTATACATGCACGCCAAATTTCAGCTCAATCAGAAAAATCGTAAAGTGGATCAAATGAAACTTGCAAGATTTGATTACAGACAGACAACAGACAGGTGAAAGTAAATAAAACTTGTAAAAAAATAACATTGTTTCATGTTGTTCCCAGTACCTCAAGAGTCCAACAACCGATGGGAGACCTACGTGTTCAACAAACGAGAGTACATTATTCAAAATCTGCCACTTTCCTGGGAAAACGCCAAAATATTATGCGGGTATGTCAGTTTGAACTCGTCAGCCCAGTAATTTTACTAGCTACAGTCCATGGGCGCCTCAGATGGCACGAACCTCGGCTTGGCCCGTCAGATACGGGGGACTAGACTTAGCCCTGGCACCCTTGAGCTAATCGCCCACAAAAACCTTTGGATCGAGTGCCTCCTGTCCGATGAAGCTGTAGAGGTCTTAATCTGAGACCAACAGCAAAGTTCATTTAAATAAAAAAATAGCTACAGTGCCCTCCTACCGAAACACAATAATGTTTGCACATCACTGCTTATAGTAGTATGACTGATGGGTATTGGTAGCTACTAGACGACTTCCTGAGGGAAAAGACCCCGTGGCCGAAGCCCAATGCGTTGGTCTGACCAGATCCGCACCACTCTCGACTCTACAGTCTACGATGCTCTCCGGGTGGCCGGAGATAGGACAAGAAGGCGTAACATCGTGAGGAAAAAAGTCATGGATGGAGGTCACGACCCTCAGATATGAGGATCACGACTGATGAAGGAGATGTAAACGATGTCTACCACAATGGTATTATTTACAAAAAGAATGATCTCTATGAATTTCTTGCTCGTTCTTCTGAAGAAATCTAAAGAAATAAAGAAGGTAGATTCTTAAAATAGAACTAACCAATTGCAAAATTGACTTGCAAAAGTGCTCCATTGTAACCTTGAATAATTGAATTTTGAGTTCTGTTCTTATTTTAGGGGACACCACAACGGTACTTTAGCAATACTGGACACGAGAGAAAAAGCTGAATTCCTTGCGGAAGCATTATCGGAGTCACAGTTTGGTAAGTGGTGACATTTACTCTAGGTCGTTTCTGGTGCAAAGAATATGACCCAAGAGCTAGCGATTTGCAAACCTTCGTCATTTTATAAAAGCTTATGAATGTCTGCCGATCGCTGGCTCTTGCTCTAATATCTCTATCGCTATTATTATTACGAGCCTATACTGTCCCACTGCTGGGCAAAGGCCTCCCAAGTCCCTCCATAATTCACGATCCAGTGCCGCCTCTTGCCAGCCCGCGTAGTGTGTGACTAAGTCATTCATCGCTTTCGAGGCCGGCCCCGGCGGCGCTTTCCATCTTCCGGTACCCATTCTGTGGTGACCTTTGCCCAGCGATCAGGATGCATACGGATTGTATGACCCGCCCAGCTCCACTCCACTCAACTCCAAGTCCACTCCTCTATCGCTATAAACAAAAACACAGCTAGCATGTTATAGGTACCTTGGGGGAACAATCCGGGGCGGTCTTTTTGTCATAGAGTAAGCTCAGACGCTTCAAGGACACGACAAATTACATAAATTCCCATAAAGTTTTATAATAATCAAACAAAAAACATTTTAGGTAATAAATTAAAAAGAAATTTATCCGTTATTTAAATGAACGCGACACGACTCAAAAAAATATGGTCACCCTACGCATGGTCAAACTGATGACCAGGTAAAGCCCATTACACACGACGCTATACTATACCTTGCTATATGACTCCTGGTACCATATAGCATCGCATAGCAAGGCCTTGCTATACCTCGCTATGCCTTGCTATATTATTTTTAGTGATGGCCAGGTTACTGATCGGAACTATATTTTTAATAGTTCATTCTTTGTGATTGAATCTTGAGTCGATCATTGAAATCAAATCAAGTGACTTTATTAACATTACTTTTTCATATTTACAAACGTACTCAAATATTTGGAATAACTTGTCAACAATTTCTTTGAGAGCGTTTAGAATAGGTACATTAATACAAGAATATAAAAAAAAAATATTATTTAAAAATAAAAACGGACAAGTGCAATTTGGAGTTGCCATATACTTGTGTGGAAAAATGTTATTAACATAATATATTACGAATAAATACGTATTTTAATAGTTTAGGTATCTGTTTTTTATTCCACACAATAATGATAATTATTAAAGTTTCATTAATGTAAAGTGAAAATTACTCATAAAATAATTATTATATACTTATTTTTAT
Source organism: Hemithea aestivaria (assembly GCA_947507615.1). Classification (NCBI taxonomy): domain Eukaryota; kingdom Metazoa; phylum Arthropoda; class Insecta; order Lepidoptera; family Geometridae; genus Hemithea; species Hemithea aestivaria. The sequence goes on along the minus strand of OX382351.1, from coordinate 1,650,377 downwards.
GTTATGTATTATAGATTGTTTTTTAATATATGTTCGCTATACTTCAACTGTTCTATAACCTTCACGGAGTTCCAGTTGCTACTTTACGGCTTCATTATCGGATCAATTCAATTTTACCAAAATATAGCATTATCACCAGTCTTACTTACCTAATAAGTGTATGCACAATTTCCACTTTGTGCCTCCTGCGATGAATGATATAAGTTGAAAACCGTTGTTTAAAAGAAATACAAGTGTTAATATATACAATAATTAACTGCTTTTAAAAATCATCATAAATTAGTGATAAAACTAACCAACTTATTTTTATCTAATCGAAATTAATAAGAGAAATAATCTGAAATCTTATTATCTTACTTTTCTGTACATAATTAATAGTAATAGGAACTAATAAGTCGAATATTTTTATATCAAAACCTATAAAATGATAATGTATGTTATTTATATTACCACCGATTTATTTTACGGTGACTGTGTAAAACTTTATCAGGATTTCGGATGAGCGTTATTGCATGTACATAGGCGCATGTGTGTTTACGTACATAGGCATGCAAGTGACTCACATATCCTATCTAAGCAGAAAACGAACGCAGTCTAACTGAAAGAAATTCAAAGTGGGTCTTAATGCGAGCAGGGTGATCGAGTTTGCGTATCCAAATCATTTCTCCTGTTCGAAATCAAATCACATTCGTACGTTTGCTTCACTAGACGTATTTATTTCATGTGGTTATCTACTATTTATATCTATTGCATCTGTGCAGGACTTGTACTGTACATCTTTATATCCGAGAAATTGGACTGTATTGTTTATGCTTGCGCTAGCAAGCAGCATCCGAAAATTCTTAAAAGAAAACGCTTTATATATTTTTCGCTTTATTTCTCTCTTCTCTCTTGATTTTAAGATGGTTTGGTCTTAAAAAAGAGTTTTTTTTTTATAAACAAGCCAATCAAAACTAACCAACCGTCAGGTTTTGGAGATTTTGTTGCTAAACAGAAAATCACGACAACGGGGTCTATTTTATTTCTCCTTCCTATGCACTTTCATATATGCACACTCGTTAAAGGTACATACCACTTTTTTTACACTAAATGATTCGTGAGTGTTTATATTCATCATTGTAAATAAACGGCTTAAACTCACTTGTATTTACTTCGGCTGCGTGCCGGCCGTTTCGATCCTGTATGAGGATCTTCTTCAGGGAGTCGCTGCGGTTACGCGCCGGCGTTCGCGCCCCGCTTAGCACTGCGCGCCGCCGCGCCGCTCGCCGCGCGCGCGCTGACTGCTCTACGGGTCGCGGGGAGGGAGAGGCCGTCACTTCTCGCGGCGGCTGAAGTTGTGGGCACATACTCGTACACACTGCACTCACCACATCGTCAGCCCGAATATCCTGGCTCGTAGCGGCAGATACCGTGTGTAGCACGGGTTTCCACGCCTGCGGTAGCAACCAACCACCGTCTCTATTAAAATTCGGCCGACGACTTATTTCTATAGCTTCCCGTATTTTTCGCGGAACGAAGAATTTTTCTCTCGCTAATACGGTTGCTTTATCGAAGCGTATAAAATGGTCCGAATCCAAGACATGCTCTGTGATTGCCGACGCGTTGTAATCTCGATTCTTAAGGCTGCGAATATAATGTCGAATACATGTCTCGACACGACTTAAAGAACATATTCGCAGCTGGCGCGTAACCGCAGCGACTCCCTGAAGAAGATCCTCGTACAGGATCGAAACGGTCGGCACGCAGCCGAAGTAAATACAAGTGAGTTTAAGCCGTTTATTTACAATGATGGACATACCACTTTTCATCATTTAAAAGCTAGTTCCTTGTTAATATTTTTAGGAAGTAGGTACCAGGAGTACCAGGAGTAGGAACGGAGATTCAATCACTTTGATTGCATATAGTTCCAATGATTCCCCAACACTACTTAAACAAATGAATTTGACAATGTTTTCTACATAAAGGATGTTTCTTTTTTTCCTAGATTTTGGTTTCCTTCAAATCTGCTCCTGGTAAACTTAAAATAAATGACGTTTCAAAATTCGTCAAAAAATCCAGAAAATTTTATTCTAAATTAACATCGTTTACTAAAAGTATGACTTACGTTAATCAAATAAGATCAATTCATATTGGATTTGACCGACTTTATCAGAGGATTCTCGACTACATCGGCCAAATAGCATAGGTAGAGAAGCTCATTGTCATCCGGAAAATCAAAGGAAAGCGGACTCAGGTCGTAGTCCGATGCGTTGGTCAGATCAGATCCGCACTACCCTTGAAGTTGCTGTTGTCCTGTTGTCTTTTGGCTCCTGGCTATGAAAATCGCATCCAACCAACCCAGATAGCGATCTATCATCAGATATCAAATCCTCCAAAGGAGGGCCATGACTCCCAGTTATAGGCAATGTGACAAGGACAAGAAGAACTCCAAACGTTCAGTTTCCTAGTAAAAATGTCTAGACAAACTATAAAATAATGGTTTGTTTTTTTTTCTCTTTAGAGGTACCTACAAAACCCTTGAAACAATGTGTTTGCATTATTACAGATTTAACTGAAATCACTTTTATAAAAAAAAACCATGGCAACCTCCTGGTATGTATTTTTTAAAAATTTGAGAAAAAAATCATGATTTTTTACACATCCTGTATAAGACTCAAAATTGACATTATCAATAGACATGTTGCTGTAAAACCATACAATTTGGCAAATCCCATATGAACGAGATAAAAAAAATGCGTAGCCATTTTGTAACATGACTTAGCCGGTTAAGCGAAAGTCAAGGTAAGGTAAGGGGCAAGGTAAGGGGGGGGGGGGGGGGGGTAAGGTGCAAGGTATTCAAAGGTCTAAGTTATTCGGACAAATAATCATTATGCATAAAAAGAGCTCCTATTACAAGTAAATAGGAGGTGAAATTTAAAATACAAATTATATTACTTTGTTTCGTAATGCTAACAAAAAGACCTGCAAACACAAGAAAATATTTAATATATATAAAAACATTTTTTTCTAATTTGTTACACAGCGGTTAAACATTTGCTACTATTTAGTTTAATATATCACGTAGGTAATAGGAGTTTGTTTTTTTTTGTCTCGGTAATACAAATCGGCTTAGTCATTTTATCACCTAGTCAAAATGAAAAATGGCGGATTCTACGCATCAACTGTAAAATATAGCGCTATATGTCATTTATAGCTACGTGTGTGACGGATGCCGATTTGTACTGAAGCTATGCCGCGCTATAAGATGCTTTATAGCGCTATATAGCGACGTGTGTAATGGGCTTAAATAATGGTGAAAAAAAAGGATTCATCAATATCATATATTTTATATTATCAGTAGTATAAAGGTTGCGTCAGACTGAACCGGGACGGAGCGGTAAAGCGGTCGCGATCTTCATTTTGTTCCTGCCCGCGTTCGCTTTATGTGTGACAGGTTACGTACAAACTAGAACATTACAAAAATTCCGTCCCGGATCGCGTTCGCTTTACCGGCTCAGTGTGACGTAAGCTTAATAGTGTATCTGTCAGTTTCAGACATAGATTCCCTCTGGGTGGGAGCCCGACGAAACTCGGCGGAAGATCCCGCGGGATACCGATGGGAAAACGGGGTGGAAGTGACGAGAACTGCACTGGACGTTCTATCAACTGAAGATGAAGACCCGGGGAGACACTTTCCTTTGGTAATTATTTAGTAATATATTAGCGTTCCCGTGGGAACAGAGTGTAATAGTGAGGAGGACCGCGTTTGCCTTGCAACTGAAAACCGGGAAGACAATATTTCTTCTGGTTGCTATTTATTTATTTTATTCAGGAACTAGCGATCCCGTAGGAACAGTGGGGACAAAGTGGCGAGAACCGCACGGGATCCTCTCATGACTGAAGATCCGTGAGACACTTTCCTTTGGTACTTCTTTGCTAATAGCTAATACGTACTACCTTTTTTTTTTATTCGTTATAGGTTAGCCTTTGACCACGATCTCGCCTTATCTTAAGCGACATTGCGGCCATTTTTGGTTGCAGACTAAACCTAGAAGGCGGGGTAATTCCCCCCCTGGCTTCAGTGAACATCATGCCGGAACACGGTCACAATGCCCGCTTGGCGACACGGTTTTGTCCTGTGGGTGGAAAATAGCCACGGCCGAAGCCTACCACCGGTATAGCAAGTGAAAACATCGCACATAACTAATTGTATCCGTTGGTTATTTTATGGGCTTGAACTCGGTGATTCAGACACCACATATATTATAACCCCTTGGCTACCACCGTTTCAAACCTCGTCCAAACTGCTAATGAAAACAATCCAACTATAGGTCCTAAGTTAAACGGATTCTTATTCGAGTTCTAAAGCCACAGTTCTCTTTCAGTGGCTAAACAGAACTCGCGTACCAGTACCAGAAGGTGGTGCTGACTGCGTTGCATTGGAACGAGTTAAGCACGACCGTCCTGTGTTCCTTGATCTTCCTTGCGATCTGCAGCGGGCTTTCGCTTGTGAAAGAGGTAAATTTTATTTTTATTTCTTACGAGCTTGTCCAGAAACGCTGCACTTCCACCAGTTTCCTATAAAACATTTTTATTTCAAATACCGATGTTCATATTCTTCCCGTGGGAATTTTGTAAAATCTTTTCTATTACTTGTCTAGGTAGTAAAAGTGACCTATTTTCATCATTTTAAAATCACCGTGTGTAGTTAAATTTGGACATTATTTGATTTTGTGGTTTTCCAGAGTCTAAGCACCAAGACAAAGTGGCAGAGCTGAAGACAGTCCGCTGTAAGACGGGCTTGTATACCATATTCGAGGGAAGCATGGAGTGGAAACAAGCAGCTGCATATTGCTTGCTCAGGGATATGACGTGAGAATATAGATTTTATTTTATTTTATTCGAAAAACATTACAGTGTAAGTATTAAGTATCTTAGTGGGTAAAATAAGAAAATTTCTAGTTACCATTTACAAGTTTTCGCACATTGACGCATTCGTTTTCGCATTTTAAGTTACTTGTTTGCTTTATACAATAACAGGTAACAAACTAGAGAAATCTACTTGGGAAACCATAGTAAAATACAAAGAAATTTTGAAAACGAGTTACAAAAACAGCAGTTACGGAATAATTACGAAAGAATCCCACAGGCTTCGCTGGCTCGGCCACGTAGAGCGAATGGGGGGGAACGTGGAGTGATGCGTACTTGGGGCGGGCTACCGGCGAGCGGCCGGTGGGGCGTCTAAAGTACCGCTGGAAGGATGAAGTGATGAAGGACCTGAGAGCGCTCCAAGCTGAGTCTTGGGAAGCGACAGCGCAGGACAGGCAGGAGTAACGTCTTCTTATGTCGGAGGCTAAAACTCAGTTTGGGTCGCTGCGCCATCTTAGTTAGTTGAGGTAGACTTCCTTTACAGGAGGTCATCTAGGTGGGTACCCAACAGTGCCAGTTATTATACCGCCTGAGCAGTGATGTGCATTACTGTGCTGCGGTAGGAAGGCACAGTAGCTAGTGAAATTACTGGGCTAAAGAGTCTTAACATCTTATGACTCTTAAGTAGCAAGCGTTGACGCCGTGCAACTACTAAGCACTGTACTGATTATGGGCAGCGTTATCTCTTACCATCAGGAGAGCGTCTTGCTCGTCTTCTTACTTCTTTGTATAAAAATAAGTAAATTATCATTACATAGTAAAGTAAACTTACCTCCTGTCCGTGTCTCTCTGTTCCTATGTATGGTTAGATCTTAAAAACTGCTCAACGTATTCTGATACCTTCTTTTTAATTGATGTTTTTTTTAATAAATGCATGCTTAACACTTTACTTATCTGATACTTAATTGATTTTGTTCAGGTTAGCGAATATAGCTACCTCAGCGTGTTTGAAGAAGCTCGGAACAGCCATGCTGAAAACTAGACCGAGTAAGTTGCTTACTTTTTTTTTTTTTTTTTTTTTTTTTTTTATGTGATGAAGTAGAAGACGAGCAAGACGCTCTCCTGATGTTAAGAGATAACGGCTGCCCATAATCAGTACAGTGTTACCTAGGATTTCACAATTATGTGAAATTCTAGGAGCACTGCACCAACGCTTCTTACTCAAGAGTCATAAGATGTTAAGACTCTTTAGCCCAGTAATTTTACTAGCTACAGTGCCCTCCTACCGGAGCACAGTAATGTTTGCACATCACTGCTCAGGCGGTAGAATAACTGGCACTGTTGGGGTACCCACCTAGACGACCTCCTGCAAAGGAAGTCTACCCCCGGTAAAATTTTATAAGCTTTTATTAACTTGCACCTGTCCGTTGTCTGTCTGTCTGTATAAATAATAATAATTAGGGTTTATACTCCAACAGAACAGGTTACCCTACTTACACTGTCAAAGTCAAATCACTATTTATAGGTTGTTAATCTTTCAAGTTTAATTTCATTCACTTCTCGGTTTCCAATTCAGCTGAAATTTTGCTCATATAAATCGGATGACAATGCAATATTATTATGACATCGAGCTGATCTGATGATGGAGCTGGAAGGTGGCCATAGGAACTCCGTAATTAAACGACGCAACCCCATCGAGTTTGGGCTCATTTGATTCGTCTTGACGACTACCAAGAAATACATCCATACATAATTCTGGGGTTCATACTCCGACAGCACAGATGTCAATACTCCCATATAGGTTGAGTGGCCAACATGTACGTATGTTGCAGTTTCATTTCGCCAAGATTCTTACACTGGCTGAAACGACGTGATCTAATCTCGGTTATTTATGTAAAAAAATGTTATAATTGGCAATAAAAGTTTTTTCTTTTTTTGAAGTGAAAACTTCTTTAGCGGCGCTGAGCACTTTTTTGTATGGGTAAAAACTTTAAAACTCGCGTCAGGGTCACGTGATGCTGATCGAAAAAGCGTAAGATCGAGGGGAAGGGAGAGGAACTAGTATCTCCCACTCTTTCTACCGTGCCTGAGTGTGCTGCTCTGTTGATGGTGTAAAAGTCGTCGAAATTATTGATGGAAGTTGATTTTTCTGAGAGATAAAATTTAATGTAATATATAAATAACGATATAATATTATAAATAACAACATATAAATTGTCATATTTGTGTACGATAGCGCAATAAATAAACATTGTATTCTACCTCATAAATGATAGTACTTTTATACTTATAATTAAACACAACGTTAATATTGAAGTTTTCACTTCTGCCGGCACTCCCGGAGTGCTACCTTTTTTTTTTTCATGTAAAACTGAGCTACAAGATACGTCCTTCCGTTTCCTAGCAAGTAAAACTTTTTCAGGTATAGAGAACGCGTGGATCGGCGCACGCGGCTCGCTGGGTAACTGGAGCTGGGTGGACACTGGCATCAGCATATTCCATACTCCGGCGTTAGCTGACACCGTGGACTGGCCGCCTATGAGGTAATACTCAATCTTATTTTTATGTAATAGGAGACACACAAGCAGACGGCCCACCTGATGGTGAGTGGCTACCGTTGCCTATGGATACCTGCAATAACAGCCGCTGAAGCACGCCCGGAAGCGCGTCTTGCTCGTCTGCTTATACTTCTTTGCATAAAAAAAAACAAAAGGAGCATATTTTCACGGCCACAGTCTTGTGTAATATTAAGCGACGATGCGGTCATAGATGGTAGCAAACTGAACCTAGAAAGCGGGATTAATCCCTCACTGGCATCACTGAACATCATGCCGGAATACGGTCATAATGACTGCTTGGCGACATGGTTTGTCCAGTGAGTGGTAAGTACCACGGCCGAGGCTTACCATCAGTAAAAACTTCATTACATAAAAGACAAAAAGACTTGAATCATGTTCAAAGTTCATATTACAGAGATAGGTCAACGATCAAGCAGACGGGATGTCTGCAGATAGACCGGCACGCGTCACATCCGCCTGTCTTCATGGAGGCTCGGTGTGATAGGAAAATGAAGTTCATCTGCCAACAAGGTACCTACTTTGTCCTACTCGTCCAATTCCTTTCGACATACTTGACCTTACTTTGGACTGGTCCTTACCATGAGCTTAAATTATTATGTAGCCAACTACGTACAAAGATCTCGAGGCAGACCACCAGCCTGCTCGTCAGACAACGCCAGGCTGGTGACAATAGTGTTATGTATGTGGGAAGGAGCTGGACGAGACTTACACAGGATTGGAAGGTATGGTGTGATCATTTAGAGACCTATTTATTCAACAGTCTATAAAGAACGACTTTCTCCCACAGGATCATCAACAACCCGTCCATCAGAACCACCAAGTGACGACAACTACTACTACATCTTAGTCCGTCAGCTTCTGTTCTGGCAGCACGCGTTCGACAACTGTCTCCGGATGAACGGAACCCTCGCCGCTGTCGACAGCCGTGATGTGCTGGTGCAACTGATGCTCGTTATGGGAGAGGATAAGGACGAACGTAAGTAAAAGGGAACAAATAATAAGGACGAACGTGAAGTAAAGGGAACTAATGGACTAGTAATCATGGAAAAGAGATGATAGAGGGAGCTGATCCTATGGATTCAGAAAGGTTTGTATGTTTTATGCCTCCTCTTGTCTAAAAATAGCAGAAATTGGAACCAATCCATATTCAAGCTGGAAGAATTGTCGCACCGAAGACGCATAGGTAGCCTTCTCTAGCTCAAATGCAGTAGAAATTGAAACCGATACATAGCCCTGGGTGAGCTGACAGCTGGTAGAATTGACATCGTTTTCTTTAACAAATGGTGGAGAATCTCATCAGAGCTTCAAAATGACTTGTAGAATCTCATCAACTATCCATCTCAAGTCCTTCGTCTCCCTTAGTTACATCTTAGCCCGTCAGCTTCTGTTCTGGCAGCACGCGACAACTGTCTCCGCATGAACGGGACCCTCGCCGCTGTCGACAGCCGTGATGTGCTGGTGCAACTGTTGCTCGTCATGGGAGAAGATAAGGACGAACGTGAGTAAAGGGAACTTTTAGGACTGGTGATCTAGGAAGAGGGATTATAGGAGAAGCTGGCATTCTAGAAATATAGAGAGTTAGGGAGCTGCAGATTTGATTAGGTTAGTGTGTTTTCAGACTTATCTAGTCCAAATGTAGTAAAATAGGAATTCATACTCCACAATACATACCCCTGGGTAGGCTGGCAGCTGGAAGAATTACCGCACCATCGTTTTCTTTTATCTCATCAGATCGATCTAATATCATCGAGCGCCATTCGTCATGTGTAAGTATTTCCACATAGTTTTTTTTTATGTGATGAAGTAGAAGACGAACAAGACGCTCTCCTGATGTTAAGAGATAACGCTGGCCTAATCAGTACAGTGCTACTTAGGATTTCACAATGATGTAAAATTCTAGGAGTAGGTACTGCACCAACGCTTCTTACTACACAAGAGTCATAAGATGTTAAGACTCTTTAGCCCAGTAATTTCACTAGCTACAGTGCCCTCCTACCGGAGCTAGATAGTGAAACAGTATTAATATTATAATTAAGAATTAAGGCTTTCCGAGGTTTTCTTAGTTATTCTTGATTAATACTTAAGCTACCCTTGTGATATGAGAGCGACAATAATTTCACATTCATTGTTTTCCAGCGATCAACCACATCTGGATATCCGGGCGGTTGAACATGACGCGTGACGTCACCACTGACGCCGTCGCGTACGCCTGGCACAACCCGGTCAACGGACGGAGAGTGCCGGATAGAAGCTTAAGTGACGCCGTGGGCTTGTATGTAAGTTATGAACAACAGGTAAACCTGACGCGTGACGTCACTGACGGAGTAGGGTATACAACTCCGTCAGTAGACTAAAAGTGCCGGATAGAAGGTTCGGTGATTCTTTTCTTACCTAGGAAAAACATATCATCACCCTGTGAGATTCCACTAAACAACCCAAAGTCGTATATAAGTACCTACTAGATGTGCCGTGTGACCAGCTGTTTAACCCACTGTTCATTGCCAATGTGTTATTCCAGGGTCTAAGCTATAAAGCTATACCAAATTTCAGCTCAATCGGTCCACCTGTTTAGGCGTGAAAGAGAAGAGTAACAAACACACATCCAGACATCATGACATCTAGACATCCATTCTTACAAACTTTCATGTTTTTATTATTATTATTAGTAAGATTATATTCGTTATCCTAACCACCAAAACACAAGTATTAAATTGCTTAGCTTGGGCTCAGGTGGCGCTGTGTGAAATGTCCTGAAATATATATTTATTTTATTTATTTCAGGTACCTCCATGGCTTGACGAAGAGTACACAATGGACAGTCCGTGCCTCAATTTAGACCGACAGGATCACCTGACTGCACTCGTCTACGGTCTGCCCTGCGACACTCCACAGTACTCCGTGTGTGTTATTGGTGAGAAATGAGGGATTTATCCCGCCTTCTAGGTTTACACATCCATCAACAGCCCCATCGCTTAAAATCACGCGAGATCGTAGTCTAAAGCCGCGCCTGTTTTGATTTTGGTTTTGATTAATATTGATATTAGGAGAGCAAACAAGAATCCAAAATCGCCGTGATTTTTTTAATGTTGTCATGCTCATGTTTGAACCAAACCTGGCGCTGGATTCTGGAGACAAATAAAATTCATGCTAAAAGGGACTGAACAGGAATGGGATCCCAAATGAAAATCGAGTTTCTTTTGAGTGAATAAAAACATTTGATTCGTCTTGACGAGAACTTTGGTGCTACATGGTAATAATAATAAAAGCTTGTTTTTAAGTTTTTTTTATTACACTTTTTTCAGGACATTCTTTCCAGTATTTTTCTAGTTCCATAACAAATGCATCTTGAAGTTGGTGTTGGAATATTATATTAAAAGTTATAATAATATATGGGTTGTTCCAGAAAAAGTAGCAAAACGTGCATCTGCAAACACTGTCTACGATGGACTAGATCAAACCACACCTAATTATTGAATAAATTATTAAATAAAAGCCAGTTTTTTATTACCCTATATGCTACTTGTATAAATTTATGCTAGAAACACATTGTTTAAGTAAGAAGCTGATAATATGATTGAGTGTAACACTGCACTGTAGTGTGGCTCAAGCTTTACTGAGGGGCTATTGGCTAATTCTCACCCACTACGATTGATGACAACTTCAATGTACATTGCTGCTTTTGTTACTTTACTCATATTAATGAGGAGGTTTAAGCAAGTAATGTACGCAATTTTGTCTATGGATTCTAGTGATTTACATGTCGTTTTACGATAGCCAATAGGCCCTCTGATGCTCCAAAGCAAGCTAACTGCTTGCAACATATTTATTTATGGGAGATAAGACAGAAGACAGTTTTAGTACCTTTAGAACATAGTTACCTTTCTTACAAATATTTTAACAGGAAAGTTTGTGAGAATGTATGGATTTCTGGATGTATGTTCGTTACTTTTATACGCCTAAACATGTGGCCGATTGAGCTGAAATTTAAAAGGTATAGAGGTAGCTTAGGGTCTGGAAATAACACAAGCTATAGTATACAGCGGGTAAAACCGCTGGGCGCAGCTAGATTCATATAAAAAGTTCCTATGAGATTCAAACAACACTTAATAAGCTACGAATCAATAAAATTAGAACCAATTTATAATGTTTAACCATCATTTACTCATATTCTGTAAGGTATCAATCCATTTTGAATTCACTTTGCTTAGTTGTTTACAATTATTGTTTATCGAAGACAAGTTCCTCTTGAAGCCTTGTAAATGCTGCAAATATGTTCTGAGGCTGTTATTCATGACTCGTAGTGCGTCTAACTCTTGCTCTAAGTCTGTAACGATGCCTTTCTGCAATAAAAATCAAGATTTAGATAGTTACATAAAAATTAAAAAGCAGCTACAATACTACTTACATCTAGTTTATTGGAAGTGACTGAGACGCTAGACATTCTTGTAACCTATTTAATAATAATTAACGTTAAAATATCCATAAAAGCAATAAATTGAGAAATATTTATTCAACAACATAAAATCGGTTATTTTGAACAGCTGTCATTAGTCATTTTGACAATGACATGGGCCGTCAAATCATTTTTTTTTTATATTACGGCAGATCCAAGTAAGCGCCACACACGTAAACATTTGCTAGCCAGTTACGAATTGTCTATGGTCTAAAAAATCGCAACATGAATATCCGACATTGCAAAATATTTGTTATCTGTGGCGGCTGTTTATTATCTGTGGTATAGATCATTCACAGTTATTTTACCTCTAGCCCTTACATTGGCTAGCCTGAAAATAATGTTGCCATGTCAGGTGAGTATTGACTTCCCCATTTTTAACCAACTACAAAATGGCGAATTACTTTTCTCTTCCACAACCCCCTCAATATGGAAATCAAATGAAAGGGCACTGTATAAAATTTAAAATCCAAGATGGCCGCCATTCAAAATGGTGAATTACGTTTTGCGTTGGGGGCGGGGGTTTTTTAATTTTTTTATTTAATTCACTTGTAAGTATTATTTTACAGTGATGTTTGTACTTACATGAATTTCCTGTTTCAAATCTACCTAATATTTTATATCATATTGATAGTTCGCAGTAACCACTTGTTCATATTATGTTAACCATCCGATATTGTTAAAGATAAATTCTTTTTCTTCAAAGGAAATTGAGTTTATGGGCATTGGTAAAGCTTGGGATTATAATTATAATTATTAAAACAACGAGTACAAGTAACCTTATCAAGTACAAAAGTAACGTTTGAACAAGAAAAGTAACGCATTTTTGAAAATTTTACACAATATACACAGTTGAATAGCAATACGCTTACATATTCTAACATTTCGGTTTTAATTACTAATTTTTCAGTTTATTTAAATAAGAAATTGCTAATCAACAAATAAAATCCTTTTCTAAACCAGATAAAGTTATACAAAATTGCCTTATTTTTTGTCTCTGCTAAATCAATAAATTAACTATTATTTTCTATACCATTACAAGGAAAAAGATTCATTAATTATAAGGTTCAATTTAAAATAAAGACATTGAAAAGTATCGTAAAAGTCATTTATACACGAATACAAAAGTAACTCAAAGGGTGAAAAAATAACGTAAAACGTAACAAAAGTAACGATCTGGCAACATTTTGACAATAATGCAACATAAAGAAAATAATTTTGACATCTGTCAGAGGTAAAATAACTGTGGAGGAGTTTTGGCGGCAAGCCTTGATCATATCATTAGCTCCACGTCTTTTACTTAATAATCGTGTAGAATTTGATTGTTAGCGTGTAATAATGGTGGAATATTGCGTGTTAAGTGTTTTTGAATGTGCACAGATGTAGGCAAGTGATATGGTGCTGAAATATGAATTTTGGTGCCCCCTCCAAAACTCCTCCGAACTTTCAGTAAAATTCCACCCATTTTACTGGAAGACTCACGTGACTAGACGAGCTATTAAGCTCACTCTGACTCTGACCTGACTAACTAACTTATTACTTAAAAAATAACATTTAACTTGATACTGGCAAAACACGAAAGTGGAGACCATAATTTAATATCCCGTGAACATTCACGAATTTTACTCGACACTGGCAAAATGCACATGTTGCCATATTATTAAAAAGAAAAAAAAAAAAATAACTGTGAATGATCTATAGCATTCACTCATCGTTCATTTCATTCATTCAACCAAGCTAAAAATCAACAAATTGAGCGGCTCGCCGCAAACATAGATGAGAGTATACTATAGATAGCCCTCTCTAGCATTTTTTTGGGACGCTACTACTAGCGCCACGTAGAGCGTAGCGGAGTGATTCCGCAACATTACAACTTGTATATATATCTATAGATAGGTATTGTACTTTCTATAGGTAGGTTCCTACACTAATATTTAATATTATTTATATAGCGACCTATCCGTAGAACAAAGTTACATCTTAAAAAAATCTCTACTGTAGAAAATAATAGAAATTTTCAGATGTAACTTTGTTCCCCGATAGGTCGAATAGGTTTGTCAGTACGGTAAAAAACAACAAAATATAATGATATAACAATCATTTATTTTGAATAAGTATGCACAAAATACCTTTAATATAAATTGACATTTTTATAAAACTAGGGGCATGATGTCTCACAGGCTACTTTTGGTTTTTTTTCACAAAATTTCAATTGGATGATCCTAAATTATGTTTAGTTGGAAGTTGGAACTAATAAGTATGTTATAAAATATAATATATTAATGTATTCAATTAGTTTTTAAAACAACTTTAAATAAAACTACAACAAATGACAATTATTTGAAGTTGTTACAACATAATTTACATAAAAATATTTATAGATTTTCAATGACCTTTACATTGGTTATGCCAAATTTATCATTTTTTACTTGAAATGTTAAAATCCAATTTTACAAAGCTCATATGACGCCTGTGAGGCTATACGACACTAGTTAAAGAAGAACCTCTCAGAAACTGAGACGTTCCCACTAATATACATATAGCGACAAAATAAATACATAATTTTAACAGAAAAATTGTTAAAATATATAATTAACTAGTATCTAATATATAAAATTCTCGTGTCACAGTTTTCGTTGCCATACTCCTCCGAAACGGCTTGACCGATTTTGATGAAATTTTTTGTGCTTATCCGGTATCTATGAGAATCGACCAACATCTATTTTTCATCCCCCTAAATGTTAGGGGTAGTCCACCCCTAAATTTTTTATTTTATTTTTTAGACAAAATTTTTAATTTCTATTTTTTTATGATACAACATACAAAAATACATACAATCCTTAATTTTCACCCTTCTACGATCAACCCTTATTTTTTAATAGCCATTTTAGTAATTTAATAATTTTTCCTCTCCGGTCGAAAACTGATCAATCGTCATTTAATTAGTTATCCCCGCCAGATGTCTACAGGTGTCACTTTTGACCCAGTAAACAGCACGGAGTAGGGATGAGAACGAAGCCGGTCTCCTTTCTTTCTCACTCCCTACACAGTTGTCGGCCATCATTATTGTTTATGCATCAAGTGTAGTAGTAACGTTGACAATTATTATTTTGCTATCTCAGTGTAACTCTCATATTAACTTTTAATCATTCCTATTTTATCAATAATAATTAAATTATCAATTTTGAGTGTATTTTGCACGATTAGTTAATCAAGTGATTTTATAACCTCAAAAGTACTCAACACGTGACACGAGCTTCCAATAACAACGGATTTTGTGTTGTAAGTATACTTTTTTTTATTTATAACGAAAATGTTGTTGATCTTATAAAAATGTAATTTTAATTTAATTTAATTAAAAAAATGTAATTGAACAATTAAGATTTTCATAGTTTCCAAAAAATCAATCATTATGAATCTTTATTTTGAAATGTCAACGGAAATATTGGTTGTATGAAAAAATTATAAGAGACAATGTTTTCATAAAATTTAATTTTTTACTTTTGTTTGAAAAAAAATTCCATAAAATAATGCTTATTTCACGCATATACCACATTCTTACATACATACAATATACACATTCTAACATACATACATACTTCCAATAAGTAAGCTATTTTTTGTCTACACTAGAAATTACTAGGAAATTATTTATATGGCAAAACAACGTTTGCCGGGTAAGCTAGTAATATATAATTAAGACTAAAAATTTTACACTTTTAGGCCACAGCTTTGTATGGGGGAATTTTTTGTGACAGCACTTCTGTAAATTTTGCCTCTAATTGGTAAGCTAAAATTTCCATTTACCGAATCAAATACTTCGTCGAAAAATAGAAGCACTTTTGACGTGTCTTTAGCTTCTGGAGGTAGCAACCCATTTTCTGAAAAAAGAAAACAACAAACTTGAATTTATATCATTTATTTAAATTATTATAATATTTTTTATATTATAACAATTAAAATTTAAAACAAAAATAATTTAAAATAAATTATAAGGCCTGGATGTAAGATTTATCTTAAAAGCGTTATATTTTTTTTTATGTGATGAAGTAGAAGACGAGCAAGACGCTCTCCTGATGTTAAGAGATAACGCTGCCCATAATCAGTACAGTGTTACCTAGGATTTCACAATGATGTCAAATTCTAGGAGCACTGCACCAACGCTTCTTACTCAAGTCATAAGATGTTAAGACTCTTTAGCCCAGTAATTTCTCTAGCTACAGTGCCCTCCTACCGGAGCACAGTAATGTTTGCACATCACTGCTCAGGCGGTAGAATAACTGGCACTGTTGGGGTACCCACCTAGACGACCTCCTGCAAAGGAAGTCTAGCCCCGGTAACAAATATCTCAGTTCTCAGCCATTTTTTATTTTATTTGCAAAAAAAAAAGTATCAAATATTTTTATATTATTAAAATTACGGACTTATTATATTTTTTAAATGTTGGCCTTGTCAACATCCCTATTGTGCATAATATACAAAACTTACTAGTTTGCAACACAGCCTGATCAGGATGTGTCCGTTTGTATAGCCTGGGGCTCGTTGTGAATTCTAGATGTTGATGGTGTAGGAACTATTGAATGATCAGCTGAAAAAGTAATAAGTTAAATGATTATAATAATATAATAATTTCTGTTTAGAGTATTAAAAATGTAAAATTGACTTGCAAAATTCCTCCATTGTAGCCTATTTGAATAAATGAATTTTGATTTAATTTAATTTGAAATTTTGTGGTAGTGCCCTTTTTGGATTTAAAATTGACCTTAGAGTGTAGTATTCTACTAGTCCCTTAGAGAAGCCCTTTCATTTGATACCCATGTTGGAAATCACACAAAGAAAGAAAATCAAAATCAGTTCATTTGTTCAGGAGTTACAATGCTACAGACAAAAAAAAAACTAAAAATTGTATTAACACGATCGCACATTTTGAAGTACCAATATCTATAGAATTTTGTATCCTCATAATTTTTTTATTGAATTGATATTTTCTAAATCATCAATTAAATTTAATTTAGTTCTGCTAAATTCCACGGGACTTCTTTTGTGAAAAGCACTCAAAAAGAATCTTGGAAATATTTTACAACTGGTATAGATAAAATAGGTAACTTACCACTTAGGTTTATTGATAGTACTGCACATTTAGTAATCCTTCGATTCGGAAATGTGAAACGTTCTTCGAAATGATTGTGACATATTCTTCAGTTTTTATAAATATACCTAGCAGTCATCTCGACAAATGATTTCACCACCAATTCTCATAACCCACATGCGGAACCATTAAATTTGTTTTGGATGCCTGGGATTCGGGAAACGATGCAAGGTCACTGTAAAATATAAAAAAATAAATTATTCTAAGTTTAAATAAAATGACATACCTACATAATAAAGTAGAGAAACACTCATACTTTCTAGATGCTTACCACTATATTAATAATAATTATTATTAGTTGAAATTTTGCTATTAGACCTGCACTCACTTTTAGCGCTTAACAGAAAATTATCTGTATTTCTCTACATATTCACACATATCATAAATATAAACCTTCCTCTTGAATCACTCTACATAAAAAAAGACTATTTTAAAGCACACATAGGGACAGACAGACGGGAGGCAACTTTGTTTTATACTACATATGTTGTGATAAATAAATGAAACCAAATACCTAGCTAAAAGTGTATGTTCCCACCACATGACTCAATTAGCACCACTTGTAGAGAATCATGTTATCCATCTACTAACTAGGTACCTACTGACGAGGGTGATTTAGACCCAAAAACATTAGGTTTCAAAATTGCTGTGGGTGAATATTATGATAGCTCTACGATAATCTACTACTAGCAAGAGAGCTAACTACGAGGAGGTACTAATAAAAGGTTCTATAAGATTAGTAATCGTCCGTAGGAAACGATCATAAAATAATGTGTTCAAAAGTTCAAAGCACGTACCATTTTCACGGGTGGATGAGCAGAGAGGTAGTTTTCAACGTACCTAGCACTAACACATTCAACACAACGAAAATACCAAAACAGTATAAAAATACAAGAAATTTCACGCATAACGGTCGGCAGACATATTTCTTTTTCTTTTTTTACAATGGAATTAGACAGTTCTGATTTGTGTTGCCATTATAATAAAAAAATAGTCGCCTAAACCCTACGCTAGATGGCGCTGCTTGTTAAGATCTAGGAACAATGTTCTAAGAGTCCATGCCGCAAAAAAGTAACAAAAACCTCTGATAACCTTGTATTGATGTGCGAAAGTGTTAATAAAGATATAAAATGAGTGCGCCGAACGGCATGCTGTACGGCGGCGATGAGATAGGCGCGCTAGTGTTCGACCCTGGGCATCATTCTTTGCGCGTTGGCTATGCACAGGAAGACACTCCAAAAGCTGATATTCCCGCCGTAATTGGTGTAGGACCAGCTACTCACATCCCTGAACCTGAAGAGAAGGTTCCTGATGGCAATATCACACAAAGCGGTAAGTAATTTTCGTAATTTCCTTTTCATACATAGGTTATTTTCTACAATATACAATCGTGTTTCTGCTTGTAATGATTAAAATATAAAATCAAATGAACGATTTTAAAGCTAATAGTCGGAGCAGAGTATTTCAGTAACTAGTATAAACAAGCGGGAATATCTCTCACTTCTTAAACACTCAGTTGCAACATATGTTAGATGGTTTGACAACAATGGTTAGAAAAATAATCAAATACCACGGCTAACCAACCACTATGAGTTTTACGGCTGGGCTTAGACGATAACGCACAGCATTTCCTCTAGGGAAAGTAGGGAAAACATTTCACTACTTACTTACATTATTAAATTCTTTACTCATCATTTTCCTGGCTTATCTCACATTACATAGAGTTGGCTTCAAAATGAGGGTGACTACAATAAACGATTGTAGAGCCTGTGGCGAGGTCAAGGAGATAATGGAGCACATTTTATGTGAATGCGACATATTGGCTACGAAACGCATGAGGCTCCTTGGGATTGCATTTCCTAAACCAGAAGAGTATAGGTTTCTTCCTCTAAGTGGGACCACCGCCTTAATAACCTACTTCTTCCATGAGTAAGGAACAATAAGGTAGGGGTAAACACAATAGATCCCAATGGGTCGACGTGTTGCTGGTTCATTTGCCAGCCCCCGTTAAAGATAGAATAGATAGATAGAGTTGGCTAGCTCACACCTTTGCTTATGTGTGAATTTAATTCTTTACTAACAATACAAAACTAATCTCCAGGTACAAAAGCTGGCAATGAGCTACGTCACTATATAGACGTGAACGAGGTTCATGTTCCTCGCCCGAACATGGAGATACAAACGTACATGAAGGATGGACAGATTGATAACTGGGACCTCTTTGAGAAGATGCTCAATTATTGCTACTCTAAGGTAGGATTTAGGATATGTCTACATTAAAGCTAAACTAAATCCATCTTAACCCGGGGGGTAGACTTCCTTTGCAGGAGGTCGTCTAGGTGGGTACCCCAACAGTGCCAGTTATTCTACCACCTGAGCAGTCATGTGCAAACATTACTGTGCTCCGGTAGGAGGGCACTGTAGCTAGTGAAATTACTGGGCTAAAGAGTCTTAACATCTTATGACTCTTGAGTAAGAAGCGTTGGTGCAGTGCTCCTAGAATTTCACTTAATTGTGAAATCCTAAGTGACACTACTGATTATGGGCAGCCGTTATCTCTTAACATCAGGAAAGCGTCTTGCTCGTCTTCTACTTCATCACATAAATAAAAAAAACCTTGATCCAGGTAACACTTCCGGGTCTATCAAAATTTATATCTATTATTTCTAGCTTCTTTAAATTTTTTTTTTGTTATATTTCCATCTGCAATCAGTCTCCTAACTATAAGCAGATATGTTGTCGGGAGATGGGCATGTCAAAAAATTGATCCAGCGACCAGTTTCCTCTTTCTTTCATTTATCGAGCTCCATGATGTGCTGTCTCTTTAGCCTTTTGGGATAATTTATGGAGGTCAATTGTGCAGCCAGGTGATTTGGATGGTTTTGTAATCATTGCTTGACTCGGGACAAGAACTTCTTTAAAATAAGGTTGACATTCGCATGAGCGGGTACGGCGTACGGGTTAATCGTGTTTTGTAAGGAGATAAATGGGCTCGCAGAAGGTAAATTCGATGTATGCAATAATATTGCGGATAAATAAAAGTAATGCTGCCAGCATTTTGGGAAAAGTGAGGGTCCATTTTAGATTTAGTTTAGTTTTAGTTTATTATTTAATTTTATTGTTTACTTGTAATACATTATGTGTTTTCTGTAATAAAACGATATACATTTATTTATATTTTAAAATATAAATTCTTATCGCCAAGAAGTCATAACAACTGTGTCTTTATGTCCAGCATGATGTTCAGTTAAGCCAGGGAGATCTATCCCGCCTTCTAGGTTTAGTCTGCTACCATCTTCACTTAACCCATCACGCGGGATCATGGGCAAAAAGGTATCAAAACATATCAAAAAAGAAAATTTGGCAGAACAGTGACAATTTCAATAACATTCCAGGTAATCCGTTCCCCATCAGAACACCACCCAGCCCTATTCACGGAAGCTGTGTGGACATCACGACCAGCTCGAGAGAAGCTCGCCGAGCTATTGTTTGAGAAGTACAATGCGCCTGCTTTCTTCCTGGTGAAGAGTGCCGTACTGGCTGCGTTTGCCAGCGGCAAGAGTACCGCTTTGGTTGTGGACGCTGGAGCCAGCCAGACTAGCGCTGTGCCTGTTATTGATGGGTAAATACTAAATACACACATTTTATACATAATATCTACTGATATCATAGCACACTGCTGAGGAAGTTGGAGGTATACGGAATTCATGGAAATGCCTCGAACTTGGTGGAATCTTACTTGTCGGACAGACAGCAGAAAGTGGATATTGGCGGTGTCATTTCATCAAGCCATCCTGTTAGAATGGGAGTGCCACAGGGGTCAATACTTGGTCCATTTTTGTTTCTGGCATATATAAATGATCTCCCTTACATGGTTAAAGACCTAGCAGACATCGTTTTATTTGCCGATGATACCTCGCTAATATTCAAAGTGGATAGGAAAGATAGTGAGCTTGTACATGTAAATAACGCTTTAGTAGTAATATCTAAATGGTTTGCAGCTAACAATCTGTTATTGAATGCGAAAAAGACTAAATGCCTGAAATTTTCATTACCTAACGTTAGGTACATAGAATCGAATGTAGTTCTTGATGATGAAATACTAAAGCTTGACAATGCAACTTTATTCCTTGGCATGAATATAGATTCTAAGTTACAATGGGGTAATCATATTAACGTATTGTCAGGGAAATTAAGCTCTGCAGCATATGCGGTGTATAAAATCAGGCAACTATCAGATGTAGCTACAGCTAGATTGGTTTACTTTGCATATTTCCATAGTCTAATGTCATACGGTATTTTACTGTGGGGGTCGGCAGCAGATATTGAGACTATTTTCATACTGCAAAAACGTGCAATTCGTGCCATTTATGAGATGCGCCCAAGAGACTCTTTAAAAGAGGTCTTTAAAGAGATAAATATACTGACCCTACCATCTTTGTACATTTACGAAAATATTATGTATGTCAGAAAAAATTTAGATAAATTCAAGTTAAATAGTGACACTCATAGCTTTAATACTAGAAATAAGAATAAGTTAGCTGTACCTCGATTCAGATTGTCCAAAACGAGCCATAAATCATTTTTAGGGAATTGTGTACGTTTTTATAATAAAATCCCTGATGAAATAATGGGGCTCACAGAAGGTAAATTCAAAAGCCGTGTTAAAGACATATTACAAAAGAAAGCCTATTATAAAATTAGCCAATACATAGAAGACAAAGATGCCTGGAAACCTCTGCAACCACCTGTAAATAAATTATGTAACCAAGATAATAATTGTAAACACATATTTAAAAAAAGCAATCCCTATGAGTTTCTTGCTCATTCTTCTCATAGAGGTGCCTTGCGAATGAGCGGTAGAATACTAAAATAAAATGTAAAATTGACTTGCAAAAGTGCTCCATTGTAGCCTATTTGAATAAATGAATTTTGAGTTTGAGTTTGAGTTTGATATGACTCGCTGCGCTCGTGATTCAATTGTTTTAATGTTTATACATTTATATAATTCTGTGTATTTAATATTATGTTAGTATGTAGTTGCACATTCTAGTATGTGTTAATAAAAAAAAAATGTGTGTAAATTAAGTACCTAATATTATCATTACCTATTTCGTATGAGAACCCTACTCTTCCTTGCATATTATATTCATTCAAAATGCGGTTGTCTGGAAAAGATCACTTAAAGCGATAAGACCGCCCATTGTAGACCAAACTTTTTTCTCTTTCTGTTAATTATGTATTAGTTCGTGTTTATTTTTATTACAGTGTTTTGTAAATATGTTGGTCCATAATAAAGAGTACTACTATTATATTCCTTCGCTTGCTCGGTCATCAAAACTGAGCACGCTGTTAAAAAGCAACTTTGCACATTGTATATAAATAACTTTTAATTCTAGTTACGCATTAGTGAGTGCAGCGGCACGGTCCCCCATCGGTGGAGACCATCTAGTGACGCAGGCCAAGCAGATGTTGAACAATATGCACATACAAATGCTGCCCATATACAGCATACAGGTAAGGGTTTTGAGTTATTCTACCGCCTGAGCAGTGATGTGTAGGTCTACAGTTCCTCAAAACTATCAATATAGTCTAGACGGGGTTCTACTTGAGCGTATTGAAAAAATCCGTGATCTTGGGGTAATCATGGACAGAGAGCTGAATTTCCGTGAACATATTACTAATATTAGCAAAAAAGCTAGTAAAGCACTAGGTTTTATTACCCGCACCTCTTACCATTTCTAGTCTAGAAGTGCACCGATAGCGTTGTATAATGCATATGTATGAAGCCCGAAGCACACTTGAATTTGGAGCTGTTGTCTGGGATCCACGCGAGAAAAAGTATGTCATCATGCTAGAAAGAGTGCAGCGCAAATTTGCGAGGTATCTCCACAAGAGAGACTATGGATACTATCAATCAAATAAAATAATCATCAAATAATGCGCCCACACCGAGAGCAGTAAGAATACTGTACCTATTCCTCCAAAATATCCAGGATGCTGACATACACGCTGACAACATTGCCACTTTGTATAAGCGTCTCTGCCATTATTTGTGCAATGTCTGTGCATTGTAATTGTAATATTTGTGTCTTACAAATACAAATCATCAAGTTTTGTTTAATTCCAGAGTAAAGAAGTGATCCGTGAGAGGGAGAGAGCTCGCTACACTCTGAAGACCCTTCCAGCCGGACTGACCAACTCCTGGCAACAGTATATGATTAAGAGGCAGTACGAAGACTTTGTACATTGCGTTGCACAGGTAATCATCTAAAATACTACAACACAAACACAGTTCTTGAGCAGATATAATAAGCAAAACGTTAGTCTCATATTTTACCGGGAGTAGACTTCCTTTGCAGGAGGACTAGGTGGGTACCCCAACAGTGCCAGTTATTCTACCGTCTGAGCATGTGCAAACATTACTGTGCACAGGTAGGAGGGCACTGTAGCTAGTGAAATTACTGGACTGAAGACTGGTGGCTCTTAACATGTTATGACTCTCAAGTAGGAAGCGTTGGCGCCGTGCACTGGGTAGTACTGTACTAATTATGGGCAGCGTTATCTCTTACCATCAGGAGAGCGTCTTGCGTTTCTTCTTAATCCGTCTCATTAACAAGTGAATTAAATAAAAAAAAAAAACCCCCAACGCAATACGTAATTCACCATTTTTTGGTTGTGACCATCTTGGATTTTAAATTTTATATAGTGCGTTGTATTTTACTAGTTAAGCCCTTTCATTTGATACCCGTATTGAGGGGGTCGTGGAAGAAAAAAGTAATCCGCCATTTTGTAGCGGCGGCCATCTTGGACCGATTTCCACCAAACATGGGTAAGAACACTCTAGACTTATTCTACTTTTAAACAAAAAAACAATCAAAATCCGTTCATCCGTTCGGGAGCTATGATGCCACAGACAGACACACACACACAGACACGTCAAACTTATAACCCCCCGTCGTTTTTGCGTCGGGGCTTAAAAAGAAACTAACCACGGCCGAAACCTACCACCAGTCATCAGTATAAATATTTGGTGCTGTAATATTAATTATACCATTAACCCCCAGGTATCAGAAAGTCCGTACGACGAGCGAGTAGCAGCATCAGTGCCGGGAGTACACCATGAGTTCCCGGGAGGTTACCATCAGGACTTCGGCCCGGAGAGGTTCAAGCTCACCGAGACACTGTTCGAACAGACTCTCAGCGCACCGCAACTGGGTATATATTTACTTATGATGACATTTTGCTACTATGACAATTTGCTAGTGATAATTTGCGGCAGGGTCGCAGGGACAGTGGGAATCTCGTTAATCCATTCATGCACGTCACTAAAAAGCTACATTGTTTTATACTATGTAATGATTTTATACTATGTAGTGACTAGATCTTTGCACTTATGATTAATATTTTATCAGCACGAACACATAGAATAGAATAGAAAACTCTTTATTGAAACACTACAAACATATAAAAAACTTAAAACTATAACACAAAATCACGACATAAGTGTAACAATTGGCGGTCTTATCGCTAAAAGCGATCTCTTCCAGACAATCTTGCCGGGGGGCGAAATAATTATATTTACATGGGTAGGTGGTGAGTTTGTAGTATACAAAAGATTAATAGAAAAAAATCTTATATACTAATAATAATATAAATATATATAAATTATAATATAATATATTTTATACATAAATAATATACATAAACACATCATAAATACACAGTACATACACACACATAGATTACAATATAGTGATTTTATGATAAAGTTTGTTTATTTTCCTGTGTTTCAATAAAGCGTTATTAAGCGAGATACTGGGCGAAACAGCTTTAACATTATATGTATATTTTAAAACAAAAAAAAATAAATAAAAAAAATATATGTATATAGCCATTTTCGACTCGAAAACAAGAATAATAGTCCAGTCAATTTAGACATTCGAAGTTACATAAAGTCCCAACAAGCTGAATTTCTGTGAAGTTGTTCAAAACATAATTATAAACAATGTCTAGAAGTTCCCCATCATTCCCCTGTAAGGAAAAAATTTAATTCAAGATCAAAGGTCAAAACAATGAGTTTTTCGCGATTTTCAGCAAAACGGTAAGTTTAATCATAAAAACATCTTAGACAAAATTGTAGATCATAAAATTGTCTACAAAAAATTAGGCTCAAACTATTTCTAAACCAAATTGTAGCTTAATGGGGTCATTAGTTACTGATTTCGTATTCAAACATTGACCTCCTTTATCCCGCCTTAGAGGTTGATTTTTGGAACAAAAAGTATCCCATATCATTTTTTAGGACTTGGTCTACCTTTGTACCAAATTTCAGCTCAATAGGGCCAGCGGTTCTAAATTTACCATACAAACTTTGACCCCCCCTTACCCCCTCTTTAAAGTTAAATTGTGTCATAAAAACTATTCAATGTTCCTCAACACAATCCCAACAATCGTTTTACAAAATTTCAGCTCAATCGGGTAAACGGTTACGGATTTGCATACAAACGTTTTTCGGGAATAATTCCTTTTCCTGAGGGAATTTCAAAAAATCGCTTCTTATTGCACGATGAAATCTTCCAAGGAATACGCTGTCCAAATTTCAGCTCAATCCGTCCGGCCGTTTGGGCTGTGCGTTGATAGCACGAAAGTGTACGAACGATTTTATATAAGAGATTACAACTTTTTGAATCGTTATATCTCAAAAACGGTGGCTCGTAGAAAAAAAAGTATTAAATATTTTTTTGTAGACAATTTTATGATCTACAATTTTGTCTAAGATGTTTTTATGATTAAACTTACCGTTTTGCTGAAAATCGCGAAAAACTCATTGTTTTGACCTTTGATCTTGAATTAAATTTTTTCCTTACAGGGGAATGATGGGGAACTTCTAGACATTGTTTATAATTATGTTTTGAACAACTTCACAGAAATTCAGCTTGTTGGGACTTTATGTAACTTCACTCTCATTTTTTGGTCTAAATTGACCGGACTATAAGTAGAATAAAGCGTTATCTACCTATCTAAATGTATTGTTATTTTCAGTGTGTTCTGCGGCGGCGGCGTGCGAGGCCGAAGCCCGACCGGCGCTGTGGGGCTGCGTGTTATGTTGCGGGGGCGGCTCCGCACTCACAGGTCAGATTACTTACTTTACTTACACGGTGATGGCCAATATAATAATTAGGGTTTAACAGGTTGCCCTACTTGCACTGTCAGAATCAAATCACAATTTATAGGTTGTGTGGCCGGCCTATATGTTGCAGTTTCAGGTTCCCGAGATGACTACAGGGCCTGCAATATGACCTGACGACTGCCTCCTACATGTCTTATAGGAAACAGCCGGTTAACGCGCCGCGCCGAAACCAGGCGAACTTTTTAGATTTGAACCTATGGCTTAAATTTAAAGCAGGACGTATGACCACTGGGCCACGGACGCTACATACATCGCTACATCTTACTCATATGCTAACCAAGTTGTAATTTGCCTCAAATAAATCTTATTTATAATTTGAATTTATATAATTGAAACTACTTTTTTATTTGACAAGTACCTAATGTATGCCTAGAAATTAAATATTTTGCACGACAGATTTGTCAGATACAGTAGAACTACGCATATATTTAAGAACTATTTTAAGTACCTGTATTTATGCAAATAAATTATTATTCATTCATTCATATATTTCTTTCTTTCCTATGTTGTAAATGAATGTTGAGTTTGAGTCTGCTCTTATTGCCTACAATTTCTTTTTGTAATAATTGTACTTTTTATCATTATTATTATTTTTTTGAATGGCAATAAATGATTCTTATTCTTAACCCTTTAACCGCCACCGTCGGATATATCCGACAAGCCTGTTCTGTTACGTAACCGCCAGAGTCGTATATTTCCGACGAGCCGTATATTTCCGACTGCACTTTAAATCTACATTTTTAAGTCATAACACTGTATTTTATAAAACTATACTCGTAATTAGATAAATAGTGAACAAAGTTATGATTTACAGTTGGTTTTATGCTTCTCTCCCAAATAGAATAAATATTAGACATCACTTTTATTGTAGGTATTTATAATTCAAAAAACTTGCCTGGCGCTAGGGGCACGACAAGTGATTTTAAGTCTGGCGGTTAAAAGGTTAACGCATTTTTCCTGGGATGAAAAAGGAACATGTTACTAATATTATATACGTGAAAGTTTGTAAGAATGGATGTCTGGATGTTTGTTACTCCTTCACGCCTAAATGGTTGGACCAATTGAGCTGAAATTTCTTATAGAGATAGCTTTGACCCTGGAAATAACACATAGGCTACACATACACATAGGTACAGCGGGTAAAATCGCTCAGCGCAGCAAGTAAATATATAAATGTGAATATATAGAATTACTACTTTATTTTTATTATTTTACAAGTTGCGCCCAGCTGTTTTACCCGCTGTTCCCTATGTGTTATTCCAGGGTCTAAGCTCAGACATCCATTCAGACAGTCAATCAGACATCCATTCTTACAAACTTTCACGTTTACAATATGTATTAGATGTTTCTTTTTAATTTTTTGTACAGTCAACTACAAAGAGATGTATCCATGTAAGGCTTACAAAATGAAGTAAATTTTCATTTGCCACAATGAACTACCATTGGTTCGTGACATATCTAGGTGCAATCAAACTTTATATTATCATCGACTCGTTTAATATGCAACAATGATGTATCCCACTACTTTTCCTTAGGTGATACATAATAATAGCATTTAAAATGAATCGAATATAGTATAAGATTTGGTGGATACTGAAAATGTCACGAAGGGTAAATAATTTTTGCATACAAAAAGTTCCTTCATTTTGTAAGACTAACATGGATACATCTCTTTGTAGTTGACTGTACAAATAGTGGTGAAACAAGGAAGAGTTTTGTAATGTTACCTTATATATTGCAGGTTGGAGCGATCGTCTGGCGCGTGAGTTGCAAGCGCGCGCGCCGCCAGCGCACCGCCTCAAGCATCACGCGCCACCTTCCACTCTCGAACGACGATTCGCTGCATGGATCGGTAACATCTAATATATAAAATTCTCGTGTCACAGTTTTCGTTGCCATACTCCTCCGAAACGGCTTGACCGATTTTGATGAAATTTTTTGTGCTTATCCGGTATCTATGAGAATCGACCAACATCTATTTTTCATCCCCCTAAATGTTAGGGGTAGTCCACCACAGGTTTTTAGACAAAATTTTTAATTTCTATTTTTTTATGATACAACATACAAAAATACATACAATCCTCAATTTTCACCCTTCTACGATCAACCCTTATTTTTTAATAGCCATTTTAGTAATTTAATCATTTTTCCTCGCCGGTCGAAAACTGATCAATCGTCATTTAATTAGTTATCCCCGCCAGATGTCTACAGGTGTCACTTCTGACCCAGTAAACAGCACGGAGTAGGGATGAGAACGAAGCCGGTCTCCTTTCTTTCTCACTCCCTACACAGTTGTCGGCCATCATTATTGTTTATGCATCAAGTGTAGTAGTAACGTTGACAATTATTATTTTGCTATCTCAGTGTTACTCTCATATTAACTTTTAATCATTCCTATTAATTATTTATATGGCAAAACAACGTTTGCCGGGTCAGCTAGTTACACTATAATATTATTAATTATGATCATTATAATGTACCTACTGAGTGTATCTTCATTAAACTGTAACAAGTATGTGTTTTACCGGGGGTAGACTTCCTTTGCAGGAGGTCGTCTAGGTGGGTACCCCAACAGTGCCAGTTATTCTACCGCCTGAGCAGTGTACTGCAAACATTACTGTGCTTCGGTAGGAGGGCACTGTAGCTAGTGAAATTACTGGGCTAAAGAGTCTTAACAACTTATGACTCTTGAGTGAGAAGCGTTGGTGCAGTGCTCCTAGAATTTCACATCATTGTGAAATCCTAAGTAGCACTGTACTGATTATGGGCAGCGTTATCTGTTAACACGCCTTGCTCGTCTTCTACTTCATCACAAAAAAAAATCTATATTTATTTACAATCATACATTCATTAATTATTAACTATAATAAACTGACCTTGTCAAAATCGCTATTATTAGGATTTATACTCCAACAGAACAGAGTTTATCAGTAAGGGATTTTGACTAAAAAAATTATTTTGTCCATTATGAAATTTTTTTTTATTTATTATTTATTTATTTCTACTAAACACTTACACTAATTTACAGTACTTAACTACATTTACAGATTATTGAAAAATGTTGGACACTTATATTTTTTTTGGAAATCTGATAAAAGAAAACGTGGGATAACGCACAACGCACTAAAGTTGCTTAATCGTGACGTCACACCACTAAATCCAGTACATTTTTGTTTAGTGGTGTGACGTCACGCGTCCCAACACAGAATCTTATAAGCGTTATATCTCAGCCATTTTTTGTTTTATTTGTAAGAAAAAATATGTATCGAATATTTTTTATTATTAAAATTACGGACTAATTGTATTTTAAAAATGTTTACCTTGACGACCTCTGGCGCGGTGGGCTAATACCCGCTTGCAATGCACAAGGTTGCGGGTTCGATTCCCGCGTGGGACAAATGTTTGTGTGATCCACAGATATTTGTTTCTGGTCTGAGTGGTTTTCAATATCTATTATAAGTATGTATATACAAAAGAAAAGTATATAAGTATTATATACGTTACCCTAACCACCATAATACAAGCATTAAGTTGCTTAGTATGGGGTTAGGTGGCGCTGTGTGAAATGTCCTAAAATATTTATTTATTTTATATATATCAGCTCAATTTTATTTTTCCAGGTGGGTCAATCCTAGCTTCGATCGGTTCGTTCCAACAGATGTGGATATCTTCTCAAGAATACGACGAGGGGGGTAAAGGGCAACTCGAAAGGAAATGCCCTTGATTATAATACGTTTAATTTTAAGTTTTTATGCCTTCTCTTTAGTGATTTATATCTCAGCCGATTAAATATTCAAATTTGATTACTTCACGGACAAATTCATATTAATTATGTTAGTCGGGACTTAATGCTAATTTTACAAAAACAAATCCAACCTCGACGTTTCGATTCTGTTACAAGAACTGCAGAACTGTGGTATGCTCGTGACCACGATTCTTGTCATCATCAGCCTATGTTTGTCCACTGCTGGACATAGGCCTCCCCCATGGCACGCCACTCAACTCGCTCCTCCGTCTTGCTTCTCCACCCACCCCCAGCGACCCTCCGGATATCGTCACCCCAACTCGCCCCTGGACGCCCTATACTACGTTTGCCGAGACGCGGTCTCCACTCTAGAACCCGTGTACCCCATCGGTTATCGGTTCTGCGACAAATGTGATCAGCCCATTGCTACTTCAACTTGCTAATCCTTTCGGCTATGTCGGTAACTCTGGTTCTGTGCCGAATCACCTCATTTCTGATGCGATCCTTTAGAGAGACGCCGAGCATAGCCCGCTCCATAGCTCGCTGAGCAACTTTGAACTTTTGGACCAGTCTTGTTACAAGAACAGAACCGAAACGACGAGGTTGGTTTTATGTTTTTGTAAAATTAGCATTAAGTCCCGACTAACATGATTAATATGAGTTTAAATCGCAGAAGTTTAAAATGATATATGGGACAAACTTATGTTTTTGGATAGACCCCCTCTTTGTATAAAGCAGCCAATTTGTCGGAAATAGTGATTTCTCAGATAAATGTTGTATTGTAATTTTTTATTTGTATTAATGTCAGTGACGAATAAAATAGTATTTTATGAAAATTATTGAGGTATTTTATTTCCAGTCACTAACTACCACCAAGCAACTTATCGTTAAAATTATAATTAAGGCGGGGCTTTACGAGCAGATTAGGTATTTAGTGCGGGCAAAAGTTGCTCAGAACGCCCGTTGGAAACGTGTGGCGTACGCTTATCGTAAAACGTGCGCGGTCATTGACCCTTGGTGATTGATTCTTTGCATGTAGTTAGCACACACACATTCACAAACACGTCAAACTTATAAAACCCCGTCGATTTTGCGTCGGGGGTTACAATGTGCTAAAATTTTTGGACAAGATCGAA
This sequence comes from Hemithea aestivaria, assembly GCA_947507615.1. NCBI lineage: Eukaryota > Metazoa > Arthropoda > Insecta > Lepidoptera > Geometridae > Hemithea > Hemithea aestivaria. Next base: position 1,619,274 of record OX382351.1, on the reverse strand, counting down.
AAAATGAGACACGAGATAAATATTATAGATACACGTATTTTTTGTTGAAAAAAAAAACAAAATTAGATTACATTTAATTGATTAGATTAGATGAATTAAATTGGACCAATTAATTAAATTAAATTAAAACAATAATTCAGATAAATTCAGAAAAAATCTGATAAATTAAGATAAATTGAGAAAAATCTGATAAATTCAAATAAATTCTAAAAAAAGTCTGATAAATTCTGAAAAAATCTGGTAAATTCAGATAAATTTAAAAAAATCAGATAAATTCGAAAAAAAATCAGATAAATTTTGAAAAAATCTGGTTAATTCTGATAAAATCAGATAAATTCGAAAAAAAAATTAGAAAAATTCTGATAAATTCAGATAAATTCGAAAAAAATCTGATTAATTCTGAAAAAATCAGGTAAATTCAGATAAATTAAAAAAAATCAGATAAATTCGAAAAAAAATCAGATAAATTCGAAAATAAATCAAATAAATTCTGAAAAAATCTGGTTAATTCTGATAAATTCTGATAAATTCAGATAAAATTAGATAAATTCTGAAAAATTCAGATAAAATCAGATAAATTCAGATAAAATCAGATAAATTAAAAAAATCAGAAAAAAACAGATAAATTCGAAAATAAATAAAATAAATTCTGAAAAAATGTGGTAAATTCTGATAAATTCAGATAAAATCAGATAAATTCAGATAAATTCTGAAAAATTCTGATAAATTCAGATAAAATCAGATAAATTCGAAAAAATCAGAAATATTCGAAAAAAAATAGAAAAATTCTGATAAATTCAGATAAATTCGAAAAAATCAGATAAATTCGAAAAAAAAACAGAAATTCTGAAAAATTCAAATAAAATCAGATTAATTCGAAAACATCAGATAAATTCGAAAAAAAATCAGATAAATTCTGAAAAATCTGGTAAATTCTGATAAATTCAGATAAAATCGGATAAATTCGAAAAAAAAACAGATAAATTCGAAAAAATTCAGAATCCAGATTTTTCTGAATTTATCTGAATTTTTTTTCGAATTTATTTGATTTTTTCGAATTTATCTGATTTTATCTGAATTTATCAGATTTTTTCAGAATTTATCTGATGAATTTTCGAATTTATCTGATTTTTTCGAATTTATCAGAATTTTTCTATTTTTTTTTCGCATTTATCTGTGTTTTTCGAATTTATCTGATTTTTTAAATTTATTTGATTTTTTCGTATTTATCAGAATTTTTCAGAATTTATCTGATTTTTTTTCGAATTTATCTGATTTTTTCGAATTTATCTGATTTAATCAGAATTTTTCAGAATTTATCTGAATTTTTTTTCGAATTTATTTGATTTTTTCGAATTTATCTGAATTTATCAGAATTTTTCTATTTTTTTTTTCGCATTTATCTGATTTTTTCGAATTTATCTGATTTTTTCGAATTTATCTGAATTTATCAGATTTTTTTTCTAATTTATCTGATTTTATCAGAATTTATCTGATTTTTTTTTATTTATTTGATTTTTTCGAATTTATCTGAATTTATCAGAATTTATCTGATGAATTTTCGAATTTATCTGATTTTTTCGAATTTATCTGAATTTATCAGAATTTTTCTAATTTTTTTTCGAATTTATCTGATTATTTCGAATTTATCAGAATTTTTCAGAATTTATCTGATTTTTTTTCGAATTTATCTGATTTTATTTTAAATTAGTTCAATCTAATTTAATAATTCGTTTATATTAATATTTAATGTGAATTAATTTAATCGTATTTAATAATTAATTCATATTAATATTTAATTCAAAATAATTTAATCTAATTAAATTATTAACTTATAATAATATTTAATTTAAATTAATTTAATTGATGAAAGTGATTTTAAGTCTGGCGGTTAAAAGGTTAACGCATTTTTCCTGGGATGAAAAAGGAACATGTTACTAATATTATATACGTGAAAGTTTGTAAGAATGGATGTCTGGATGTTTGTTACTCCTTCACGCCTAAATGGTTGGACCAATTGAGCTGAAATTTCTTATAGAGATAGCTTTGACCCTGGAAATAACACATAGGCTACACATACACATAGGTACAGCGGGTAAAATCGCTCAGCGCAGCAAGTAAATATATAAATGTGAATATATAGAATTACTACTTTATTTTTATTATTTTACAAGTTGCGCCCAGCTGTTTTACCCGCTGTTCCCTATGTGTTATTCCAGGGTCTAAGCTCAGACATCCATTCAGACAGTCAATCAGACATCCATTCTTACAAACTTTCACGTTTACAATATGTATTAGATGTTTCTTTTTAATTTTTTGTACAGTCAACTACAAAGAGATGTATCCATGTAAGGCTTACAAAATGAAGTAAATTTTCATTTGCCACAATGAACTACCATTGGTTCGTGACATATCTAGGTGCAATCAAACTTTATATTATCATCGACTCGTTTAATATGCAACAATGATGTATCCCACTACTTTTCCTTAGGTGATACATAATAATAGCATTTAAAATGAATCGAATATAGTATAAGATTTGGTGGATACTGAAAATGTCACGAAGGGTAAATAATTTTTGCATACAAAAAGTTCCTTCATTTTGTAAGACTAACATGGATACATCTCTTTGTAGTTGACTGTACAAATAGTGGTGAAACAAGGAAGAGTTTTGTAATGTTACCTTATATATTGCAGGTTGGAGCGATCGTCTGGCGCGTGAGTTGCAAGCGCGCGCGCCGCCAGCGCACCGCCTCAAGCATCACGCGCCACCTTCCACTCTCGAACGACGATTCGCTGCATGGATCGGTAACATCTAATATATAAAATTCTCGTGTCACAGTTTTCGTTGCCATACTCCTCCGAAACGGCTTGACCGATTTTGATGAAATTTTTTGTGCTTATCCGGTATCTATGAGAATCGACCAACATCTATTTTTCATCCCCCTAAATGTTAGGGGTAGTCCACCACAGGTTTTTAGACAAAATTTTTAATTTCTATTTTTTTATGATACAACATACAAAAATACATACAATCCTCAATTTTCACCCTTCTACGATCAACCCTTATTTTTTAATAGCCATTTTAGTAATTTAATCATTTTTCCTCGCCGGTCGAAAACTGATCAATCGTCATTTAATTAGTTATCCCCGCCAGATGTCTACAGGTGTCACTTCTGACCCAGTAAACAGCACGGAGTAGGGATGAGAACGAAGCCGGTCTCCTTTCTTTCTCACTCCCTACACAGTTGTCGGCCATCATTATTGTTTATGCATCAAGTGTAGTAGTAACGTTGACAATTATTATTTTGCTATCTCAGTGTTACTCTCATATTAACTTTTAATCATTCCTATTAATTATTTATATGGCAAAACAACGTTTGCCGGGTCAGCTAGTTACACTATAATATTATTAATTATGATCATTATAATGTACCTACTGAGTGTATCTTCATTAAACTGTAACAAGTATGTGTTTTACCGGGGGTAGACTTCCTTTGCAGGAGGTCGTCTAGGTGGGTACCCCAACAGTGCCAGTTATTCTACCGCCTGAGCAGTGTACTGCAAACATTACTGTGCTTCGGTAGGAGGGCACTGTAGCTAGTGAAATTACTGGGCTAAAGAGTCTTAACAACTTATGACTCTTGAGTGAGAAGCGTTGGTGCAGTGCTCCTAGAATTTCACATCATTGTGAAATCCTAAGTAGCACTGTACTGATTATGGGCAGCGTTATCTGTTAACACGCCTTGCTCGTCTTCTACTTCATCACAAAAAAAAATCTATATTTATTTACAATCATACATTCATTAATTATTAACTATAATAAACTGACCTTGTCAAAATCGCTATTATTAGGATTTATACTCCAACAGAACAGAGTTTATCAGTAAGGGATTTTGACTAAAAAAATTATTTTGTCCATTATGAAATTTTTTTTTATTTATTATTTATTTATTTCTACTAAACACTTACACTAATTTACAGTACTTAACTACATTTACAGATTATTGAAAAATGTTGGACACTTATATTTTTTTTGGAAATCTGATAAAAGAAAACGTGGGATAACGCACAACGCACTAAAGTTGCTTAATCGTGACGTCACACCACTAAATCCAGTACATTTTTGTTTAGTGGTGTGACGTCACGCGTCCCAACACAGAATCTTATAAGCGTTATATCTCAGCCATTTTTTGTTTTATTTGTAAGAAAAAATATGTATCGAATATTTTTTATTATTAAAATTACGGACTAATTGTATTTTAAAAATGTTTACCTTGACGACCTCTGGCGCGGTGGGCTAATACCCGCTTGCAATGCACAAGGTTGCGGGTTCGATTCCCGCGTGGGACAAATGTTTGTGTGATCCACAGATATTTGTTTCTGGTCTGAGTGGTTTTCAATATCTATTATAAGTATGTATATACAAAAGAAAAGTATATAAGTATTATATACGTTACCCTAACCACCATAATACAAGCATTAAGTTGCTTAGTATGGGGTTAGGTGGCGCTGTGTGAAATGTCCTAAAATATTTATTTATTTTATATATATCAGCTCAATTTTATTTTTCCAGGTGGGTCAATCCTAGCTTCGATCGGTTCGTTCCAACAGATGTGGATATCTTCTCAAGAATACGACGAGGGGGGTAAAGGGCAACTCGAAAGGAAATGCCCTTGATTATAATACGTTTAATTTTAAGTTTTTATGCCTTCTCTTTAGTGATTTATATCTCAGCCGATTAAATATTCAAATTTGATTACTTCACGGACAAATTCATATTAATTATGTTAGTCGGGACTTAATGCTAATTTTACAAAAACAAATCCAACCTCGACGTTTCGATTCTGTTACAAGAACTGCAGAACTGTGGTATGCTCGTGACCACGATTCTTGTCATCATCAGCCTATGTTTGTCCACTGCTGGACATAGGCCTCCCCCATGGCACGCCACTCAACTCGCTCCTCCGTCTTGCTTCTCCACCCACCCCCAGCGACCCTCCGGATATCGTCACCCCAACTCGCCCCTGGACGCCCTATACTACGTTTGCCGAGACGCGGTCTCCACTCTAGAACCCGTGTACCCCATCGGTTATCGGTTCTGCGACAAATGTGATCAGCCCATTGCTACTTCAACTTGCTAATCCTTTCGGCTATGTCGGTAACTCTGGTTCTGTGCCGAATCACCTCATTTCTGATGCGATCCTTTAGAGAGACGCCGAGCATAGCCCGCTCCATAGCTCGCTGAGCAACTTTGAACTTTTGGACCAGTCTTGTTACAAGAACAGAACCGAAACGACGAGGTTGGTTTTATGTTTTTGTAAAATTAGCATTAAGTCCCGACTAACATGATTAATATGAGTTTAAATCGCAGAAGTTTAAAATGATATATGGGACAAACTTATGTTTTTGGATAGACCCCCTCTTTGTATAAAGCAGCCAATTTGTCGGAAATAGTGATTTCTCAGATAAATGTTGTATTGTAATTTTTTATTTGTATTAATGTCAGTGACGAATAAAATAGTATTTTATGAAAATTATTGAGGTATTTTATTTCCAGTCACTAACTACCACCAAGCAACTTATCGTTAAAATTATAATTAAGGCGGGGCTTTACGAGCAGATTAGGTATTTAGTGCGGGCAAAAGTTGCTCAGAACGCCCGTTGGAAACGTGTGGCGTACGCTTATCGTAAAACGTGCGCGGTCATTGACCCTTGGTGATTGATTCTTTGCATGTAGTTAGCACACACACATTCACAAACACGTCAAACTTATAAAACCCCGTCGATTTTGCGTCGGGGGTTACAATGTGCTAAAATTTTTGGACAAGATCGAAAAAATGAGACACGAGATAAATATTATAGATACACGTATTTTTTGTTGAAAAAAAAAACAAAATTAGATTACATTTAATTGATTAGATTAGATGAATTAAATTGGACCAATTAATTAAATTAAATTAAAACAATAATTCAGATAAATTCAGAAAAAATCTGATAAATTAAGATAAATTGAGAAAAATCTGATAAATTCAAATAAATTCTAAAAAAAGTCTGATAAATTCTGAAAAAATCTGGTAAATTCAGATAAATTTAAAAAAATCAGATAAATTCGAAAAAAAATCAGATAAATTTTGAAAAAATCTGGTTAATTCTGATAAAATCAGATAAATTCGAAAAAAAAATTAGAAAAATTCTGATAAATTCAGATAAATTCGAAAAAAATCTGATTAATTCTGAAAAAATCAGGTAAATTCAGATAAATTAAAAAAAATCAGATAAATTCGAAAAAAAATCAGATAAATTCGAAAATAAATCAAATAAATTCTGAAAAAATCTGGTTAATTCTGATAAATTCTGATAAATTCAGATAAAATTAGATAAATTCTGAAAAATTCAGATAAAATCAGATAAATTCAGATAAAATCAGATAAATTAAAAAAATCAGAAAAAAACAGATAAATTCGAAAATAAATAAAATAAATTCTGAAAAAATGTGGTAAATTCTGATAAATTCAGATAAAATCAGATAAATTCAGATAAATTCTGAAAAATTCTGATAAATTCAGATAAAATCAGATAAATTCGAAAAAATCAGAAATATTCGAAAAAAAATAGAAAAATTCTGATAAATTCAGATAAATTCGAAAAAATCAGATAAATTCGAAAAAAAAACAGAAATTCTGAAAAATTCAAATAAAATCAGATTAATTCGAAAACATCAGATAAATTCGAAAAAAAATCAGATAAATTCTGAAAAATCTGGTAAATTCTGATAAATTCAGATAAAATCGGATAAATTCGAAAAAAAAACAGATAAATTCGAAAAAATTCAGAATCCAGATTTTTCTGAATTTATCTGAATTTTTTTTCGAATTTATTTGATTTTTTCGAATTTATCTGATTTTATCTGAATTTATCAGATTTTTTCAGAATTTATCTGATGAATTTTCGAATTTATCTGATTTTTTCGAATTTATCAGAATTTTTCTATTTTTTTTTCGCATTTATCTGTGTTTTTCGAATTTATCTGATTTTTTAAATTTATTTGATTTTTTCGTATTTATCAGAATTTTTCAGAATTTATCTGATTTTTTTTCGAATTTATCTGATTTTTTCGAATTTATCTGATTTAATCAGAATTTTTCAGAATTTATCTGAATTTTTTTTCGAATTTATTTGATTTTTTCGAATTTATCTGAATTTATCAGAATTTTTCTATTTTTTTTTTCGCATTTATCTGATTTTTTCGAATTTATCTGATTTTTTCGAATTTATCTGAATTTATCAGATTTTTTTTCTAATTTATCTGATTTTATCAGAATTTATCTGATTTTTTTTTATTTATTTGATTTTTTCGAATTTATCTGAATTTATCAGAATTTATCTGATGAATTTTCGAATTTATCTGATTTTTTCGAATTTATCTGAATTTATCAGAATTTTTCTAATTTTTTTTCGAATTTATCTGATTATTTCGAATTTATCAGAATTTTTCAGAATTTATCTGATTTTTTTTCGAATTTATCTGATTTTATTTTAAATTAGTTCAATCTAATTTAATAATTCGTTTATATTAATATTTAATGTGAATTAATTTAATCGTATTTAATAATTAATTCATATTAATATTTAATTCAAAATAATTTAATCTAATTAAATTATTAACTTATAATAATATTTAATTTAAATTAATTTAATCTAATTTATTTTATATAGTACGTGTGTGTTATATTTTTTAATAATCGACTAGAAGGACAAAATAAAGATTATAATATTTATTATCTAATTACAAATAAATTAAACCCCCTACACGCTTCTGAGATTTGGAAATTCACAATATATGTAAGTACTCCTAAATAATTCAAACGCGCGTGTGTAATCGTAGTGGAGGTGAGATCGAAGTGCACAGGTCCGACGCTGACAGTGGTCACCGGCGTTCTGAGTGCGTGCGGTAATGCTCCGTGGGAATTAAAATTCAATTAAAAATCATTAAATAAACTTATCGATAAAATACCTATATATAGCCATCCGTTTGAATGTTATGTATCAAATAAAGTACTCTAAATGTTTATTTTTGTCCTAGTTTTACAAATATTTAAATGGAAGGAAGAAAATTAGGCATATTTAAAAAAAATAAAACTATCGAGAAAAAAAACAATTATCATGTTTCTGTTAATTAAGATCTCTTGTTCAAAGATTGAAGTTACACATACTAAAATATAAAGTAGTAGATCTTCTTAAAAGTTTGCTATATTAGGCTTTGAAAAACATACATTTCACTTACCATAGCGCCTTAACATTCAATTAGATCCACTTCTCGGTTACCGATTGAACTGAAAATTTGCATGCGAATATAAATCGGATGACAATGCAATATTATTATGACATGGAGCTGATCTGATGATGGAGCTGGAAGGTGGCTTTAGGAACTCCGTAATTAAACGACGCAACCCCATCCGAGTTTGGGCTCATCTGATTCGTCTTGACGAGTACTTTTGTGCTGAATGGTAATAATAATAAAAGCCAAAATTTTTTTTACTCGTTTAGTCATTATTCCTATTAGTTCAGCTGTTTTAGCTTCAGACATACATACTTTAACATTAATATAATATTATAAGTGCGATGTTAAAATCCTAGGGGTATTAAATAAAAGTTGTAACACGACATGTTAATATCACGCCTGCCGCGCGGGTTCGAATACTCGCCCGCTCACACATCTAGTGTCTCACTCAACGCAGCAAGCCACGCCCACCGACTCCCACCAGTTTGCAGCGGCGCGGCGCGTGCGCAGATGGTTTATAAGCAGGCGCGCGGCGACGAAGACTTCACTTAGCTAGCGACCGTGCTAGAGCGATAGCCACCTGCAGTCCTCTAGTATCGAGCCGACCGGCAAAGGAGTGCGATAGCCACCTGCAGTCCACTCTGGAACCGTAGCTTAGGATCCTTAGCTTAGCTATCCTTCGTATAGGCTAGGAGTGCGATAGCCACATGCAGTCCACTCTAATGCCTTATAGGGACAGTTAGGAAGTATATTCTAAGTTATATCACAACATTGTAAGAGTCTGGAATAAATTATCAGCGTTACTTGGGTGTTTTCTTCACCAACCCTACATCACCCCCTTACATCTGGCGCCCAACTCTAAAAAGAAGGGGAGGAAAGTGAAGAAGAGATGACTATACAACTATCGAAGGAACAATTTGAGGAGTTATTGAGTCGAATACCAGCCTCGACGTCAACATCTAACAAAAATTTTACTAGATGCACTCTTCGTTACCACGGCGAACGACAATATGACAAGGTAGAAGAATTTGTTACAGGAGTTGCGATTTATAAAAAAATCGAACAAATAACTGACGAAGACGCCTTGGAAGGTCTACCATTGTTGTTAAAAGGCACTGCAAGCACTTGGTGGACTGGGATTCGAGCAGAAATCAAGAACTGGGCAGCAGCATTACCTGCCATTCGTTCAGCATTTGCCCCCAAACTACAGCCACACGAGGTGTATATCAAACTATTTGAAGATCGCCAGGCCTTGGACGAACCAATAGACGCCTTCCTATGTCGTAAAAGAGCTCTTATCGGAATGCTACCCAATAAACGCCACAAGGAGGAAGAGCAACTTGATTTCGTGTATGGGTTACTAAAACACGATTTGCAGACAAAAATTGCTCGAAATGAAGTGAAAAACTTCACGGAGTTACTAGAAAAAGCAAGGCACTTCGAGGCATTGGAAAAAAACAAGCCAAAAGAAGCCCAGGCTAAAACTACGGAAAAAGAGCACGCAGATAAGAAAAAAGGGATGAAACGATGTATCTTCTGCAGCAGAAAGGGTCATACAATCGATGAATGTCGGAAAAGATCGGCGAAACTGGCAGCCGAGAAACCACAGAAGAGCGAAGAGGAACGGGTTCTCGAAACGAAACCCGCAATATCTTGCTATGGCTGCGGCGCACCTGGAGTTTTTCGCAGCAATTGCGACACATGCAAAGCTAAAGAAACTCCACCGAAGCCAGTATCATTCTATACGATCGAGACAACTCTAGAAGACCACGTAAAGATCCCGACGATTGAAATATCCGTTGAAGGGAAAAACGGGTATGCCTACATTGACACTGCAGCGCGGACCAGTATAGCAGGAACGCAGCTATACAAGATCCTAATGGAAGCTGGTGTCACCTTTGACAAGCGATTCGCTGACGTCCGCCTAGCTGATGGATCTACGAGGAGGCAAGAACTACGGCATGCAACGGTAAACGTTACAATGGGAAACCGGACACTACCGATATTCTTTACAGTATTGCCGGACGCAAAAGATAATCGCACCCTACTCGGTATAGATTTCCTAGAGTCAGCAGGCATCACATTAAATTTGCCACAGCGGGTTTGGTCTTTCATTGATAATCCAACCGAAAGCTTCAAATTTTTGCAATTGAGGAACGAAAAAGTGCCAATATTACATGCAGCAAAAAAAATCAGTTTCCTCAACGAAGAGGATAACAGTAAGCTGGCAGACCTGTTTCATTGGTCAAGAGAACTACACATGCTTTCCCCAATGACAGCAACGCCGTCGCCATTGAAGAATGAAGATAGTTGCTCACCAAAAAAGAAACCTCGTTGGCAATTAATCAAGATGGACTCTCCACCACCTCCAACTCGTCCTCGCGAACCAGCAGACGCAGATTCACGTGTAGATCCACGCATTAATTATTTGCCAATAAATCCTATGCAATTGTATTCAGTCGATTTATTTCTGCAACCTAACGAAGGTCACCTATTATCAAATAAGGAAAAAGCCCAATTTAATGACTTACTAACAGAGTTTAAAGACATTTTTGAGAACAATAATAAACCTACATGTTACGCGGAACATAAAATTGATACTGGAGATAGCGAACCTATAGCAGTAAAACCGTATCGATTATCTCCTGCTAGGCAACTACAATTACGAAATAAATTAGATGAAATGATCAGTAATGATGTTATTGAAGAATGCGACTCACCCTGGTCAGCACCAGTCATATTAGTTCCAAAGAAAGAAAACGATGTAAGAGTTTGTATAGACTATAGACGATTAAATGAGATAACTAAACCAGACCGTTATCCTTTACCACGCATGGATGATTTGTTGCACCAAGCAAAAGCAATGCCCTATATGTCTACTATCGATTTACAGTCTGGCTACTGGCAAATAAAAGTACAAGCAAAAGATCAAGATAAAACTGCTTTCATTTCGCCTTTTGGAATATTTAAATTCAAACGTATGCCTTTCGGTCTACGTAATGCACCAGCTACATTTCAACGTTTAATGGATAAATTTGTTAATGGGCTACACGCACAATGCGTACTGTGTTATTTGGACGATCTAATTATAAGATCAGAAACATGTGAACAGCACCAAAACGATCTACGAGAAGTTTTCTCAAAATTTAGAGAATACAATCTCAAAGCTAATAGGAAGAAATGCAAATTTGGATGTTTTGAAATCAAATATCTGGGTCACTTAATAGTGTCAGAAGGAATCAAGGCAGACCCAGATAAAATAGCAGCAATCACAAGCAGATCTACACCACGGAATTTGAAACAGTTAATAACATTTCTTCAAACTGCGTCATGGTACAGAAGATTTACATCACTGTGCAACATTACTGTGCTCCGGTAGGAGGGCACTGTAGCTAGTGAAATTACTGGGCTAAAGAGTCTAAACATCTTATGACTCTTGAGTAAGAAGCGTTGGTGCAGTGCTCCTAGAATTTCACATAATTGTGAAATCCTAGGTAACACTGTACTGATTATGGGCAGCCGTTATCTCTAAACATCAGGAGAGCGTCTTGCTCGTCTTCTACTTCTTCACAATAAATATTTATCGAAAACTTTGCAAACATTGCAAGACCACTGACAAGCTTAACAAAGAAAAAAGTAACTTGGTATTGGGGTGAAGAACAACAAAAATCATATGAAACTCTAAAAACTGCTTTGACGACAGCACCAATTTTGAAACAAGCAGATTTTGAGGCACCCTTTACCATAAAAACCGATGCAAGTAACTACGCTATCGGAGCAGCTTTAGTGCAGGGGGAGGGTCCTGACGAGCATCCCATTGAGTACGCTAGTCGATTATTAACCCCTGCCGAATGTAATTATACAGTTACAGAAAAAGAAGCATTAGCAATTGTCTGGGGAGTATCTCGCTTCAGAGGCTATGTGGAAGGCTCAAAATTTGTATCAGTGACCGACCACCAACCATTAAAGTGGCTCCTCAATTTAAAGTCACCAACGGGTCGACTTGCACGATGGGCACTACAATTACAGCCCTATAACTTAGAAATAAAATACACTCCTGGAAAAACAAATGTATTGGCAGACAGTCTTTCTCGGCCACCATGTATTGACCACACAGATACATGTGAAATATGTCAAGTAGAAGTGGATTTTCCAAAAGAGAATGAAACCAATACTAGAAATAAGCAGGAAAATGATGAAGAACTCAATATTATCATAAAAGCATTAGAAGGTGAACCACAGTCAGAAGATTTTATCCAATGGTCAAAAAGAGGATACCTCATCCACAAAGGGATACTTTATAGATTCACACCAGATCAAGAAGACGATAATGCCAAACTGGTCGTTCCAAAACTCGAGACTCAAAATGTACTTATATCCTATCATGATTCATCAACCGCAGGACCTTTGGGGATAGAAAACACTGTTAAAAGAATCAGCAGCAATTTCTATTGGAAGAACTTACGAAAAGATGTTATTAAACATGTTAAAACATGTATCGAATGCCAAAGATATAAACCAACAAATCAAAAACCAGCTGGATTATACCAATCAACAGCCAATAATCAAAGATTTGAAATATTATCCATAGATTTATTTGGACCACTGCCTAAGGGGCCAAATGACGAGAAATGGATTTTGATTGTTGAAGACACGGCATCACGATGGGTAGAATTATTCGCCCTTAAAGAAGCTACGGCCCAACAATGTGCACTTACATTGCTAAATGAAGTATTCTTGCGATATGGGCTCCCACGACGAATATCAAGTGATAATGGTGTCCAATTCGTATCGGCAGTAATGCAAAAACTTGCATTCTGCTTGAATATACAACAATTTTTAAGCCCTGTCTACCACCCCGAGCCAAACATTGTGGAAAGAAAAAACAGAGATATGAAGAGCCGAATAGCAATAATGGTTCAAGATGAACATCATAGATGGCCAGAAACACTACCAGCTATAAGATTTTCGATGAACTCAGCGAACAACCAAAGCACTGGATTCACAGCAGCTTATTTAACATTCGGAAGAGAAATGAAAACCCCATATGAAATATCACACAATTTCAGTGAGATCGTACAAAATGAAAATTTTGTTCCTGAAATCACACCATATCTGGAAAATTTAGCTAAAGACCTACGCTTAGCTAAAGCAAATATTGAAGATATGCAAGACAAAAACAGATTGAGGGCAAATCAAAAACGACGCCCAGATCCAAGATATGCTATTGGTGATTTGGTTCTAGTAGAGACCCATCCAATTAGCAACCAAAGCAAACAGTTTTCTGCAAAATTGGCACCACGACGCGATGGACCATATATAATTATAAACAAGCATGGGAGTGCTATATATGAGGTGGCTAACAAAGATGAACCCCAAAAATCTATGGGAAGGTATCATACGTCAGCAATAACCAAATTCAACAAACGAGATGATGAAAATCCTACCCCAGCCCCCCTGATGCCAATTCGACAACGTGGTCGGCCAAGGAAGAATAATCTTTAGTTCCTGGTACTCTCACGGGACGTTAACGAGTACCAGAGGGGGAGACTGTAACACGACATGTTAATATCACGCCTGCCGCGCGGGTTCGAATACTCGCCCGCTCACACATCTAGTGTCTCACTCAACGCAGCAAGCCACGCCCACCGACTCCCACCAGTTTGCAGCGGCGCGGCGCGTGCGCAGATGGTTTATAAGCAGGCGCGCGGCGACGAAGACTTCACTTAGCTAGCGACCGTGCTAGAGCGATAGCCACCTGCAGTCCTCTAGTATCGAGCCGACCGGCAAAGGAGTGCGATAGCCACCTGCAGTCCACTCTGGAACCGTAGCTTAGGATCCTTAGCTTAGCTATCCTTCGTATAGGCTAGGAGTGCGATAGCCACATGCAGTCCACTCTAATGCCTTATAGGGACAGTTAGGAAGTATATTCTAAGTTATATCACAACATTGTAAGAGTCTGGAATAAATTATCAGCGTTACTTGGGTGTTTTCTTCACCAACCCTACATCACCCCCTTACAAAGTATTAATTCCATTTATGTAGATACAATATATTCATAAACATTAAAGTTATGCCTATCTTTATACAATAACATAAGTATGTTAATACTTGATTATTTTTGATAAAACTCTTGATTGCTGTAGTTTATTTCTGTATTTCTTCCACCGATCTGTAACAAAAATATGGAGTGGTTATTAAAATAATTTATTTCATTTACAGTTTTAACCCTTTAACCGCCACCGTCGGATATATCCGACAAGCCTGTTCTGTTACGTAACCGCCAGAGTCGTATATTTCCGACGAGTCGTATATTTCCGACTGCACTTTAAATCTACATTTTTTAAGTCATAACACTGTATTTTATAAAACTATACTCGTAATTAGATAAATAGTGAATAAAGTTATGATTTACAGTTGGTTTTATGCTTCTCTCCCAAATAGAATAAATATTAGACATCACTTTTATTGTAGGTATTTATAATTCAAAAAACTTGCCTGGCGCTAGGGGCACGACAAGTGATTTTAAGTCGGCGGTTAAAAGGTAGGACAGAATAGTAGGAAGTGTAAGTAATTTTGCTACTAAAACGATTTTCTATAGTGAAAATTTGCCCCTGTGACATTTTGCTACTCTGCAGCCCGAGTACATAAAAACATTGACGTAAAGCCGCGTCTCCAGTCTCCAGCTTCTTTTTTGGTCTACACTCTCAACAAAAACACGTCAACACACAGCAAAATTCTCCTACACAAAAAAAATAATAATGTCTATGCTTCAAGCGTCAACAAATGTTTTTGCTTTAAATCGGCTATGGAAAGCAAAAACATTTGTTGAAGCTTACTGCCGGGCTCAGCTAGTAAATAACTAAATGAATAAACAAAGCATAAACATTTGTTGAAGCTTGAAGCATAGACATTATTTTTTTTTTTTGTGTAGGGGAATTTTGCTGTGTGTTGACGTGTTTTTGTTGAGAGTGTAGATCAAAAAAAGAGCTGGAGACGCGGCTTAAGACTAGCAACTCCCGTCCCACTGTCAAGAGTAATTGACGTTTGTAAGAGCACAATGACATTGGGAGTAGCTGCACATTGTATGCAATGACAGCGCGAGTAGCAAGAGTAGCGTCTTGATATCTATCATATGTCAGATTACTCTTGACAGTGGGACTGGAGTTGCTAGTCTCATGTCCATGTCTTAATATGCTAAAGCGGCTGAGACTATGTTCGAAAATGACATTTTGTTTGCGACTCAATGTCACGTTGCGAATGTGATAAAACGCGCTTGAAGTAGCATAAAGTAATATAAAATAATATAACATCTACATTTAAAAGTCAAGAGGTACAGTCAACTACAAAGAGATGTATCCATGTAAAGCTTACAAAATGAAGTAAATTTTCATTTGCCACAATGAACTATCCTTGGTTCGTGACATTTCTAGTAGCAATCAAACTATATATTATCATCGACTCGTTTAATATGCAACAATGATGTATCCAACTACTTTTCCTTAGGTGATACATAATAATAGCATTTAAAATGAATCGAATATAGTATAAGATTTGGTGGATACTGAAAATGTCACGAAGGATAAATAATTTTTGCATACTAAAAGTTCCTTCATTTTGTAAGACTAACATGGATACATCTCTTTGTAGTTGACTGTACCAAGAACCTTGCATGAAGAATGTGATGAAAGTCTAGGAAGCGAAAGGTGTGTCAGGATCGTACCAAGTGGAGGGAAATAGTCTTTGCCTTTTTTTTTTTTTTTTGTCCCAGGTAAAATGCGTTACGCATCATCACCCCACGCCGGGGGGCGCGGGGCGGTATGTGGGACTCCCCCGCCAGAGATAGGAGCGGCGGGGATACCCACTAAACAACCTGGAGGTGTTCCTGCGGGACGACATAATGCCGGGGCAACGGGTACGCCGAAGCATTTATCCGCTAACCCGACGGCGAAATAGTCTTTGCCTACCCCAACGGGAACCAGGCGTGATTATATGTATGTATGTATAAAAGTCTCACAGTATATCAGTATCGGGATGAAAAGCGACATGATGTTGTTCCTTCATATGTTGAAGGAAGTCGTCGCGGGAGCCGCACTCGAACCCGCACGCGCCGCAAACCAGCACCTCCTCCACTGAGCCACCAGAGGTTTGTTCTGGAGGGTCACACTCTGAGGACGGACGGTTAGGTTACAATATTAATTTTACTAATATTATAAACGTGGAAGTTTGTAAAAATATTTGTGTGTGTGTGTGTGTCAAGCCCCTGTTAATATCAATATTCATTTAAACCTCGGCGATTTTAACCCCCGACGCAAAAACGACGGGGTGTTATAAGTTTGACGTGTCTGTCTGCCTGTGTGTGTTCTTAGCCATGTTTAATGGAAATCGGTCCAAGATGGCCGCCGCTACAAAATGGCGGATTACTTTTTTCTTCCACGCCCACCTCAAAATGGGTATCAAATGAAAGGGCTTAACTAGTAGAATACAACCCGCTATATAAAATTTAAAATCCAAGACGGCCGCCACCACAAAATGGTGAATTACGTATTGCGTTGGGGGTTTTTTCACTTAATTCACTTGTGATGAATATTGATATTATGTTTTGTTGTACGTGCTTTCCACCGGATATGGAAAGCAAAAAATATTGTTGGAGAAAACAAGAAAATCAACAATCAAAATCGCCGAGAATTTTTTTGGATGTTGTCATGCTCATGTTGTATGTTTCAACCAAAACAGTGTTTGTGTGTTGTTTGAGTTTGTATGAATGTTTGTTACTCTTTCACGTTTATAATATTAACTAGTAAACCCGCGCGCACTTTGTCGCGCTTAGTAGAAATTTAAGTGTTCTACTATATTACGCATGTATTATACATATATGACCTCTTGAATCACTCTATCTATTAATGAAGACCGAGTCAAAATCCGTTGCGCTTTAAAGATATAAGCATACACAGACAGACGGACACAGGAAGCAACTTTATTTTACACAATGTAGTGATAGACAGGATTATTATAAATTACGATACATACCTTTTCTATTTACATCGAGATATATGATCTTGCTTTCCTTTCCAGAGATGTGGACATCTTGAACGTGTTTCATCAACTGAAAACAAGTGAAATTTTAAAAAACTTTTTAAAAACAAGCTTTTATTATTATTACCATCAAGCCCCATAAAGTACTCGTCAAGACGAATCAAATGAGCACAAACTCGATGGGGTTGCGTCGTTTAATTACGAAGTTCCACCTTCCAACTCCATCATCAGATCAGCTCCATGTCATAATAATATTGCATTGTCATCCGATTTATACATGCATGCAAAATTTCAGCTTAATCGAAAACCGGGAAGTGGGTCAAATTTAACTTGCAAGTTTGGTTACAGACAGACAGACAACAGACATGTGAAAGTAAATAAAAGCTTGTAATAAAATTATAGTTGTTTATTGAATTTACCTTGGGTAGACTTCCTTTGCAGGAGGTCGACTTGGGTACCCCAACAGTGCCAGTTATTGTACCGTCTGAGGGGCTATTGGCTAATTCACACCCACTACGATTGATGGCAACTTCAATGTACATTGCTGCTTTTGTTACTTTACTCATATTGATGAGGAGGTTTAAGCAAGTAATGTACGCAATTTTGTCTATGGATTCTAGTGATTTACATGTCGTTTTGCGAAAGCAAATAGGCCCTTTGAGCAGTGATGTGCAAACATTATTGTGCACAGGTAGGAGGGCACTGTAGCTAGTGAAATTACTGGGCTGAAGAGTCTTAACATCTTATGACTCTCAAATAAGAAGCGTTGGTGCAGTGCACCCGGTAGCACTGTACTAATTATGGGCAGCATTACCTCTTACCATCAGGAGAGCCTCTTGCTCGTCTACTTACATAGAGCGCTTTTCACGAAAGTCCTTTTTGCGGGGCGCCACTGTCGCATATTTTAAAAGTTAAAATATCTATAACTTTTTAAGTCCTCATAATTTCTCATAATAATTTCTTAATTAAATAGGTATTTATTTTATCTATCAAATAATAATTATTTAGGATACAATGTCCAGCTATAATCGACAAAATTTAATTTAGTTCCACAAAATTCCGCGGGACCCCTTTCGTGAAAAGGACTCTAGTTGTAATGTAAGACGATTACCTGTAGTCATCTCGGCGACCTGTAACTGCAACATATAGGTTGGCCACACAACCTATAAATTGTGATTTGACTCTGACAATATAAGTAGGGTAACCTGTTCTGTTGGAGTATAAACCCCCATTTTGAACGAAGTTCCTTATCGCGCGTTGTGAAAGGGGGCTAGACGGAAAAAATTCTTACGAAAAGTTGTCACGACACTTTTTGCTATAGTAAGCTATTGTAAGCTGTGCGGCGTGCGCATGTTTCTCTGTCTGTCTCTCTCTCTCTCTCTTATAGAAAGCAAGCCAGATATTTTCATTTCTATAGAAACTTCGTTCCATCCGGGTGTACCTTGACACCTCTCAAGTTTTTTGTTATTATTTTTCTTACATAGTTGTATAATAAAATATCACCTGTGTGTGTACGGCAGCTCTGAAGGGACATTTAGCGCATTGTAGGTTAGCCGTCCTAGATCTAGGTCCATCGCATTTACGACCTGAACCTGACCCTGTGCCGTGTTCTAATGCCTGGAAAACAAAGTTAGTAGATAGATAGATAGATAACGCTCTATTGATACAACATAAAAGAACTAGGAACTAAATACAATTTGTAATGTAAACAGTGTAACAATTGGCGGTCTTATCGCTAATAGCTCTTCCAGACAACCAAAACATATTAAACCACACACCAAAACATATTTATTTATTTGTAGACAGATTAGATAGGGCAACATTGTAATTACGCCATTTCCTTTAATTTTATCGGTGGGCAGAGTTGAAAATGGCAAACTCTGGCGTAACACTTATAACGGGCGCTGATTCGTTGATATATAAAAGCATAGCTTCGTGGCGGCCTGTGATTGGTCGATAGTCGGGGGACGCGTATTGGCCAATGAGCGTGGAGCAAGTGTTGTAGAAAAGATCCGATGGTGGCGCTAGTAAGCGAGTTTACTTGGTACGGATCTCTGTGCGGGAGCTCACACTTAACACCCTTTTTGGCTTGGAATCGGTAGAAGCACGTTGGGACTCCGATAACTGGGAATATTAGTGTCCATTACGAGTGGAACGCCGAGTCCACCGAATAACCCTAAAGCTAAGTATAAGCAGTGTCTTTAGCTAGGTCTCATAGTAATTATCATTGTCTATTGTCTAATTATAATAAATTGTGCTAATGCTTGTAATGTTTTATTATCCTCGGCCGTTATATCCACACCGTCTGATGATGAGGAGCTTTAGGAAGCGACCATATATATAGGCAGGCAGGGCTCACCCCTATTCTACATATTAATACTTTATTGTAACACCAGATGAAAATTAACAATTAACAACAGTAGTTAACAAACAAAACAAAGATGTTGCAACCGGCGGTCTTATCGCTAAAAGCGATCTCTTCCAGACAACCGTGCAGGGAGGGAGTAACATAATATGGCAGGAACGTAGTAATTATTTATAATTAACTAGCTGCGCCCAGCGATTTTACCCGCAGTACTTATGTAGCCTATGTGTTATTCCAGGGCCTTTTTTTTTTTTTTTTGACCCAGGAAAAATGCGTTACGCATCATCACCCCACGCCGGGGGGCGCGGGGCGATATGTGGGACTCCCCCGCCAAAGATGGGAGCGGCGGGGATACCCACTAAAAAACCTGGAGGTGTTCCTGCGGGACGCCATAATGCCGGGGCAACGGGTACGCCGAAGCATTCATCCGCGGCGTTATTCTAGGGCCTAAGCTATCCCTATACAAAATTTCAGCTCAATCAATCCACCCGTATAGGCGTGAAAGAGTAACAAACACACATCCAGACATCCATTCTTACAAACATTCACTTTTAATATATTAGTAAGATAATAATGATGATATTATAATTATTTCTCTCCATTCAAGGTTGTCTGGATGAGATCGCTTTTAGCGATAAGACCGCCAAATGTTACACTAGACAACATTGTGTTTTAGTTTTAAGATTCTCTGTATATTTGTGGTGTTACAATAATGAGTATATTCTATCTTTCTATCTAATAATAAATAAATATTTCAGGACGTTTCACACAGCGCCACCTAACCCCAAGCTAAGCAACTTAATGCTTGTGTTATGGTGGTTAGGGTAACGGATATAATACTTATATACTTTTCTTTTGTAAATAATTAAGAGCGTATATATCGAATGACGCTTTCTCGCTCGCACAATTTGACAAATTTTGAAATACAAATTCATAGAATAAATTTATTAAAAAATCCTTGAGACCAGCCCTCCATGACATTATTACACACATTTTAAGTGTTTTCAGTTTGATATATAAAAAAATGGCATGATAAGAATTTTTGACAAATTATTTATTTAAATATTGCTTTAAATCGCGGAAGTTTAAAATGTTTAAAATTATAACACTCATTATTTTCTGGTAGGGGGTTACGAAGTGCGCGCGTGTCCACTAGGAATGAACATAATACACAGATATTTGTTTCTGGTCTGGGTGGTTTTCAATATCTATTATAAGTATGTATTTACAAAAGAAAAGTATATAAGTATTATATCCGTTACCCTAACCACCATAACACAAGTATTAAGTTGCTTAGCTTGGGGTTAGGTGGCGCTGTGTGAATTCCTGAAATATTTATTATTACTAGCTTACCCGGCAAACGTTGTTTTGCCATATAATTAATAGGAATGATTAAAAGTTAATATGAGAGTTACACTGAGATAGCAAAATAATAATTGTCAACGTTACTACTACACTTGATGCATAAACAATAATGATGGCCGACAACTGTGTAGGGAGTGAGAAAGAAAGGAGACCGGCTTCGTTCTCATCCCTACTCCGTGCTGTTTACTGGGTCAGAAGTGACACCTGTAGACATCTGGCGGGGATAACTAATTAAATGACGATTGATCAGTTTTCGACCGGAGAGGAAAAATTATTAAATTATTAAAATGGCTATTAAAAAATAAGGGTTGGTTGTAGAAGGGTGAAAATTGAGGATTGTATGTATTTTTGTATGTTGTATCATAAAAAAATAGAAATTAAAAATTTTGTCTAAAAAATAAATAAAAAAATTTAGGGGTGGACAACCCCTAACATTTAGGGGGATGAAAAATAGATGTTGGTCGATTCTCATAGATACCGGATAAGCATAAAAAATTTCATCAAAATCGGTCAAGCCGTTTCGGAGGAGTATGGCAACGAAAACTGTGACACGAGAATTTTATATATTAGATGTCGCTCTTTAACTCGGGCTAAGCTACTTTATTAATAATATAGCCTTAATTATTCTTATTTGTATATGGATCATCAATAGTCATCTGAAATAAATGAATATTTAATTATTTTTTTTTTAAGCCCGGGCCTTTTTATAGGCGTACACGGAGACAAGAAGTCCAACGAGCAGAGGCCCTTTTGAGCTTTTAATGTAAATGTAATGAGTGACACTTATTGGAGTCTATCTGTGAGTCCATCCATAGAAAATGGGCTCAAAGACAGTCTCCGCCAAGTGACAGGACTTATTGCTAATTAATGGAAACTACTTGAACTAGGTTATGGATGTGCATTCTAAATGGATGGTTAATGGGGCTATTGCTAGGACTACGGCACCTGCCACTTCCGTCCCATTAGGAAATATATTATTATAATAAAGATATCTTACCTTATGTACGGACATTTCCTTGATAGCGTTACATTTGTAAGAGCAAAGCTTGCAGCTGTACAGATACAGTTTGAAGTTAGGTGAGGCGAGTAACTCGGCGGCGGCCGGTAACGATCCCTTGCGTTTGCGCACTCGTCGCGGGTTTAACGGCGAGTTTAATATCGCTCTGGAAACGAATATAAACACAAATTATATTATCATCATCATTATTTCAATTTTTAACCCCCGACGCAAAAACGACGGGGTGTTATAAGTTTGACGTGTCTCTGTGTGTGTGTGTGTCTGTCTGTGGCATCGTAGCTCCCGAACGGATGAACGGATTTTGATTTAGTTTGAAAGTAGAGTTAGTCGAGAGTGTTCTTAGCTATGTTTGGTGGAAATCGGTCCAAGATGGCCGCCGCTACAAAATGGCTGATTACTTTTTTTTCTCCACGACCCCATCGATATGGGTATCAAATGAAAGGGCTTAACAAGTAGAATACAACGTATTATAATAAATGTTTAATCCAAGATGACCGCCATACATATTGCGTTGGGGGTTTTTTAAATTTTTAATTTAATTCACTTGTTTTAATTTGAACTGTTTGGGGTAGAGACTTTGGGTCCCTGGGGTCCGGGAGCTCACCGCATTTTCCAAAATTTATCTGAGCGCTTGGTCGCGGCGACGCGACGTGTGACTGAAATGCTGGGGTATATTTGGCCCAACGTATAAGTATTGCCATTCAACGTGGCAATGCTGCCAGCATTCTGGCCACTCTGCCAACTGACAGTGGTTTGGAGCATGCGGATTGTCTTTATTGCTGTAGTATTGTTAGTTTGTTTTTCTTAATAAAGGCATATTTTCCCAATAAAAAAAATTAATCGTACCTTACTGATGACTTTCATGTCGTACAAAAACAAAAAAAACTTTTTTAAAGAAGCTTTATTATTATTACCATCTAGCACCAAAGTAATTGTCAAGACGAATCAAATGAGCCCAAACTCGATGAGGTTGTGTCGTTTAATTACAGAATTCCTATGGCCACCTTCCAGCTCCATCATCAGATTAGCTTCATTTCATAATAATATTGCATTGTCATCCGATTTATACATGCATGAAATTTCAACTCAATCAGAAACCGGGGAGTAGATCAAATTAAACTTGCAAGTTTGATTTGATTACAGACAGACAACATACAAGTGAAGGTAAATAAAATCTTGTAAAAAGAAACTTGCCTAGAAAGAAACACGTGAAATTTTAAAAAAACTTTTTAAAAACAAGCTTTAATTATTATTATCGTCTTGCATCATAAAGTACTCGTCAAGACGAATCAAATGACCCCAAACTCGATGGGGTTGCGTTGTTTTATGACAGAGTTCCTTTGGCCACCTTCCAGCTCCATCATCAGATCAGCTCGATGTCATAAAAATATTGCATTGTCATACGATTTACACACGCATGCAAATTTTCAGCTCAATTGGAAACCGGGAAGTGGGTCAAATTAAACTTGCAAGATTTGATTACAGACAGACAGACAGACAGACAGACAGACAGACAACAGACAGGTGAAAGTAATATAAAGCTTGTAAAAAGAAAAGCATAATTAATATAAAAACTTCTTACTTGGTTTTCTGCAACGCTTTGGCTTTTTCTAATATTTCTAAAGGGGTCAGTGGTGCTTTCTGAAAAATAAGACATTCAAAATGTATACTATTGAACCCGCACGCACTTCGTAGCGGCTAACGGAAAACGCTATTTTCTGTGATTCAAGAGCAAGGTTTTTGAAGTGAAACTTCTTTATCGGCGTTGGAAAAAAAATTACCGTCACATTTTTCGGTTACACGTCACATTTTTCCGTTACGCGCCATCTTTTTCTTGCCCCTACCACGGTTGGTTCAGACGAAGAGTACTTTCACTTTCTCCAATGAACATGAATTTAATGAACATCAATTAATTGGCATAGAGTATAAATTCTAAAATATGTTATTAATTTTCTATTACAATTAATGAAATGCTGTAATAATCTTAGTAGCAAAAAGTTAAAGTGCAATAATTGTATTATTTTGTATTCATGTCTATGATAATAAAATCCTTTTGTTTAAACTTTATCTAATTTAACTTTATTTAACCAATTTCTGGAAAGTTGCATGTAGATCTAGTAGCATGTATAATAAGGCCTTAAAGAAGTTTCACTTCTTACGTGTGTACACTAGTACACGCACACATTTTTTTTTATATATAGTAAAGTTTTTGATGTCTAATAAATATTATGTAATAATGAATCAATTACCGGTGTTTTTTTATCCGTTTTCACGTTAGTAACATGTTTGTTGTTTTCTTGTACCGACTCCAATAGCACATACGAGCTGCCATCTTGATTTTGTTCTGAAATGAAACAAGTTTAATTTTATACCTACAATTTACAATCCATTTTTACAAGCTTTTATTTACTTTCACTTGTCTGTTGTCTGTCTGTCTGTCTGTAATCAAATCTTGCATATTTAATATGACCCACTTCCCGGTTTCGGATCAAGCTGAAATTTTGCATGCATGTATAAATCGGATGACAATGCAATATTATTATGACATCGAGCTGATCTGATGATGGAGCTGGAAGGTGGCCATAGGAACTTTGTAATTAAACGACACATGACGTAACCCCATAGAGTTTGGGCTCATTGGATTCGTCTTGACGAGTACTTTAAGCTGCAATACCAGGGGTACCGCTGGTATGTTAATTTGATATGACTCATAAATAAATAAACCTACCATCTTGATCATCGTTAGATAACACACAGGTCAGCGTAGTCTCACCACCATCATCTGATGATGACCCGACCATCTGATATGACTCATCACCTGCTTCATCACCACATCTGAAAAAAATATACATCTAAAGTATTGAGTATGATCGAGAATGCTCTCTGGTATGTCAAAAATGAAAGACTACACAAGGACCTAAACATACCAACAGTAGAATAAATAATAATAATAATAATTGGGGTTTATACTCCAACAGAAAAGGTATACTTACACTAACAGAGTCAAATCGCAATGTATAGGTTGTGTGGCCAACCTATATGTTGCAGTGTCAGGTCGCCGAGATTACTACACCTGCAACATGACCTGACGACTGCCTCCTACAAATATCTTATAGGAAACGTTTTGCGTGCCTTCCGAAACACGGTAGCGTCCAGGCGAACTTTTTGCCACACACTGAGATTTGAACCCAGGGTCTCCGGATTAAAAGCAGGACGTGTGACCACTGGGCCACGGACGCTACAAACTACAAAGCTAGAAGAAGAAATAAATAAGTACCAAGTACCAAAAAAGGCTGTCTTGTCACCCAAATGATCTGGCAAAAACATTGATGTCAAGAGAACCTCATAGAATACTCCCTCATGACTCATGACCTAACAAAATAAATGACCGAGATGAAGGATGGGCCAACAGGCACATTCCAAATGGGACGTCCACATTTACCGGCCAATAAAAAAAAAAACTTTATTGACCTTTTAACAATGTTTACAATATTGAACTTACAGTTTTTTTTTCGGTAAATTTCTTTTTAGGTAAATTTAACTTGTTTCAAGTCCTTATTCTCCCAAAATGGCTTCAAATGATCCATGATTGATTAATATTCAAAATATTATTAAAGTCGTTAGCTATGGAGCCTAAAATGTATACCAGAAATTTACCGGTACAAGAACCATAAATATCCGAACACATTCGTCTACATTCGTCAATAGACAAAAATTACTCGTCCATAGACAAAACACACACTCGGCGAATCATTGGCCGGTAAATGTGGACGACCCATTTTACATGCTATACTGCAACAACTACAAACAAAGCTCATTCAAACTCAAACTCAAAATTCATTTATTCAAATAGGCTACAATGGAGCACCTTTGCAAGTCAATTTTACATTTTATTTTAATATTCTACCGCTCGTTCGCAAGGCACCTCTATGATTGCCTTGGAAAAAGAATATTAAAAAGAATAAAAAAAATAGATCAGTTAAATAAATAAAATAAATAAATATTTCAGGATGTTTCACACAGCGCCACCTAATCCCAAACTAAGCAACTTAATGCTTGTAATATGGTGGTTCGGATAACAGATATAATACTTATATACTTTTCTTTTGTAAATACATACTTATAATAGATATTGAAAAACCACCCAGACCAGAAACAAATACCTGTGGATCACACAAACATTTGTCCCATGCGGGAATCGAACCCGCAACCTTCTGCGTTGCAGGCAGGTATTAGCCCACCGCACCACAGAGGTCGTCAAAGTCTTTAAGTGTGAAGAGTAGAGTTTAGTCAAGTTTAGTGAGTGGACAACCACTGTTAATACCCGCCTGCAATGCAGAAGGTTGCGGGTTCGATTCCCGCATGGTACAAATGTTTGTGTGATCCACAGGTATTTGTTTCTGGTCTGGGTGGTTTTTCAATATCTATTATAAGTATGTATTTACAAAAGAAAAGTATATAAGTATTATATCCGTTATCCTAACCACCATAACACAAGCATTAAGTTGCTTAGCTTGGGGTTAGGTGGCGCTGTGTGAAACGTCCTGATATATTTATTTATTTATTTTAAAAATAAATAATTTGAAAGATTTAAATGTCCCATTTACTTACACTGTTATTTTTAAATAATTTTATTTGAAGTTATCAGACTTAAAGTAGAAATTAAACTTACTTGACCAATGTAAAATTAAGTAGATCCAACTGCATGAGTCCTTTCCCGGATGAGTCCAATACTTGGATATATTTAGGTTCATTACTCTCTGGTATAGAATCTGGTATGATGTGGGTTTCCACCTGAAATATATATAAAAAGTACATAATTTTTGTAATACAACCATTTTTGTAACAAATAATTATTTTTTAAAATAAAAATTAAAATGTTGAGTGCGGAGGAGTGAGGTCCACGTTGAACGTGAAGGAGGGTGTAATTTGGGATGCACAACGGATAAGCACAGTCAAAAAAGAAAGAAAAGAAGTAGTCCTTGGGACATATAATATGTCCCAGAACAAAAATTGGTACTGTACTTACCCGTGTGTCCGCACAAAGGTTACTAAAATTTACAGGATTTGAATATGTATCCAGTATTTTTTTCT
The DNA here is from genome assembly GCA_947507615.1 of Hemithea aestivaria. Lineage (NCBI taxonomy): Eukaryota > Metazoa > Arthropoda > Insecta > Lepidoptera > Geometridae > Hemithea > Hemithea aestivaria. The sequence continues at coordinate 1,592,112 of OX382351.1, read as the reverse complement.
AATATAGCTGATGGATTAGATTGATTTTTATTTAAGTAAGCCTACAATTATAAAACCTCTCCCACATTAGGACACCTCTAGCACCCTTACTAAGTTCTAATTATACTTACACTTTTATCATAAGGCGTCACTTCCACGATTTGAAGTCTTCCTGAAAGAATAAAATATTAAATTAAAATTAATAATCACACCTTTCGATTTCTGGTGTGAGACTTCTGGTGTGAGTCTCATCCAGTTCCTACTGACATATTTGTCAATGGTATGACCATCAGCCTGATGCATGCATCATCTTTGTCCTTGCCTTGGATATATTATAATACTAATTATATAATACTATGTTACTATGTAAACAAACGACTAAAACTCACGGAAATAATGATCGAAGCTAGGCTCGACCCTGGGTTTCAGGCAATTACGATGTCCTTCATCAGGAGTTCACGTCTCTCGGTCACGACGCTGGCCAATTTCTGTGAGTTTTAGTCGTTTGTTTACATAGATATGGATAACATTCACGTTAGTTTTTAAAAACGTGTATATAACCCAGCAGTTTTACCTGCCGTAATGAAGCCTACATGTTATTCCATGGTCTAAGCTATCTCTAAACCAAATTTCAGCTCAATCGGTCCACCCGTTTAGGCTTGAAGAAGTAGCAAACATACACTCAACAAACTTTCGCCTTTATAATAGAAGTGTGATATTATTATTTAATAATGCACAAGCAGCTCTGTGAGCTGATGCGTGCATATCACTGCACTTGTGTTTATTGTTTTTATAAAGTCAATTATTAAAATTATTCACTGATGTTTAATTCATAACTGTTTCAGGCAAATTGTTCCACTGTTTAGTGACACGGTTTGGTAAAAAGTGTTTGCCGGGGTTGCTCGTGTGTGTGGTCTTCATAAGTTTCTTTGACTGTCCTCGTAGTTTTGTGTACGAGTTCATGGCATAAAGGCAAATATAATAATACTTTTTTTATTCATAATTATAGGTAACCCTTTCGAAGACCACAAACTCGCCAGATCAAACCCCGCCTACCGCCCTTCCCACCCCTTTTTTTTCGCCTGGTCTTAACATCTTATGACTCTCAAGTCTTAAGTAAGAAGCGTTGGCGCAGTGCACCCACAATTTTTCCTTTGTAAAATCCTGGGTTTAAATTATCCCTTTCCATCAGAAGAGTGTCTTGCTCATCTTCTTACTTTGTTGTATAAAACAAATGTTAGGTGATGATGCAGCAGAATACTATCTATATAAAATGTATAATAATAATTACCATCTCTATATTCAGCGGTCAGCATCTGTCCATCTTCAGTTTGCAATATGGTTTCTTCTCCAGACATTTTTGATTTTACTCTGAAATTATTTTGGTAGGTGTACAGTCAACTACAAAGAGAATGTATCCATGTTAGGCTTACAAAATGAAGTAAATTTTTATTTGCCACAATGAACTACCCTTGGTTCGTGACATTTCTAGTAGCAATCAAACTTTATATTATCATCGACCCGTTTAATATGCAACAATGATGTATCCCACTACTTTTCCTTGTGATACATAATAATAGCATTTAAAATGAATCGAATATAGTATAAGATTTGGTGGATACTGAAAATGTCACGAAGGGTAAATAATTTTTGCATACTAAAAGTTCCTTCATTTTGTAAGACTAACATGGATACATCTCTTTGTAGTTGACTGTACAAGACATACTTATAAATAACAGAGTTCATTGCTCAGTTAATGTTGTATCCCATCAAAAACATAAATGTGAAAAGAGAGCCAAGTTCAATATTACGATGTATGTACTCATAGTTATCTATGATTTGGTAGTTGACTTCAACGACAAAAGAAGTGAGATATAAATGGGTGCCAAGTTCAATGGTCAGTCCTGAAAAATATTTACAACAACATAAAATATTTTATTACAACTTAAAAGATATTATTTCTTCTTATCACTTAGAATTAATATTATTTTGAAGCCTAAAGACTGACTTGGCCAGTTCTCATAATATACTAGGTAGATACTCTCTTAACTTTAGCTTGATCACTATTAAACGCACTTAATGCTAATTAGTGCGCCACCGTCTTTTATCGTGTAAATTAGTCCCCTCCATCCATTGCATTGGTTGTCTGGAAGAAATCGCTCTTTAACGATAAGACCGCCACATGTACATTGTAATTTTTAATTTTAATTATGTACTTATGTATTTTCTGTAACATTATGTAGTGTACAATAAAGTATCTATTGTCTTATCTTAATGATACTTCGTCGTATGGTACCCATGAGAACTAGCCAAGTCAAACTTTGGGCTTCAAAATAATATTAATTCTAAGTGATAAGAAGAAATAATATCTTTTAAGTTGTAATAAAATATTTTATGTTGTTGTAAATATTTTTCAGGACTGACCATTGAACTTGGCACCCATTTATATCTCACTTCTTTTGTCGTTGAAGTCAACTACCAAATCATAGATAACTATGAGTACATACATCGTAATATTGAACTTGGCTCTCTTTTCACATTTATGTTTTTGATGGGATATCATTGCTTTTTGTACAGTACTTTTTAGTATGTAATAGGTTTAAGACACCCAGTCATAATAAGATTAATACCAAATGATTATTTTATTGCACATCCCCCACCCCACTGCTCCATGGCACGGTCGTCGCACCGCGCACGGCGCGGCGGCCCGTGAGCCTCGCCGTGCTTCGATATACCTATACCTATAATTAATTTAGTACTTATTTATATATAGCATTTATGTGCACTATTGATTTGAATATTGTACCTAATCAATTGATTTTTAAACAATACTAGTTACTGATAAATTTATCTATATTCACCCAGCTATCTTATACCACGGTAAAGAGATATACAGTAGTTTGACTGAGCGTGATTTTTGAACATAAATACCTACAGTCGCGCGGTACATGCGCAAGTCATAGGGCTGCCGGGCAGCCGCTGCCCGCATACAGTACGTACCTACCTATTTCATATCATCTACTTACTTAAGCTACTATCTAGACAAGACAAGAGACAAGACAAGACAAGACAAGAGACAAGACAAGAGACAAGACAAGACAAGAGACAAGACAAGACAAGAGACAAGACAAGAGACAAGACAAGAGACAAGACAAGAGACAAGACAAGAGACAAGACAAGAGACAAGACAAGAGACAAGACAAGAGACAAGACAAGAGACAAGACAAGAGACAAGACAAGAGACAAGACAAGAGACAAGACAAGAGACAAGACAAGAGACAAGACAAGAGACAAGACAAGAGACAAGACAAGAGACAAGACAAGAGACAAGACAAGACAAGAGACAAGACAAGAGACAAGACAAGAGACAAGACAAGAGACAAGACAAGAGACAAGACAAGAGACAAGACAAGAGACAAGACAAGAGACAAGACAAGAGACAAGACAAGAGACAAGACAAGAGACAAGACAAGAGACAAGACAAGAGACAAGACAAGAGACAAGACAAGAGACAAGACAAGAGACAAGACAAGAGACAAGACAAGAGACAAGACAAGAGACAAGACAAGAGACAAGACAAGAGACAAGACAAGAGACAAGACAAGAGACAAGACAAGAGACAAGACAAGAGACAAGACAAGAGACAAGACAAGAGACAAGACAAGACAAGACAAGAGACAAGACAAGACAAGAGACAAGACTTGGACTCTTACTCAAACTCTTACTCGAACTTTTACTCGCACTCTTACTCGAACTCTAACTCGGACTCTTACTCGGACTCTTACTCAAACTCCTACTCGAACTCTTACTCAGAATCTTACTCTTATTCGCACTCTTACTCGGTCTCTTACTCGCACTCTTACTCGGAATCTTAATCGCACTCTTACTCGGACTATTACTCGCACTCTTACTCGGACACTTACACGCATCCTTACTCAGTTTCTTACTTGCACTCTTATCGGACTCTTACTCGCACTCTTACTCGGTCTCTTACTCGCACTCTTACTTCAGCAGAATACTTTTAAAAATAAAAAATAAATATTATAATAACTTCATACTAACTTACCTCAAAAACAGCATAATATCGAATGCTATTTTTTGCCATTTTATATAATTTATTATATTATGTATTATGTATACATACGTCCAAAGTAAATAACGTAAATTACACTAAATACTTGCAAAAAACTATCGCGACGTCCGCCCGTCGCTGCGTGGCACCCGCTTCTGGATTATATACCCACTTCTACCCACATCTGCCCACATCTACTCACTTCCAAATTCCGGCCGTTTCTATGGAGTCAAACTACTGTATATCTCTTTACCGTGCTTATACCTACCGCCTACTTGGATGGAAATTTAACTTTTTAGATCATCTGGAACTGGATTAGAATTTCGATCAAAAGAAACCTAAGCCGACAAGACTTGTAATGACGACGACTTGGCGGGGGCACTGCCGTGCCCCCATATACCGCCACATACCTATAATATTATGACTATACGTTACAGGTACGTAGGTATCTAAAATGTTTACACCAACTAGCACCTAAGGCGATATACATACACATTATTTTTATTGTAAACAATGTTAATATTATTACCTCTATGTTACTGAGCCGCCTTGTGCTGGTGAGTCCATAGTCCATATATTGATAGGTATTTACATAGGATATACAATTGTTACGTAGGTACCAGGAACCTATTTTTATTAGTGACTAGCTTTGCCTAACTGTTTTACCCGCTATACAGTTTGGTACAGTAGTGTATATTATGTTATTCCAGGGGTCTAAGCTATATTTTTTATTATACCAAATTTAAAGTCAATCGGCCCACCCGTTTAGGCGTGAAAAAGTAAAAAACATATATACATACGTACAGTAGGTATAAAGTTTGTATTTATAATTATATTAGTAGGAATAGTGGACTCGCGCGCACTTCGTAGTATCTAACAGAAAAAACCGCCTACACAAAAATTATAGCAACATGCAACATGTATTACTTTATGCGTTCCTAGGCGTCCCAAACTTTAATATCATACATTTTTAAAAAAATAATAATAATTTAAAATGATAAAAAAATACTAGTTTCTGATTTTTCCCTTTGTTACTACGACATTACCTATCGGGATGCCAAATTTCAGCTTTCTAGGTCATCTGGAACTGGGATATTACTTTTGATCTATCCCTCAGTATGTATTAACTTCACCGATTACTGGATGTTTATATCTAAATAACCGTTAGAGCTGTGTTATTGGAATTTGGAACAGAGATATAGTTCGTATATTTAAGTATATGTGCCAAATTTGACTTGTCTATGTGTAATAGTTTTTGTATAACGAGGGTGTAAAAAGTCGTCAAAACGCGCTTTGGACGGTTCGTGTAATATAACACACGGCGCGGTCGCCAGTTCCTTTGCTTGAACTTGGCTTGACTCGCTGCCGCGTGTCTAAATGCCTGCCTTGTAATCTCTGGGATCAAATCTCAATGTGTGGCCAAAATTCAGTTACTACCATGTTTCATTAAGAGTGCTTGGTCCGCGGTACGCTCTCTCGCTCGCACTATTTTACACATTTTGAAATATAAATTCATAGAAATAAAATATAGAAGTAAAAAAATAACTAACTTTTAGGTAAAAAACTAAACAGATTGTGCTGAAATTACCTATCATGTCAGTAGCTTATGGGTAATTTAATATCATTCAAAATGAATTGCTACTTTGATTAAAACACAAGGCTACTTTCGGTGAATAGAAACGTAGAAAAGCTGATGTTTATTACCACTTCACGTCAAAACTGCTGGAGTTTCAGTGATAATAGAATATTGATCAATAGGTACATATTGTTGACATTATAATATGGCGTAGGGCGTAGCAGAAAACTTTTTCAAGTCAATCCTTATCATCAATTACGATTGTAAATCATAATTTTTAATTCTAAGGGTATTGTTTAGTTTCGTATCATAATAAATAATCAACAATCAAACAGCTGATGACATCAAAATTCAAAATGTCCATTTTCATTGCAACACCGAAATCTTGGTGTTTCTATTTTTTCATTGATCTTAATTTTATTATTGCAACAATTTACTTACATTCAATAAATGGCAACAAATGGAGCACAAATCAACTTGATTTAACTTAATTCACAAGCGCGTAAACGCGATTATTTCACAATTTGACAATATATTTATCAATAAACTGCACATACACAATTCGCCATCTTTTAGAATATTTTTCTTTTCCATCTTCCGCAGATACAATATTCCTACCATTCTACCAAACGTGAAGTTAAATTTCTACCAAAATATCTAGATTGCCAGTTTATAAATATTTTTACCTTTAGTTTTGATTACGTCATAACATTATAGAGGAGTAAATTTTTTAAGTAAATTATTTATTTTAATGTATGATAAATTATTCAAAGTAAAGATATGTTTTTAAATATTAATAAATAGAGGTCATGTACGTGATAATTATTAAATGTCGTTGTACTGTTATGTTGAGTCTGTGCTAGGTAGAGGCGGGCCAGAGTCAATCGAGGTCAATATTCTCAACAGCGCAATAAAGAGAAGACTCCTATAACAATGTGACTTTCTATTTTGTGCGCGCACTGCACATGCGCACAAGTACAAACGTCAAAACAATGTACCTGTCTCTTTCGCTCTTGATGTATTCTCGTATAAAATCAGTTGAAAAAACATACCCAAATTATTCATAAACTAATAAATTATGTATCACCAGAAAAATATTGCCATTTCATCTACCCATTCTACTTTCAAATTTAAAAAATGAATTTAATTAAGTTCTTAACGACTCTACAAATAAATGCCAAAGTTTGGATTCTGAATCGCGCAATTGAAAATTTTATGGCGTTTATGTATGGGTAGAGCTAGTAGACGGGTCTTAACGGAGGGTCCGTAGCTACTACGTTAGCCGGTGTTGGCGAGGAGCCGGTCTAATTCCCTGCCATCAGATATGTTGAAGCGATTAAGCAATCATATTATGGTAAAAATAAATAATGTCAAATATGTCAAGAAAATGCTAAGAGAGGCCCCGGCCTCATCCTCACGTCAGTAGCTGATATGACCTTCTTTTGGTTCTTATATCTACCGATATCTATTTCTCAACATTAGAGTCATTAGGTCGATGTCTAATTTTTCGGCTATAGACTTCGGACCTTATGGTCAAATAAAAATAAGGTTCGATGTCGATTGTTGAAGGAATCGGACATCCAGCTTTATGGCTCTAACGTCTATATTTATACTTTAAGGTTGTGTCTCTACATTCCTAAATCTTGATATCTATGTCATGTAACAGGTATAACTATCGTCGATACGAGCGAATTCATAATAAAACATTAAACTGAAGGGTTTTTTTTTTTCAATTTGTTAGTTTATAAAAAGAAAATCAACTTCAGTTAAGAAAATATACAGCTCATATTATAAACTCTGGTTCCTGAAAACCCAGCTTTTACTAGTTTGTGAGCCTATGGATTCAACTGTACCTAAATAACATGATTATACATTAATTGTGTCGAATAAAGTCATTTGTATTGTATAGTAATCAGCATTGGTACGGTTTTTATAAGATGAATAATTTGATAGAGTCAAAAAGAGAGTCAAAGTCGCTACTACAGTGGGGTTGAGATATAGAGTTCTCCCATGTTCAGATGTAGGTGTCTGTCATGGGCCGATCCGTCTCTCGTTTTCCATATTTCAGAACATTATGAACAGTTTATACGTTACTAAGAACAAATCATTAAACACATGTAAACACATGAAAACTCATTAATTAAAACCATTATAAAACCTTTGACAGGGGCTTAGAGCGGCCCCCTGCCACGACCGCATTCCCGAGTAGCATGGGACTCCCCTTCAATATCAGATTACTGAGAATGTGTATGCTATTGCTCATGAAAATGTCGTTTGCGCGATGCAGATGCCGTTCTTTGATTGGTCAGTTGGTTTGCGACGTCAGAGTTGAATTTTATATGAATAAGTGATTTTACCTTGGTTACATTATAATAAGTTAAGTAACTATTTAGCTAATGTCATGACAATATTATGTTTTAAAAATGAAGAAGGTTTTGTGTGGTTGAAGACCATCCAGTTTTCTAGGAGGTTTATTGTAGGTATATCAGAGACATGCACAATATGAGCGATTATATCATCGCCGTAAGACGTCTGTGTTATCGCAGAGACTGTGAAAATCATTGCCAAGCACCACGCATTGTCAAGTAGTTGAGGTAAATCACTGTCGTACCTTACTGATCATAGAGATGATCAGTGAGGTACGGTACTTTAAAAGGGTTTAAAGAAGAAAATGCATTCACTCTAGATGATCTTTCACCACGGGGGTGTGGGAAGGGGAAGTGTAAGACTTGAATGAAAAACCTCGCGTCAACAGTCCTACGCCGTAACGAAAAAAATGATACGAACCCCGCTATGATGGTAATCATAATATTATTATAAAAAATGATTTATCCGATTTCACTTTAATGTAGTGAAAAATAAATTACTATAGTACCTAATAATAGGTACTGTATTCTATATTGAGTTATTTGCAGTTTTTTCACTCGCTATACTGAATGGTGGTCGGTTTCAGTCGTGGCTATAACCACCAACTGGACAAAGCCGAGTCACCAAGCGGTCATTAAGACCATGTTCCGGGACGGTCTTCAGTGAAGCGACGGAGGGATTTATCCTGTCCTCTAGGTTTAGTGGGTTACTAGCTTTAGCCGTATCATCGGGTCAAAGGCTAACCTATTAGGAATAAACAAAAATTCAGTTGCTCTACCAAGAATAAATTAGTAAATACCAATCGTCTGAATGTCGTCACTTTTGACATGTGTTCATTTCACACAAAATATTTGTCCTAGCTGGGAATTGAACCCAGGACCTTTGTTTCACTAGACTGAATGACCAACTTAGTCGACCAGTAAGAATTATAATAATATTATAGAAAACATATTCGTAACAAAAGAAACCTGTATAGCTCCCCTCACAATAACTTTATACATAGAGTAGACTTTACTAAGAGATTTATTATATTGATTGAGTATGTACTAATGGAATAATAATATATTATAAAGTGCTTCATTTCATCACATTTTAACTAATTTAGTCAACTCAACATGCTATGCAAAACAAACGACTCATGTGAAAATAATATTATTTATATGTATTTTGTTTGGCATTACAGTTTTGTAGATCTATATCTATATAGCATCTCTTTATAGCAAATTCTTATTTAAAAAATGTATATTAGGTAATTCTCGAATAAATAGGCAAATTACCATTAAATATCATGTTTGTTATTAATGATGACACGTCATCATCATTTATTATTTTAATAATTAAAACGTAATCTTATAAGAATATCTTTAACCACACACATTCTTATAAGTTTGTTATAAAGTAATTTTTCATTTCAATACCATATTTCTTGATAAATAAAAGTTCAAGAAATCTCTGTCAATCATATTAATCTGAGACCTGAATCACGCAAGCGAAATATTGCAACCGTTCTGCACATATTCGAGTAAAATTGCACACTTTGTAGGGAGTCCAACACCACGCGGTGAAACGGTCCGTGCAGCCGCTACACATAATTGCACTCTTCACACAAACTTGAACCCTATTTCCATGTCGCATAGTACTTCAACATTTGCCATTCTGTCGACTAGAAGAAATTGCTAGACTGTATTTGGATACCTGAGACGCTGTAGAATGACGAATGCTTGAACTGACGATGTCGCTCACAGAACCAGGGTGGTGGATTTGACTTCCTTTTTTAAAAATATATTTTAAAAAACTGGGATTCGTTAAAGTTTAAACTCAATTGCTATTTTTGTAAGTGATCTTACACACACAGGTTCGAATCTTGTTAGCAGACATGGTTGTTATATCAGTATTTTAATAATTATATCACCAAAAAAAACACTATTTCATTATTATATCGGCTCTACATTAATTAACTAGTAATAATTACTTACCTTATAATGTTTGAAGCTATATAAAAACGACATCTGTCGGTGAACACTTAAGTTTGTTGCATGTAACTTGGACTTAATAATGTGGTTACCTACTCGCAGAAAATAGGGCAGTATGTTCAAGTCCATTTTTTATAAAATTTTACCCTTCGCTAATGTCATTAGAGCTAACGAGATCACCTAGAGGTCGCTTAAATCGTCAAGATATAATTAACTATTTAAAATATACGGAAGGTAGTTAGCTATTTTATTTGCCTTCATTTTAATGTACCTACCACGATTACTTTGATTCAATTACGTAAAAATTACCCCATTAAGGGTAGAATTTTTATGCAATGATCACCCCAACTTTAGCGGGAGGTACTGCGCAAGTCAAAACAATGTCATTTACCATGTTTTAGGGAAAGTCAAGCGATGGATTTAAAACAATAATTAAAAATAATTATTAATAGGTACGCAGTGCTGTATTTATCACAATTATTTCAATTTTTATGAATAAATACCTAAATAGCAAAATATTCACCGCAGTGGTATCGCAGGTAATAAAAAAAATCATTTACGGTTTTCTACCAATATTAACTTAAGGCCTGTATACACGAGTATTTTTAATTATTTTTTTGGAATACATTATTCCCTGTAATATTATTAATATTAAAACTTCATTATAATTAGATTTTTTTTCAGATTGACAATGGCAACTGCAGGTACTGGTGCAGTTTTTTTTCTTGGCACTAGAGCTCATTATCAGGTAAAGAATTATTTTTAATTATTTATACATTTTAAGCGTAAAATTAAACAACCCCATGATTTTCGTGCCCAAATAAGTAGGTACAAATTATATCCTAGAAGGAGGGGAGAGGAAGGAGGGGGGGGGGGAAGGGGGGGAGGGGGGAGGGGTATTCATATGTGAATGATGCACCCATATAGGGCTTACTCCTGTGTAGCACACACAGTAAATTAATAGACCGTTAACCGTAGCGTAGTAATGGTGTGGTGGAAAAAATGGGTGCCTCATTTTTTTTCAGCAAGCCCAATCTTTGTAGGCCTAGAAAACGCTGCGCTGGCGGGACGAGCTTGACTCTTATTGGACCACCTGGCAAAATATAGCACTGAATAGGACGGAATGGCGTGATGGAGGCCTTTGTCCAGCAGTGGGACAAAAATTGCTAACATAATAATAATAATAAGCCCAGTCTATAAAATGTACCAATCGTCCATGATAAATTGATTTTGATTATTAACCGGATTCCTGAAAAGGAGGAAGGGATTGTTAACTGGCGGTCATAACACCCGTTGCGTTAACAATTTACAAACCTCCATACCAGCCTATAAAATAACGAATTGGTATATCTAGGTATATTTTTAATTCCTCACCACCTTTAAAGCTAATTTGTTCGCTCTAATTTGTCCAACTACGGACAAATTAGAGTGAAATGAATACTAGATAGATACATTGCTAACACAATATTGAAGCACAAACAAAATTCCTATGCAAAAAGAATATTAAAACTTAAACAATGTTATTAATGAAATAAACTTAATTAATGTACAATTTGTGGTATTATCGCTAAGAGCGATTTCCTCCAGACAACCGTGCAGAGAGATAAGAATATAATAGAATAAATCTATTCAAATGACTAATAAATATTGATATTAAAAATTTAAATTTCAGATAGTCAATGGAATTAGGCGTTGCTTTGCGGAAACCCATAATTATTTGTTAAACTGGTGTTAATTAGAGTGAAATTAACACGACATAATGATATTTTATTAATAAGATTTTTTACTTGTAGGTTTTGCAACAGCCAGAGTCCCGTTTTGACGTGGAGAACGGCAACTCCACAGAAACTATATACCAGAACCCTTCCGTCCAGTGGACTGAGAAAGTGGACAATTATATCAACGGAAAATACTGCTGTGAAGACACAGGTGAGCATTGTTTGCTATCTTTCATGGTTAAACTAAATAAATAAAGAAAAAAAGGTTTATATAACATAGGAAAAAGGAACAAAATACATCAAAAATTGGATACTTTAATGCTATCACTACATATAGTTTTATATAAAGTCGATCCCTGTCTGCCCGTCAATGTATATGCTTAGACCTTAAAACTACGCAACGTATTTAGATGCGGTTTTTTAAACAGATAGCAGCAATTCAAGAAGAAGGCTTATATGTATGATACATGCACAATATAGTTGACGAACACTTATTATTACAAGCTTTTATTTACTTTCACCTGTCTGTTGTCTGTCTGTCTGTAATCAAATCTTGCAAATTTAATTTGACACACTTCCCGGCGTCCGATTGCGTTGAAATTTTGCATGCCTGTATAAATCGGATGACAATGCAATATTTTTTTAACATGGAGCTGATCTGATGATGGAGCTGGAAGGTGGCCATAGGAACTCCATAATTAAACGACGCAACCTCATCGAGTTTGGGCTCATTTGATTCGCCTTGACGAGTACTTTATGGTGCTAGATGGTAATAATTAATAAAAGCTTGTTTTTAAAAAGTTTTTTTTTAATTTCACTTGTTTTCTATTAGGCGCTACAAAGTGTACCACACACCGGGGGTAGCCTCCCGTGTCAGGAGGTCGACTTGGTAAGAGCCAGTAATTCTACCGCCTGAGCAGTGATGTGCTAACATTACTGTGCTTCGGTAGCAGGGAATTGTAGCTAGTAAAATAACTGGGCCGAAGAGTCTTAACATCTATTGACTCTTGAGTCTTGAGTAAGAAACGTTGGCGCAGTGCCCCTAGAATTTGACATCAATGTGAAATCTTTGGTGGCACTGTACTGGTTATGGGCGGTGTTATCACTTGCCGTGAGAAGATTTTTACTTATTTGTTTGAAAAATATGTTTTGATTATTCACAGTGCCCGAAGACAAAGACAGCGGCCTGAAGAGACGCAACAACAGACGTCCCAGTGAAACTGCCCTGTGTGAAGACATGAAACCGGCCGCTCTGAATGATGTTGAAAGGTACTTCATTCAAAGTTTTGATACATTAAAAAACAATTAAAAAAGTTGGCTGTCTGAAAGATATCGCTTTGAGTGATAATACCACCCATCGTGGGTTAATCTAAATATATAAAAGGAAAGAGTGACTGATTGACTGATCTATCAACGTAAAGCCCAAACCGCTCATCGGATAGGGTGGAAATTTGGAACATAGGTCGATTTTATGACGGATTTTATGAAGGATTTTACCCACTTTACAGTAGCCTATGTGTTATTCCAGGGTCTAAGCTATCTCTACCAAATTTCAGCTCAATCGGTCCATCCGTTTAGGCGTGAGAGAGTAACAAACATATATTAAGACATACATAAATTCTTACAAACTTTCACGTTTCAAATATTAGCAGGATTGTTGATTTTGAAATTTAACTATAAGCAAGTCAATTTTCTGGTTATAAATAAATGTATTAAAAAACGATATATTAATATGTATTCAAATCAAATCAAATCAAAAACATTTATTGCATGAAATACATGTACATATGATGTTAAATATTGTATAATGGTATCAATGTATCCTGCCTTAAAAAGCATGCAATTTTAATTAATATTTACAAATGTCAAAAAATCCAATTAAATTCTATTATAAAATTATTATGCGTGATTTAATCAATGTCAGTTAAAATAAAGTACAAGAAAGAAAAAACAATTTAAAAATATAACAAATAACAATGATTATAATTATAATAATTAGTATTGTATTCTATAAAAGAACAAGTAAAATAAAGAAAAAGTAACTCTCTTGCAATAAGCGAATGTGAGACGCAAAAGTAAATTTATTGACAGCCTGAAAATCTATTATATTCGCATATGCTTGTTCAGCCATCAAAAGTGGCCACACTCTAACTTTGACGCTATTTAGATCATCTTACATATTACATAGGTGTTACAAGGCCTATTATGATGAAGTAAGAAAATTTAATTTTATTGAAATCAGTCGAGCAGTTTTAAGTTGTGTATTTCCCCATCGCGTATTAAAGGCGAGCTTGAAATCGGTTTAGTTTTAAAATTTATTTGTTTTAATGCAGATTTATTGTCCCCAGTGCAACACCAAAGACGAAGTCGCGTCGTTCTCTCCTCGCGTACCTGACATCCATCCGTCGCAAGAAGAAGCTGCCAATAGAACAACAACACTACCTAGCACACATACACACCGCGCTCACACACTGCACATACAGGGAGTCGTGCCGCTGCTTGGATTGTCAGGTAAGATAAACAACCTCTAACATCCTTCTAGAAGAAGCTGCCTGTAGAACAACAACACTACCTAGCACACATACACACCGCGCTCACACACTGCACATACAGGGAGTCGTGCCGCTGCTTGGATTGTCAGGTAAGATAAACAACCTCTAACATCCTTCTAGAAGAAGCTGCCTGTAGAACAACAACACTACCTAGCACACATACACACCGCGCTCACACACTGCACATACAGGGAGTCGTGCCGCTGCTTGGATTGTCAGGTAAGATAAACAACCTCTAACATCCTTCTAGAAGAAGCTGCCTCTAGAACAACAACACTACCTAGCACACATACACACCGCGCTCACACACTGCACATATAGGGGGTCATGCCGCTGCTTGGATTGTCAGATAAGGGAATATTTTGTTACGGTTCGATATGAGCTCGAAATACTTGTTTTTTTATCTGTACCTATACAAAGAATTAAAAAGACGAGTGAGACGCTCTCCTGGTGGTTAGCCGATAATTATCAGAAGGCCACTACCCAGGATTTTAAAATGATGTAAAATTGTAGGTGTACCGCGCCAACCCTTCTTACTCAAGAGGTGTTGACTCTTCAGCCTATTAATTTCATCAGCTACAGTGCTTTCCTACCGAAGCTCATGTTTGCACATCACCGCTCAGGCGGTAGAATAACTGGCACTGTTGGGGTGCCCACCTCCTCCTGCAAAGGAAGTCTACCTCCGGTAAACCTGGTGACGGTACCTGTTTCGTGCGTCTGTCTTTATATAATACAGTACAGCATTCTATTAAGGAAAGATTTAAAAAAAATCAGATCGGTGGTTTCAAAATCAAGGGACACTGTACCTATAAGAACAACACACACTCACACAAGCGTGCAGAAGCAAGTTATTTTCATATTTCGTCATATTACTTTCGTGAGGGCATAAAGATCGGCAGCTTTTTGTTTTGAAATTTAAAAAGATCCCAATTTGATTTATTTCCGGCTTCGTGTAAACACAGCATTAAATGGTAGTTTTATTTGAGGTTGTTATTGTGTAACTTGCGATATTAGTGCGAAGGGCTCAAAAATATTTTTTGGCTAATGCTTTTCGAACGAAGGATGTCCGCGGAATTTAGCACAGATGAGAGATAAAGAATTTAGTGGAACTAAATTTAATTCAATCGATTATTACTGCACTTCATATCTTAAATAATTTTTATTTCTTTGATATCTAAAGTAAATACCTACCTATTTAATAATTAAGAAATGAAATAGGAGAAATAAGAAGTCAAATGTTATCGATATTCACTTTAAAATACGCGATAGTGGCGCCCCGCCATCCGGACTCCTTTTGTGAAAAGCAATATAGCTTCAAAACATCTTTTCTTAGAGGGTCTACCTCTGTGCCAAATTTTAGCATAATCTGGCGTGGTTTGAGCAAAATCTAACCATGAATACTACAAAATGTAATCATTAAACACGAGCTCAAAATAGCTAAGGCTAAGAAATTCAAAGCGGCAGTCATCTTGATGATGTAAGTTTGCGCGGGAACATAAAATAATATGCAAGTACCCACTTCAATAAATAAAACTCATACATTTGAATACATACGCGCTAAATAGTCATTTATTTCATAATGTAAGCTAAGCTTAAAATATGTACAACAATTTAAAGCTTGGCAAATTGTTCACAATATATTTATTTATTGCTAATCAACATAATATATGTAGCACCAAAATATTATTGTAATTTATATAGTTACTTATTATTTACAGTACCTATAATTACTTATTTGATAACATATTTGATAGGTATTTATATTTATTTCGATGGTGTTATGTAAAAATCTAACATTATTTTTTTTTCAATTTCTTATATTTATTAGCTGAAACATTTTTTCCCGCCAAAAACATTTCTAAGAATAAACTAATCAAAACCGGAAATTAAACTTAATGATTAGACACAGTATATCAATAAATATTAGGTCTTGACCTTAATCTAGAATTCTAATTGAATTGCCTATATACAAAGTTAATTTAGATTAATAATATGGTACCCATTCTGGTTAATCCTACATAATATTATTTAACTAGCTGTGTCCAGTGTTTTTAACTGCTAAAAAATGTCAGCTGAAAACTAAAATAACTCAAAAAGTATTTGTTGCGAATACAAATTTATCTAATACCTCTTTATGATTGAAATTATAAAAAAAAAGCAATTTTTGTTACTTTAGTTTTTATCTACCTCCGTTTTCAGAAACCTCCTTTTTTTCATCTGTGAAGAGTAGCAAATGTGTTATTATATGTAATAGGTAAGGTCTAAGCTACTTACTATATACCTATTATACCAAATTTCAGCCTAATTGGTTCAGCCTTGTAAGCATTATGAGGTAACACACACACACACACACGCACACGCACACGCACACGCACACACACACACATCTACATTTGGATTAGGTTTTTATTTTCACAAATTTTGATCCAAAAAATCTAAATCTCTTATGTAGAAGTAGGTAGTAGGTACACAAAAAAAATTATAATTTTTTCAAGCTGTTATTTTTTAACTTTTCTGAAGTCTGTTATAAAATAATATATACCTACATAATTAAAAGGTCTTTTTTATGTAATTAACTTATTGTTTTTATTTTTATATAT
This sequence comes from Hemithea aestivaria, assembly GCA_947507615.1. NCBI lineage: Eukaryota > Metazoa > Arthropoda > Insecta > Lepidoptera > Geometridae > Hemithea > Hemithea aestivaria. The sequence continues at coordinate 1,575,275 of OX382351.1, read as the reverse complement.
TTTTTTGATAAAAGCTTTTAAAAATATACAATATACTAAAAAAAATATATATAAGCTATGTAACTAGAAATGGTAAATAATATTTATTATTGGCTATATACATGATATTTTAGAAATTAATTAATAACAAAACTTAAAAATAATATTAATATATTATGAAAATTATCAAAAACTAGCTGCACCCAAAGTTTTCATGTAATTCTTGTATTATTGTCTCAAATTATGAGTCGTTTTTCCATGAAACAGTAACTTTTTAAATTAAATTAGTGAGAAGTGGGGTTTTTTGACTATTTATATTGAGAGTAGGTATGTACATTTTTAATTATTTATTTATGTCAATAAATTATCACTATTTTTATGCAGTCTATATAATATGGAACTAAAAATAAGTGAAAATGTTAAATAATAAATGTTATTGGCACAAAATAATATGGGATAATAAATGTTGTGATGTATTTGTTGAATGAAAATGAAGCAGCTATAACTATTTATGTCTAATTTATGCATATCTTCTCCTATAATGTATACAATGTTACGGTGTTTAGCATAAGATGTTTGGAAATAAATATTTTTCATTTTCAATGTCTGAACCAAAACACACACTGGAGACTCTGCTTATGGTCTCAGCTCTATTCAGAGATACATGAGATTTTATATTAGTCCTGGGTAACACTGTTACTGAAATGTCATAATTTCACTTTATATATTTTTTTTTATGTCATGAAGTAGAAGACGAGCAAGACGCTCTCCTGATGTTAAGAGATAACGGCTGCCCATAATCAGTACAGTGTTACCTAGGATTTCACAATTATGTGAAATTCTAGGAGCACTGCACCAACGCTTCTTACTCAAGAGTCATGAGATATCAGGCATATGTAATGTGTTTTTCTTTTCTAGAATATTAATTTCTTAAATATTTTTGTCTTTATTGTAAGACTAGCTGCGCCCAGCGGTTTTTCCCACTGTACTGTAGCCGTGTGTTATTCCAGGGTCTAAGCTATCTCTATACCAAATTTCAGCTCGATCAGTCCACCCGCTTAGGTGTGAAAGAGTAATCAACATACATCCAGACATCCATAAATTCTTACAAACTTAAGAATTAGTAAGATAAGTTTGAATGCTGACTGATTTTAGGTATTATGTAAGTAGGTACATTACAGTTGCAGTGCTACTGATCTTATAACAAAGTTTTTACATCAAAAATCAAGAACGATGGTTTAAAAAATCAAAATTAAACTTTTTATTTGAAAATATTACACATTATCAACAAATCTATCAATGTCATATTCCGTACTAGATTCCGTCTCAACATTTTTCTTACGGTCTTCTAGTCGTACACATCTCAAACATTTCTCATTCTTACGTAGCCAACAAACTCTATGGAAGACGGAATTACATTTCTCACACAAAATGGCGCCACTATCAAATGGATAGATTATCTCATCGTTACCACAAATTTCACACAAATAACCTTTACCAGAACATAACGCGCATTTCGTAATGTGGCTACGGCAAACCTCAGTCAATTCTGTCAGTTGAGTTTCCAAGGATCCGTCTTTTATTGCTTGTAAATGTGCCATACTATATTTCTTGTTAACATCTCCCAGCTGGACTATTAAAGGAGATAATAAACTGCTCCCTTCGGCACAAGAGCACAGGTAACGTCGCATCCATTGTAAATCTTTCCGCATTTTGTGTACCCATTCTAGTTCTGCAATGAAGTTTACAAGCATAGCGTTTATCCCTTCAATGTCTATGTACGGTCGATTCCAAGCAAGTGTAAGCATTTGATATGCTAATCTTGATACATATTTCTTCTCCCAATCCCAATTATGTACAACTCTGGCTGGAATGGCTGATACATCATTCCAATGGCAAGTAGTGCAGAAATAAAGGCCACTGTAGTCACACAACCTCGGTTCGTTCCACGAATCTTTAAACGTCAAAGCGGTGTGGCATTCGGCACATTTGTAGTCTTGATTTGCGAGACCTTTTTCCGGACATATTGACATTTCAAACGCACCTCTTTCGGCCATGATCACATGGGCACAGACTCTGCAAATGTGGTCTACACATTTATAATGACTCAGATACCCACAATCAGTGCATATATACGAACTTTGAACTATACTCCATATAACACCACTACAATGATCACAATACTGTTTCTTCGAAGGATTCAGTTGTTGTTCAAAATGGTGCCCTTTTATAGCCACTTTGACCCTACTTTGACCGTCATTGTCGCTCAAATCTTGTAACCTGAATCGTAATTCAACTAAATATCGCACTAACCATTTCCGCTCTTCGGAACACTGTGGACTGCTTAACACTAACTCTTTACACTGATTCACTGCTTTCTCGATCTCTTCTTTAGTTGCAGAACTGTGTATTTTCAGTTTCTTGTTTGCTATGGACTTGGGGATGTAGTTTTCGTAACATTCGTCAGCGGAAACACACCCAGAGGTGGAAGACGAAGATTCGGTTATGGAGTTGACTTCGACGCTCCTGGGGCTGCAGCAGATCAAGCTGTTCTTGTATTTTGGCGAATCATTAGCCATCGCAGCTGCCATTGTCTCGAATCAGCAAAATAATGTAACGAAAACAAAGAAAAATAGTTTAGTCAGAATTTCATCGGAGTTTGGCTCGTTTCACGGGAATGCCGCACTGTGAGTCATAAATTGTTATCGCTGTTTTTGTCGCATTTCGTATAAACAATAATTTTCCACAGGTTTTGTGGGATTACGGAATTGTTTGCGATTTTTTACGTCGCGGAAATCACAAAAATATTACATTACTTTGACATTTTAATTATGACAGCTGTCAGATGACTCCAATGACATTGACATTTATCTGAATTTTCTTACGGTTGGTGCAATTGAATAACGTTCCGTTTCACGTGAACTAGACGGCCATTGTCCAATTTTGCATTCTTTGCCTATAGTCGGGCCGGCCTAAAAGGCCACATTTGACACATCATCAAAATTCCCTTACAGAATGATCTAAAAATTTTACTTATTTTTTCTGTAAATAATATATGTCAACACTTAGCTGAACAATAAATAATATGACAACACTTAGCTGAACACTGAACACTATACTCGAATTTACAATTAACAAGTTACGCATTACCATTAAAATTTCTACCATTTGGTAGATTTTTTGCCTACCATTTAACTTATTACCAAATTCTTATATCATAATTTCTGCCAAAACTACCATTAAATTTTTCTACCAAAAACTACCATTGAAATTTCTAGCAAAATCTACCATTCTTTTTTTATCATTTAGTTGATTTTTTACCATAAAAAATCTATCAAAAATTACTATTAATTTTCTACCATTTGGTAGATTTTTCTATCATTAAAAATTCTACCAAAAACTACTAAGTAGATTTTTCTACTGTGCATTTTTGAAAACTAACGTGAGAGTTATCCATATTACTATGTAAACAAAACGACTAAAAACTCACGGAAATAATGGTCGGAGCTAGGCTCGATCCTGAGTTTCGGACAATTACGATGTCCTTCATCAGGAGCTCACGCATTTTTCTACCATAAAAAAGTCTACCAAAAACTACAATTGAAATTTCTACCAGAAGAAACGTAAAGAAGGAACAAACATACTCACACACACACACACACACACACACACACACACACACATTATTAAAAAAAATTAAAGTCCTCAACGGTGTCAATTTCGGATAAGCCGATGGTATAGATTTTATTTCTAATATAAAACAACGGTTTTTGTGGCATTATGTTTAACCAAAAAAAACTAAAAATAAAAAATACTCAATTTTTGTTTCAAGTCATTGTTGTGTTTATTTTTAAACTATAAAGAATATGTTATACACATAGCTAAGAACATTGCCGAGTAATATTATTAATCTTATAAACAAACTTCATTAATCCGTTCGGCTACGATGGCACAGACAGATACACAAACAGACAGACAAACAAACATGTCAAACATATAACACCCCACCTTTCTTGCGTTGGGGGTTAAAAACATTAGATGAATAAATAGGACACTCTATACAAGGTCACGTCAATCAGTTTTTGTTTTTAAAACAATAAGGATGCTACCCAATAAAATCGCGAAATCGAAATTTGAAATGTAGAATCGAATGCAATTATAACTTGGATTGAATATTTGATCATAAATAAATAACTATATTGCGATTAAAATAAAATATGTTGTTAATATTGTGATTATATTATAGTAAAATATAATGTAATTAAAATAAAATTGTGTAATGTATAGAGAATAAACATATTTTTTTATTACAGGTTTTTTTATAACTCGTGAGATGTTTCTGGCAAAACTAGCCCATGACGCCATTACATGTTTACAAAAAAAACCTATTAGAATTAAAATTAATTAGACTTTATGAATGTTTTCATAAAACTGTATTCGATTCCAACGTGTTTGAAGATCGTATCGATTCATATCCTGTAATCGAAATAAACAAACAATGTCCCAACACTTGTTTGCTATGACTGACATCTGTCAAATGTGGCCTTTTAGGCCGGCCCGACTATAATTCACGTGCCTTTTTTGATTTTTGATTGGATTGACTCAAATACATTAAAATATGAAAGACATTAAATGTACGAATATAATAATTTATTTGGTTTTAGTCCCGTAATAATGGTTTTAAAGTTATTGAGATTTAAAAATAACATGGATATGGAAATGAGAAATGTTTAAATAATTACTGCAACGGAAATGAGAACATTGCAGCTGCAAATAATTTTTATTTATTTTTGGTACTAAATGGACCACTATTGTTGTTGACGTAGACCAGGATCTCAATAGAGTGGTGGAAATCTTGCGGGAAGAAGACGCTTAATTTAGCGAGAAGAAACACACACGAAACGAGAAACAATATCCAAGTCATTAAGACGAGACCTCCGGAGTTCCAAGTTCCAACACACGCACCATTCAGGAACCAGGTCTTCATACATAAATTGGGAAGGAGCCTGCGGACAAAGTTGAATACATCGGGTGTAAGCTGCGTCACTTCTCCTCCTGAGTTTCTTGCAGAGGTGTAAGATTTTATAGACAGTCGTTTGCCTTGCAGGCACCTCAGCCTAAAACAGAATAAAATGTGTCTCTTGTGACAATTGCATTACCTAGCTTTTGAGGGTTGTAGGTACACCTATGTATGTATATTGCGAGAGCTCCAGCGAATATTTATTAACGCTGTCTTCTTTTCAGGGAGATCTCAAAGGCGTGAAGCAAAATCGTAGTAGTAATGTTTTTCAAAAAATGTGATGGTGATAAAGTCTTTTGAAAAACTACAGACCTATTTCGCTTTTGACTTTTGAACCATGTCGATAAGCTTTTGTCAAAGGTCATAAAGCGTCTCGCAAAAAGATTTGACGAGTTCCAGCCACCGGAACATGCTGGGTTTCGAGTAGGCTATGACACTATAGACCACATAAACACAGTGCGAGAGATTATATAGACGGAAAAAATAACAGAGCATGTGCTTAGCGTTCGAAGACGTTCGAAGAGTTTATGAGAAGGCCTTTGACTCCATTGAAACCATTGGTCTGTTCTGGAGGTTTTGCAACGATACCAAATTGATTAGCAATATAGGTATTGAAAGGTTTGTAAGTATTATATAAGATACCACCACCAAGTCCAGAACCCGCAAACAGTGGATAGGGCATCAATATTAACGGCGAGTACATTTTCACACTTGAGATTAGTAGACAACATCGTCGTTATGGCAGAAATGGTTTAGGACTTGCAACAAATGCTAATTTTTATAGATTATAATTGACTCTCTATTGAAATTGTTCAGAAATATGTGTAATGATGATGTTATACCTTGAGCAAACAGTGCTCAGAGATCAGATCAGAGATCAGGTAGGAACAACATCGAGAGAGTCCAATCGGAGGTTTTTAGCTGGGATGGCCTACATTTATTGGATAGCTTCTTTGAGTCTGCTTGTCACCCATACCTGAAGACCAGTGTGTCTTACCTGTTCTGACATACAAAGCCAAGACGTGGACACTTACGTTCAGACTAATCCACAAGTTCTAAGTTGCTGCTACTCAGCTGTTGATCAAGCTCCAGGAGCTTGCTGTCAAAAAGCACGCATCTGTTGACCACGATCCACTTAAGATGTTTATTACAGCGAGTTATGAATGAAAAGTTTTTTTTTGTTGAAGTGAAAACTTCTTTAGCGGCGCTGAGCACTTTTTTGTATGGGTAAAAACTTTAAAACTCGCGTCAGGGTCACGTGATGCTGATCGAAAAAGCGTAAGATCGAGGGGAAGGGAGAGGAACTAGTATCTCCCACTCTTTCTACCGTGCCTGAGTGTGCTGCTCTGTTGATGGTGTAAAAGTCGTCGAAATTATGGATGGAAGTTGATTTTTCTGAGAGATAAAATTTAATGTAATATATAAATAACGATATAATATTATAAATAACAACATATAAATTGTCATATTTGTGTACGATAGCGCAATAAATAAACATTGTATTCTACCTCATAAATGATAGTACTTTTATACTTATAATTAAACACAACGTTAATATTGAAGTTTTCACTTCTGCCGGCACTCCCGGAGTGCTACCTTTTTTTTTTTTTATATTTCTTTCGCTGACTTGCACATAGTACAGAGAAGAATGAAACAAGGATGCCAATAGTGACGGGCCAAGTGTGTGGAGCAGGCGTTCATGGTCGGCGCGGCGTTTCTTTAAAGGATCGCATCAGAAATGAGGTGATTCGGCAGAGAACCAAAGTTACCGCCATATCCGAAAGGGATTAGCAAGCTGAAGTGGCAATGGCTGGTCACATTTGCCGCAGAACCGATAGCCGACGGACTAGTTGTGTTCTAGAGTGGAGACAGCGTCTTGGCAAACGTGGTGTCACCATCTTGCCAAGTCCCCCGTTGCCAAGCCTTGTTTGGCAATATGGGGCAAGGATGGGGTGACGATATCCAGAAGGTGACTGGAAGTTGTCTGGAAGCCATATCCAGTCATTTATAAGTGCATAAGCACTAGCCGACGAAGAAGAAGCACGCATCAAACAAGAGCTCATCTTCAAAGCCTATAAGTCTCAGCGAATAAGATGGGCAGGCATAAGTTGTAGCGTGAAAGGAAGAAGAAAATATTGTGAGTATATCATACTATATAAACCATGGGAAAACTCTCTACTCGGACCTTCACGGTAGCAAATAGGTTCATTTTACTAGGAAATTTTCATACAACGGTACTTATAAAAATATGGAAATTAGTATACGGTAATTAGAATATAACAGGTTTTCTTCAAAATTTTAAAAACTTTCATAATAAGCAAATACTGGCTTATTATAACGTAGAGAGACTAAAGAACTGGATCTATTTAAAATACGACCTACTTTCTAACATAAATAATTAGGTGTTAAAACCAGTAAAATGGAACTTATAAAATTTCGAAACCACGGGTACGGAAATTAGATTCTCATGTGCTTTATTGGTAGTACACTAAGGTTAATGACCTGCAACAGCTGATGGGCCGCGGTACACACTCAGGGCTCGCTAGGGATGCGATGCTGATGTGCGAAATACTGTTATTTAGGGATGTACGCCCAAGAACACAAAATATCATGGAAATTATAACTTTGACACGGACAAACGTTTACTTTTTTATAATTATTTACAGACTGGTTCTATTGCGTAGATATTTTGCTAGGCAGTACACCTAACATTGAACTATTTTTTAAAAATAATTAACCATATTAAAACTGTATGCGACAAAAAAATATAGGCAAATTTTCACATGAAGTTGGTGTCAGGACACGTCACGGAAATTAGAAAACAGGTGCTTTTTGAACAAAGATTAATTAATTACGCGTTAACTAATTACAGCAGAAGTCAAAGGTTTTGTGTACAGATAGATATGGGTGTTTACTACCGTATAAAAATATGTGCATGATTACATTTGTTATTATTATGGATTTATTGAGCCAGGACACATAAAATTTACTGCTCGGAGAATAGCCGTGAGTGCTTTTCACGAAAGGTGTCCCCTAGTCGCGGCGCCACTATCGTATACGTTTTAAGTTACAATAATAACAATTTTGTGTTGTTTTTTCAACACAGAGTCGTTATTTCGAGTGCGACGAGGAGGAGGAAGACTACAGTTCGGAGGACGACAGCGAGTACCTCCACTACTTGTCGCTGGCGATGCAACCGCAGCCGCCGCCCGATGATGATGACGACGAAGATGATGATGATGAGGTAAAATTATCTTCTATTTTAATTCACTTGTTCAACACAGGGTCGTTATTTCGAGTGCGACGACGAGGAAGACTACAGTTCGGAGGACGAAAACGAGTACTTCCACTGTCCACACAAATGTTTTTTTACTCTGCGTCCATGGTTGTCTGGAAGAAATTACTTTTAGCGATAAGATCGCCAATTGTTATGTTTTTTGTTGTGCACACAATAATTATATTAATCATTCTATCATTTAGAATATTTGTAGAATGAATGCATTATTAATTAATATATCTTCAATATATTTTTTTTATTTTATTCATTAACCTCCACTTTACACGATCTCATCTCGATGCGGCCGTAGATGGTAGCAGACTAAACCTAGAAGGCGGGATAAATTCCTTTCGTAGCTTCACTGAACATCTTTTCAGACAGTGTTATCTAACTAATATTATAAAAGGGAAAGTTTGTAAGAATGTATGGATGTATGTTTGTTACTCTTTCACGCCTAAACGGGTGGACTGTGGACCAATTGAGCTGAAATTTAGAGATAGCTTAGACCCTGGAATAACACATAGGCTATGTATAACATATAGGACAGTAAAGCGAGTAAAACCCGCAGCTTGTTGGGTAAGTATACAAATAAAAATATTTTTCAATGTACAGGTGTTCGTAGACCAGCCTCCCGAAGACAACACTTCGACCGACATGCTGCTAGAACCGCAAAAGATGTCTGTCTCCACTGAAGGCGACGCTGACACTGATAATATGAACCTGGAGGTCGCGGCCGGCACGCCTGTGCTTCTGAACTATTTGTTGACGCATCCTGTTACTTGCGCGATACAATAAAAGAAAAAAAAAGAAAAAAAAATTCGAAATGTCAGTTCTGTCAAGGGTAACTTTGGCTTGCGAGGGTATCTTTGGCTATAAAGGGTAACTTTGGCTCTATACGGTTATTGCGGCTCTTGGTATTATACTTTGATTTTAGAGCTTCACTTTGGTTCTAGGGCGTAACATTCGTTTTAGGGGTTGACTTTGGCTCAAAAGACATGCTTCTAGAACCGCAAAAGATGTCCGTCTCCACTGAAGGCGACGCTGACACTGATAATATGAACCTGGAGGTCGCGGCCGGCACGCCTGTGCTTCTGAACTATTTGTTGACGCACCCTGTTACTTGCGCGATACAATAAAAGAAAAAAAAAAAGAAAAAAAATCGTCATGTCAGTTCTGTCAAGTGGGGTAACTTTGGCTTGCGAGGGTATCTTTGGTGGTAACTTTGACTCTATATGGTTATCGCAGCTCTAGGGGGTTATTTTGATTTAGAGTTTCACTTTGGTTCTAGGGCGTTAACATTTGTTTTAGGGAGTGACTTTGGCTCAAAAGATAGAATAGAAAACTCTTTATTGAAACACTACAAACATACAGAAAACTTAAAACACAGATAAAGATAAAAAAAAAAGCTAAAGATATGCTTCTAGAACCACAAAAGATATCGGTCTCTAATGAAGGAGACGCTGACACGGACAAAATGAACCTAGTGGTCGCCGCCAGTACACCCGTGCTTTTGAACTATTTGTTGACGCATCCTGTTACTTGCGCGATACAATAAAAGAAAAAAATCTCAGGAAAAAAATGTCGAAATTTTAGTTCTGTCAAGGGTAACTTTGGCTATAGGGGGTTACTTTGGCTCTATGAGGTTAATTTGATTTTAGGGGTCACTTTAATTCTACGGGGTCACCTTGGCTCTAGGAGGTATCTTACTCTAGGTTAACTCTAGATCTAGGGCGCTGTCTCCACGAGCGAGAGAATCGCGGCGATATTATCGTCGTGCCACGTATTTCTATACACTCTCTAGGGAACCGTCTCTACACGGCGATATTATCGCTCGATTATTATAATGGACTCGCCGCGATTCTCTCGCTCGTGGAGACAGCGCCTAGGGGTTCACTTTGGTTCTAGAGGTAACATTCATCTTAGGTAGTAACTTTTAGAAATGCAGAAGATGTCAGTTTCCAATGAAGGGGACACTGACTCTGACACAGATAATATTATGAACCTAGAGGTCGCTGTTTATGTCAGTATGTCGTGAAGTCGGGTTATTTAAGTTTTAGGGGGTAATTTTGGCAATAGGGGATAATTTTGGCGATAGGGGATAACTTTGGCTATAGGAGGTAACTTTGGCTATAGGATAGAGCTCACTATGCATAGAATCTGAAAAAAAAAGCATTCAATTTAGCAAATTTATGTAGTTGTTATAGTTTAAAAAATACCATTAACTTTAGAGTAATTATTTAGAGGCTAGAGAAAATAAAAAGCTTCGTACATTTAGAATTTAAGCCATCTAGTCTATGCTTATATTTTTTAATGCTTTCTGTCATAGAGTTATGAGCTTTAAATGTAATAAATATAAGAAAAAAGCGCACTAAACTTATTTAAGCTAATGTTAAATATAATAAAAACATTTATTATCCATAACAAATATTATAAAAAAATACTTTACACTAAGAAGCAAAATAAAAAATGATTTAGTCTCTGTATTAAATTATGAAATAAGATTAATAATGTGTTCCTAATTATTAATCGAATAAAATAAATCGAAGTGAGATAAATTTAATGTTATTTTGGTTATAGTAAAAGCGATCCACTTCTCGTAAATGTTAGCTCGAAGTAACAAATTCTCAAAAATACTTTTATTGCCATTGGCAAATACACTTAACTTGTGGGTCCACACGTATTGCTAAAGGTGCATCCACATTGCGCCGATTGACTCGTGCATAGACAAAACTGTACCGGCGAACGACTCTGCGCATAGTGTGGACTCACCATAAAGGCGGTGATTTAAAAAATAAACTTTTTTAAAAAATATTTTGGGAACTCACGTTTTATGTATTTTGCCCGTGTTAGATAAAAATATTGTTTTATTCGAGAATTAGATACTTTTCGCGAACATTTATGAAAAGTGAGACTGGCTTAGAGGTATGTCTGTCCAAAAATTTAAATTTATTTTGAATATCTCAGAACGTATCTAACTTGTAGAATGAAATAATCAAAATATTTATTCAGATAGTTAGGTAATTTTTTTTTGATTCAGATAAAAAAAATCGTCTAAAACAAACGTCATGCTCCCCAGCAACCCCACCTACTATTTTGCAATTTATAAGTACATGTTGTAAATGTACGCAATTAGTACCTAATTAGTACTTACTTTAAATAATTAGTACCTTAACAGATTCAGAGGTACAGCCAATTGAATTTGGGGTTGATGAAGAGCACCTACCCAGCAACCCCCCCTTATATTTTGCAATTTATAGTGTACGTTGCAATTTATAGTGTACGTTGCAATTTATAGTGTACGTTGTAATTGTACGCTGGGGAGCATGACGTTAAAACAAATACTTCAAAGTTCATTAAAGATTTTTGAAAATCGAACATTATTTTAGACGGACTTATTATTAAGAAGATACTTACTTATTTCTAATATTATGTTAAGATATATTATAATTTATTTAATATGGTACATAATTGTAATTATTATAATTTTCTATGTCACTGTACGCTTAATTAGAAATAAAACGACATTATGAAATCAAATTCCAATTTTATTCATGTGTTAACATAATTTTTGAACGCATCCGACGTCGTCGACGCCATCTTGAAAATTAAAATAATGCTACATTTACAAAACATCATTTTTCTTCATATTTCATTAACAATAAAACTTGTTTTAAGAATTTTTCATATTGAAAATATACAGTTCAAATTTTTTGACCATAATTTTACATGTTTATAAAAAGGTATAGCAATATAAATGGGTGCATCTCTACTGATGTTTTATACTGATGGCAAACAATATATTTTTATTCATAATAGGTTATTCTGTGACCACTATCTCCCGTAGATGGTAGCAGACAAAACCTAGAAGGCGGGATAAATCCCTCCCTAGCTTCACTGAACATCATGCCGGAACACGGTCACAATGACCGCTTGGCGACACGGTTTTGTCCAGTGGGTGGTAACTAGCCACGGCCGAAGCCTACCACCAGTCAAAAGATATACTCCATAATATTACTACACTATTTCATAATATAAAGCACAAGAAATTTTGCTAAAATGTTCAATTCTTAAAAAATCTACTCAGTTTATTTAACTAAATACATTTCTTATATTAGTTTTTATATTTTATCATGTTATATTCGTCTAAATATACATAATTTAAGATTATTCCCAAATGCCCCCCTGATTTATCCCCTCAGGAGTAAAAAAGGGGACAAAAAAACGTAACAGTCCCCCTTTTGTTCGTTAATACTCCAATAAAACAGGTTACCCTACATACACTGTCAGCGTCAAATCACAATAGATTGTGTGGCCAACCTATATGTTGCAGTTTCAGGTCGCTGAGATTAACTACTACAGGGCCTGCAACATGACCTGACTGCCTCCTACATATCTTATAGGAAACAGCCGGGACTTACAGTTTTACGTGCCTTCCGAAACACGCTACCGTGGCGAAAATCTTGCCACACAACTGAGATTTGAACCGAAACTTCGGATCGAAAAAGACATAACTTTTTCGTCCCCTTTAACTCCCTGAGGGGCCAGATGGGAATGAAACATAATTTACTTGAAAAGTTATCCAATTCACAACTGAACATAAGTTCTATCCACAATTTTGAACACATTTTGAAAACATTCAAAATTAAATCGATAATTGTACTTATACAAACATCGTAAAGGCAATATTAAGTCACTTTACGATAGGTTCACTTTCGTAGTGTTGCATATAGCAAAAAGTTTTCACTTGGCCAGAATCGAAACCGGTATTTTTGTATCGAGCATGGCATACCTAGCCACCATTTTGATGTTTTTTTCAGAATCGCGGCCAGTGGCCGTAGTATGACACACGGGATCCCGACGAAACTTCAAGAGTAGAACTGTCATCCCATACATTGTACTTTTGTGAATGTATGGGATGACAGTTGACTTGACAGCAAGACAAGTCTACGCAACGTCTGTGCTTGAGGGGCAGGAACGAAATCTATATTAATCGAAAACCGACATCAATACCAACAAAAAATATTGTAACACCAATCCTCGTAGTGTCAGGTTTCGGAGCTATTGAGAATTGAGCGTCAAAGTAGATAACGTGACCCATTTTTTTATAAATCAAAATGGCGGACGAGTAGGTACACCGTAAACTTTAAAACCCCTTAAAACCGTTACAGATTCTCATTGCCAAGACCATTTTATAAAATTAGCAATAGAAATATTACTAAAATTTACATTTACCGGTATTTTTTTATCGGTAAAATAATATTTAATTTTAATCTACCTAGCCTTAGCACAAATTATAGGTACTAGCACAACTCTATATACGAAAATATCTTCTATATTATGCATTATTCTTTAAAGTTTGTTACATCTACCTCTTTTGTAGCAAAGGATTTTTTTCTCGGCGCGTAAATTCGACTAAAAAGGTATTCGCTAATTGAAAATGACTAAAGGCCGACGAAAATAAATTATAAATAAAACGTTCCTAAGAACATAAGTAGCGGGGAAGTAGTATCTTTGCCAGTTAAGCTAACGACAGACAGAGGCGTGACAGAGCTGTAAATCGGTCGCGATCTCCGTTTTGTTCTTGCCCGCGTTAGCTTTACATGTGACAGGTTACGTACAAATTCGAACATTACAAAAATTACGTCCCGCACCGCGACCGGTTTTCTACTTGTGTGGCTTAAGATTTATTCATCCGCTAAGCAATGTGCAGGCATTACTGTTCTTAGTGCGTTGTATCTCTCATTTTTATTAAATTTACAAAGTAAAAAATGTGTCCAATATATTATACATATTTTTAAAATTACTTGATGAAGCAAACATTTTTTGTCAACATTCTTCATCGAACTTACGTGCTGAGGACTTATAAGCATTTTTTTCATGCCTATATTATATAGATTCTTATCCAGATTCTACTTATATTTTGGCGACCATTCCCTTTCATGCAAATAAGTTTGAGGCACTATGAAATTTACGAAATATTTCGTATAATTTATCAAAAGACTGTAGTAGTTTCTTTCATATTTTATTGGATTTCATTTTGTTAGACTTGTCTATTATAATAATGTCATGTTAGGTGGTATTGGTTGAGCAATCCGTTCGAAGATCGAACGCACTATTTTAAATTGATTTATTTTGTTTACGGAGGTCTGCACTCGACGACATCTGAAATAGTAATGCGCCATTTTGACGTTTTCAAATGACACTGATGTCACTTCCGGTCAAATGACAATCTTTTTCATGTGATATCCGTCAACAAAACAGTCAATTATTGAGATGAGTTTATTTAAATCTACATTAAAACTAAAATTATCACTAATTTTATCAATATATTCAATTTAATCCAAAACTAAGACTAAATCCATAATAATCCATAATTCTTAGCACTTTACAATTTGACTAAAACTAAAATCACTCATATTCCGAGCATCATGTACAAAGTCTCTGTTTTCTGATAATAGATGGCGTTTTTTTACACAAAAAAAAGATACACTAAAAAAGATCTTTTGCAATGAAGGAAGACGATTTATAACTGAAAATTTGCATTTGAGATCAAAATATAATATAATACTAAATGTATCATGCGGTTACACTTGTAAAAATATCTATATATAGGCCCAATGGAGGATCCAGGAATTTCATAACATCACTGCATTAATTCAATGACAGGTTTTTTTTCTAGACTTTTTTTATTATAAGGAGTTCTTAATCACAATCTCGCGTGATGTTAGGCGACGATGCGGCCTTAATTGTAGCCTATAAAGTGGGATAAATTCTCTTTTTTTAAAGATTTTGAATGTGGAATACCGATGAAATATTGCCAAACTGTTTCAAACTACCTTAAAATTCCCGTATCCGGCACTGCACTTAACTTTTGAAAAACATAGTTTGCAAATATTAATAATAACGCCATCTATGGTTCAACTAGCGGCACTAACTGTTATAATCCTTGTCGCAGCGATCATCGTGGTCCCAGTACTTGTTGTTACGAGGCACGTCTGATACGTGTCTTCTTGGCGGAGTTTTACCGGATATACCTGGAAAACAAATAAATACAAGTGAAATTTAAAAATCTTTTTTAAAACTTGCTTTTATTATTACCATCTAACACCAAAGTTCTCGTCAAGACAAATTAAACGAGCTCATACTCGATGGGGTTGCGTCGTTTAATAGGCATGAAGACAGAAAAACATTTTTTTGTTCATAATGTAGATTTAAAAAAAATATTGGACACGTATTTTTATTCCTGAAAATTTAATGAAAAACGAGTAAGTTACAGCGCCTTAAAGTTGCGGAGAAGGAGGTAATGACGTCACGCCTAGGTACGATTTGTACCTAGGTGTGACGTAGCGTTTCTCCCCCATAATTTTAGATTCCTTATATCTCAGTCAAATTCAATGATATTGGCAAACAAACAAATACGTATCGAATATTTTTTTATTATTTAAATTACGGACTAATAACATTTAAAAAATGTTAGCCTTGTCATCACGCCTATTACGGAGTTTGAATTGGTTTTATTCGAGAATATGGTGTTGTTTCATATATTTTAATGTTTTTGACCTTGTTCGATCCCCTATTCGAATATCCCCTATTGTATTTTGAAGTTCTTTGGTCACATCTCTAGGAAAGAACACTCTATGGAGAGACTTGTTGTGCAAGGTCCCATTGAAGGGAAGAGAGCTCGAGGTCGTTCTCCAACTCGCTGGACTGACCTCATCAAGAAGGCCACAGAGGTATCTATGACCCTGTGACCTCATCAAGAGGACCACAGAGGCATCTATGACCCAGTGACCACATCAAGAAGGCCACAGAGGCATCTATGACCCAGTGACCTCATCAAGAGGACCACGGAGGCATCTATGACCCAGTGACCACATCAAGAAGGCCACAGAGGCATCTATGACCCAGTGACCTCATCAAGAAGACCACAGAGGCATCTATGACCCAGTGACCACATCAAGAAGGCCACAGAGGCATCTATGACCCTGTGACCTCATCAAGAGGACCACAGAGGCATCTATGACCCAGTGACCACATCAAGAAGGCCACAGAGGCATCTATGACCCAGTGACCTCATCAAGAGGACCACAGAGGCATCTATGACCCAGTGACCACATCAAGAAGGCCACAGAGGCATCTATGACCCAGTGACCACATCAAGAAGGCCACAGAGGCATCTATGACCCAGTGACCACATCAAGAGGACCACAGAGGCATATATGACCCAGTGACCTCATCAAGAAGGCCACAGAGGCATCGATGACCCAGTGACCTCATCAAGAGGACCACAGAGGCATCTATGACCCAGTGACCTCATCAAGAAGGCCACAGAGGTATCTATGACCCTGTGACCTCATCAAGAAGGCCACAGAGGTATCTATGACCCTGTGACCTCATTAAGAAGGCCACAGAGGCATCTATGACCCAGTGACCCCATCAAGAAGGCCACAGAGGCATCTATGACCCAGGCAACGCCATTAACAGACAAAAATGGCGTCACATCGCTAAATCCATCGGAAAAATCCAAGTAGAAGACCGAGCATCAGAGCAACCACGACCACTCTGACAAGAGTGTACGGGTAGTTCCCGATCGTACACACCCCCATCGTTCACACTGTTACCGAACGGGAAGAGATCATGAAATATGTTCCCCTCGGTCACAGTGTGTACGGTCGCTACTTTTTTTCGAAACGTTCCCGATCAGTTATACCCGATCGTAAACACTGTTGACGATCGGGAAAAGATCAAAAAAGATGTTTCGCTCGGTCACAGTGTTGACGAGTGCTACTTTTTATTCCCACTCGTCATAGGCGTACCCTGGAAATCGATTTTCTTGAATTATATCTACGTTTTTCATGGTCAGGATTATATATTTTTTTAGCTTTTTAGTAAGAATTTTTCATTTTTTTCACCACTCTGAGCGTATTAAACTTTTTATAGCACTCTTTTCGTTGTCAAAAATACGAAATTTTCTTGGCGCTCGCAGCAAGCTGTTCGCGCTATTTGAAGGAAGGGTATGCTAATTTTCTTGCCGCTCGAAGTTAGTAAACTGGACTCTTTTCGTTGTCAAAAATATAAAAAAAATTCGGAACAATATTTTAATTTTTCTACTGCTCGGAGCAAGTTAACTGCATTTCTTTCTTGTAAAAAATATAAAATTTTCTTGGCGCTCGCAGCAAGCTGCTCGCGCTTTTTTAAGGAAGTATATTTTTGTGAGAGCTGAAAGCAAAGCATGGCGCACCTTTTAAATATGTACCTGTGTTAAGGATAGCAATAATATTATCTGTGAAACTGTCTAAGATATTTACTCTATGGTTAGAACAAGCTGACATGTTTTTAGAATATACGTTTGTGAAATAGTTTTATGTTAATTACAAAGTCCTAACAATGGAAAATACACAAATAAACATGGTGTCAGGTGGGTATCCACCGCTACAACTGCCTGAAATGAGTTTCATGGGAAACCTCCATGAAAATTTTAAACAATGGAGACAGAGGTATAACATTTACATAATTGCTAACGATATGGAGAAGGTTTCTGAAAAGAGGAAGGTCAATATTTTACTTAATTTTATTGGGGAGAAGGGAATACAGATATTTAATACCTTTAATTGTGGAGAAAATGAAACTGTTAGCAACGTGCTCGAGAAATTCAACACATACTTTAAGCCAAAGAAAAACCTTACGATACAACGAAACGAATTTTTCACTATGGGCCAACGCGGTATGAAGTTAGAGGACTATTTTCAGAAAGTTATAAATCTGGGAATGACATGCGAGCTCGGAGAACTTAGAGAAAGTCTGACAGTAGCGAAAATAGTAGCAGGATTAGACAATAACTATAATCAATTAAAAACCAAATTGATGTCAGAAGATGATAGCAAGCTATCTCTGGAATATGTCATGAAGTACCTGTTGTCTGCAGAGGCATCACGGAAATATGTCGAAGAAAAAGACCAAAATCAATCGTCCAATGACAAAGAGGATTCCCAGAAAGATATCTTGGTTGTCAATAATCAAAAATACAATCAGAAAATCATAAGAAACTGCAGGAACTGTGGACAGTCACATCAAGTAAACAAATGCCCTGCTTTTGGTAAAACATGCTTCCATTGCCAAAAGCCAAATCATTTTAGTAAAGTGTGTCGCAAGGGGAATAATCCAAATAATAATAATAGAAACCAAATACACATAGTGGAAGAGGAAAATGATACAGAAGACTATACTGACCAGTTCTTCGTTGGTTATGCGGGTAATGAAATAACTCAAAATTTCACTGTTAGAAATAAGAAATTACCTATTAAAATGGACACTGGTGCAGCCTGTAATGTTATAGGAACTGAGTGAGCTGTTTGATGGAGGACTTGGTAGCATCCCAGGGTCTGTAAATATCCACTTGAGAAATGATGCAGTTCCAGTAATTCAAGCGGCACGGAGAGTTCCATTTTCACTACTGCCTGAGCTGCGCAAAGAATTGACTAAAATGGAAAATCTAGGTGTGATTGAAAAAGTACATAAACCAACAAAATGGGTAAATAACTTTGTTACTGTCAGAAAGCCAAATGGTCAGTTGAGATTATGTATAGACCCCAGGGCTCTCAACAAATACATTATACAGCCTAAATATCAATTACCTAATATTGATGAAATTAAAAGTAAGATGGAAAATGCTAAATATTTTGCCTTGCTTGATGCTTCCAATGGATTTTGGATGTTAAATCTAAATGAATCTAGTTCAGACCTGTGTACTTTCATAACGCCATTTGGCAGGTATAAATTTAAAAGACTACCATTTGGTATAAGTTCTGCGCCTGAAGAATTCAGTGGAATAATTACTCAAATGTTTGAAAATGTAGAAGGAGTTATTCCTTATATTGATGATTTGTGTTTATATGCGGACACTGTTGAAGAATTAAATTCAAGATTACAAAAGGTCTCAGAGATTGCTTTAAAAAATGGAATTAAGTTCAATGAAAGTAAATGTAAATTCTTTGTGAAGGAACTATGTTTTGTTGGCCATATATTCACAGAAAATGGTGTATCTCCAGATCCTAGCAAAATTCAGGCAGTAATGAATATGGAGCAACCCAAGTGTAGGAAAGATTTGGAAAGATTCTTAGGTATGTGTAATTACTTATCGCGCTTTATACCAAATTATTCAAAGTTAATTGAGCCATTGCGTATGCTTTTGAAAAAAGACACTGTATTCACCTGGGATAGCAACCAAGTAGAGTCTGTCAACTTACTAAAAAAGGCCTTATGTAGTAGTCCTTGCCTAGCCTATTTCAATACAAACCAAGACATTGTATTATCTGTGGATAGTTCATCTACAGCAATGGGTGCTGTAGTTCTTCAAAATGACAAACCAATTGCATTTGGTTCTCGTGCTCTTAACACTACAGAACAAAACTACTGTCAGTTAGAAAAAGAAATGTTAGCAATTGTTTTTGGATGTACTAAAATGCATCAATATACATATGGCCGTAAAGTATTTGTTGAAACTGATCATAAACCTTTGGAGTCATTATTTAAGAAACCACTTTATAAAGTACCAGCTAGATTACAACGTATGATGTTAGCAGTACAAGGATATAATTTAGAAGTTAAGTATAAACCAGGAAAATTAATGTTTATAGCTGACACATTGTCTCGGAGTCATAGTGATTATGAAGAATCAAAAATGAAACAGCTACAAAAGAATATTGTATGTCATGTCAAATTGCATAGGGACTGCTTGCCTGTATCAGATACAAAATTAGGAGAAATACAATTAGCAACAGCAAAAGATCATACATTGAAAGATTTAATGTTGTATATAAAAAATGGTTGGCCCAATAGTATTAACGATGTCAACAATAATATACGTCCTTTTTGGACTTTTAGGGATGAACTAGGTCTATTAGATGGAATAGTTCTGAAAAGCAATTTGATTGTATTACCAGAGTCCCTTAAGAAGGAAATGTTGCAAATCATACATCAAGGACATGTAGGTATAAGTACTTGTAAAACTAGAGCACGTTCATGTGTATTTTGGCCAGATATTAATAAGGACTTGGAAATATTTGTTGAAAATTGTGAATCTTGTGCCAAGTACAAAGCAAACTTGCAAAAAGAGCCACTGATCAGTCATTCTTTTGAAAAAATACCTTGGCACAAGGTGGGCTTAGATATTTGTACATTTGATAATAAGGATTTTTTGGTGTTCATGGATTATTATTCAAAGTACATTGAAGTCAGTAAGTTAGATAATTTGTCAGCTGACTGTGCAATCACAAATTGTAAATCAGTTTTTGCAAGACATGGCATTCCCGCGCAAGTAGTTACTGATTGTGGTACTCAATTTACTTCTGATAAATTTAAACATTTTGCTAAAATATACAAATTTGATCACACAACATCAAGTCCAAAACACTCACAATCAAATGGTCAAAGTGAAAGTGGTGTTAAAATATTTAAAAATATAATGAAGAAATGCAAAGAAGATCATTCGGATCCATACTTAGGATTATTAAACTATCGCAATACTCCTAAGCCATATATGCCATCTCCTGCTCAGTTGATGTTTTCAAGAAATTTAAATTCATTGCTACCTATTCCCAGAAAAGATTTAAAACCGAAAATAAGTCATTATACTAGTAAATATTATGATCATAAAGATAATGTAAAGAATTATTATGATAAATCAGCTAAAAATTTGACAGAGTTAAAAGTAGATCAAGAGGTATTTTTCAAAAGATCTTTAGATTCTAATTGGATTAAAGGGAAAGTTGTTAAGAAATGCACAGAACCTCGTTCTTATTTAGTAGGGGATGATAAAGGAAATATATTTAGAAGAAATAGAAAATACATAAATGAAAGCAAAATGAAAAATGTTAATGATAATGGTGATCCTAACAATAAAAGAAATTTCAATGATAATATAGACATGGCCCCTGATGTTGATCCTCAAATTATGGATAACACTTGTACAACTAATAATTTACATAGAGATAATACTAATATAGACACCCAGATTGTTAATAACGGTGTAAACACAGATGTCTCCTCAAGTCGTGTTGTATGTGACAGCAGTAGCTCTAAGTCTAGTTTCAATCACATACATACTCCTGATTCACCAACTATATTGCCTGATAATAATATAAATGAAAATGTGCCAGAACAGTGTGTAGTTACACGTAGGGGTCGTATTGTTAGAAAACCTATTAAATTTAATGATTATGTAGAATATAGTGATGATTGATTTGTTATACTTCTTTATTTAGAAAAGGGGAGATGTTAAGGATAGCAATAATATTATCTGTGAAACTGTCTAAGATATTTACTCTATGGTTAGAACAAGCTGACATGTTTTTAGAATATACGTTTGTGAAATAGTTTTATGTTAATTACAAAGTCCTAACAATGGAAAATACACAAATAAACAACCTGCTCAACGTTAAAATATATATCTACATTATACAGGCATAAAGTTCAAGTTCGGTAAAAAAAATGAATTAGTTTTTGCTTGCTTGATTTAAGATATGCGGTTGGGGTGGTATGTGAAACTATGCCTTATTATTACTGGCGCGGTATCGCCGTACTTATTTGCCGTAAAGGCAACACAAGCAACCAATTTTAATACAATAATCTGAATAACATTGTTTCTTAATACATAATATATATTATTATACTAGCTGACCCGCGCGCACTTCGTAACGCGTGACAGTCAATTCATAAAATGATGAATTTGGTGCACCCTTTTCTCTCTTAAAGATTGATACGCTCGCTATAAATATATAGTATTATATCCGTTACCCTAACCACCATATAACAAGTATTAAGTTGCTTAGTTTGGGGTTAGGTGGCGCTGTGTGAAACGTCCTGAAATATTTATTTATTTATAAACGAAGCAATTTTATATTATGTACGTAGTATAAATTCTTTTGATATAGAAAAATATGGCCCTTTTACAGCATGTAATTTGAATGAATACTTTCGAAGATATTACACATTTGAAATGCAGTGGTACCAAATTAGGTATAACTAATAAAATAAATGAAACAATAAATGTAGGTATTATTTGACTGTTTTATGCGCCACGAAGTGCGCGCGATTCCACTAGCAGAACTTTTTAAATAAAAGTTAGTTCAGGTGTGATTTAGGTACGAGTGGGAATAAATAGTAGCGTTCGTCCACACTGCGAACAATCGAAACTTTTTTTTCCCGATCGTTAACACTGTTAACGACGGTGTGAACGACTGGGAAAAAAAAGTAGCGATTGTACACACTGTGACCGAGCGAAACATATTTTTTGACCTTTTTCCGTTCGGTAACAGTGTGACCGATGGGGGTGTGTACGAACGGGAACTACCCGAGTGTACGACTAAGAAGAAGAGAAGATCCCCTATTCTGGCCACAAAATGTGCGCCATCAGCTCTTTGAAAATACGAGCGCTAAGAAAATCAAAAAATTGTAGCTGATAAGTGCGCGAGCAGCTTTAAAACCCTGGCTATGTAGGCTTTGCGCTCAGCTTGCTCCGAGCGCTCAGAAAATTAAATTATTGAGCCCTTGAACAGTACGACATTTCCTTATAACGCGGTGTTGTGTGTGCGTATAACGCGGACCGCCGATTGCCGACCCCTGGATTAGAAGAATAGAATACTCTTTATTGCAACCAAAGATCCTCATTTTTGTATAACGATGAATGACTCATTCTGACATATCTATTGTATAATAAACATTTTAAAGTGTTACTTTGTTGTTTTTATTTTTCTTGGACATGTAAATTGACATTTTTGTTGATTTTCTTCTTGTTATTAGGATACAGTATAAATTTCAGTCAAAAATGTTATTATTTTGATGATTATTATTTATTTTTTATTAATGAAATTGAATTAATTTTTTTATTAACTTGCAATACAATAAAAATGACAATATTGTTTATTTATATACTTTTGTTTATTTATATATTAATTTAAGAGTTAATGAATGTACCTGACATGCCTATAATAACATTACTGTTGTTTGGTCAATCAATGATTCTATTCTATTCTAAGAAAATTACAGTTTTACTTAATATTAGCACTGAAATATAAAAATAGATTAGGTTATACCAGTGTCGGAAGCCTCACTGTTCCTATGAGCTCGGTTGTCAGGTCTGCAGTCTCCAGCACTCTTGTGCAGCGAGTGTTGTTCCTTCTCCTCTTCACTGAGGTTGTCTCTGGACCTGCGACTCCACGACTTGTCCTCTTTCTCCTTGTCTTTCCTCCAGTTTTCCACCGGTTTCCTTGAGTTTTTCTGTACTTCACTGTAAAATAATAAAATATAATTATTATCACTACATAGAATACAAGTGTATTAAATTAACAATTAAAAAAAACCCCATCGCAACGCTTTCAAAATATTTAATTCGCGCTTTTTTGGTGGCGGCCATCTTGGATTTTAAATTTATCATAGTGCGTTTGTAGTATTCTACTAGTTAAGCCCTTTCATTTGATCGGGGGTCTTGGAAGAAAAAGTAATCCGCCATTTTGTAGCGGCGGCCATCTTGGACCGATTTCCACCAAAAATGGCTCAGAATACTCTCGACTAACTCTACTTTCAAACACATAAAACTAAATCAAAATCCGTTCATCCGTTCGAGAACTACGATGCCACAGACTACAGACACACACACACACACGTGTGTGTGTGTGTGTATTGTTCCACTATTCTATACAAGGAAGCATTATAGTTTCGCTTTGGCCGTCTGTCCGTCCGCGGTTTTGCGGAGAAACTACAAATCCTAGAAAGCTGTAATTATTCACAAATTTCCGGAAATTTCCTGAAATAAAGTAATATATAGAATTGTGCAGGTTTTGACTTACTTATTAACTTTTTCAACGTTCTCCTCTTCAGGATAAAATTCTTGGTTAAAATTATAATTTTGTATATACGTCCCGTCCCCTTGTTGTAGGTAATTATTGAACTCGTAGTTTTGATACCTTGGCGGGGGGTATTCTGTGAAAGAAAGAAACACAAGACAAAATTAGTTCTTTATGGATGCTACCGTGTTACGAAAGGCACGTAAAACTGTGTGTCCCGGCTGTTTCCTATAAGATATGTAGGAGGCAGTCGTTAGGTCATATTGCAGGCCCTTAGTAATCTCGACGACCTGAAACTGCAACATATAGGTTGGCCACACAACCTATACATTGTGATTTGACTCTGACAGTGTAAGTAGGGTAACCTGTTCTGTTGGAGTGGAGTATAAACCCCAATTATTATTATTATTGCTTGGTAATGCCAGCACATTGCTAGGCTGATACATAACTGACATAGCTGTGGTACTACTTTACCGCGGGTAGACTTCCTTAGTAGGAGGTCGACTAGGTGGGTACCCCAACAGTGCCAGTTATTCTACCGCCTGAGCAGTGTACTGCAAACATTACTGTGCTTCGGTAGGACACTGTAGCTAGTGAAATTACTGGGCTGAAGAGTCTTGTCGAGTAAGAAGCGAGAATTTTACATTGTTGTGAAATCTTGGGTAGCACTGTACTGATCAGCATCTTGCTCGTCTTCTTATTTCTTCGAATAAAGAAATTACCTGAGAAGTTAGGTGGTAGGACCGTAGGGTCATAAACAGGTTCCTCCTTCTTGTCATCTTCTTGTCTCCAGGAGTTGAGATCATACCGTTTGCTGAGACTGGTCTTGGATTGACTGTTCCACGTCTCGAACGAATCTTGACCAGATGATGTGTTTTGTTCCTGTAACGTTTAAACTCAACATTATTTATTCAAATTTTCAAATAGGTTAAAATAGAGCACTTGTTCAAGTCAGTTTGATTTCTTTTTTATACAATGAAGTAAGAAGACGAACAAGAGGCTCTCCTGATGGTAAGAGATAACGCTGCCCATAATTAGTACAGTGTTACCCAGCACTGCGCCAACGCTTCTTACTTGAGAGTCATAAGATGTTAAGACTCTTCAGCCCAGTAATTTCACTAGCTACAGTGCCCTTCTCTTGAAGCACAGTAATGTTTGCAGTACACTGCTCAGGCGGTAGAATAACTGGCACTGTTGGGGTACCCACCTAGTCGACCTCCTGCAGAGGAAGTCCCGGTCAAATAGCTAGTATTTCAGGACTCTACTACTTGTTCACAAAGCATTTCTATGAGAAGAATGAGCAAGAAACTTATAGGGATTTAGTATTTATTAATAGCTGCGCCCAGCGGTTTTACCCGCTGTACTGTAGCCTATGTGTTATACCAGGGTCTAAGCTATCCCTAGACCAAATTTCCGCTCAATCGGCCCACCTGTTTAGGCGTGAAAGAGTTACAAACATGCATCGACATCCATACATTCTTACAAACTTTCGCGTTTATAATATTAGTAAGACATGAAACGAAATTTGTAGTGGTAGGCCTTTGGTAGAGGCCACTTTTGCAAGTTCTAAAAACCTCTGTGGCGCGGTGGGCTAATACCCGCCTGCAACGCAGCAGGTTGCGGGTTCGATTCCCGCATGGGACAAATGTTTGTGTGATCCACAGATATTTTTTTCTGGTCTGGGTGGCTTTCAATATCTATTATAAGTATGTATTTACAAAAGAAAAGTATATAAGTATTATATCCGTTATCCTAACCACCATAACACAAGCATTAAGTTGCTTAGCTTGGGGTTGGGTGGCGCTGTGTGAAATGTCCTGAAATATTTATTATTATTAAAATTTCCAATACCTGTCGTAATAACCCAGCACCGGCACCCAATATCGGTCTTAACTTCGGTTTGGCGTCGTCTTCCAGGCTCACATTGGATATATTATGGCTAATTTTCTCTGTGGAATCGTCCGATTCCTTATCTGACTTCTTCCATGATCCGTAGGTCACTTCGTTGTATGAATCATCTGCGGTTAACTGGAAAATAAAATAAAGGAATTTGAAGATTTTTGTATAGAATAGGGCGTAACTATTAATCAGGGAACTAGATTTTTACAAGCTTTTATTTACTTTCGCCTGTATGTAATCAAATCTTGTTGTGCTACATGTCTATGAATAGCTTATTAGTACGCAATGCCAGTGTAAGATTACCTTCATACCTATGATTTAAATAGAATTATACTAGATTAACATCTTGCTTTAAAAGTTTTTTAAAGGCGCTGTCAGCCTAAAAAACCATTAATGTTGTGATTGATACAATCTAGTTATTAAGCGCTGGTTTGTATTAGCTTTAGGTGATTTATTAAATCAAGAAATTTAAAAATCAAAAAATCAATCATATCTTGAAAGTTTAATTTGATCCACCAGCTCAACAAGAAAAAGACAATATTCAGCAGGTTCTAATACACCAACCTTGAGATGTGCAACGCCGTAGAACTACTGAAGACAGTTAGACAGTGATAGAAACTTGTTGAAGCATATGTCCGAGCTTGGCTATACATCTCTTTTGCCCGGGCGACACGAGGCTAGTTTTTCAAGCTAGGATAGCAAGCTAGTGTTAGTAAGCTAGCAAGCTAGTACTTCTGGCTTCGTGTAGACAAAACTATCTTCATTTGTAAGCTAGCAAGCTAGTAAGCTAGTTTACAAGCCAGGACAGTTTTTAATAGGATGGAGTTCTATTTTCAGGCTAGTAGCGTTGATTTTACTATCCTGGCTTGTTTACTAGCTTCATGTGACCGGCGAAGCTAGTTTGCAGTTGGCTAGTAAACAGGAACCATGCGTTTGGTTTGTTTTTTGGCTTTACCAGACACAACAGAATATCAAACAAATCAGCAATTCGTAAAATACTCTTATACTCTCCCAAATCTTTATTGCGAAATTCTTCCAAAAGTAAAGCAGATGATCCACGTTTATCTTTTCGTAAAATCCACGATCTTGTCCACACCCACATTTTTGTAGTTCATCTTCTAGTTCGTCTAGCGCGAATTAGCACAGTTTTCGAAGCAACTGTTTTAGTCGAATAGTGTTTTTTTTTTGTATGCAGTTCATTTTGGACGAATGGTCACCTTAGCACTCCAGTAAGTACTAGCTTAAAAAAATCTAGCCTCATGTAAACAGAACTAGCATGCTCCAAGCTAGGTCAGCAAGCCAGGACAGTTTGGTAAAAAACTAGCTTGCTATCCTAGCTTGAAAAACTAGCCTCGTGTCACCCGGGCATTTATTGCCCGGGCGACACGAGGCTAGTTTTTCAAGCTAGGATAGCAAGCTAGTGTTAGTAAGCTAGCAAGCTAGTACTTCTGGCTTCGTGTAGACAAAACTATCTTCATTTGTAAGCTAGCAAGCTAGTAAGCTAGTTTACAAGCCAGGACAGTTTTTAATAGGATGGAGTTCTATTTTCAGGCTAGTAGCGTTGATTTTACTATCCTGGCTTGTTTACTAGCTTCATGTAACCGGCGAAGCTAGTTTGCAGTTGGCTAGTAAACAGGAACCATGCGTTTGGTTTGTTTTTTGGCTCTACCAGACACAACAGAATATCAAACAAATCAGCAATTCGCAAAATACTCTTATACTCTCCCAAATCTTTATTGCGAAATTCTTCCAAAAGTAAAGCAGATGATCCACGTTTATCTTTTCGTAAAATCCACGGTCTTGTCCACACCCGTTTTTGTAGTTCATCTTCTAGTTCGTCTAGCGCGAAATAGCACAGTTTTCGAAGCAACTGTTTAAGTCGAATAGTGTTTTTTTTTGTATGCAGTTCATTTTGGACGAATGGTCACCTCAGCACTCCAGTAAGTACTAGCTTAAAAAATCTAGCCTCATGTAAACAGAACTAGCATGCTCCAAGCTAGGTCAGCAA
Source organism: Hemithea aestivaria (assembly GCA_947507615.1). Taxonomy (NCBI): domain Eukaryota; kingdom Metazoa; phylum Arthropoda; class Insecta; order Lepidoptera; family Geometridae; genus Hemithea; species Hemithea aestivaria. Next base: position 1,547,250 of record OX382351.1, on the reverse strand, counting down.
GCCAGGACAGTTTGGTTTGGTAGGATAGCAAGCTAGTGTTAGTAAGCTAGCAAGCTAGTACTTCTGGCTTCGTGTAGACAAAACTATCTTCATTTGTAAGCTAGGAAGCTAGTAAGCTAGTTTACAAGCCAGGACAGTTTTTAATAGGATGGAGTTCTATTTTCAGGCTAGTATGCCCGGGTGACACGAGGCTAGTTTTTCAAGCTAGGATAGCAAGCTAGTTTTTTACCAAACTGTCCTGGCTTGCTGACCTAGCTTGGAGCATGCTAGTTCTGTTTACATGAGGCTAGAATTTTTTAAGCTAGTACTTACTGGAGTGCTAAGGTGACCATTCGTCCAAAATGAACTGCATACAAAAAAAAACACTATTCGACTAAAACAGTTGCTTCGAAAACTGTGCTAATTCGCGCTAGACGAACTAGAAGATGAACTACAAAAACGGGTGTGGACAAGACCGTGGATTTTACGAAAAGATAAACGTGGATCATCTGCTTTACTTTTGGAAGAATTTCGCAATAAAGATTTGGGAGAGTATAAGAGTATTTTGCGAATTGCTGATTTGTTTGATATTCTGTTGTGTCTGGTAGAGCCAAAAAACAAACCAAACGCATGGTTCCTGTTTACTAGCCAACTGCAAACTAGCTTCGCCGGTCACAAGAAGCTAGTAAACAAGCCAGGATAGTAAAATCAACGCTACTAGCCTGAAAATAGAACTCCATCCTATTAAAAACTGTCCTGGCTTGTAAACTAGCTTACTAGCTTGCTAGCTTACAAATGAAGATAGTTTTGTCTACACGAAGCCAGAAGTACTAGCTTGCTAGCTTACTAACACTAGCTTGCTATCCTTGCTTGAAAAACTAGCCTCGTGTCGCCCGGGCATTATGCCCGGGCTACACGAGGCTAGTTTTTCAAGCTAGGATAGCAAGCTAGTTTTTTACCAAACTGTCCTGGCTTGCTGACCTAGCTTGGAGCATGCTAGTTCTGTTTACATGAGGCTAGATTTTTTTAAGCTAGTACTTACTGGATTGCTGAGGTGACCATTCGTCCAAAATGAACTGCATACAAAAAAAAAACACTATTCGACTAAAACAGTTGCTTCAAAAACTGTGCTATTTCGCGCTAGACGAACTAGAAGATGAACTACAAAAACGGGTGTGGACAAGACCGTGGATTTTACGAAAAGATAAACGTGGATAATCTGCTTTACTTTTGGAAGAATTTCGCAATAAAGATTTGGGAGAGTATAAGAGTATTTTGCGAATTGCTGATTTTTTTGATATTCTGTTGTGTCTGGTAAAGCCAAAAAACAAACCAAACGCATGGTTCCTGTTTACTAGCCAAATGCAAACTAGCTTCGCTGGTCACATGAAGCTAGTAAACAAGCCAGGATAGTAAAACCAGTGGTGGGGGGACGCTACTAGCCTGAAAATAGAACTCCATCCTAATTAAAACTGTCCTGGCTTGTAAACTAGCTTACTAGCTTGCTAGCTTACAAATGAAGATAGTTTTGTCTACACGAAGCCAGAAGTACTAGCTTGCTAGCTTACTAACACTAGCTTGCTATCCTAGCTTGAAAAACTAGCCTCGTGTCGCCCGGGCATTATGCCCGGGTGACACGAGGCTAGTTTTTCAAGCTAGGATAGCAAGCTAGTTTTTTACCAAACTGTCCTGGCTTGCTGACCTAGCTTGGAGCATGCTAGTTCTGTTTACATGAGGCTAGATTTTTTTAAGCTAGTACTTACTGGAGTGCTAAGGTGACCATTCGTCCAAAATGAACTGCATACAAAAAAAAAAACACTATTCGACTAAAACAGTTGCTTCGAAAACTGTGCTAATTCGCGCTAGACGAACTAGAAGATGAACTACAAAAACGGGTGTGGACAAGACCGTGGATTTTACGAAAAGATAAACGTGGATCATCTGCTTTACTTTTGGAAGAATTTCGCAATAAAGATTTGGGAGAGTATAAGAGTATTTTGCGAATTGCTGATTTGTTTGATATTCTGTTGTGTCTGGTAGAGCCAAAAAACAAACCAAACGCATGGTTCCTGTTTACTAGCCAACTGCAAACTAGCTTCGCCGGTCACATGAAGCTAGTAAACAAGCCAGGATAGTAAAATCAACGCTACTAGCCTGAAAATAGAACTCCATCCTATTAAAAACTGTCCTGGCTTGTAAACTAGCTTACTAGCTTCCTAGCTTACAAATGAAGATAGTTTTGTCTACACGAAGCCAGAAGTACTAGCTTGCTAGCTTACTAACACTAGCTTGCTATCCTAGCTTGAAAAACTAGCCTCGTGTCGCCCGGGCATTATGCCCGGGCGACACGAGGCTAGTTTTTCAAGCTAGGATAGCAAGCTAGTTTTTTACCAAACTGTCCTGACTTGCTGACCTAGCTTGGAGCATGCTAGTTCTGTTTACATGAGGCTAGATTTTTTTAAGCTAGTACTTACTGGAGTGCTAAGGTGACCATTCGTCCAAAATGAACTGCATACAAAAAAAAACACTATTCGACTAAAACAGTTGCTTCGAAAACTGTGCTATTTCGCGCTAGACGAACTAGAAGATGAACTACAAAAAAACGGGTGTGGACAAGACCTTGGATTTTACAAAAAGATAAACGTGGATCATCTGCTTTACTTTTGGAAGAATTTCGCAATAAAGATTTGGGAGAGTATAAGAGTATTTTGCGAATTGCTGATTTGTTTGATATTCTGTTGTGTCTGGTATGCCCGGGCGACACGTGGCTAGTTTTTCAAGCTAGGATAGCAAGCTAGTGTTAGTAAGCTAGCAAGCTAGTACTTCTGGCTTCGTGTAGACAAAACTATCTTCATTTGTAAGCTAGCAAGCTAGTAAGCTAGTTTACAAGCCAGGACAGTTTTTAATAGGATGGAGTTCTATTTTCAGGCTAGTAGCGTTGATTTTACTATCCTGGCTTGTTTACTAGCTTCATGTGACCGGCGAAGCTAGTTTGCAGTTGGCTAGTAAACAGGAACCATGCGTTTGGTTTGTTTTTTGGCTCTACCAGACACAACAGAATATCAAACAAATCAGCAATTCGCAAAATACTCTTATACTCTGCCAAATCTTTATTGCGAAATTTTTCCAAAAGTAAAGCAGATGATCCACGTTTATCTTTTCGTAAAATCCACGGTCTTGTCCACACCCGTTTTTGTAGTTCATCTTCTAGTTCGTCTAGCGCGAATTAGCACAGTTTTCGAAGCAACTGTTTTAGTCGAATAGTGTTTTTTTTTGTATGCAGTTCATTTTGGACGAATGGTCACCTTAGCACTCCAGTAAGTACTAGCTTAAAAAATCTAGCCTCATGTAAACAGAACTAGCATGCTCCAAGCTAGGTCAGCAAGCCAGGACAGTTTGGTAAAAAACTAGCTTGCTATCCTAGCTTGAAAAACTAGCCTCGTGTCACCCGGGCATTACAGCTACTGGTTGCCTAGTACTTCATACAGTAACAATATCAACTCCAACCTTCAAATCTACAGCGTAGAACTGCTAAAGACAGTTGTGAAGAGGCTTCAAGCTTGGCTTAAGATCTCTTATGCCCGGGTGACACGAGGCTAGTTTTTCAAGCTAGGATAGCAAGCTAGTTTTTTACCAAACTGTCCTGGCTTGCTGACCTAGCTTGGAGCATGCTAGTTCTGTTTACATGAGGCTAGATTTTTTTAAGCTAGTACTTACTGGAGTGCTAAGGTGACCATTCGTCCAAAATGAACTGCATACAAAAAAAAACACTATTCGACTAAAACAGTTGCTTCGAAAACTGTGCTAATTCGCGCTAGACGAACTGGAAGATGAACTACAAAAACGGGTGTGGACAAGACCGTGGATTTTACGAAAAGATAAACGTGGATCATCTGCTTTACTTTTGGAAGAATTTCGCAATAAAGATTTGGGAGAGTATAAGAGTATTTTGCGAATTGCTGATTTGTTTGATATTCTGTTGTGTCTGGTAGAGCCAAAAAACAAACCAAACGCATGGTTCCTGTTTACTAGCCAACTGCAAACTAGCTTCGCCGGTCACATGAAGCTAGTAAACAAGCCAGGATAGTAAAATCAACGTTACTAGCCTGAAAATAGAACTCCATCCTATTAAAAACTGTCCTGGCTTGTAAACTAGCTTACTAGCTTGCTAGCTTACAAATGAAGATAGTTTTGTCTACACGAAGCCAGAAGTACTAGCTTGCTAGCTTACTAACACTAGCTTGCTATCCTAGCTTGAAAAACTAGCCTCGTGTCGCCCGGGCATTACAGTTACTGGTTGCCTAGTACTTCATACAGTAACACCAACCTTGAGATGTGTAGCGTAGAACTACTGAAGACAGTTAGACAACGATAGAAACTTGTTGAAGCACATGTCCGAGCTTGGCTATAGATCTCTTATAGTTACTGGGCGCCTAGTACCTCATACAGTAACAATACCAACACCAACCTTCAAATCTGCTGGATAGAACTACTAAAGACAGTTATGAAGAGGCTCCGAGTTTGGCTATATACATCTCTTACAGCTACTGGTTGCCTAGTACCTCATATAATAAAACCAACCTTGAAATCTACTGCGTAGAACTGCTGAAGACTGTTAGGAAGAGGCTCCGAGTTTGGCTATATATCTCTTACAGTCACTGGGTGCCTAGTACCTTATACAGTAAAACCAACCTTGAAATGCGCAGCGTAGAACTGTTGAAGACAGTTAGACAGCGATAGAAACTTGTTGAACCATATGTCTGAGCTTGGCTGCAGATCTCTTACAGTTACTGGTTGCCTAGTACCTCATACAATAAAACCAACCTTGAGATGTGCAGCGTAGAACTGTTGCAGACAGTTGGGCAGCGGCAGGAACTTGTTGAGGCACATGTCGGAGCTCAGCAGCAGCCAGATGATGCCGCAGGGGGGCGGGGACAACACTCGGAGACGGATGGCTATGGACAGCTCGTCTAGCTCTCATCTTAGCTTGCTATACATCTCTTACAGTTACTGGTTGCCTAGTACTTCAAACGGTAACTATACCATACCAAATGTATGAAAAAGTTGAATTTTTCACATTTTCCTTACAACTAAACTAAACGCATTCTTTTTAGTCATTACAAGGCACATTATTGTAATAATAATGTACATACGTCTGAAAAATACAACTTTCGGGAGGTTCTAATACACCAACCTTGAAAGTGCAGAGTAGAAGTGATGAAGACAGTCGTGAAGAGGCACCGAGCTTGGCTACAGATCTCTTATAGTTACTGGTTGCCTAGTATCCCATACAGTAACAATACCAATACCAACCTTCAAATCTGCTGTGTAGAACTGCTAAAGACAGTTGGGAAGTGGCTCTGAGCTTGGCTATACATCTCTTACAGTTACTAGGCGCCTGGTACATCATACAGCAATAATACCCACACTAACCTTAAGATGTGCAGCGTAGAACTGTTGCAGACAGTTGGGCAGCGGCAGGAACTTGTTGAGGCACATGTCGGAGCTCAGCAGCAGCCAGATGATGCCGCAGGGGGGCGGGGACAACACTCGGAGACGGATGGCTATGGACAGCTCGTCTAACTCTTGGGACAGGACGGAGAGGAGTTCTCTGCCGTTTTGCATTAGCTGAAAAATTAACATTAGAAAATAACTTCTATCGAGACATATGGATACATCCACTGAGCATATAAATTACTAATATTATAAACGTGAAAGTTTGTAATGGGTCGTCCACATTTACCGGCCAATGATTCGCCGAGTGTGTGTTTTGTCTATGGACGAGCAATTTTTGTCTATTGACGAATGTAGACGAATGTGTTCGGATATTTACGGTTTTTTTTACCGGTAAATTTCTGGTATACATTTTGGGCTCCATAGCTAACGACTTTAATAATATTTTGAATATTAATCAATCATGGATCATTTGAAGCCATTTTGTGAGAATAAGGACTTGAAACAAGTTAAATTTACCTAAAAAGAAATTTACCGAAAAAAAAAAAACCGTAAATATCCGAACACATTCGTCTACATTCGTCAATAGACAAAAATTGCTCGTCCATAGACAAAACACACACTCGCCGAATCATTGGCCGGTAAATGTGGACGACCCATAACAGTTGATGTCTGGATGTTTTTTTTATTTTTTTTTTATAGTAGACTAAACAAGCGTTTGATCGCAATCTCACCTGTTGGTAAGTGACGATGCAGTCACAGTTGTAGCACGCTTGTTCAGTAAGAACCTATTCACTCTTGATTTGAACAAACCCACGTTATAGCATTCGGGAAATACTGAGAGTGGTAGCGAGTTCCATAACTTCGCCGTTCTCATAATGAAAGACGAAGCAAATCGCTTCGTCTCAATGTTTGTTACTCTTTCACGCCTAAACGGGTAGACCGATTGAGCTGAAATTTGCTTTAGAGATAGCTTAGACCCTGGAATAACACATTGGCTATATGACCGCTGGTAAAACCGCTCGGCCCAGCTAGTTTATAATAATAATAATCCATTTAGAATGCACATCCATAGCCTAGTTCAAGTAGTTTCCATTAATTAGCAATAAGTCCTGTCACTTGGCGGAGACTGTCTTTGAGTCCATTTTCTATGGATGGACTCACAGACAGACTCCAATAAGTGTCACTCATTACATTTATATTAAAAGCTCAAAAGGGCCTCTGCTCGTTGGACTTCTTGTCTCCGTGTACGCCTATAAAAAGGCCCGGGTGCAGCCCGAGTTAAAGAGCGACATAATAATAATTGGGGTTTATACTCCAACAGAACATGTTATAAAATTAACTTCGGGCATCTGGGATAGTTATATAAAACGCCACCGCAACCAATGTGTTAAATTACTTATTAAATATTAAAATGTTGACCTATTCAACGTCCTTATTGTATTATTTGGTCTCAATAATTCTATTTATTTACAATCAAGCTTATGCTCGCAGCTTTGCCCCGTGGGAAAATCCTTTCTTAGCCAAAGTCTACGTCATTAAACCTATCTGTTTTCCAAATTTTAACCCAATCCGTCCAGCGGTTTAGGTTGTGCGTTGATAGATCAGTCAGTCAATGAGTCACTCTTTCCTTTTATATATTTAGATAAAAGAGACTTCTATCACCCTCACTTTCTCCATCTATCATTTATTGATAAAGCGAATTATTAATCTTATTTATTACTAGCTTGTGCTCGCAGCCTAGCCCGCGTAGCAAAATCCTTTCATAGCGGAGGTCTACATAATAAAACCTGTCATTATTCCATATTTCAAGTGAATCCGTTCAGCGGTTTTTTTCTATACGTTGATAGATTTTTTTTTTATGTGATGAAGTAGAAGACGAGCAAGACGCTCTCCTGATGTTAAGAGATAACGGCTGCCCATAATCAGTACAGTGTTACCTAGGATTTCACAATTATGTGAAATTCTAGGAGCACTGCACCAACGCTTCTTACTCAAGGGCCATAAGATGTTAAGACTCTAGCCCAGTAATTTCACTAGCTACAGTGCCCTCCTACCGGAGCACAGTAATGTTTGCAGTACACTGCTCAGGCGGTAGAATAACTGGCACTGTTGGGGTACTACACGACTAGGTACACGACTAGGTGAGTCGACCTCCTGCAAAGGAAGTCTACCCCCGGTGAAATCAGTAACTCTTTCCTTTTATATATTTAGATAATTATTTTCTGTCACCTGAGTTGCTAAACTCCTATGCGCTCTGATATCATCACTCGCCAATAGAGCCTTCATATAATGCAGTAAAGGCGCCGCCAGAATGTGAACCTTATTGCCGTTGCATAGACGCGCCTCTGAAATCAACAATATAACATGTTACTAATATTATAAACGTAAAAGTTTGTAAGAATGGATGTCTGGATGTGTGTTTGTTACTCTTTCACGCCTAAACGGGTGGACCGATTGAGGTGAAATTTGGTATAGAGATAGCTTAGACCCTGGAATAACACATAGGCAGAGCGGGTAAAACCGCTGGGCGCAGTTAGTTATAAATAAATACTACTTATGTTATAAACGCGAAAGTTTGTAAGAATGTATGCAAGGGCGGATCCAGGTATTTTTTCGGCGGCGGCTAGGTGCAGACGGGCTACGAAAAATGTGAGTTTAGCTCGCTCCGAATGATTTGAAAATTCATATATTCCTAATATTTAGTGCTCTTTTTTTCAGCGCTGATTTTACCGAAACTAATAATTTTATCTTAACCGCTATAGTTTTCCTGGAAAGTTCATGGTTGAAAGCATACCTCTGATTTTTTTCAGAATTTTAAAGCTAGTAGTTCAGATTTTAGAGGGGGGGGGGGGACGCTCAATTTTTTTTTAAACTTGAATATCTTTCAAACAGAACATGAAATCGAAAAAGTTTCTTAGCAAACCGTCCTTCATTTTAAAATACCTATTCAACGACACCCCACACGATGGTATCAGCCAGAAAAAAAAAATCATCCCCATCTTACGTGTACGGGAGGTAGCCTAAATTAATTAATTAAAAATTATTTTTTGTCACCGTTCTCTTACCCTTATTATTACTTACCTGTATACAAAATTACACTTTTCTAGGACTTATAGTTTCTCCGCAATGCCGCGGACAGACAGACGGACGGACGGACGGACGGACGGACGGACGGACAAAGAGAAACTATAAGGGTTCCTTGTTGACTACGGAACCCTAAAAAAGATAACAATGTCTATGTTTATTCATTTATTTATTTACTAGCTGAGCCCGGCGGTAAGCTTCAACAAATGTTTTTGCTTTCCATAGCCGATGGAAAGCAAAAACATTTGTTGAAGCTTAAAGCATAGACATTTTTTTTTTTGTGTAGGGTAATTTTGCTGTGTGCTGTAGTGTTTTTGTTGATTGTGTAGACAAAATAATAGCTGGAGACCCGGCTTAAGCTATCTCTATACCAAATTTCAGCTCAATAAGGCTACCCGTTTAGGCGTGAGAGTAACAAACATACATCCGAATATCCAGACATATACAAAGTTTGTAAGAAAACTTTCACGTTTATAATATTAGTAAAATTAAAATTTATCGGGCACATATTTATTTATCATTTATTCATTAATTATACAAAAGACTATATATTAGGAAGATTTTTTCAATGTCATATTTTGCGAGAGATTTCATATTTTGAGCTATTGTTTACAGCAAACAAGTGAATTAAATTAAAAATTAAAAAAACCCCCAACGCAATACGTAATTCACCATTTTTTTGATGGCGGCCATCTTGGATTTTAAATTTTATATAGTGGGCTGTATTCTACTCGTTAAGCCTTTTCATTTGATACCCACATTGAGGGGGTCGTGGAAGAAAAAAATAATCCGCCATTTTGTAGCGGCGGCCATCTTGGACCGATTTCTACCAAACATGGCTAAGAACACTCTCGACTAACTCTACTTTCAAACAAAAAAAAACTAAATCAAAATCCTTTCATCCGTTTGGGAGCTACGATGCCACAGACAGACACATACACACACACAGACAGACAGACAGACAGACACGTCAAACTTATAACACCCCGTCGTTTTTGCGTCGGGGGTTAAAAAATATAATAATAACCAAAAATTGAATATTTTTTCAAAATTCATACCAATTATGCTGTCTGTGGGGCAGCATTTTAGAAAATACATAATGTATGTATAGGTATATTTTTTCTTCTAGCAAAATATATTATAAGCTTTTTGAAATTAAATTATATATTTTTATATCATTATAATAATAGCCTTTGAGTACGAACTCGCGTGATGTTAAACGACACGACGTAGATGGTAGCAGTCTTAACCTGGAAGGCGGGATAAATCCCTCCTTGGCTTTGAATATCATTAATAATATTTTAGCAAAATAGGTTCAAACAAAAAGATTTTCAAAAAGGTTTATAATGACGAAATTCTGAGAAACCAAACACAAAAAATACCGTTTCCCATATTTGAAATGAATGCTAGCATTTTTATAAATGAAAATGAATATGTACAATGAAAAAGCATTTTAAAAATGTGCTTATAATAATGTTATATTATAACAAAAAAATATTTTAAAAGGCAAATATATAAGTTATACAACAATAAATCTTTTTTAAAAGATTTGTAACCAAAAGTTCTTTCAAAAGGCAAATATATAACATCACACCAAAATAGAAATCCTTTTAAAATGACATGTTAACATATGTAAGTTTTTTTAAAGGCAAATATACAGATATATGTTCTTTTAAAGGTACGTACTATAAAAAGTATTTGATACGAACCTGCAAAATAGTCCCCCATAAGATTGGCTGCGTTAATCAGGAACAATGGGTTCGCGCGCTCTAATATGTCCAATTCTGTAAAATAATACAAGTCAAATTAAAAAAACTTTTTAAAATCAAGCTTAACCTCTGGGTTCTGCGACTGTGGCAGTGTACTATTGTCTGAATTTTTATTTTTATATCCGTGATCAGTCGCTAGACTATTAACGGATTTGGTGTTATATTAAATTATCTAATGAACTCTTGGAGCTCAAAAGATATAAAACATGTGCAGTAACCAAAATACTCACTGGACACTGCAAACTAAATAAACATATAAAGAGCATGGGCTTGGGCCATATACTAAATAAATAAAATAAATAAATATTTCACGACGTTTCACACAGCGCCACCTAACCCCAAACTAAGCAAATTAATGCTTGTAATATGGTGGTTCGGATAACGGATATAATACTTATATATTTTTCTTTTGTAAATACATACTTACTACTACCACTTACTAGACTTACTAGAGAGATATATACCGCGCTTAGGTCATTTTTTGTATGAAAACAAAATCGCCAAAACATGGCGGGGTGCGGGGGGTGGGTGGCTAAATTTAATAATTGGCACAATATGACTTTCTAGTGATGTGGTAAAGTCGCTATATCGATATCGATAAGAAAATATAAGTTAATGTTATTCTTAAGTTTAATGAGAAAATTCGTTGTATTGTATACAAGAGATATTTTAAAATAACTTCAATTATTGTTTTATTATAGCTTAAATGTTTTCTCATCTCTATTAACTCCCAAAGTACCCGAATAAACATTTTATGTGGTTTCACTAAAATATGAATGGGTCCATCGCTCGCATATAATATTTTTAGTCCTAATTTAATGTAGCATAACATTTTTCAGCCTAAGCTTCAAAACCTCTTAAAGTTTTTAGGCATAATGTTTTAGCCTAAATTTTTTTCCCATACTATTTTAATAATATGTACGCCTAAAATTATGTGTAAATATTATTATGCCAAATTATTATTAGGCTAAAAAATATGCGAGACATTTTAGGCAAAAACAAAATAAGGACAAAAAAATTATGCGTGCAAATGCGCACCCAATAAGAATAAACAATAAATGTTATATAGCGAATTATTTGTTTTTAAATTAGTGACAAATTTAACATTATGTATTTAAAACGATATAGTTTCAGATTCGTTACACTTCTCATATTATAAGCACCATAATAACCATTCATGAATTAAGATACCAGCAACTCTGTATAATATTATACCCCGATAATTTTGGTACTTTAATATACCTAATTACTTCAAAAATCTAAATAACATTTTTGTCGATAAAATTTGTGGTGTAAATTTAAATGTGTCTTATCACTAGTTCATCATCCGTACGTAAGAGAGAACGAGATAATGTTATACAAATTTACCAAGAAAGAATGAGACAAAAAGAGACTTGGCCATTTTTATATCACATTTTATGTTAAACATTTTTCAATGATTAATATCGGAATAATAACTTGCCTGTGCAATAAGACTTCGTCTTTTGCATAACTGGATGTAGCGCTAGTCTTTCCGCGCCATTTTATTGAACAATACGGCATTTTTAAAATTATTTTTCATTAAGTATGTGAATGTCACGCTGTCAATGTCGACCGTGGAATGAAGACGAAAAAGAGGCGGAGCTACGAGGTTATGTTGATTCCGGCATATGACTTGGCGACTGTTACCTCATTTTAGCTTCCATCTCTAGCTTTATGATCTGTGGCTTGGGCCAAGACATGATTTGTAGGTTTTGCCACAAATCAGATGAAACAGCTTTGCACATACTATACAACTGCGGCCCACTCATGTTCAACAGAAGTATCCACCTGGGGCGACACATTATGCTCCCAGAAGAGATACAACGACTTTAAGCAGTGAGGCCACGAGTTTAAGCAGTGAATTGTGACTCATCTGGACTGCCACAAAAGATCAGAAATGGTCGAAGCGGCTAAGGTCCTTTTGAGGATCCCCTAAAAATAATAATAATCAGCCCCTCTTCCTTTCGGTCGTAATTTGTCGAAGATTTGAGCTCTCTTCAACCTTTTCGTTGAGTGCGGGTTCTATATAAGTGCCCTGGCAAGGGGAAAAGGGGGTCAAAAGTAAACTAATTATTATTATTATAGCGTCACTGACTGGAGTAAGTCCCCTGCATGATGATGTTGAGTAGAGTGGTCCGTAGCACTTGTTGCCGTTGTTGCCGGGTGAAGGAAGCTCCCACTCCGGCCAGCTTGCGAGCCGATATAGGGTTCAGGAGGGCCGCTGCTCTGAATGTTGCGAATGCTTGCCTGGAAATTAAATTTGTACGGTTCATTGATAAAATTTCACTTAAACTGTGGTACATCGCACTTCAATTATTTTTTTATAAAAATATAAATATTTCAGGACATTTCACACAGTGCCACCTATAACCCCAAGCTAAGCAACTTAATGCTTGTGTTATGGTGGTTACGATAACGGATATAATACTTATATACTTTTCATTTGTAAATACATACTTATAATAGATATTGAAAACCACCCAGACCAGAAACAAATACCTGTGGCACACACAAATATTTGTCCCATGCGGGAATCGAACCAGCAACCTTCTGCGTTGCAAGCGGTTATTATCCCACCGCGCCACAGAGGTCGTCAATTGTTTTAACACGCATATGCTGCGGCGGCGTTTAATAGAACTATTCCAGGTGCTTGAAATTAATTTTGTAAGGAAACATCCTTTGACAAAACAATGTTTGAGTTTTTCAGCACTCGCATTCCAACCTCAAAAACATAGCTGTTGTGTTTTCACCAGTCAGTGTGTTAAAACAGTGGTACATCCGGGAGATTATAAAGCATTCTCTTTTTTCTTTGGGGGTGCCTTCCTTTGCAGGAGGTCGTCTAGGTGGGTACCCCAACAGTGCCAGTTATTCTACCGCCTGAGCAGTGATGTGCAAACTTCACTGTGCTTCGGTAGGAGGGCACTGTAGCTAGTGAAATTACTGGGCTAAAGTGTCTTAACATCTCATGACTCTTGAGAAAGAAGCGTTGGTGCAGTGCTCCTAGAATTTCACATAATTGTGAAATCCTAGGTAACACTGTACTGATTATGGGCAGCCGTTATCTCTTAACATCAGGAGAGCGTCTTGCTCGTCTTCTACTTCATCACTTAAAAAAAAAAAAAAAACATCACACTTCACACTAATTTTATAAATGTGAAAGTTTGTGAGTGTATGAGTATGTATGTTTGTTATTTCTTCAGGCCTAAACAGGTGGACCGATTGTGCTGAAATTTGGTATAGAGATAGACCTTGGAATAACACATAGGCTGCTGAACTACATCCCGATTTCTGATTGAGTTGAAATTTGGCATGCATGTATAAATCGGATGACAATGCAACATTATTATAACATGGAGCTGATCTGACGATGGAGCTGGAAGGTGGCCATAGGAACTGCGTAATTAAACGACGCAACCGCATCGAGTTTGGGCTCGTTTGATTCGTCTTGACGAGTACTTCGGTGGTAGATGGTAATAATAATAGCTTGTATTTAAAAAGTTTTTTTTTAAATTTTACTTGTTTATTGTAACAAAGTATGAATACTCACTGTAGTCTATTTTCATCTGGGCACATGCTGGTGATGGTGGTTTCAAAATGTCGCAGTTTCCTGTTGAACTGTATGCCATCTTCCGATGGGGAAAATTGTTCCAACTGTAACAAAAAATGTTTTTTTATTCATAATAGGTAAGTAAGACCACGATTTCGCGTGATGTTAAGCGACAACGCGGCCGTATGTGGTAGCAAACTAAACCTAGATGGGGGGATAAATCCCTCCCAGGCTTCATTGAACCACCGTAATGACATTTTTCGTAATAAGTCGACACTGTTTTGCCCAGATGGTAACTAGCCACGGCGAAAACATTTTCAAAAAAGTAAATACCAATAAATTCAATTTCAAAATTCCTCATATTCGCACGATTTGAACGTAAGAACGAAGCTCTTAAGGGAGGAAAGACATCTATTTAAGTAGAATTGTTCTTTTTTTATACAACGAAGTAAGAAGACAAGCAAGACGCTCTCCTGATGGTAAGAGATAACGCTGCCCATAATTAGTACAGCGCCACCCAGTGCACTGCGCCAACGCTTCATACTTGAGAGTCATAAGATGTAAAGACTCTTCAGCCCAGTAATTTCACTAGCTACAGTCCCCTCCTACCGAAGCACAGTAATGTTTGCACATCACTGCTCAGGCGGTAGAATAACTGGCACTGTTGGGGTACCCACCTAGTCGACCTCCTGCAAAGGAAGTCACCCCCAAAGAAAAAAGAGAATGCTTTATAATCTAATCAATCACATGATATTGTAAATAGTCACTAAATAATCCTAAATATTATTTGTGGACGAACCAGGTCTCAAGGAAAATAAAGTTCTTTTTCTTTAAAAAAAAGTAGAAACTCACCAAAACCAACAAAGGTTGGTACTGTTCATCAATATGAAGCAACTCCTTCAACGCTGCATCATCTTCTGCGGATATCGACTCTAGATTCTCCATGATCAGTTCCTCTTCTTTCTCCCTCTCTCTTTCCTTGTCTCTCTGTTCCCGTTCTTCTTTCTCCCTCTTGTCTGTATCGCCGTCCCGCTCGCGCGACTCTGGGGAGACGGGGATCACTGTGTTTTGTGCGGTTATGAATAAAACAAAGAAAAATAAAAAATATGTATGTTGTTGTATGAAAGAGTTGGTGCTGTGGTTGCTGTTGAGAGTTGTTCCTCATCGATCTATGGAGCGGGCTATGCTCGGCGTTTCTCTAAAGGATCGCATCAGAAATGAGGTGATTCGGCAGAGAACCAGAGTTACCGACATAGCCGAAAGGATTAGCAAGTTGAAGTGGCAATGGGCTGATCACATTTGCCGCAGAACCGAAAACCGATGGGGTACATAGGTTCTAGTGTGGAATTTCAAACGTAGTGTAGGGCATCCTTGGGTGAGATGGGGTGATGATATCCGGAGGGTCGCGGGGAGCAGGTGGAGGAAGACGACGGAGGAGCGAGTTGAGAGTGGTCTATACTCCCACAGGACAGGTTACTGACACTGTCAGAGTCAAATCACAATTAGAGGTTGAGTGGATATGGTGTAGTTTTAGGTCACCGACATGACAACTGTGCCTGCAACACGACTGCCGCCTACATATCATTCATCATTTAGGAATACTAAATCCAGGTAATCATCAGCCGACTAAACCTTAAAGACAAGTCACTAGCGCATTGCCGGCCAACTATACATAACAATGAAATTTTTGATGTGTTAGTTACCTGTGGCTCGGGGGCTCAGTTCGTGCAGAGTACGTATAGAGTCGTCAGGCTGGGACGGCGGGCGGTTGTGACGACCCGTGTAGCCGCGCCCGCGGCCCACTCCCGACATTATATTACTGGAAACAAATAGTTAATTCATAGTCTATAATATGTATACACTCTATCTATCAATAGGTAAACTCGTTGAACATATTATTGTTATGTAAATCCTACTGTTAAATTGTGGACTCCTTCGGCACAGGCCCAGCCTAGTGAGGGAGTTACAGATTCTTACACATATAACTCTAGAAATATAATACATAGTTTTTTTTTTTTTTTTTTTATGTGATCAAGTAGAAGACGAGCAAGACGCTCTCCTGATGTTAAGAGATAACGGCTGCCCATAATCAGTACAGTGTTACCTAGGATTTCACAACTATGTGAAATTCTAGGAGCACTGCACCAACGCTTCTTACTCAAGAGTCATGAGATGTTAAGACTCTTTAGCCCAGTAATTTCACTAGCTACAGTGCCCTCCTACCGGAGCACAGTGATGTTTGCACATCACTGCTCAGGCGGTAGAATAACTGGCACTGTTGGGGTACCCACCTAGACGACCTCCTGCAAAGGAAGTCTACCCCCGGTAAAATGCTAATGTTTCTGTATTGCATGTTCTTTAATAAATATTTTTTCATTTTCATTTTCATAGATTTCACATACAGAGAAGTTCAGGTACTTAATTTAAAGCAATGTTTAATTGAAAGCCGTCTTTTGCAGACATAATATGAATAAATTTGCTGCACCCAGTGGTTTTACCCACTGTGCTATAGCCTATGTGTTATTCCAGGGTCTATATAAAATTTCAGCTCAATCAGTCCACCTGTTTAGGCGTGAAAGAGTCACAAACATACATTTATTCATACATTCTTACAAACTTTTACGTTTATAACATAAGTAAGATATATCGGGCACATATTTATCCAAAAGACGGTATATATTTAGATGAGGTTTATAAAATTAGTAAGATTCAGCACAATGCAAGTCTTCCATCACAGGGAAGATGCGAGAGGACTGCTGAGTTGTTTTAGTGGGAATTTTGCACATATTTCATGGTCAAGATTATATTTTTTTTCTTAACACACTTATTATTAGGGATATTTGAATTTCTAACTGTTCAAAGCATGCTAAACACACACTTTTCGTAGTAAAAATTATAATATTTTTGCCCATCTGCACCTTGGCCCCCCAAGAAAAAAATCCTGGATCCGCCCTTGTATCCATGCAGTGAAGATTTATGGTGAAAGCACATCTATCAGCATCAACCATGTTGAAGGAATCGAATTTTGAATTCTTTAAATGAAATGTCATGAAACCTCACTCTAACTTGCCGGAGTCAAATAAAGAATAAAAATTACTTTATTGCCAAAAAAATATCTGCTTAACAAATTTATAATATAAAAAATTAAAAAAATTTCATACAATTATACATACCTATTAATCAATTAAAAATCTTTATATTATAAAACTACCTATCTTTATAATATACCTATTAATCAATTAAAAATCTTTATATTATCTTTATCTTTTTATTATAAATCGTCCGAATTTGAAGATTTTGCTATACAAAAATTCTTTCGAAGCAGTTGATGCGGATAGATGTGCGATTATCACTAGAAGAAGCCTTAAAAACTTCAATAATATACTTTTTGAGGAACATTGAGGTCAGTAAGGAATTCTACATCATTCTTCTTTCACCATTTTATGGAACAAAATTGCTTGGTTAGTGAACTTTGTTTCCTTCAAAATTCAAATGAAAAGTGGATAAGTGTACTGCAACTTACGAGATTGCAGTCAAATGCCTGAGTAAACTAAATAAACAGTTTTTTTTAGTATACTCAGGCGTACTTAGATTTTTTAATTTGGTTAGTGTCCTCTAAAAGGTACTAAGTATTGTTTATTGGTAATAAACCCACATTGACTCTAGCAGTGGAAAAAGGGAAACCCATACTGTTAAAGTATACTAACTAAAAATATTAAAGACTTTTGATTTGACAGATGACACACATGGAAAAACCCATAAGCTACAGGTATTCTGTGATACTTAAAAGCCTCATTAACCTGGTGTTATATTTGTACACAAAATAAAACCATTATTACATGACCCCTATCTCAATACTGATAATATTTGTATATTTTCCTGATGACATTACTTTTTCTGTTTATCTGTTGAGACAAAGATAGCGTTTTATGGCGTTTATTGACTCAAGGAACCTTGATAATAACAATAACAACTACGTCATTCACAGTAACATAATATAAAATAAGCAAATTATAGTAATAAGTAGCACAAATAAATACTACGTGCAAATAATTACTAAATACAGTTATAACATACGTCAAATTTCGACAGCGAAAAAACAACATTTCCTGAACATTTTCACGTGAATATAAATGAAATAATGCTAAATGAATTCACCACGATATATTCCAGATGAATATGAATGACATTTAAATATTTATCGTCCTGAAATAATGAAAAAAAGTCGTACAGCCGGTATAAACGGACGATGACGAATTTTTTTGTAGGTTTTAAACAAAAACTATCACGGTTATTTACGATGTTGCAAATAAAAAATTGAAGCACGTCCATGGAAAGTGGAAATAAATTCACATTTACTCACCAAAAATAGATTTAAAACAACTTTTAACTTATTTATTTTCTAAATGTTTGGTAGCAAAGCGGTTGTCATACGTTTCACTTCCATATTGGAAATAGTAGTGATGTCCAATGTCCACTGACAAGACGCAGTTAGTTTCGGAAATTATCGATTTACCGGTTTTTCGTTACTTGTTTCGTTACCTTATTGTAACTATGTTGTATGGTTGCGTTATTAAGTAATAATATTTTTATTTGTTTTATTTAGAAATTGGCTTTAAATGGCTATTGGCTTTAACTGTTTTGTTCTCTAAACGACCATTTAATTATATGAGACGAAGTGAAAGTTAAATGCTATGTGTGTAGTTCAATAAGTTATTTTGGGGCAGTGAGCGATATTTTTTAATCTTATAATTTGTAGTAGTTGATGAAAAAAAAGATTTATCGCTAAACACAAAACCGTATACACGATGGCATAGCATTTTATCGGCAAAGCTACCAATCCCTAGCACAAAGCCGATCGAAAAATGACATTTCAGTATCGGGGGTGAAGCGATGGGTGAGGGGTGTACGAATAAGTGCGGGTGGATATTCTCAATATATTCTATTTTTCAGTTCCATTTCTCTATTTCAGTTGCTACAAATGCTGTTTCTACAAAGAAAAAATATTTAGTAGTAGGAAAATTACCATAAACCGTGAAATTCCCTTCTGTAGCGCGTATTAAATAATATTATCCACTGCGGTTGTTTGGTCTGTTTTTATTTACTGACATTTTTATTTTTTATTATTGTGACGTAATTTTATCGATTTTCCGATTTTAAAAGTGATTTTTATCGATCGGGCATCACTAGTCGTGTGGTGAATTTTAAAAATTGTGATTATTTTGTTAAAATGTCGGAGGGTCATGGGGAACCGAATCATTCTCACCCGTCGTCAAGGAAAGAGAGTATAGGGGGTGCAAATGTGGCAAGTGATAGTCCAGTGACGGATCCAGGGCAAGTAAGAGGGGGCAATACAGATGGCGCGGCGGGAAAATTTGAGGGACAGCGCGGGAAATCTGGTGCTCTGAAAAAGTCTGCAAGATATCGAAGCCGATCACTTTCCGCTTCTTCTGCTGATTCTTACAGCTCTACATCTTACACTGGTGAGTATCATTATTATTTTCTTCATTTATTTATAGGTTTCATTGACCACGATCTCGCCTAGCCTCGTTGTTGTGGCCAAGGATAGTAGCAGCAAGATGGTAAACTAAGCTGGAAGGTGAAATAAATCTCTCACTGGTTTCATTGATCATTGAACTTAGAATTTATAAATGAACTCATTTCAAAAATGCAATAATACGCGGCCTAGTATTCTTTTATCTGTGACGCGGCAAATGCGGTGATCGTTTGGTGCCTACAAAAAAATCATAGCAATTTTTAAAGTGCCTGTAAAAGTCGTAACTTTTTATTAGCGCATGAATTTGTACTGATAACTATTATTTCGGTGCTTCGGTGTAGATAAGAATAACGGGTTTTGCGTACATAACGATTGGAATAAGTCGTAAAATATGGTTTGAGCTACGAATAAATTAAAATTTACAAAAAACTTTTACGTTACGAATAAATCACTTAAATTTATAATTTATTTGTATGAGAAAATTTAAGGAAGACAACACGATTTTATTCGCGTATTGCCAATAGCAACCATCCGTTAAGACTGCCGATTCCCAGTCCTCCATCACGAAGACAATGCGGGAGTGCCATCTAGAGGTTTCAGATTGTGCAATCCTGTACGGGAAGTCCCACATAACCATCCCGTACCCCGACGGGAAGGTACGCGTAACGCGCTTTTTTTAAACGTTAATTAAAAACATAAGTCATACGATTGTGCGTGTGCGACAGCCGCTCTACAGTGTATAGGTTATATACCCCGAAGTGTGGCTAAAGCTAAGTTTTAGCCAATTAAACCTAGGTGTAGCCAGTCACCGTTGGTTAAAGTTAGGTGTATCAAATTTATTTTCGGCTACATCAATAGAAACTTGAAATTGTTATCAACTGTTGTTGGTCATAAAAAATTGTCATTATAATTATTCCTAGATGATGAATTATGAACTTAAGGACAGGTCATGGCGCACCGCCGGCTGCTACCGCAGCAAGCTCGCTTCTTTTACTCGAAACCGGGAAGTGGATCAAATTAACCTTGCAAGATTTGATTACAGACAGACAGACAGACAACGGACAGGTGAAAGTAAATAAAAGCTTGTAAAAAGATCTTTAACATTTTCTTTGAGAATTTGACTCAAGGCTCTGCGGTACGTAAGAACACACCTTTACGCATATTCGCTAGTAAATACACATAGCGACAATATTTCATATTATATTGTTATGGTAACAGTATCTAATCCCATCTACATGATAATAACATTCGGAAAAATACGAGACTAATAAATTGGTTTTGTGTTTATGTATGGAAATTACCTAATTCATTCATTCATATACTTACACAATGTATTCAGAATTAAATAAACACAAGATAATAAATTCAAGAAGTTTAATACACAAGTAATATTACTAGCTTACTAATGTTATAAACGCGAAAGTTTGTAAGAATGTATGGATTATGGATGCCTGGATGTATGTTTGTTACTCTTTCACGCCTAAACGGGTGGACCGATTGAGCTGAAATTTGGTATAGAGATTGTTTAGACCCTCAAATAACACATAGGCTATAGTACAGCGGGTTAAACCGCTGGGCGTAGCTAGTAATAGATATTTCATATCGTTAGTTAGTCATAGTACGTTCCTATTTACGTACATTGAAGTAGGTATATATATTACCTACTAGCTGGGCTCAGCGGTTTTACCCGCAGTACTTATGTAGCCTATTTGTTATTCCAGGGTCTAAGCTATCTCTATACCAAATTTCAGCACAATCGGTCCACCCGTTTAGGAGTGAAAGAGTAACAAACGTCCTGACATCCAGACATCCATTCTTACAAACGTTTACGTTTATAATATTAGTAAGATTATTCTTGTCTAGGTCACGCAAACCTACATTTACAATATTCAGGTTATTTCGTTGCCAAAACTACCTATCTATATAATACTACCTTCTGATGTGCACGTAGGTACTAAGTACTAGGTACATATTACATAGGTAGTGCTTATATTATGAGTATTAGAGGACCCGCGCGCACTTCGTCGCGCTTAATAGAAAATTATCAGTGTTTCTCCTGCGACATGTATGTTTTATCCATATCCATATCCATATCCATACATATAATAAGAATGGAAATTTCTCCCCATTCATTGTGATCCTTTACTAAGGTTAACTGTGAAAATACGCATATGAACAAAACGACGCGAAAAAGTCGCTTGCGCGATCTAGATCGTAAAACATTTTGTCAATTTTTCCTAGGGAAACGTAAAATAAAATAATAAAATAAATAATAATCATTTATATCGGACACATCGCCCCTAATTTACATCAAAATTTCGAAGTAAAAGTAATAGAATATAAAGTAAATTCAATTCAAAAAAATCAAAAAGCAAAAAGTGCGACAAACTAAAAATACGCCATCTATCGATGTGGCCATAAACGAAAATTTACCAGAGTAGTTTTATTAGGCTTAATTTGTAAAAAGGTTATTACTTATGTGTGATAAAACGGCACAACCGAATTGTATGCAGTTTTCGCTAAAACGTTGCAAATTTCTCTAATTTGTAAATAGTATTGGTTTTATTTAAATCGGTTTCTATCTAAAGATTTACTTATCTATTATATAAAATCGTTCGTACACTTTTGTTCTATCAACGCACAGCCCAAACGGCTGGACGGATTGAGCTGAAATTTGGACAGCGTATTCGTAAGAAGATTTCATCGTGCAATAAGAAGCGATTTTTTAAAATTCCTTCAGGAACAGGAATTATTCCCGAAAAACGAATGTATGCAAATCCGTAACCGCTGAACCGATTGTTAGAAATTGTGATACATAACGATTTAAATGCTTAATAAACGATGCGAAAAAGCAAATCAACCAAATTAAAAATAAATAATATAGAGAATGACATAGTCTATGGCACTATGGTCTGTCATAAGTCATGATGACAAGGCGGCGAGATGCAAGCGTGTGATAAAATAGCCCAAAAAACAAAAATTGAAGTGGAAGTGATAAAATAGCAACAGAAAAATAGTAAACTATGTAATTGCCGAAAATATAATACAGTTCAACAAGTAAATATGTACTTTTATTCAAGATCCTGTTGGTATGTATGTGTGAATCTTTCATATCAGAAGTGAAACGAACCTGACGAACGCTAACATGTCCAAATGCTGTTAGTAGGAGCTGTTTATGACGGAATGGATACTGAAAGAGATTGGGTATGTCACCATCATTATACTTTTTCATTAATAGTTCTAGTGAGTTACTAGGTAATTGTAGATCGATCTTGAAATTTGGCTGAGCGGTGAAATGCGCGTCAGCGATGTGCACTGCTTTACGTTTTCGACGCAACGCTATGGTAAGTTGGCAGCAACTGGTTGTGCCCAGGTATTTATTTTGCTCACTTATTATTGTGTTTAATATTTTGTATCAAACGATAGCTTTGCTGGTCTGTGTAGTTCGGAGTTCAGAAGTCTTACAAATTTTATTGGTTTGATTTTCTGTAGTGTAATAATGATTGCACACACACATTACAGTATACTTAATAATAATTAATTATTAAAATGGATAAAACAGACAGTTCTACCTCTATATTATGGTGGGTTCGTGTACAATGTTTTGTTACCTACATAATATTGTTGCACAATCTAAACAGAAATCTTGCTGATATTTTATGTGATATTGCTCTTCGGAGCAAGGACCTTTATGTTAAATTAAACTAAATTTTAACAAACCTTTACTGTAATCAATGGTAAATAATAGTTATTTTGCTATAGCGAAGTTGCTAGAATAAGCAAATTTTGCATAACCTTATTTGATTTGGTGAGAGGATGAAGGAATAAATAAAATGAATTACTGTTCATATTAAGGCATTTCTTGTCATGCTTGAGGAGGTCAGTTTTGAAGATAAGGCGCTGGCCGCACTGATCTGTCAAGTTTTGCTTCTTTGTCAAGAATAGCTGATAGTATAATGTATTTTGAATTTTGCTAAATTGTACAATATGTTTTCCAATGGAAGTAAGAGAATCTTACTCTAGCATTTATGATGAAATTATTACTGACCATATCCTTATCGCAGACTTTCCTAGCACAGTGTTTGTGATACCTTGAGAAGGTGGACATTAGCAGAGCTGCGGCACCCAGCCGCACGTTGGAGCTACAAGCTGAAGAGAGGAATGTTCAACGTGTGGCTTTTGAGTACCTAAGGTATTATGAAACTGTTTGTCAATGTTACCTACAAAATATGGCATCGGTTCACATTAAGTTCACTTTGGACTTTGTAACAATTCGGTTCGTAAAGATTATTTTATTAATCTTCTATGCTTAATACTGAGACGGAATGTATAGTGTACCGTAAAGTCTATTACTGTAGTTATTAATCAGTCATATTCCCATTGGCAATTAATAATAAATCTTGAAGCTTAGCCCCTGAAGCAAGGAAATATGATATTAGAGAACCATTTTTAAAACTGGAACATTGAATATGTTTTAAGTAAATTATATCTGCATTAATTATGTATATCTGTATACATGTAGAGATGATGTACCTATACCCGGTAGGTATTGACACAAAGTATTTTTACATTTGAATTACTATAGCTATAATATTGGATACAGAGTTTTCTAGAATCAAATTGAATTTTAATATCAGTGAACCAGAACAATATTTTGGTTCGGAAAGTAAAAGAAAAAAAAAAAGTGTTTAGTGAAGTAAAATGACAGTAAAAGCACGGCTTATACTAAATGTTCCCACTGAGGTCGAAGTGACTGTGATATTATAATATTGTTCTGTCAGTCTTAGGTCCGTCTAAACATAACATTGTACCTTGAAATGTGTCTTTTATTATTATTACAATTTGCATGCTGAAAAGCGGACTGTAGCAGACTATTATATTATAGAATAGAAAACTCCTTATTGTTCACACAAATACAGCAATATAAACTTGGAACTAAGGTTGCACAGAAGGAAGTGTTACGATTGGCAGTCTTATCGCTGATGGCGATCTCTTCCAGACAACCATATTATAATAACTTGTTATCTTTTGTATACATACTCTCGCAATGAATAACTTTGAAATTTGAACTTTGAGTATATAATGTAGACTTATTAATAAATGTAGTGTATTCCACAATGAATGATGTTGACTCATCAAATTGATATTTTATGGATATATATTCTCACATATTATTTGGGAGGCCTACAGCTATGGTGCATAAATAAAGTAGTGAAGAGCCAATAAATAGCTTCCACATATAAAGTGATAACACCATTATATGCAGAAGGAATAAGGATACAATATTATAACAGATGACATATTATCTTTTTGGAAGGGTTTACATAATTCTTATCATAGACTTGAGTAAATGAAATGTATGTGTACAATCATTTGAATGCTCTTAGGGCAGGTTGTCTATTACAGAATGATTTACGGGTTACCACCAAACTACTAATGGGGGGATTTATACTGCTCACTACATAGCTCAGATTTCATATTATTGAATGGTACAGAAGAACAAATAATAAAATAATTTTGTGATAATTTGTATTCATAGTTGGAATTCTGGATTTGCCCCAGATGTCATAAAGTAGAATTATTGTTATGACACTACATGATTTATAAACGTGAGCATGTAACCTTTTGTAAAGAAGACATTTTTTTAATTATTGAAATTGTTACTACCTACTTTCTATGTAAGGCAGATTTGAAATTTAATTAGGTAAATTATTTAGATATGATTACATTTAAAAGTAACGGTATGCAATGGTTACCTGTCGTTTGGACTATCTAGTACCATCTTTATAGGATAGTAGTATCCAGTCATTAAGTTAAGATTGCTAGTAGTACTAGTTTAAAAGTATGTTCAGGCTACCATATTTACACATTGTTTGTTCATAGAAACACTTCAAAAGTAAGTGTGAAATTACATGATCAGTAAATATCAATGGTCCATCTATGAATGTAGTGATCAATGAATATCAATGGCCCATCTATGGATTTAGTGATCAATGAATATCAATGGTCCATCTATGGTGTGTATATCTAGGATGTGTATATGAAGTCACTTAAATTATATAACATTAAAGCATGAAGAGTTTTGTGGGAGGTATTGTGTAAATGAGAATTTACTTAATATTTATTCATAGGTGAATAAGAATTGTTTTAGATAAAGATATAATTAGTCTTCCACACTGTTAATAATATTATTTTGAATGAATGGTAAGAGACCAACAAACAAATGATGAACTGAAACTGTCTTTTACTATATATGTAAATATAGGTTACATATATACACATTGGTATACATGCACAGAATGTTCTCGTTTAGATCCATTTGATAACTAGGTGATATAGTAGAAGGCATATCAAATATAAAGACTAACTGACAGTTTATATTTGGAGGACCATAATTAAATATTGATGATATTGCATTTTATAATATAATATGGTATTAAGTTTCATTTCACAAACTTAAAAGTTAACTAATAATTGTATGAGCTTGGATGAAGAAATTCCCACAGATTCGAGGTCCTTTGGCCGCGACAGACATAACCAATGTAAACACCACAATGCATGACAAGTGATGGCAAATTTTGGTATTGTCATTTAGAATAGAATGTTGTTTTTAAGATTTGATGAATTGGGTATGTTGATATTGTTCAGACCTAAATGATGGTACATTTCCTCATGCTAATAAGATGGTGCTCTCAAAGGGAGTCATTGTTCACAAATTGTCACTATCATATAATAACATATCAGTAACTTTCTGAAGGGACTTACTTTATGTTTTGGACAGCGTCATGATAGAAAATACTGTTGTAACCGGTATGGAAACTCAATTTTTGTGGAATTACTATGAAGCATTTGTGTGACTGTACAATTGTACAATGTCTATAATATTAATATTAGCAAGTGTTAGTAAAGAGTTTGAGTTGTTATGATAATTAACAGTTATTGACATATATATTAAAAAAAAATGGCGACTTGTGTATTATGTATGGGTTATGGGAGTCCCTTGTGTTTTTATGTCAATTACATTAAGACTTGGTGACTGTTACGAGTTAGAACTCATACCTACAATAAAATATATATGTGACCCTGGTGAGGGAGTAATATGTTGAACTCATACCTACTATAAAATATATATGTGACCCTGGTGAGGGAGTAATATGTTCTAAGTTGGCCAGATTTTATCTGGCAAAGTTATGTAAATGTGACCCTGGTGAGGGAAATATCTGTTGTAAATTGGCCAGAGCTGGCAATGTTTTGTAAATGAGACCCTGGTGAGGGAAATATTTTTTGTAAATTGGCCAGAGCTGGCAATGTTTTGTAAATGAGACCCTGGTGAGGGAAATATCTGTTGTAAATTGGCCAGAGCTGGCAATGTTTTGTAAATGAGACCCTGGTGAGGAAAATATCTGTTGTAAATTGGCCAGAGCTGGCAATGTTTTGTAAATGAGACCCTGGTGAGGGAAATATCTGTTGTAAATTGGCCAGAGCTGGCAATGTTTTGTAAATGAGACCCTGGTGAGGGAAATATCTGTTTTAAATTGGCCAGAGCTGGCAATGATTTGTAAATGAGACCCTGGTGAGGGAAATATATGTTTTTGGCCAGAGTTGGCGAAGATTGATGGCTAGAGCTGCCAAAGTTCCGGTTGGCCAGAGTTGGCGAAGATTGATGGCTAGAGCTGCCAAAGTCCTGGTTGGCCAAAGTTGGCGAAGATTGTTGGATAGAGCTAGCAAAGTAATCAGTGGCCAGAGCTGGTAATATGCGATGATGATATCATATGGTTCAGATCAATATGAAGATTTTGTTGATGAGACACCGACACACCGTAACAGACATTTGACTTCACTAATCGTACTATGATATCAAGAATGCAACAGCAAAGCATGAGAATCGTTATTTAAGAGAGACAAATCTTAGTGCTAAGCAATGACCTATCGAGTTTTCCGGAAAATGATTCAGTCTTCAAGAAGTTCTAAATACTGGAAACGCAGATGAATGAGGTATTGTTAGCTTAATTTATATGGCCATATAATATCTACTTGAATGTAATAGAATATCTATGGCCTTTATGAAGAATAATGGTTGCCATGGATACTGTTGCTCATAATGTCATCTATGTTTTAATTATTGAAATATTATGTAAATGCAAGAAAATGTATAAAATGAAGATATACAAAGAATTCTGAAGATATCAAACAAGCTTTCAGATGTACTATACTAGGAATAAAGAATATCCTTTATAGATCAAAAACGTTGACCAGAAGGAAAATCTGCTATACCCAGCAAATAGATCAATAAAACCAAGATGAATGCCAATGGGTATTGTACACATTATATCATAGACCGATGATAAAGGATATTTATAAACAAGACAAGGACATTGATTACATTGAGGTCTATGTTCCAGTGGTCTACCACTCGCCTATAAGATACCTGATTGGATGCCAAGAAGGAACTAGAAACAGATACACCAAATGGATGGAGTCACAGCATTCTTACTCAGCAAAGTTACTGAAGAAACTTACATTTATAACCTGGTTATGAGGATGAACATTATGATTGTAAACTAAATATGTCAATGTATAATAGACACGAGCCAGCGAACAAACTATTGGCACAGACAATTAAATATTGCTTTAGAATTTGGGATGCCTTGCTCAAGAATAAATCCATATGTTTATATTGTAAATGGAAAAGATGTGATTGTTATAGCAGTATAATATATCGATGATATAGATCTTTATAACATTAAGGAAATGTCATAAATTATAAAAAGAGATACAAAAATAAAAAAGGAAAGGTGCCTGAAGGATTTAGGAACAACCAAACATTACATTGGTTCCAGAATATCACAAGAATACAAAATTTAATTTCAATTGAATAAGCAATATATACAAAGATATTACAACAGTCAGCCCACTAATGAACATTGGGTGGCATGAGGTATCAGAAGGCAACAATGCTTATGAAACTCGTCTATAATGTACCTAATGATAATGGAAATGTTACCAGTTGTTGTGATGCAGACTAAGCAAATGATACTGAAGATAGAAGATACATATTTTCACTCCCATTATGCCATAAGCTAGAATTATGGAAAACAAAACATAGCCTTATCTAAAGTGAAGCATATTATGGAAAAAGTTATGCCATTTGATAAGTCAATGTGATAATATAGATGGAGATGACTGGAAGCTCCTTCGTCGGCATATCAGCAGATGACTGTCTTTAAATAAATAATCATGATAAAAGTAATCAAATTATAATATCTCTTTAATAAAATGCCAATTTCACTAAGAAAGTAATTTCGCATGATAAACGACGTAGTGCCATTCAAACGAAAAATTAATTATGACAATAAGATGTAAACATTTTAAACTTAATAAAACAAACAGCAATATCCATGAGTTTCTTGCTCGTTCTTCTCATGGAGGTGCTTTGCGAACGAGCGATAGTCATTTACTAACATAATTCTCAAAAAAAAAACGTGTTAAATTTAAAATTAATTAACTTGAGTTTTTCTTTTATTAAAATGATTTACAACAACACAACGCGAATATGAAGCTTAACTAAAAAGTTTTTATTTAATCTAAATCAAATTATTGCTCTGTACCATTAGTTATCGATATTTAAAAAAAAATGTACTTGCTCAAATGTATTTACTATCCCGAATACGATGTACTGTCGGTAGTATGGGGACATACACCAACAAAGAATGGCCGAGATGTGTTTGGGGATAGGGACATCCCCATGGCAGAACGGCCGATTGTTAGAAATTGTGATACATAACGATTTAAATGCTTAATAAACGATGCGAAAAAGCAAATCAACCAAATTAAAAATAAATAATATAGAGAATGACATAGTCTATGGCACTATGGTCTGTCATAAGTCATGATGACAAGGCGGCGAGATGCAAGCGTGTGATAAAATAGCCCAAAAAACAAAAATTGAAGTGGAAGTGATAAAATAGCAACAGAAAAATAGTAAACTATGTAATTGCCGAAAATATAATACAGTTCAACAAGTAAATATGTACTTTTATTCAAGATCCTGTTGGTATGTATGTGTGAATCTTTCACGATTAAGCCGAAATTTTGTAAAACGATAGTTGGGATTGTGATTAGAAACATCAAATAGTTTTATTGTCAGAAATTTACTTTTAAGGGGGGTAAAGGGGGGTCGAAGTTTGTATGGAAAATTTAGAACCGCTGACCCTATTGAGCTGAAATTTGTTACAGAGATAGATTGAGTCCCAAAAAATTGAATGGTATACTTTTTATTCCAAAAATCAACCTCTAAGGCGGGATAAAGGAGGTCAAAGTTAGAATAGGAAATCGGTAACCGCTTCTTTGTTTAAGCTGAAATTTAAACCAGCGTGTTCTTTAGGTAACGAAGGCGACGTATAAAAAGGGATTTTTGCAAAATTCTTCCGGGAACGGGAATTATTCCCGAAAAACGTTTGTATGCAAATCCGTAACCGCTGAACCGATTAAGCTGAAATTTTGTAAAACGATTGTTTAGATTGTGTTTAGGAACATTAATTTTTTTTTTTGACGAAAATTAACATTTAAGGGGGGGTAAAGGGGGGTCGAAATTTGTATGGAAAATTTAAAACCGCTGACCCTATTGAGCTGAAATTTGGTACAGAGGTAGATTGAGTCCTAAAAAATTGTATGGTATACTTTTTATTCCAAAAATCAACCTCTAAGGCGGGATAAAGGAGGTCAAAGTTAGAATAGGAAATCGGTAACCGCTTCTTTGTTTAAGCTGAAATTTAAACCAGCGTGTTCTTTAGGTAACGAAGGCGACCTATAAAAAGGGATTTTTGCAAAATTCCTCCGGGAACGGGAATTATTCCCGAAAAATGTTTGTATGCAAATCCGTAACCGCTGAACCGATTGAGCTGAAATTTTGTAAAACGTTTGTTTAGATCGTGTTTAGGAACATTAATGTTTTTTTGACGAAAATTAACTTTTAAGGGGGGGTAAAGGGGGGTCGAAATTTGTATGGAAAATTTAAAACCGCTGACCCCATTGAGCTGAAATTTGGTACAGTGGGAGATTGAGTCCTAAAAAATGATATGGGATACTTTTTATCCCAGAAATCAACCTTGAAGGGGGAAGAGGGGGGGGGGGGTAGAAGTTTGAGTAGAAAATCAGTAACCGGCCATCTTTTAAAGCTCAAATTTGAACAGCGTATTTTTTATGTAACGTAGATGACCGATAAAAAGGGATTTTGCAAAATTTCCACGGGAACGGGAATTAATTCTAAAAAACGTTTGTATCCAAATCTGTAACCGCTGAACTGATTGAGCTGATATTTTGTAAAACGATTGTCTGAAGTGTGTTTAGGAACGTTGAATAGTTTTTATGTCAGAAATTAACTTTTAAGGCGGGTAAAGGGGGGGTCAAAGTTTGTATGGGAAATTTAGAACCACTGACCCTATTGAGCTTAAATTTGGTACAGCGGTAGATCTAATCCTAAAAAATGATATGCAATACTTTTTTCCCAGAAATCAACTTTTAAGGGAAAAAAGGGGGGTGCAAGTTTGTGTAAAAAATCGTTAGCCGCTTCTTTGTTTTTGCTGAAATTTGGACAGCGTGTTCTTAGTAACATAAACTAAGACGACCGATAAAAAGGGATTTTGTGAAATTCTTACAGGAACGGGAATTATTCCCAAAAAACTTTTGTGTGCAAATCCGTAACCGCTAAACCAATTAAGCTGAAATTTTGTAAAATGATGGTTTGAGTTTTGTTAAGGAAATTTTTAATAGTTTTTATATCAGAAATTAACTTAAGGTCAAAGTTTGTATGGGAAATTTAGAACCGCTGCGCTGACCCTATTCAGCTTAAATTAATTTAGTGCAGAGGTTGATTGAGTCCTAAAAAATGGGATACTTTTTATCCCAGAAATCTACATTAAAGAGGAGGAAAGGGGGGGGGGGGGGGGTGCAAGTTTGCGTAAGAAATCGTTAACCGCTTCTTTATTTGAGCTGAAATTTGGATAGCGTGTTTTTAGGTGGTTTTGGCGACTCACGAGAAGGGCTTTTGCTAAATTCCCACTGGAACGGGATTTATTTACAAAAAACAATTGTATGCAAATCCGTAACAACTAAACCGATTGAATCGAAATTTTGTAAAATCATGGTTTGAGTTGTGTTTAGGAACATTAAATATTTATTTTGACAGAAATTAATGGGAAATTTAGAACCGCTGACCCTATTGCGCTTAAATTTGATACAAAGGTAGATTAAGTCTTAAAAAAAGATATGGGATACTTTTTATCCCAGAAATCAACCTTTGAGGGGAGGAAAGAGGGATCCAGTTTGTGTAGGAAAGGTAACCGCTTCTTCGTTTTAGCTAAAATTTGGACAACGTATTCTTTATGTAACGTAGGCGACCGATAAGAAGGGATTTTGTGAAATTCTCACCAGAACAGGAATTTTTTCACAAAAACGTTTGCATGGAAATTAGTAACCGCTGAACCGAAAATGAGCTGATATTTTGTTAAGTTCTGTTAATGAATAGTTTTTTTATGTCAGAAATTAACTTTAAGGAGACTAAGTATTAAAGGAGGGGGAAGGAGGATCAGAGATTTAATGGGAATTCAGGAACCATGGAATTGATTTGAGTCGCGGGAAGGATGGTGTGAGAAATTAGTAACGAATAATAATTTAGCTGAGGTACATTACAGTAGAGATAAGTTAAAGAGTTACCGGGAAAGGACCACAAATAGTTTTAATTCCTGAAAAGAGGCGTGAAAATTTATGAAGGCGATAAACTACCGCTCAACTGAGATAATTTGACCTCTGGGAAAGGACATAGGATTGGTTTCTACGGTAGCGAACAAAACTGCGTAGAAATACCCAACCCGATATTCTTCGCTACCCACAGCGGGAGCAAATAATATATAGACATGCCTTATTTTACGCTTACAAAGTCACGGGGATGGAAATACTATCATAGTGAACATAGCAGCACCAAATTCGCTTTATTAATTGACTCTCACGCGCAACGAAGTGCGCGCGGGTCAGCTAGTACATAATATAAACCTTCCTCTTGAATCACTCTATCTACTAAAGAAAACCAGGGCCGGCCTTAGACATTGCGAGGCCCCGGGCGGCAGATTTTTGCGAGGCCCCGGCAGGCGCGGATCCAGACCATGATTGGAGGGCAAAGAAACTAATGTTTATATTTATAAAAGCGTGAGCAGCTCGCTGAAAGCACTGAGTTAATTTTGAATTTATCAGCACGAATGATGCACATTTAGCTTTAGTAACAAGAAAACTAAATATTATTGTTATTTACAAAAGCGCGAGCAGCTCGCTGCGAGCGCCGAGAACATTTTGAATTTTTCAGCACGAATAACGTGCGTTTAGCTGGTTCCGAGTGGCAAGAAAACTAAACATTTATATTAATAAAATTATTAATATAAATTATTAATAATTTATATTTATAAAATTTATTTTTATAAAAGCGCGAGCAGCTCGCTGCGAGCTCCGAGAAAATTTTGAGTTTTTCAGCACGAATGATGAGCGTTTAGTTCGCTCTGAGCATTATGAAATAATAATTAAAGCACCGAGTAGCCAGAAAATAAAATATTTTGACAAATAAAGCCAGATTTTTTTACAAGCTTTATATTACTTTCAGCTGTCTGTTGTCTGTCTGTCTGTCTGTCTGTCTGTAATCAAATCTTGCAAGTTTAATTTGACCCACTTCCCGGTTTCCAATTGAGCTGAAAATTTGCATGCGTGTGTAAATCGGATGACAATGCAATATTTTTATGACATCGAGCTGATCTGATGATGGAGCTGGAAGGTGGCCAAAGGAACTCTGTCATAAAACAACGCAACCCCATTGAGTTTGGGCTCATTTGATTCGTCTTGACGAGTACTTTATGATGCAAGATGATAACAATAATTAAAGCTTGTTTTTAAAAAGTATTTTTTAAATTTTACTTGTTATAACTCTGACCTCGAAAAGTATGCGATTAGTCGTCAACTAGAACCTTAGAAGTTTTGTGAATGCTCGTAAATTGTACCTGAAAGATACTGTGCAACTTGCTACAAAAATCTACGAAAAATTCGTAGGCGAACTCTGAAAATAATTACATTAAAATTACTCATGCGCTATCGAAACAATTTTATGAACTTGCTGCTAAGAGAAAATTGAAAGAAGCGTAAAATCAATCGAGATGACCGGTTTATTTTCCAACTAGCGTTTTCACCCCCCAAGACGACGAGGGCGTCAGGTCTTTGCGAGGCCCTTTGTCCTTCGTGAAAACTAGAGATTTTATTAAAATGCTCTAAAATGAAGAAAATCGTACAATTCATGTCCATCAATATTCAATATCAAATGTATTATTCTTCTACTGTCTAAAATACCTATATGAGCTATGCGATAAAAATAATATTAAAGTTCTATTTAATTATGTTTAGAATGAATAAATATTAGTTAACTAACTTTATGTTAATTTACCGTTGTGTTATACCTAACCATAATATATAATTTAAAGATGAAAATCAAGTTTGAAGTAAAAAATATGGTTACAAAATCTTTTTTTTTATTTACTTGGGCTGCCGCGCGAGGCCCCTGCAAGCGCGAGGCCCAGGGCGGTTGCCCGGTTCGCCCCCCCCTAAGGCCGCCACTGAAGAAAACCGCATCAAAATCCGTTGCGTAGTTTTAAAGATCTAAGCATACATAGGCACAGACAGAGGGAAGCGACTTTACTTTTTATACATACTATGTAGTACCTATATATAGTGATGACGAATGTATCCAAAAACCGATAATGTAGCGTCATCTTTCATCATTCTGCCGTACCTACTTAACCGCTGTAAAAACGTATAAAAATAAGGGGCGTCGAAAAGGGCACTGACGTCATAATTTGCGTCATCAACAACGTGACACTAATTTCGTGACTTTTTTCCCCTTTCTTGTGAAATTTTACCATATTTTATTTTTGAGACCTTCCTTAGTGTGACGTCACGATTTAGCATAAGATATACCTAATTATTAAAATCTGAATATATAAAAGGAAAAAGTGACTGACTGAGTTATCAACGCACAGCCTAAACCGCTGAAGCGATTGAGTTGAAATTTAGAATACAGATAGGTTTTACGACGTAGACCTCCGCTAAGAAAGGATAGGGCTACGCGAGCAAAGCCGCGAGCATAAGCTAGTAAATAATAACTAGTGGGTCGCTATAATGGTGGTAGGCTTAGGCCGTGGCTAGTTGCCGTCTGGGCCGCGGATGAGTGCTTCGACGTACCCGCTGCAGCAAGATGCTAATTAGACTTAACTAGGTATAACCTTATATTATATTTCATGTAATCACATAAAAAACAAAGGCTAAATAAGAAAGAAATCCTCAAAGGTGGATTTCCTTACAAATCCCTTCTTAAGGGATTATGCGAGCTTCTTTCGCCGCATCTTTTTAGCCGCGGGGGATGAAATATCGGTCATTTGAAGTCTGAATCTAGTCGGGTTTTCAGCGCTTAGAATAACATTTTAACTAAACTGAACGCCTTATAAGTCAAAATACATTTTTAATGAGACTTTTAAGCATCAAGATATTTTGAAGGATTGTAGACTTCGCGTGATCTTTCGCGGCTTTAGAGACACAAAGGTAAAGTTAAATAGCGTTCTTGAAATTAATAATATTTATGCGACAAAGTTTTGGGACAATATTTATATTAACATTAAAAAAATTGCGTCGGCTTTAAATTAAATCGAGCAAGACACTGAATGAATACTGAATGGTGACCAAGAATAGGTAAACGAAATGTCGGTCTTCCAGCAGCCAGATGGACGATATACATTATACATAGAGTGACACAACATAGGGAAGGCCTATGCCCAGCAGTGGGATTTAGAGAGCTGTGGATGATAATATAATTATTATTAAATTAACAAAATTATCCCATTTCTGCGGTAAACATAAATTAAATTAAAATTTCTTTATTCAGACAACATAAGTCCACTGGTTAGTACTTAAAATAAAAACTTAAAGACTAGGGTTAGTAACACAAGGTTTTATAATAATCATTCAAAATTTTCTTATAATTTATGAAATACACCTTGTATTGTAGACACCTTGTCCAGATGAGGCCAGATAAAAATTCTCATCTAACCATCACCCTTACAAGGTGTCTCAGCACAGGTGCCCGAGGGTCCTCAGCGACCATCTTCAGGATGCTGTTGTGACTCCCTCGCACTCTCCTCACCAACGAAGCGACTTTTTTGCGAATGACAGCGTGGAAGCCGTCAGTATGAGCATCCGCAAACATTCCGGAGGCACTACACCAGCGAGGGAGTCCCAACATCATCCTGAAGATGTTATTGTATTGAACACGGAGGGTATCCAACGATTTCTTGGTATATGCCGCCCACAGACCGCCCGTGTACATTCCCTGGCAGTACGCCTTGAAGAGCGTGATCTTCACCTGGTCTGTACAACGGGCGAATCTACGGGCCAACATGTTACCGCGAACCGCTAGCGCCCTTCGCTCACGTTCAATGTCAACGTCGTCTTTAAGGTCGTCGGTAAGATAGTGTCCAAGGTATTTGAACTGATATACCCGTTGAATGTTCATGCCATTTAAAGTTATGGGTGGAATTGACTCAGGGCACTTACCGGCGGCCTTAAAGACCATGTACTCGCTCTTTTTGACATTATAAAGAAGACCATGTTTATTGGCATAGTCTTCGCACAAATTCAGCATCTTTCTCAGTCCTCTCACTGTTGGACTCAGCAGGACCATGTCGTCCGCATAACTAATGTTATTAACATTAACACCCCCTATTCGACACCCTACACGCAGTTTGCTAAGTCCAACAATGAGATCGTTCACATAGAGGCTGAAAAGATTAGGAGAGGCCAACCCCCCCTGCCTCACCCCACACTCCAGCCTATATGCATCTGAGAGTGCATTAGACCATTTTACGTGGTTTAATTGACTAGCGTACCAGTACTTGAATAAATCAAGCATTTCCACCGGTATACCACTGTCTCCCAGCTTTCTCCAAAGCACATCATACGACACGAGATCGAAGGCCTTGGAGAGATCCAGGAAACAGGCGTACACCGGAGTCTTACGGTCGGTATAATATTGGACAGTGTACTTGAGACTTAAAATTGCGCTCTCAGTAG
Source organism: Hemithea aestivaria (assembly GCA_947507615.1). Lineage (NCBI taxonomy): Eukaryota > Metazoa > Arthropoda > Insecta > Lepidoptera > Geometridae > Hemithea > Hemithea aestivaria. The sequence goes on along the minus strand of OX382351.1, from coordinate 1,510,745 downwards.
ATAGTCCGGTCCGAAAACCGAACTGCGCGTCATGTATATTAAGATGCTTTTGCAAACACGAATCAAGTAAACTGTCCAATACCTTCGCGATCACTGTAGCAAGCGATATCGGCCGATAATTCCCTAAATCCGAGATATCTCCTGTCCTGTTCTTTACAATGGGCACTACAGTTGTTTTCATGAAGTCAGCAGGTAAATAAGAGTGGCTGATGCACAGGTTAAAGAACAAGGACAGGACCCTCGGTAGATGGACGCCTGCATGTTATAAGCTCATGGCTCATGATATTTGGCAGGTACCTACAGATTATATCAGCCTCTCAAGCACAGACGCTGCGTAGACTTGTCTTGCTGTCAAGTCAACTGTCATCCTATACATTCACAAAAGTACAATGCATGGGATGACAGTTCTACTCTTGAAGTTTCGTCGGGATCCCATGTGTCATGCTACGACCATTGGCTCATGATATTTGGCAGGTACCTACAGATAATATCAGGCGTCTTTTATAAGACTATTTGAGTATATTGTCGTTGGTTTCAGATAACCAATAGTGCTCAAAGTTTCTTGTTTGAAGGCTGTAATACTGGCTTTTCTTTGTAGGACGATTTGCTGCTTCAGGATCAAAGCTATAAAATAGGTAGGTACTTATACCTATTTACCAAAAACCTGATAGATATTTCGTCACGTATCGGTAAACGTAGTAGGGCGCCCATGGGCGAGATGGGGCGATGATGTCCGGAGGGTCGCTGGGGGTGGGTGGAGAAGAAAGATAGAAGGCCGAGTTGAGTGGCGTGCCATGGGGGGGAGGCCTATATCCAGCAGTGGACGAACATAGGTTGATGATGACGATAGATATAGATATTTTGTGGTGGCTCGGGACCCTGCCCCCCTCGACCTCGACCTCGACTAAATACACCCTTAGCTGTATCGTGAGCACATTTTCTAACCGTTCGTAGCGAGCTAAACATTCACATTCGTAGTAAAATTTTTAATGATATTGCCCAGCTGCACCGTACACTCACCCCTCCCCCCAGAAAAAATCCTGGATCCGCCCATGTTCGTGAGATCTATAGAGTGCTTTTCACTAAGGAACATATTATTTCCAACAAGTAAAGCGTAGGCTTTACGAATAAAACAGAATAGAACTAATGATTGCAGATTGCAGTGATATCGACTGTACTATGTTCCTACCTATATACAAGCTACCTATTACCTATATACATATACATACATAGGTAACATAAAACCTGGCTACCCGCTTGACCAATCAATTGTATGCAGCGAGTATACTGCAGCAGTGTTGGATTATTATGGAGACAGACTTTTGCATTTAACAGAAAAGTAAGATAATGGAATTTAGGGTTACTTTGTGGAAACCCATGACAATTATTAATTATCACAAAATATTATTATTTAATTAATGAGAGAAGTAGGATTTTATGGTGTTACCCGACTGCGACAGAAGTAGGGTTATGATTTTCGAGACTGTGTATGAATGTATGTATAATTGTTTGTCACACTCTGCAACTGAAAGACAGGCTCGATGCATTTTAGCTTGAGAGGTGTCGTTACGTACGTACATAGGTACATAAAAAAGCCAATTTTTATTTTGTTCTCAAACCAAAAAGAATAATAATATAGTTACTTAAGTACATAATATAATTTAATATTATTTAAATTACGGACCACAATTATACTTATTTAAAAAAATTAACTTAGTAAACATTATATTATGCCCTATTATGTTAGAGCGATTTTAGTTTTGACGGTCTAATTAGTTTTTCAATTATTTTGTAAACATTATACATTTTACAAGCTTTTATTTACTTTCACTTGTCTGTTGTCTGTCTATCTGTCTGTAATCAAATCTTGCAACTTAAATTTGACCCACTTCCCGTTGTCCGATTGAGCTGAAATTTTGCATGCATGCATAAATCGGATGACAATGCAATATTATTATGACATGGAGCTGATCTGATGATGGAGCTGGGAGGTGGTCATAGGAACTACGTAATAAAACGACTTAACCCCATCGAGTTTGGGCTCATTTGATTCGTCTTGACGAGTACTTTATGGTAATAATAATAAAAGCTTGTTTTTAAAAAGTTTTTTTTAAATTTCACTTGTTTATGTTAGAGACAGACAGCAGACAGCCTGCATAATGGTGACCACTTACCGTCTATAGACGTCTGCAACACCATGATATTTCCGACGGTGTCTATTACGTAATTGGAGTAAACAAGTTTATTCCAGAATATTCCACAAGATTCCGTACAAACAATTCTTTTGTGTTTACTGAATGTAGGCCACGTAAACAATATGCCTATCTAATATCTGTACAAACAAGACCGAATCAGATGTTTTGTTATGATTAGTAATAGACTATGCATACCAAAAACTATTGGTACCTAAGTACCTACATCTATACATTTACCTAATATAATATATCTACGTGTAGATGACTAACTTAGTGATATGACGGGTAGCTCTGGGGTCTGGGAATAGATCGTAGACAAATTTCCATACCCCTGGGCCCTGGGTGATAAGTTTGCCGAGTCAGCTAGCCTAAAAATAAAACCTCTCATTATAAAATATATTCTAGTCTATCATTCTAATATTATACATGCGAAAGTTTGTTAGTGAGTGTGTTTGTTTGTTACTTCTTCAAGCCTAAACGGATGGACTGATTGAGACGAATAAGGAGCTTAGACCTTAGAATAACACATCGGCACAGTACATCGGGTAAAACCGCTGGGCGCAGCTAGTATTTTATATAATAAAGGGATGTGACTGTTTTTTTTGTAAGAAGACGAGCAGGATGCTCTCTTGATGTTAAGAGATAGCGCTGGCCATAATCAGTTCAGTGCTTCACAATGATGTAAAATTCTAGATGCACTGCGCCAACGATTCTTACTCAAAAGAAGAGTCAATATAATTATTTCACTAGCTACTGTGCTCTCCTACCGAAGCATAGCAATGTCTGCTCATCACTACTCAGGCGGTAGAATAACTGGCACTGTTGGGATACCCACTTAGACCACCACCTGCAAAGAAAGTCTAGGTACCCCCCCATACATAAATCCTAAAGGAATCCTTTTTTATTCGTTATAGGTTAGCTTTTGACCACGATCTCGCGTGATGTTAAGCGACGATGCAGCCGTAGATGGCAGCAGACTTAACTTAGAATATGGGATAAATCCTTCTCAGCTTTCAAATAGACCTTCACAATTGTCTGCTCAATACAATCCCGTATTTACAAGGTTTATTAGGCGTTCTATTTATAGAGCCAAGAAAACACGTGAATCGGCACGTGGCCCTATCGATCGCTCAGTAATGCTGAGTTTGAAGGACTACTTTTGTACGATTATTGAACCTTCTTGGTTAAAAATGATTTTGAAAAATAAAAAGAAAAAAGCTGTTTTACCCACTGTACAGTCAACTACAAAGAGATGTATCCATAAGTTCCTTCATTTTGTAAGTATTACAAAATGAAGGAACTTTTAGTATGCAAAAAATATTTACCCTTACTTCGTGACATTTTCAGTATCCACCAAATCTTATACTACATAATATATTCGATTCATTTTAAATGCTATTATTATGTATCACCTGAGGGAAAGTAGTGGGATACATCATTGTTGTATATTAAATGAGTCGATGATAATAATATAAAGTTTGATTGCTACTAGAAATGTCACGAACCAAGGGTAGTTCATTGTGGCAAATGAAAATTTACTTCATTTTGTAAGCCTAACATGGATACAACTCTTTGTAGTTGACTGTACAAACTCAAACTCAAAATTCATTTATTTAAATATGTAGGCTACAATAGATGGAAGCACTTTTGCAAGTCAATTTTACTGTAGTCTATATGATATTTCAAGGTCTAAGCTATCTCCTTACCAAATTTTACCTCAATTCTCCCGTTTAGGCATGAAAGAGTAACAAACATACATACATTCTTACAAACTTTCGCGTTTATAATATTAGTAAGACTAGCTTTTACTCGCGGCTTTGACCGCGTGCAGAAATCCTTTCTTAGCGGAGGTCTACGTCCTAAAGCCTATTTGTTTACCAAATTTCAACCCAATCCGTTAAGCAGCTTGTGATTGATATCCCATCAAAAACATAAATGTGAAAAGAGAGCCAAGTTCAATATTACGATGTATGTACTCATAGTTACCTATGATTTGGTAGTTGACTTCAACGACAAAAGAAGTGAGATCTAGATGGGTGCCAAGTTCAATGGTCAGTCCTGAAAAATATTTACAAAATAAAATATTTTATTACAACTTAAAAGATTATTTCTTCCTATCACTTAGAATTAATATTATTTTGAAGCCTAAAGACTGACTTGGCCAGTTCTCATAATATACTAGGTAGGTACTCTCTTAACTTTAGCTTGATCACTATTAAACGCACTTAATGCTAATTAGTGCGCCACCGTCTTTTATCGTGTAAATTAGTCCCCTCTATCCATTGGTTGTCTGGAAGAAATCGCTCTTTAACGATAAGACCACCCCTTGTACATTGTAATTTTTTATTTTAATTATGTACTTATGTATTTTCTATAACATTATGTGGTGTTCAATAAAGTATCTATTGTCTTATCTTAATGATACTTCGTCGTATGGTACCCATGAGAACTAGCCAAGTCAAACTTTGGGCTTTAAAATAATATTAATTCTAAGTGATAAGAATAAATAATCTTTTAAGTTGTAATAAAATATTTTATTTTGTAAATATTTTTCAGGACTGACCATTGAACTTGGCACCCATCTAGATCTCACTTCTTTTGTCGTTGAAGTCAACTACCAAATCATAGGTAACTATGAGTACATACATCGTAATATTGAACTTGGCTCTCTTTTCACATTTATGTTTTTGATGGGATATCATTGCTTTTTGTACAGTACTTTTTAGTATGTAATAGGTTTAAGACACCCAGTCATTATAAGATTAATACCAAATGATTATTTTATTGCACCTCCCCCCACCCCACTGCTCCATGGCACGGCCGTCGCACCGCGCACCGCGGCCCATGAGCCTTGCCGTGCTTCGATATATGTACCTATACCTATAATTAATTTAGTACTTATTTACATATAGCATTTTTATATATAGCATTTATGTGCACTATTGATTTGAATATGGTACCTAATCAATTGATTTTTAAACAATACTAGTTACTGATAAATTTATCTATATTCACCCAGCTATCTTATACCTACCGCCTACCTGGATGGAAATTTAACTTTTTAGATCATCTGGAACTGGATTAGAATTTCGATCAAAAGAAACCCAAGCCGACAAGACTTGTAATGACGACGACTTGGCGGGGGCACTGCCGTGCCCCCAGATACCGCCACATACTTATAATATTATGACTATACGTTACAGTAGGTAGGTATCTAAAATGTTTACACCAACTAGCACCTAAGGCGATATACATACATTATTTTTATTGTAAACAATGTTACTATTATTACCTCTATGTTACTGAGCCGCCTTGTGCTGGTGAGTCGATATATTAATAGGTATTTACATAGGATATAGGTACAATTGTTACGTAGGTACCAGGAACCTATTTTTATTAGTGACTAGCTATGCCTAGCTGTTTTACCCGCTATACAGTTTGGTACAGTAGTGTATATTATGTTATTCCAGGGGTCTAAGCTATATTTTTTATTATACCAAATTTAAAGTCAATCGGCCCACCCGTTTAGGCGTGAAAAAGTAAAAAACATATATCCATACGTACAGTAGGTATAAAGTTGGTATTTATAATTATATTAGTAGGAATAGTGGACTCGCGCGCACCTCGTAGTATCTAACAGAAAATAGCCGCCTACACAAAAATTATAGCAACATGCAACATGTACATATTGCTTTATGCGTTCCTAGGCGTCCCAAACCTTAATATCATACATTTTTTAAAAATTAATAATAATTTAAAATGATAAAAAAATACTAGTTTCTGATTTTTCCCTTTGTAACTACGACATTACCTATTGAGATGCCAAATTTCAGCTTTCTAGGTCATCTGGAACTGGGATATTACTTTTGATCTATCCCTCAGTATGTATTAACTTCACCGATTACTGGATGTTTATATCTAAATAACCGTTTGAGCTGTGTTATTGGAATTTGGAACAGAGATATAGTTCGTATATTTAAGTAGGTATATGTGCCAAATTTGACTTGTCTATGTGTAATAGTTTTTGTATAACGAGGGTGTAAAAAGTCGTCAAAATGCGCTTTGGACGGTTCGTGTAATATAACACACGGCGCGGTCGCCAGTTCCTTTGCTTGAACTTGGCTTGACTCGCTGCCGCGTGTCTAGATATCAGTCAGTCGTTCATTCAGAAGCATTATGATTCCCCATGTCAAACAGTGCCACCTAGTTTTTTTTTTTACCCTAAGTGTTGTTGAATCTTGTTATGCCCAACAATTTCTCTGGAAACATTTGCACTTCAGTCTGGTACACAGTAATCTCATCATCAGCCCACGTTCGTCCACTGCTGGCAAAGGCCCATAGCACGCCACTCAACTCAGTCCTCCGTCTTCCTCCTCCACCTGCTCCCCACGACCTGCCGGATATCGTCACCCCATCTTGCCCAAGGACGCCCTATACTACGTTTGCCGAGACGCGGTCTCCACTCTAGAACACGCCTACCCCCATCGGTTATCGGTTCTGCGGCAAATGTGACCAGCCACTGCCACTTCAGCTTGCTAATTCTTTCGGATTTGTCGGTAACTCTGGTTCTCTGCCGAACCACCTCATCACACATCTTAGATTTGTTGTACTTATAAATGCTCTAAAATGCGAGTAAATCCGCGGGCCCATCTAGTATAATAATATTATGATTTGTGACGTTTAAGATGTCAGCAAATGGGTTTCTACGCCGCATGCGCGCGAGTCGACGACCTGTATGTTAGAGTAAATATTGTTCCTGTCAGTAAAAATATTTGACTTTTGGGGTTCTCTAGATCTAGTATGAAAAAGCCTTACATTTTTAAAATAAATTGTACCATATTAAAATTTAGACATTTAGATTGGTTATTCAAAATTTAAAAATAGAATTTATTTTGTTCTTCCTTCATCTCTGGCCTCCTTTATCCCCTCACTTACAATGATCACGCGGATTGTTAAATTCTCTTAAACTGTCTATCGAACACGAAATGTCAAAATGACTTTTTTAAATGAGTTTGAATTGGTCTCATATAATCTTGAGATGAAAATACTATTATTAGTAAGAAAATTCATGGGGTTCTTTAGATATATGTATGTATTAAAGTTTTTATTATACACACTCCTATGAGTGTCTATTTACTATACACAAATGTATTTTGCTTTGACCACTTAGAATTGAGTTTAGTTACGCAACGCAAAACCAAAACTAGAACACACAAAATGTTATTCCCACCTTAATCATAAATATTGGAGATTTTCTCGATATAAAATAATATACGTTTTGTTTCTTATACGGCAACGTATACTGTCCGTATACGATTGAATATGATACAGATAATGAAATGAAATACTCTCGCACTGGCTTTTACAGTCTCGCTATATAAATGATGTCGAATGAGGGCGCCACCATCTGTTGAATTAGAACATTTTTATAGCGTTTCAGTGCATCGTAACGTTAGTTCTAATTTCCACCACCATCTTTGTAGTCATAGTCGAAGTATATCTAATACATGAATGTCATTTGCCATTACGGTTAGCTGTTAGGTATTTTTGAGGCTTGGTTCTTATTTTGCAAGGACGAGAGTTCGTTTATTTTAACGAGTATATCTCCTCATTTTATGCTTTGGGTGAAAAAGGAAACACAAAAACCGAGGTTAAGATTATTCTTTGGGCCGGTGTTGAATGATGCTAAAAAACCGGGTTTCTCTGGGAAAGATGAATGCGATCGCAGTGTTCTCCAAACATCAATGCTCAAGTGAGCCACAACTTGTGCAATTGAAGGCCTTTTTGAGCTAACGAAAAAGCAATAGAACTTTAGCACGTATAAAGCTGATGACAGACAGACGTGGGTTCCCACGGAAAAGCGGTCGCGATCTGCGTTTTGTTGCCTGCCTGCGTCCACTTTATGTGTGACAGGGTGCGTACGAATTCGAACATAACAAAAATTCCGTCGCGCTTTACTGCGTGATCCTGCGGCTGTGTGGCATCAACTTAAATTTTAATTTTCTACAGAACCCTTCTAACTATAATTAGTTTCAAGAGGCATACAGAAAACAAATCTTACGCTGTAAAAATCTGTCAACTGTATGATAACTGTTTGAAGAGATAATGATAGTTTACTTATGGAATTACTCGTGACTTAGGTATAAAATATATGTAAATATACCTTTTAGACGACCATAAAAATAATATTTTCGACAGCTGCTCTTAACAATTTTTACTACTAATGGACCGCGCGCACTTCGTGGCGCCTAGCAGAAAATTATCATTGTTTCTCTCCTATATTATGCAGGTATTATACATATATAAACCTTCCTCTTGAATCACTCTATTAAATCCGGATTACAAACAGACACATAGATTGGTATTTTAATGTTGTTGCAAGCAATCGGGTCACACATAATGTGCTAGATATATAGCAGATAATGTCAATCAAAATTTCAAACTAAAATAAAAAATGTAAAAAAATCTCTCTCCATATTTTCCAGCCACGGTACGGAATATTATTTATTTTACAAATAAGTTTAAAATTAAATTAAAATTTGACGAAATCCGTCTCCATATTTTTCTACCTCGGCCCAGTCGTTTGCAAGACGCCGAGCGGCCACAGTTTTGGCGCGCTTTCCGACGACTCCACGTATTTTATACTTTTTTTTAATTTGGAACTGTTTCTTCCGTGCCAGTGTTGTGATAGTGATGTGCTTTCCGATTTTTATCGGTTTTCGGAGAAGTGTTTATTGATTTATTTCTGGAAAAGTATCTTTAATTATGATAAAATCTAATCCGTTAATTTGATTAATTGGAGATAATTATTTTACATAATTTTAATAAATTTGATGATTAGTTAAACGTGAGATTTGTTAGGATTAGTTAATTATTAATAGATAACTAATATAGGATACTATTTTATTAGCACAAAAATTCAAGTATGCCTCAAAAAGGAATTTTGTAAGTTAAGCTTTCAATTAGAATAGATATTCTACCGTTCATTTAAAAGAGAATGTCATTCCATGAATAGTGAATAGAAAACAGATGAATCCATGATTTTTAATTTTTTTTCAAATATTTTAAAAATAAGGAAGTTCTATAATAGTTAGTAGGAAGTTATAGTGACTATTATTTATTTTAAATATTTTTAACTAGCTGCGCCCAGCGGTTTTACGCTCTGTACGGTAGCCTATATAATGTTGTTCCATGGTCTAAGCTATCTCCATACGAAATTTCAGCTCAATCGGTCTACCCGTTTAGACGTGCCGAAGTGACAAACGTACACGATCACAAACTTTCGCCTTTTTAATATTGGTAAATTAACACGGAGAAATAAAACGAGTTACGTTTTTTTTTGAAATAAAATTTGTAATAAAAAAAATAAATTAATTTGTGCACATACATTAACATACTAGGAGTGTTAACTACACACAATACATAAGAATGACAGGCAATGTATGCCACAAAATGGTCCCAACTCAGCATAATGCTGGCTATAAACAGCCAACGCTGGTCTTCCGCTGGAACCGCTAGATGGCGAACAAATACCTTTCCCTGGGACTCCCCGTGCAGTACGACTGCACGGTATACCCACTAAACCCGGCGGCACTCCCGCATCGTCTTAGTGACGGAGGACTGGGAATCGGCCGAGCCTTTTCATGTAAAGAAGTTAGCATACGGAAGACGCTCTCCTGATGGTAAGAGATAACGCTGCCCATAATCAGTACAGTGCTGCCCAGGGTTTCACAATGATGTAGACTTCTAGGTGCATAACGCTTCTTACTCAAGAGTCATCAGTCATACGATATTAAGACTCATCAGCCCAGTAATGTCACTAGCTACAGTGCCCTCCTACCGAAGCACAGTAAAGTTTGCACATCACTGCTCAGACGGTAGAATAACTGGCACTGTTGGGGTACCCACCTAGTAGACGGTAGAGAATCGGTAGAGCTTTAACATCCAGTCCCCAACACAATGTTACAGTCATCTAAGGCAACGTCATGCAATTTAAAAATGGTTCTCTGTCAGGGCCATTGGAGAGGGCAATGCACTAACAATTATGACCTCGCATAGTGCATGACCAAACCTATTAAAAGCGAATATTTCTATGAAAAACTTCAACCATTGATTTTTTTAATCTGGATGTCGCGTCTGCTTCACAAATTTGAATCGAAAGAGCTGGAAAGGAATAGCTGCTAGGTACCACAAAAAGAACTTTGAGGGCAAAACGCATGTTTTAATTCGTAACTTAAAAACCGCTCTACTGATTTCGATAAAATTTAAATGAGACCATCTGGAAAGTACCAGCGGTACCTCTGATATTGCAGATATCCATGACAGTAGCCACTTACCATCAGGTGGGCCGTCTGCTTGTTTGTCACCCAATACATAAAAAAATATACCATTTTATCTCATGCAAATCAAATGTTCGCACTTATGATTATATTCATTTGCCTCTTCCTCAGAAAATCGACATTGATTTTTTTTAATATACTTAATAGGCTTACGTTTGACCACATATTTGAATGAAAAAAAATTTGTTGGGAAAATCTATAAAAAGACCCTTTTACGTAGAAAAGTTTTATTTTGAATGACAATACATTTTGGAACTACTACAAATTTAAATATAGAAACAATTAAGAAGTTTAAATTGAAAGTACAAATAAGGTATTACAACATCCTCCCTCAATTTAAACTCTCTATAACAAAAAATACTTATCATTATAAAACTAGGAAAAATTCATGCTTAGCCCAAGCCGACAACACAATTTCCATGTGCAAAACGTCCTAATGGCTTAGTTAACACATCAGAGAAATTTAAAGTGGATCTGACGTATTGTACATCAATAATTCCATCAGTAACCTTTTCCCTATAAAATGATACTTTGTATCTATATGCTTGGTTCGGTTGTGGTGCACAGGATTGTGGACTAAACTCTGTGCACTCTGACTATCGTTGAACACAGTAACAATATCCGACTTACCAATAAGTTCCAAAATTAACTGTTTCAAATAACAAGCCTCTTTAGCTGCATCTGTAAGTGCCATGTACTCTGCTTCGGTAGATGACAGTGCTACTGTTGGCTACTTTCTTGACTGCCATGATACTGGACTGCCAGCGAGCGTAAAATAGTAGCCGGTATACGATTTACGGTCAATACTACAATTAGCCCAATCGGCATCCGTATAACCATTAAGGTACTGTCCAGTCTTCCTGTAAGTAAGGGCATAATCAATAGTACCTCTTAAATACTGCAAAACTCTCTTCGCTGCAAGCCAGTGTTCTTTGTCGAACCTTGTATTGAATTGACTGAGATAGCTCGTCACAAAAGCTATGTCAGGACGAGTGTTCACAGCCAAGAACATCAAAGATCCAATTAGGCTCTGATATGGATAATCTTCTTCTCCACTTCCAACACTCAATTTTTTCTGAGCTGACGGTGTATGAACATTCTTGCACATCTCCATTCCAAATTTCTTAAGTAAATTTGAAATAAATGTTCGTTGACATACCTTTACTCCACCAGCTTCATTTTTGTGGATATTTAATCCAAGATAATATTTTAATTCTCCCAAATCTTTAATGGAGAAAATATTTTCTAAATCATATTTGACAGTGTCAAATGTCTTGTCATTATTGTAAAAAACAATTATGTCATCAACATAAACTGCCATAATGACCAACTCATTACCAAAAAGTTTCTTATACACGCATGGTTCACAAGGAGTTTTCGTAAAACCTAATTTTAATAATGTTTTATTTAACATTTGGTTCCATGCTCGTGATGCTTGCTTGAGCCCATACAATGACTTTTGCAACAGACAAACTTGACCTTCTTGCTCTTTCTTCACAAAACCTTGAGGTTGTTCCATGTAAACTTCCTCTTCAAGATCTCCGTTGAGGAAAGCTGTGTCAACGTCCAAGTGTCTCATCTTCAGGTTCATTTCTGCAGCTAATGCAAACAATGTACGTAGTGAAGAATGACGAACCACAGGAGCGAAAGTCTCATTATAGTCTACACCTTGCACTTGTCTGAAACCCTTGACTACTTATCTTGCCTTGTACTTTACAATATTTCCTTGAGCATCCGTCTTTATCTTATAGACCCATTTACAAGGAATTATCTTTATAAAAAGTACATCCATTTTTATCAAAAAGTACTACAAAACCTTTATCTACAACCTTTTTGACAGAAATAAGATTACTATTAAGTTCAGGTACATACGCTACATCCTTAATACTATCTATCAAACCACACGAAGTGTTGATAGATATGTCGCCTATACCACCACAGTCGATCTTCTCACCATTGGCAACTGTTACAGTGCTACCTTCTAATGGTATAATGTTCTTAAACCAATCTCGTCTCGGTATCATGTGTTTTGACGCGCCAGAGTCAATAAACCACTTGTCCTTATCCGTACAGGAAGAAGCTCCAAGAGCGTTATATGAAGTAATTTCCTCTGCTGACCGAACGCCTTTCTTATCCTTTTTCTTTAGAGGGCAATCAGGCCGTTTATGTCCAGGTTTGTTACATTCGTACAATTGGTTTCTTCGTTTTTGGTTTACGAACATCAATATTATTTGATCGAAAAGCTGCATCATTTTCTGTGGAGTCAGTTTTGGACATCTCATTGAGTAGTTTTCTTTTAACTAAATCGGTTTTTATTTCCACATTGCTGTTTTCTAATGCCATTATTAGGGGCTCATATTTAGAAGTAAGACCACCTAATAAAATTGCAGCTATTGAAGCATCATCAATTACCTTGCCGATATCAGCTAAATCCTGTGCTGTACTCATAACAGCGTTTATGTACATTTCAACATTTTGAAAGTCTGTTAGCGATAGTTTATACAATTTTCGCTCTAAATTTAACCTTCTGCCCATACCTTTGTCTTCATAGACATCTCGTAATGCCTTCCAAGCTTCTAGGGCAGACTTTGCACTCCTAACGTGCGTTATAGCAGAGCCATCTACTGTTAAGCATATCTTTGCTAGTGCTCTTCTGTCGTTTCTCAATTTTACCGGTTCCGGGGTGGCATCACCAACAGGATAACCATCAATTGTACACCACAGGTCCTCGTGTACTAAGTAGTTCCTCATTTTAAATTTCCATGTAGAGTATTCATCTCTGCTGGAGAGGTGGAGTGAAGGCAACTGTGACATTGAATTCCTGGTATGATCGCCGCGGTCCATTTCCGGAAAAATAACTTTAAAACGATTTCTGGTGAAACAAAATATACGATTCTACACTGGTTTATTTATATTTTAATAGTTCTTCGTGCTGATAACGTTTTGTTGGGAAAAACTATAAAAAGACCCTTTTACGTAGAAAAGTTTTATTTTGAATGACAATACATTTTGGAACTACTACAAATTTAAATATAGAAACAATTAAGAAGTTTAAATTGAAAGTACAAATAAGGTATTACAACAAAATTACATCAGTAAACACATAGGTTATTGTAAAATTTATTTATTTATTTTAATTCAATTATCCATTACACTCACAGTATGACACCAAAACGCATAATGGATCAATTTGCATTAAGAACTACAAAATATTATATAAACTAAGAAAATAAGAACAATCTTTGACAAATTTTTAAAAATGATCAAAGAAATGGTCAGGTTTTGGATGTCAAACAGTACATTGAAGATAGAAAAAATAAAAATCATTTAATTCGGACACACAGCCCATATTACACATCTTAAATCAAATATATAAATTAAAATAAATTCTTCAGTTTTTCAATAATTAGCATTTACAATATTATCAAATTAAAAATAATTAAAAATTAAAATTACTGTCCAAAATTAAATATATGTAATAAATAATATATATTAAAAAACAATAATATAATATTATGCAATGACACAAATATAATATTAAAAATAATAATATAATAATATTTTAATTTTAAAAACCACATTTTTCACAATAGTCCTACAATAGTTGGTGGTTATACTTCTCGGGTGCATTTTTATAGTGCACACAGGGGTTAATCATCAGCTATTGTCACATTACAATTTAGAGCAAATTGTCAAAGGGGCCTCTACGTGTTGGCTTCGGCCCCACGCACGCCTACCAAAGGACCGGGACACTATTGCCCCGAGATACCTAAAGGTTGACAAACATTATATAAATAATACATAATACAAATTACATGTCGTTAAAACATAAATACAACTTTATCTAAACGATATGTAAATACGATATTAAAATATATATATTTAATATATATTTAATAGGTAGGTATTTAAAATTATAATAGGTAATTGAGGGCCACTTCAGCAGTGGAAAAGTTTGACCGCGTATCACACCGAAACTACGGAACGCGATTTACGCAGTACCTAATCATGGAACATTCATGAAAAATACATGTCCAAAAATTTCCTTTGTTTTTGTAAAGTTGAGTCATAAATATTTTCTCCTCTTTGTAAGGTAGGATAAAAATTATAATTTGAAGTTTTTTTTATATTTATACTCCATCAGCCAATAGAACAAGTTCTTTACACTGTCAGAGTCAAATCACTATAAGTTGTATGACCAACCCATTTCACAACATAAGTAGTAAGTATATAAAACAAGTAAAATTAAAAAAAAAACTTTTTAAAAACAAGCTATTGTCATTATTACCATCTAGCACCAAATACCAAAGTACTCGTCAAGACGAATCAAATGAGCCCAAACTCGATGGGGTTGTGTCGTTTAATTACGAAGTTCTTATGGCCACCTTCCAGCTCCATCATCAGACCAGCTCTATGTCATAATAATATTGCATTGTCATCCGATTTATACATGCATGCAAAATTTCAACTGCATCGAAAACCGGGAACTGGGTCAAATTTAACTTGCAAGATTTGATTACAGACAGACAGACGGACAGACAGACAGACAGCAGACAGGTGAAAGTAAATAAAAGCTTGTAATAAAGTTGCTTCCTGCATCTGTCTGTCCCTATATACATATGTTTATATCTTTAAAACTACGCAACGGATTTTGATATGGTTTTCATTAACAGATATAGTGATTCAAGAGGAAGGTTTAATATGTTACCTTTATACCAAATTTCAGCTCAATCGGTCCACCCGTTTAGGCGTGAAAGAGTAACAAACATACATCCTAACATCCATACATTCTTATAAATTTTCACGTTTATAATATTAGTAAGAAACATGCGTAAAAGTCTTAATGGACACATTCTTAGTTTTAGTGTACCTAGAAATTTAAGTTAAATGTAAATTAACCATTAGCCTGTCATTTTTTTTTTTTTATACAACGAAATAAGAAGATGAGCAAGACGCTCTCCTGATGGTAAGAGATAACGCTGCCCATTATTAGTACAGTGCTACTCAGTATTTTACAAATGTTAAATTCTGGGTGCACTGCGCCAACGCTTCTTACTTGAGAGTCATAAGATGTTAAGACTCCTCAGCCCAGTAATTTCACTAGCTACAGTGCCCTTCTACCGAAGCACAGTAATGTTTGCACATTACTGCTCAGGCGGTAAAAGGTCATAGGCTAGATTGTAATATAAATAGAGAACAACAAAAACAATCATATATTATTTGTTGTGCACAAATACATAAAAAAATGCGTAATATAGTAGAAGAATACTGATAATTATCTATAGTGCGTGTGGGTCCACAGGTACTACATAATTTTTACCTACAGTACCACAAGTAGGTACAAAACTAGGCTATGGTTAAAGCCTTCGTTATTCCCTTTCACTAGATCACATGACCGTGTCACGTGTGCAGTTAATGCAGGTTAACAGTGCGGGCTCATTAGCTATGCTGGACGCTGGATACATATAATAATGTGTATATGTTACGGCTAAAGTCCGAAGTGAGGCTACACCTAGGTTTAGCCGGCTAAACCTAGATGGAGCCGACCGCAGTCGGTTAAAGTTAGGTGTGAACAAAATGTTTGTAAAAAAAAGTTGTTTTTATGACGAAGTTCAGAGGGGCTAATTCTCACCCACTACGACTGATGGCAACTTCAATGTACATACATACATTGCTGCTTTTGTTACTTATTCATATTAATAAGGAGGTTTAAGCACGTAGTACGCAATTTTGTCTATGGATTCTAGTGTTTTACATGTCGTTTTGCGATTCCCAATAGGCCCTCTGGGCAGACCGACATCAGTTCGAAAAACTACGCAACGGATTTTGATGCGGTTTCCATTAATAGATAGAGTGATTCAAGAGGAAGGTTTATAATATGTATAATAACATCTTACTAATATTATAAACGTGAATGTTTGTAAGACTGTATGAATGTTCGGATGTATGTTTATTACTCTTTCATTAAATTTGGTATACAGATATGAGATGGCTTAGACCCTGGAATAACACATAGACCCCACACAGGCACAGCGATTAAAACCGATGAGAGCAACTAGTTTTATAATATATCGCTTGGGTTTGGAGAGGTCTTAATAGTAGTAGTATTTTTTTTCTATGTGTGAGAAACCCCGCTGAAACTACTTTTGTAACTACTCGACTAACACCGGCGCTCGAGTATGGGATAGACTGAAAACCAGCGCTGCGCAGTGGTTTCTCCCTGTGCCGCACAAAGCTGAGTCTATCCCATTTGACAATAGAATTGTTCAAATTGTTTACTTTTTTTTCATGTGTATCCAGTATCCTCCAAGAAAACCAATTTTTTTGACAGCAATGCACTGCCACCGACTTGCCCTGCGCTCGTTTTGCTGACGTTTTGCTTCCGGCTCGCAAATTGCTAAATTGAACAGAATTCCGGGCCTTTTTTGTTTTTCTACTGTCAAAAAATTGCTTTTTATTTTTTTATTTTAAATGCTTAGGTGGTAATTTTGCCCCCTGTGCCTGTTGGCCCCAGCGACACAGTTGTTTAAAACTAAAGCAGGTGCCATCGTTTTTCCAATGCTTTCAGTGATTGTATATTTGGTTGATAAATAAAGTTTTTATTTATTATTTATTTATTTATAATGGATCATTTGAAGCCATTTTGTGTGAATAATTACTTGAAATTAGTTAAAAAAAAATCATTTGTAAACGGTCTAGTTTTCAACGGGTAAAACAGCTGGACACAGCCAGTTGCTGAATAGTTTATGGACTATTCTGGACCATTCATACTCTAGCTATATAAATCAGCGCGTCTGTCCGTATTTACGTAGAATGTGACCTATATACGGCGGCAGTTAGAACGGGGTTATGCATGAGTGTAATATTAATAATTATTTGTTTATTTATTACTGTCTGGAATTTTGATTGGATCATAAAATGAGCAAGCTATGACTGTACAACTCAGTAGTTGTACAAGTATTTTAGTCGTCTTCTCGCTCTCGACTTTGCTCTACTATTTTTCGAGGAATAAATTTAACTAATGCCATTTGTATTCTAAGTCGAAAAATTGGGTCCTCTTAACCATTTCTTTAACTTCTAAATTTTTAACAATTAGGTACAAAAAAAATGTAAATAAATAAGTTTACAAGATTTCCGGTGGTTCCCGCACTAGGACCCGCCTACTCTGTAGTGGGAAACTTTTTGTCAGAACTAATATTTTAATACCCAATCAGATGCTTACTATCATGTACCTACCAGATAATTTCTTCGTCTTGTCATTCATTCATCATCTCAGCCATAGAACGTCCTCTGCTGAACATATACCTCCCCTTTGGACCTTCAAATATACTGGTTGGAAGCGACCTGCATCCACCGTTTTCCGGCGACCTTTATAAGGTCGTCTGTCCACCTTGTAGGGGGGCGTTCTACGCTGCGTTTGCTAGTCTGCGATCTCCACTCGAGTACTTTTCGACCCCATCGGCCATTCGATCACACACACTCATTATCATAAAAAAATAATATTATCAGATCTTTAATAGATTTTGCTGGTTTTATTTGGCTTAACCTTGTCTTATTCCAGAGGAATGGACATTCGACGTAGATTGTGTTATGCAATGTGTATTCAGTACTTCTTACTTTTTTACTTCCTACTAATATATTATTATAAATGCGAAAGTTGGTTTAGATTTAGATGAATCTTCTCTTCCAATTTCGATTGGGTTGAAATTTGTTAGACATCTTTGTCTTTGAGGCGGATTAGGTTAAGAGCGCTTATGCCCCGGCAAAGAATAGAAACTATTTGGCCCCGGGACGCTCTCTCGTTCACACTTTTTACAAAATATGCAGATACACTTAAAACTATGAAATAAAAATCAATAAATTATAATCTCTGACAACTACGTACGGAGAGGAAAAAAATAACAATAATATTATAATAACCCTAGAATAGCACATAGGCTACTTTCAGTGGATTAAATTTATAATTAATATTATTATAAGTAAGATTGCTTACCTTTGGCATAATGCCGTCCCATTGCAGTGCAATGAATGGACATTCGATTTGAAACAGCGGACGGTGGACGGTGGTTCAGTACGTCTACAGCATAGTATAATAAGTATAACAAATCGGCCGACTGACGGTGTTAAGGAAAATAAACAAGTGAACATCGCTCAGGGCATAGAATGAATGAAATGAAAATATATTTAGATAAGCAAAATTATGATTTTTTCGCAGATTTAAGAACATATTAATTTAGGCCTAGGAAAAAATCTGAAAACTACACATTTTTAATTAAATCATAAAAAAGAACGCAATCAGTAATCGATAATCAAAGTTAAGCAATGTTATACGGGTATGTTTTTGGATGGTCCCTCAACTTTGTGCTGATGTTTTTGCAAATATTACAATAAAATACAAATCGTACGAAACTCTCGGTGGACGACTCCGACTTGTACTTGTATTTTAGGTTTGTAACAAATGATTATTATAAATTATAATAATTGATTTCTGCAAAGTAACGCCTAGTGTCATTGTTATTTAATTCGCTCAAAACTGTCCAGTATTATTCATTTCAGCTATTTAGGTATCGAAGTAGGTACTAACCGCAATAATTAACCTCGTTAGGTTTAATTACTGGACTGAAATAACTGGAACCAAGGATAAAACTCTGACATAGTATTATGTTGCTGTGTACAATATAGGTTGACTACGATTGTAGCAAACTTACGGGTTTCGTGTCCACGGATCAGATAAAATTAATAGAAATAAAACTAATTAATATATTTACTTATTATTTGTTTAAAATAATTGAACTCATATATAATTTTATGGAAATGATACTGCGTAGTTGTTTCCACCGATACCGTGATAGGTACATCTCCACAAAAAAAAAGAAAAATGTCAACTTAAACCTGACGCCAGACAGACGCCAGTGACGACGAGTGAGAGAGCTTAGCTGCAGCTCTCTCACTCGTCGTCACTCGTCCGCGGCTTCGTCTCACATGAATGTGCAGCTAGAATAAGATCGTGGTCAACCTATACTCGTGTAGTCGATTTCCAGTAATCGATTCCAGCAAATCGATTAGCGCCACAATCGATTTTGTTACGCCATTGTTACTTGTTACACGAACATAGCGGTTCTCATTATTATTGTTTTGAAATGTTATCACAATATTATTGGATACTGCATACGTCAATTTAGTAAAACCGTGTAGGGATTTATCCCGCTTTCCAGATTTAGTCTGCTACCATCTACGGCCGCATCGTCGTCGTCGAGATTGTCGTCAAAGACCATTCTATAATGTATAAATGTTTTCTCTATCAAAGCCTATAATGTATGAAAAATGACTGATATAGAGTTCGGCCAGTTTTAAAATACACTTCGTCTTTTAAACATATAATATTATGATAGATGAGATATGGAGTCGGTGGTCCAGTGGTCATACGTCCGGCATGTAATCCGTATGTGGTATGTGGCATAATTTTCGCCTTGACGCTACCGTGTTTTGGATGGCACGTAAAACTGTGGGCGGGCTGTTTCCTATAAGACAAGTAGGAGGCAGTTAATAGGTCATGTTGCAGGTCTTGGCGTAGGCAGAAACTGCAACTTATAAGTTAGCTACCCAACCTGTAATTATGGTTTGACTCTGACAGTGTAAGGAGAGTAACCTGTTCTGTTGGACCATAAACTCCCAAAATTCATTATCATTATTAATACTACATATTTTTGAAAAACAGTTAACATAATTTAATAGGTTTTAAATAAAGTAGATAGGTAGCATAAATATTAATATGAGTGATAAAGAAGTGATAAAAATGTCCGCTGGAATATTAAAAACGAACTTGAATGAGATACCGGAAGAAACGCCCAACTTGAAGAAACGACACTCCATTGTGTCGGGGAGAAGTGACTTTTGTAAGTATGGTAGGTGTTTTCTTTGTTTACAAATCGCGTTACGCGTAGGTACCTACCCTCATGTGGGGGGTACGCGAGGGTTATGTAGTACTCCTGACTCCACTGAAACGACTCAGCGGCACTCCCGCATTATGTTTGAGATGGATGACTGAAAACCAGCAAATCCTTAAACTGTCGTCACAAAGATGCGGAGTTTCGCGGTAAAGCGGTCGCAATCTTTGTTTTTTTCCTTCCCGCGTCCGCTTTATATGTGTCAGGGTGCGTAAAAATTCAAATATTACAAAAAATCCGTCCCGTTTTCCCACTCAATCCGGCGGCTGTGATGCACCTTTAGAGTGACGCCATAAACAGGCAGGAAAGCGGTCGCGGTGCAGACGGAATTTTTATAATGTTCGAATTTGTACGTAACCTGTAACGTATAAAGCGAATGCGGGCAGGAATTAAATGAAGATCGCGACCGCTTTACCGCTCCATCCTCTCTGTAATCAGTTTTAACGTACAGACCTCCATTACCAGGAAAGCCATCTACTTGTGTTTTCCAAGATCCCTTTAAAATCCGGCCCTGCTATCAACAGGGTCATCATCAGACGAGGACGAAGGCGTCCAACCTCACGAGAAGACGATCGCAGCCGGTCAGACCAACCCTCCTTACTGCGTGAGGAACATAGAACAGCATGCCTTTGGGAGACGGGAGATAGAGATAGCTGAGCAGGAAATGCCGGGGATTATGGCGCTGAGAGCTCGGGCTAAGGAGGATAAACCTTTGAAGGATGCTAAGGTAGGAATAAAATTGATGAATTTATAGTAGACCTTGCTGATGGCATAAAACGAGATTTTTATGATAGCAGTGACAAGATGAGTAAATCTAGTGCAAGTTGGAATGTTTTGAAATTTTAAAATTCTATGCGGCACTTCACTAATCACTATAGAGGTAGTTTTGAATCTCGTTATGGCCAGTAGTTTCGCTTGAAAATTATGAGAGCTAGAATAAATATGTCAAGGAGAAGTTTATTCTCAGAAATAAATCATATTTTTTAAACTATAAGTCCTGGCAATATACTCGTACTATGTAGGACAATATTGTAGAGAATTTTATGGAGAATAAACTTCTTGACATTTAAATTCTAGCTCTATATAGAGGCACTATATAGAGGCCTACCATTTAAAAATATCTTATTACAGTATTCTTATTAACATAATATTAATTCTATCCTTTCCAGATCGTAGGCTGTACCCACATAAACGCCCAAACAGCGGTGCTTATAGAAACGCTAGCAGCATTAGGCGCGACAGTACATTGGGCTGCGTGCAATATTTATAGCACGCAAAACGAAGTTGCAGCTGCTTTGGCTCATGCTGGTAAGTGGTGGTTCATCAGTACATTCTCATTCAGTCAAATCGTTTGTCCTATGCATAATTTGGGATACAATTCTCAGTTGTTTTTTTTTATGCAAGCAAGTAAGAAGACGAGCAAGAAGCTATATTGATAATAAGAGCAAACGCTGCCCATAATCAGTACAGTGCCACCCAGGATTTCACAATGATATAAAATTCTAGGTACCAACGCTTCTTACTCAAAAGTCATAAGACGTTAAAACTCTTCAGGCCAGTATTTTCACTAGGTATCTCTAGTTATCTCTCATCAGAACTACTTATTTTTTCCCCAGGTTACGCAATATTCGCGTGGCGCGGCGAAAGTGAAGAAGCATTCTGGTGGTGTATAGACCAGTGTTGCACTCCCACGTCGAGCTGGCAACCCAACATGATACTGGACGACGGCGGGGACGCCACGCATCTCATGCTCAAGAAACACGGACAGGCTTTTAAGAATATCAAAGGTAAGTAAAGATTTGATGGTCAAGTTTTACCAAATCGAAAGTGTATTGGAGGTCTTAGAACAGTTACTTAAATTATGTGTTTCGGTGGATGAAGATCAGTAGAAATATGTGGTTTTGGTCATAATACACCAGTCGAAAGAAGTATTTAGGTCATTGTAGATAAATAAATAAATAGATTGCATGATAATTGTAAGATTTGATGGCCAAATTTTGCCAAACGTAAGAAGTATTTTGGTGGACGTAGATCACTTGGAAAGTATTTTAATTGACATAGATCAGTTGAAAAAAATATTAAGGTCATTATAGACCGTTTGAAAGTCATAATATTACAGATGTATGTGTAAGATAGTAGACTGATAAAAAAACTGGATGGCCACGAGCTGACAACCCAACATGATTCTAGACGATTATGACGACGACAACGCCACGCATCTCATGCTCAAAAACACAAACAGGCTTTATTCAGGATTGTAAAGATTTGATGGTCAAGTCATACCAAATAAGTGATCAATTGAAACAAGTGTTTTAACAGCGTGTTTTGAGATTATTGAAACCGAGCTTTATTGAAAAAGTCGATATTTATATTCAACAGGTATAGTAGAAGAGTCAGTGACCGGCGTACACAGACTGTATCAGCTCAGCAAAGCTGGCAAACTGTGTGTTCCAGCTATGAACGTCAACGATTCCGTTACTAAGACCAAATTTGACAATCTTTACTCGTGTCGGTGAGTGATTGTACAATAAATTTAGAATATTTTTAATTTCTATGAGTTTCTCGCTCGTTTTTAACAAGAAAGTGCTTTCCGAACGGGCAGAAAAGTCTTTGAATAAATACATTTTCTCATAGAAGTGCTTTTCTTGTTATAGACCTAGCTTGTGGTAGAGTCATTTGGAAATGTTTAATCTATTTAAAGATTATTTATATAATTTGCAGGGAAAGTATAATAGACGCGTTAAAACGCAGCACAGACTTAATGTTCGGTGGAAAACAATCAGTGGTGTGCGGTTACGGTGAAGTTGGCAAAGGTTGCTGTCAGGCTCTCAAGGCTTTGGGATGTGTGGTAAGTTATAATATTTTATAATGTGGTATTTTTAACAGACTTTTAAAAAACTTTTTTATTCTTCCGGCTTATAATTCGTTATAACTTTTTGCCTTATGACTTTATTTTTGTATGTCTACCAATATCATTATAATAGACCGATAAAGCGATTTGCGTAAATCATGTTTTTGTGAAGTGACTTTCCAGTTACCAGCCCTAGGGTGCCATTTATTTGTATTCGAAATCTTCTCTTAAAATAGGTAGAGATTCTTTAAATTAATGTACCTACTGAAATCTCGCGTTTCACAAAATTGTTATACAAAAGTCTGTTGCGTTGGTCATACTCAATACAAATTAAGTCCTGCAAGTTTCTTGGCAGCTCATCTTTATAGGCTGACTGTTTTGAACTAACACAAATGATAAACAACCGAGGTACAATAATTTAACGTGCCTTTCGGAAAACGAAAGCACTTAGATGAGAAAAGTTTCACAAATATATTAAGGGGGCTTTAGGATTAAAAACCGGACTTTTGATCTTTGGGCTAAGAACGCTACAGCTCTTTTCTATGGTTGAAAAAAGTTGATATCAAAATAGTGATAACTCACTGTTTCATAAGGATTGTTTTATTATTGTTTTTAAATGATTAATTAATATACAAAATATTGTTTGTACAGGTGTACGTAACAGAAATAGATCCAATATGTGCGTTGCAAGCCGCCATGGACGGGTTCAGAGTTGTTAAATTAAATGAGGTAAGACAATAAATATAACATACTAACATACTAATACCCCTTGCTTTTTAACATCGTCATGGAGTACATTACGATAAAAAAAAAAATCAGGACGTTTCACACAGCGCCACCTAACCCCAAGCTAAGCAACTTAATGCTTGTAATATGGTGGTGAGGATAACGGATATAATACTTTTATACTTTTCTTTTGTAAACACATACTTATAGTAGATATTGAAAAACCACCCAGACCAGAAACAAATACCTGTGGATCACACAAACATTTTTCCCGTGCGGGAATCGAACCCGCAACCTTCTGCGTTGCAGGCGGGTATTAGCCCACCGCGCCACAGAGGTCGTTTACGAAGGACCTGCAGAGACCAACACCATGGACCCTGCTTTTTGCAGACGATGTAGTCCTAATAGAAGAAACGCAAACTGAGATTCAAAATAACCTCGACAGATGGTGTGCAGCCTTGGAAAGCAATGGCCTGAGAGTCTAAAAAGATAGAGTACATGTATTGTGGATACTCCTCAGACACCAATGTTACTCCGATAATTTCACCTACTATCGACGGAACCCCTTTAAAGCACGTAGAGGAATTTAAATACCTCGGATCCATAGTTAACACCAAAGCAAGCACGGATAGAGACATCGCCAATAGAATAAAAACAGGTTGGATGAAATGGAGGACTCTCACGGGAGTTCTCTGTGATGCTAAGATACCAATATAAACGAAAGGCACCGTGTACAAACGAGCCGTTAGACCGGCCATGCTCTATGGATTCGAGTGTTGGGGAATAAGGAAATCCGAGGAACAGCAGATGCATGTTGCTGAGATGAAAATGCTACGATGGGCGGGCGGTGCGGCGTTACCCGATTAGACAAAATCGAAAACAGAGTCATCCGGGGGTCCTTTAAAATAGCCGAAATTCATCAAAAAATGCGAGAAAACCGCCTTAGGTGGTATGGACATGTGATGCGCAGAGAGGAAACCCACATGACCCGCCAAGTTCTCTCCATTATTGAAGGCAAAAGTGGTAGAGGCCGTCCACCGAACACCTGGACAAGAACCATCCAAAAAGACATGCTGACACTAGACTTAACGCCTGAAATTACCGAAAAGAGTGGCGAAACAGTATCAGGAGGGCCGACCCCGAACAGGGGACAAGGCCAGGGGATTGATAGATTGATTGCCAGTAAGTATACCTACACCTTTTTGTGCTTCCAGGTAATAAGACAAGTGGACATAGTAATAACGGCGACAGGAAATAAAGGTGTAGTCACACGGGACCACATGGAACGGATGAAAAACGGATGCTGCGTATGCAACATGGGTCACAGTAATACAGAAATTGACGTACATTCTCTAAGGACGCCTGATTTACTGTGGGAGCGCGTGCGAAGTCAGGTGAGACCCCAAGTAGGTTTGATTCACAGGTTTAGGCATGTTCGTTGGTGTTTCGTAGGTGTTTTCGATAGGGTTGCCAACTTAAAAGAAAAAAATGGACGTTATTTTAATGTGTTGTTGCCAACCCTGGTGTTATATCGATGTTTTAGAACAAAATACACATATTCTCGTCTAAAATAACAAAGATATATTATGACTTTATAAGTCAAAGTCATAAATATATTTAGAAGTTAAAACACAGAATTTTAGGTTTAGGGCATGACTATTGATTGGTGTTAAATCGGTGTTTTATAACAAAAAAACATAATGATCACTTAAAATATTATAGGTTTGATTTACTGGTTTAGGCATCTTCGTTGGTGTTTCGTAGGTGCTTTGGATAGGGTTGCCAACTTAAAAGAAAAATGTACCTTGTTTTAATGTGTAGTTGGCAACCCTAGTGTTAGGTTGGTGTTTTAGAACAAAAACCATACATTTTCACTTCAAAAACTCTTAGATATATATTATGATTTTATGACTTTATAAGTCAAAGCCATAAATATATATTTAGCGGTGAAAACACATAATTTTAGGTTTAGGGCATGATTTGTTGCGTAAGATCGGTGTTTTAGGATATAACAAGTGAAATTTAAAAAAACTTTTTAAAAACAAGCTTTTATAATTATTACCATAAAGTACTCGTTAAGACGAATCAAACGAGCCCAAACTCGATGGGGTTGCGTCGTTTTATTACGGAGTTCCTATGACCACCTCCCAGCTCCATCATCAGATCAGCTCCATGTCATAATAATATTGCATTGTCATCCGATTTATGCATGCATGTAAAATTTCAGCTCAATCGGACACCGGGAAGTGGGTCAAATTTAAGTTGTAAGATTTGATTACAGACAGACAGACAGACAGACAGACAGACAACAGACAAGTGAAAGTAAACAAGTGAAATTTAAAAAATACTTTTTAAAAACAAGCTTTAATTATTGTTATCATCTTGCATCATAAACTACTCGTCAAGACGAATCAAATGAGCCCAAACTCGATGGGGTTGCGTTGTTTTATGACAGAGTTCCTATGGCCACCTTCCAGCTCCATCATCAGATCAGCTCGATGTCATAAAAATATTGCATTGTCATCCGATTTACACACGCATGCAAATTTTCAGCTCAATTGGAAACCGGGAAGTGGGTCAAATTAAACTTGCAAGATTTGATTACAGACAGACAACAGACAGGTGAAAGTAATATAAAGCTTGTAATAAAAGCTTGTAAAATACAAGTTACCACTTAATTTTATTATGACTTTATAAGTCAAAGTCACAAATACTGACTAATATAAGAGTGCTAAGCATGATTTTGATGTTGTATTGATGTGCAAAAATACAAGTATCATATTTGTAGTCATCATCATCATAGTCACAAGTCAAAAGTCAAAAGTTTGAAAAGTGAAGTCCTCTCAAAATAAATGTTGTGTTGGGTGTTTAGGTATAGCATGTATATGTTTAGTATTAATATACTAGGTGTGCCCAGCGGTTTTACCCGCTTTTTTATAACCTATGTGTTATTCTAGGGTCTAAGCTATCTGTATACCAAATTTCAGCTCAATCTTTCCACCCGTTTAGGTGTGAAAGAGTAACAAACACATCTAGACATCCAGACATCCATTCTTACAAACTTTCACGTTTATATGAAAATTTGTAAGAATGTATGGACACAAGAAGACGCCACCCCTGCTTGCCCTGCGCTGTCGCTTCCCAAGGCTCAACTTAGAGCACTCTCAGGTCTTTCATTACTTCGTCTTTCCAGACTTTAGACGCTCCATCGGCCTGTTGTCACCTCAAGCTAAAATAGAGACATTGGGTCCCTGGGGTCCGGGAGCTCACCGCATTTTCCTAAACTTATCTGAGCGCTTGGTCGAGGCGACGTGTGACCAAAATGCTTGGGTATATTTGGCCCAACGTATAAGTATTGCCATTCAACGTGGCAATGCTGCCAGCATTCTGGGCACTATATAATCTGACAGTGGTTCGGAGCACTTGGATTTTCTGACTGTAGTTAATAAAAGTGTTCTTTACTGCTGTAGTATTGTTAGTTGGTTTTCTATACTAATATTATAAAGAGGAAAGATTTGTATATTTGTTACGAATAAACTCAAAAACTACTGGACGGATTTCGATGATTCTTTCATCATTAGAATGCTATATTATCCCTGAGTAACATAGGCTATATCAAATCCGGGCAAAGCCGAAACGAGCCGCTAGTTCCCAATAAAGGCATTTGCCACGAAAAAAAACTTGAGAGGTGTCAAGGGACACCCGGATAGAACGAAGTTCCTATAGAAATGAAAATATCTGGCTTGCTTTCTATAAGAGAGAGAGAGAGAGACAGACAGAGAAACATGCGCACGCCGCACAGCTTACAATAGCTTACTATAGCAAAAAGTGTCGTGACAACTTTTCGTAAGAATTTTTTCCGTCTAGTCCCCTTTCACAACGCGCGATAAGGAACTTCGTTCCAAAAGCTAAAATAGATAATTTCAACAGGTAGACCACATAATCTGGCCGAACGGCAAGCGTATAGTGTTGCTAGCGGAGGGCAGACTGGCCAACTTGTGTTGTTCCTCGCTGCCGTCGTTCGTGGTGTCGGTCACCGCGGCCACGCAGGCGCTCGCGCTCATTGAACTCTATAACGCGCCGCAACACCGGTATAAGGTAATATTAGCTTATTATAGGCATATAGCTTGTGTTTTGTATTATAGGTTACAGGTTTTCTCATTATCTTAGTAAACATTGATGTTGTGCAGATTCTTAAGCTATATTATATGACTTTCTTTATGTTGACATTGACTAAGTGTACTTTAAATTGACGTGGGTATCGTTCAACATACTTCAAGTGCCTGGTGTTGATCATGCTCTAATGTGTCATAACCAAAAATTACTCTAAATTGACATGACTATCGTTCAACATACCCTAAAGTGTCATAATCAAATCATACTTTAAATTGACAATAATAACGCTCAACATACTCTAAAGTGTCATAACCAAAAATTACTCTAAATTGACATGACTATCGTTCAACATACCCTAAAGTGTAATAATCAAATCATACTTTAAATTGACAATACTAACGCTCAACATACCCTAAAGTGACATAACCAAAGACCTTTCACTTCTAACATGACAATAATAGACTCAACTACACCTAAACACACCCAACCAAAGCCAGCAGCCGTGTAAAGTGTGATCCCTCACATGATACGGTTGTACGGCTATGGTATAGTGTTGCTAGCGGAGGGCAGACTGGCCAACTTGTGTTGTTCGTCGCTGCCGTCGTTCGTGGTGTCGGTCACCGCGGCCACGCAGGCGCTCGCGCTCATTGAACTCTATAACGCGCCGCAACACCGGTATAAGGTAATAACAGCTTATTATAGCCATATATCTTGTGTTTTTTGTTATAGGTTACAGGTTTAATCATAATCTTAGTAAACATTGATGTTGTGAAGATTCTTACGCTATATTATATGACTTTCTTTATGTTGACATTGACTAAGTTTACATTAAATTGACATGGCTATCGTTCAACATACTTCAAAGTGCCTGGTGTTGATCATACTCTAATGTGTCATAACCAAAAATTACTCTAAATTGACATTACTATCGTTCAACATACTCTAAAGTGTAATAACCAAAAATTACTCTAAATTGAAATTACTGACATTTCACATACTACAAAGTGACATTACCATAAATAAAACTACACTAAAGCCCATTACACACGGCGCTATACTATATCTTGCTATATGACTCCTGGTACCATAAAGTATCGTATCGCAAGGCCTTGCTATACCTCGCTATGCCGTGCTATATTATTTTTAGTGATGGCCGGGTTACTGATCGGAACTATATTTTTTAATAGTTCATTCTTTGTGATTGAATCTTGAGTCGATCTTTGAAATAAAATCAAGTGACATTAACATTCCTTTTTTCACAAATCAAGTGATATTAATGACTACTTTTTCCTCTTTACAAACGCACTCAAATATTTGGAATAACTTGTCAATGAATGCTTTGAGTGCATTTAGAATAGGTTTATTAATACAAAAATAAAGAAAATTTATATTATTTCAAAATAAAAACAAACAAGTGCAAGTTGGACTTGCCACATACTTGTATGAAAAAATGTTATCAACATGTTGCGTATAAAATTACGTATAAAATATTATTATTCCAGAAATCTGCCCTTAAGGGGAAAAATACGGCGTTTAAATTGGAAATCTGTAACCGCTGCTCCTCTCTATCTCTCTTCTCTCTTAATATAAACGTGGTTCAGTCTTCAAAAAGGGCACAACAGTTTTTTTTTTCCTATGCGGGGTCTATTTTATGCACTTTCATATATGCACGCACGTTTGTGCTTAACAGACCACTTTTCATCAGTTAAAAGCTAGTTAATATTTTTTAGGAAGTAGGTACCAGGAGAACCAGAAGTAGGAACGGAGATTCAATCACTTGATTGCATATAGTTCCACAATGATTCCCCAACACTACTTAAACAAATGAATTTGACAATTTTTTCTACATAAAGGATGTTTCTTTTTTCCTTGATTTTGGTTTCGTTCCAGTCTGCTCCTGGTATAATTTAAAAAAAATGACGATTCAAACTACGTCAAGAAATCCAGAAAACTTTATTCGAAATTATCATCGTTTACTAAAAGTATGAGAGTTCATCGAATAAGATCGATTTGAGTTAGATTTGACCGACTTTATCAGAGAATTCTCGAGTACTTTGGCCAAATGGCATGGATGGAAATCTAGAGATGGTCATTGTTTCGGGAAAAATCAAAGGAAAGCGGTCCCAAGGCGGTCCGATGTGCTGGTCAGATCAGATCCGCACCACCCTCGAAGTTCCTGTTAAGATAAGATAAGATAAAAATATATTTATTATCAGTTCCAAAAAGTACATACATGAAAAATTATACACATAAATATAGTGACATGTTAGTATGAGATACGAACAGAAGATAATAAAACAACATAAACAATAGGTACCTACACTGATAAATGGAATAGGCTCAGCATAATGCTGGGCAGGGAGGTCCTGCACAGCGCTGAATTTCAGCCTGCCCCGTGCTCGACTAAGATGACGCTGTTGCTGTTGTCCTGTTGTCTCGTGGCTCCTGGCCATGAAAATCGCATCCAACCAACCCAGATAGCACTCCATCATCAGAAATCGAATCCTACAAAGGAGGGGTCATGACTCCCAGTAATAGAGAATATGACAAGGACAAGGAGAAGAACTCCAAACGATCCATTTCCGAGCATAAATGTCGAAAAAAAACTAAAAATAATGTTTTTTTTTTCTTTACAGGTACCTACAAAACCCTTGAAACAATGTGTTTGCATTATTACAGTTTTAACTGACAATCACTTTTGTAAAAAAAAACCATGGCAAACTCCTGGTACGTACTTTTTAAAAATGTGAAAAAAAATCATGAATTTTTTCACACGTCCTGTATAAGATTCAAAATTGACATTGTCAACCGCCATGTTGCTGTAAAACCATACAATTTGGCAAATTCCATTTGAACTAGATAAAAAAAAAATGCGTAGCCATTTTGTAGAATGACTTAGCCGGTTAAGCGAAAGTCTACTGCAAGGTATTCAAAGCTTTCAGTTATTCGGACAAATAATCATTATGCATAATATGAGCATCTATTACAAGTTAATAGGAGGTGAAATTTAAAATACAAATTAAATTTATTTGTTTCGAAATACTAACACAAAGAACTGTAAACATAACAAAATATTTAATAAAAATAAAAAACATTTTTTTCTAATTTGTTACACAGCGGTTAAGCATTTGCTACTATTTAGTTTAATATATCGCGTAGGTAATATGAGTTTGTTTTCTTTTGTCTCCGTAATACAAAACGGCTTAGTCATTTTATCACCTAGTCAAAATGAAAAATGGCGGATTCTACGCATCAACTGTAAATTATAGCGCGATATAGCGCTATATGTCATTTATAGCTACGTGTGTGACGGATGCCAATTTGTACTGAAGCTATGCCGCGCTATGTGAAGCTATATAGCGCTATATAGCGACGTGTGAAATGGGCTTAAATTGACAATGCTCACGCTCACAATACTCAAAAGTCTCATAACCAAATCATTCTCTAAATTGATATAGTCAAAATTACTCGTACTCTAGTGTCATAACCAAAAATTACTCTAAATTGACAATACTAACGCTCAACATACCCTATAGTGACACAACCAAAAAATACTCTAAATTGACACAAGAGTTCGTTATACTCTAAACCAAAGATCTTTTACTTTTATATATGACAATAACTGTTTAAAATAACAATAGGTACGCTACGCTAAAGATCTAGAAACTTTTGCTGTTTTGTGATTCTTTAGTCAAATTTATATATCTTTTCCAGGCGGACGTATATCTACTACCAAAGAAAATGGATGAATACGTGGCTTCACTACACTTACCAACATTTGACGCTCATCTAACGGAACTAACCGACGAACAGGCCAAATATCTAGGTTTAAACAAAGTGGGCCCGTTCAAACCTAACTATTATAGGTATTAGGGTGATATATTGAAGCCTAAAGCTGACGACAGACAGAGGCGGGACGGAACTGTAAAGGGGAATTTTTGTAATGTTCGAATTTGTACGTAACCGTACATATAAAGCGAACGCGGGCAGGAACAAAATGAAGATCGCGACCGCTGTCTCGCGCGTCTGTGACGTCTGCTTAAGTAGTTGTTTTTGGAGATTTTATCGAAAGAATTTGTGTTTATTAATAAATCCATTTATGTTGTCAAATATGTTCATAATTATGTTTTTTAAAAAATTAATACTTTAACATTTATGATTTTTTATGGAAGGTAAAAATTATTAATAAATTGGAACAACTTGTAGTGTTATTTATTTCTTGCCTTTTTATGTAAAATTATTGACTTCAAAAATTAAATTGCATGAAATAAACATATCTTTATTGTTCTTTTTCCATTATTTCAATTTGTTTAAATTACGTCTATTATGATCAGCTTTGCCATTACAACGTAACAACCAATCACAGCTCAGCATTCAAAAATACTCGTTCGCTATTGGTCTATCGATGAAATCTCCAACTACCCTCGAATCAAATGTATAGTAAATGTAAAAACGCAACGGTCTCGCGACGCAAACGCAAATATAACGCTGCTTTTAACTTTAAAAAAATCATTTTTTAGATTATTAAAAAATATAGAAGATTAAAAAAAATAAGCATCTTTCGTTTTTTTTAATATTTAATTTGATACTGGCGGTAGGCTTCGGCCGTGGCTAGTTACCACTCACTGGACAAAACCGTGTCGCCAAGCGGGCATTGTGACCGTGTTCCGGCATGATGTTCAGTGAGGGTGTGGGAAGCCAGGGAGGGATTTATCCCGCCTTCTAGGTTTAATCTGCTACCATCTACGGTCGCATCGTCGCTTCAGATCATGATTAGAAGTCATCATAACGAATACAATAAAAAATGTGTTTTTGTAGTGAAAAACTTGAAAGATTTTTCTTCTATAATGGTGAAAGCACATCTATCAGCATCGACCGCGCCGAACGAATCGAATTTTGAATTCTTATGAAATGTCATGAAACCTCGCACATTTGCCGGAGTGGAATCGTCCGAATCGGAAGATTTCCTATAAAACAATTGGGATGTTGACAAAAATTTTTTTTTGTCCATAATGAAGATTATTGAAAAATATTGGACACGTATTTTTTTATTTGTAGATCTGATAAAAAACGTGGGAGATATGACGCACTAAAGTTGCTTGATCGTGACGTGACACCACTCAATCTAGTTCATTTTTGTTTAGTGGTAACGTCACGCGTCCCAACACAATCTTATGAGCGTTATATCTCAGCCATTTTTTATTTTATTTGCAAGAAAAAAAAAACGTATCGAATATTTTTTTATTATTAAAAATACGGACTAATTGTATTTTAAATAATTTGACCTTGTCAATATCTCTATTCTTTCGGCGCGGTCGATGCGGATATATGTGGGACCACCATAAAAGTGCCTATTATTTTCCAAGTCACGTGACCGTTGCGTTTGAAGAACTATTGTAAAATGGAGTAAACGCCCTGTATCAATAATGATGATAATTTAAACAACGATAGCTGTTATATTTAAGAATGCTATTTCACGTAACGTAATATATTTGTCCCTTTTCCACATATTTTTGAGTTTCAATACATTTTGAAAAATATCCTGTCATGTGCTTGTGATTTTTTCTTCAACATATAAATGACAATAATTTCAATACTATTAGTATATCTTTTACGTTTTTCAACTGATATTACACTAGTTGCGCCCAGTTGTTTTGCCCTATTCTGTAGCCTATGTGTTATTATGGGGGTAAACCCCCCCCCCGCTCCCATCTTTGGCGGGGGAGTCACACATACCGCCCCGCGCCCCCCGGCGTGGGGTGATGATGCGTAACACATTTTTCATGGGTCAAAAAAAAAAAAGGGTGTAAGCTATCTCTATACCAAATTTCAGCTCAATCGGTCCACCCGTTTAGGCGTGAAAAAGTAACAAACATACACACTCACAAACTATTGCATTAATAATATTTGTGTGAATACTGTGCACAGGTAGGAGGGCACTGTAGCTAGTGAAATTACTGGGCTGAAGAGTCTTAACATCTTATGACTCTTGAGTAAGAAGCGTTGGCGCAGTACACCCAAAATTTTACCTTTGTAAAATCCTGGGTAGCACTGTACTGATTATGGGCAGCGTTATCTCTTACCATCAGGAGAGCATCTTGCTCGTCTTCTTACTTCGTTGTATAAAAAAAAATTAAAAATTATTAAAATATTTAACGTTTCTTACTCAAAAGTCATAAGATGTTAAGACTTCAGCCCAGTAATGCCACTAGCTACAGTGCCCTCCTACCTGTGCACAGTAATGTTTGCACATCACTGCTCAGGCGGTAGAATAACTGGCACTATTGGGGTACCCACCTAGATGACCTCATGCAATGGAAGTCTACCCCCGATCCACGGTAAAGCCGAAAAAGCGATAGGCGGTCTTCTCGCTAATAGCAAATTCTCTTTTAATGTTATTTTTAAAGCGTTACGTGTAATAGCAAAACTCGGTGCGTTTTGTATGTAAATGTGTGAGAGGCGTTAGAAAAAAAATTGTAAAAAATGCTTAATTTGCTTCGACAATTTAGTTGGAATCGTTTGTTGTATAGATATTGTACTTTATATAGACAACCCCACTTGGAGCAAATCTTCGCGTGAATAATCAAATTCTCAAAATTAAATGTCTAAAACACAATTTTTGAATGGGAATGGAATTTGACGCTGCCCGAGAAATAGGGATGTTAACTTTTAAAAATCAAATTAGTCCGTCATTTACACGAAGATTTAACCAATGGAGAATGCGATGCGAACTCCAAACTGAAGCAAGAAACAAGTGAAATTTTAAAAATACTTTTTAAGAACAAGCTTTATTTATTATTATTATCTTGCATCATAAAGTACTCGTCAAGACGAATCAAATGAGCCCAAACTCGATAGGGTTGCGTTGTTTTATGACAAAGTTCCTATGGCCACCTTCCAGCTCCATCATCAGATCAGCTCGATGTCATAAAAATATTGCATTGTCATCCGATTTACACACGCATGCAAATTTTCAGCTCAATTGGAAACCGGGAAGTGGGTCAAATTAAACTCGCAAGATTTGATTACAGACAGACAGACAGACAGACAGACAACAGACAGGTGAAAGTAATATAAAGCTTGTAAAATGACGTCAGCTTTGAGTGCCATCACACTAATGACTTATGGTGAAAGCACATCTATGCGCATCGACCGCGCCGAAGGAATCGAATTTAGAATTCTTTATATGAAATGTCATGAAACCTCGCACACTTGCCGGAGTAGAATCGTCCGAATCGAAAGATTTCCTATAGATATAAAAAATCTTGCCGGCGGCTTTTTTCTTCCGGATAGATGTTCGAGCATCATTACTCTTACTAAATACTTAGGTTGACGTTAAGCCGCGTCTCCTGAGGGGCTATTGGCTAATTCTCACTCACTACGATTGATGGCAACTTCAATGTACATTGCTGCTTTTATTACTTTACTCATATTAATAAGGAGGTTTAAGCAAGTAATGTACGCGAAATTGTCTATGGATTTTAGTGTTTTACATGTCGTTTGGCGATAGCCAATAGGCCCTCAGTTCCTATTTTGGTTCAAACATTCAACATGAGCATGACTACATCAAAAAAAAATCTCAGCGAATATGACTTCATGTTTGCTCCAACAATATTTTTTGCTTTCCATATCCGATGGAAAGCACGTACAACAAAACATAATATCAATACTCATCAAAATAGCCGAGATTTTTTTTGAAAGTTATGCTCATGTTGAATGTTTAAACCAAAACAGGCGCTGGAGACGCGGCTTTAGTGTTGTTTTTTACAACTTGTATGAGGTAAGTGAGTATGGCACTCAACGCTGACGTTTTTAAACGGTTTTATTTAGCTTACTCTGTTTTTATTAAACGGTTTTATTTAGCTTACTCTGTTTGTTTTATTCTTTTTTCATTTTTCATTTTTCTTTTTTCTTGGGTCAAATTTAGTAATTGAAATTTCACCCTCTTCCTGTCAACCGATTGATCTGAAATTTGGTATACGCCTTTGGTTCTGACAATACAATTATGTATATTCAATATTATTGGAAATCCAAGATGGCCGCCGCTACAAAATGGCGGACAACGTATTTTTTTTTAATCATATCAATATGGGTATCAAATGAAAGGGCTTGATAAGTAGAATACAGTGCACTATACAAAATTAAAATCCAAGATGGCCGCCGCTACAAAATGGCGGATAACCTTTTTTTTTTCAATTTCATCAATATGGGTATCAAATGAAAGGGCTTGACAAGTAGAATACATTGTACTAAAAAGCCTTAAAATAAAAAAAGTAAAAAATGTTTTTAAGTTAAACGGTTTTATTTTAAACATATACTAAAAGCTAAAAAATAAAATCGTGAGGCACGTCAAATATCTAAATCTCTAATGAACATTTTCTTAGATATTTGACGTGCCTCACGATTTTATTTTTTAGCTTTTAGTATATGTTTAAAATAAAACCGTTTAACTTAAAAACATTTTTTACTTTTTTTATTCTTGCTTCATTTTAGTGTTCACGGCGCAAATTCCATTGTATTATAACCTTCTTGGTCATTCAAATTGTAAGTTTTGACACTTTTTTTGCAGAATTTGACACTGTAAAGAACAGTGTAACACGAGTGGCTGAAATATTAAAACACAGCTTTTTACAGCATTGCATTGCTTTGATTTAAAAATGTAGTCCACACCAAAATAGACGAAATAGGTAATCGAATTTAAAAACATATTAGACCGCGAGCTTGAGTACTATCAAACCTACTTTAATTTTTTTTTATTCACGTGTAATGTACAAATTGAATGTAGTAAGTACTAGATAATGCAATAGAAATTATAGAGAGCATTAGTCACTGAGAGATAGGTATTTTATTTTTATGATATTATATATATCTACTAGTCGATTCATTTAACTTCATCTCCATCTGTTAAAAATAGGGGAGACCGGGGACAGTTGACTATAGGGGATATAAGGGGCTGACAAAGCCAGAAACACATCGATCCATTGGGATAACTATGGGGTAGGTAGACTGATAGAGAACGTACCTCTGTCGTCCGCGCTGAAGAGTGGCTGGAAGGACACCCCGGTGTATTGGGTAAACATCCGCCGGTCTCTCGGGTGGAGAATCCCAAAAATCACCCTGCGACTTGCTATTGCACAGGGTGGTATGCGTAATGCATTTAAAAAAAAGTAAGTAGACAACTATCCCCGGTCTCCTCTACTCGAGAGGTTTTACCCATTGAAGTAGCATAATATGTTATATCAGGGTCTAAGCTGCCAATATACCAAATTTTGATTCTATCGTTTCAGCCGTTTAGGTGAGAATAGGTAAAAATACGCGTCGTCAGCGCCTGTTTTGGTTCAAAATTTCAACACAAACATATCACATTAAAACAAGTGAAATTTAAAAAATACTTTTTAAAAACAAGCTTTAATTATTGTTATCATTTTGCATCATAAAGTACTCGTCAAGACGAATCAAATGAGCCCAAACTCGACGGGGTTGCGTTGTTTTATGACAGAGTTCCTTTGGCCACCTCCCAGCTCCATCATCAGATCAGCTCGATGTCATAAAAATATTGCATTGTCATCCGATTTACACACGCATGCAAATTTTCAGCTCAATTGGAAACCGGGAAGTGGGTCAAATTAAACTTGCAAGATTTGATTACAGACAGACAGACAACAGACAGGTGAAAGTAATATAAAGCTTGTAAAAAAATATCGGCGATTATCGGCGGGTGTGGAAAGCAAAAACATTGTTGGCGCAAACAAAAAGTGTAGTTAGACAAAGTTTTGCGAAAAATTTTGTTGAACGTTTGATCTTTGGATCAACGCACACGCGCTGCGCGTCTTTAGATACCCAAAAATCAACACCAATTTCATTAAATATAGTTAATTTTAGTAAGGATATGAATTGTGCCATTAAGTTGCCAGCACTGTGACATTGAATGCCTAATAGCAAATGTAATTAGTAATCAGTAAATAAGTTATTTGTTGGCGTTTTAATAAATGAACATTTAGAATTATGTCGTTTTATTTTACACCCACAGCCTTCTATGCCACCGGCGAGCGTGTATGGAAAATGTGATGAAAGTTGAGGAACCGAAAGAGGTTTAGTGAAATTACTGGGCTGAAGAGTCTTAACATTTTATGACTCTCAAGCAATTTATCGTAAGCTCTTTGCTCTTAAGTAAGTAGCGTTGGCGCAGTGCACGCAGAATTTATCTTTGTAAAATACTGGGTAGCAGTACTTATTATGGACAGCGTTATCTCTTACCATAAGGAGAGCGTCTAGCTCGTCTTCTTACTTCGCTTCGTTGTATATAAAAAAAGGTGTATCAGGATCGTACCAAGTTTTTTTTTTATGTGAAGAAGTAGAAGACGAGCAAGACGCTCTCCTGATGTTAAGAGATAACGGCTGCCCATAATCAGTACCGTGTTACCTAGGATTTCACAATTATGTGAAATTCTAGGAGCACTGCACCAACGCTTCTTACTCAAGAGTCATAAGATGTTAAGACTCTTTAGCCCAGTAATTTCACTAGCTACAGTGCGCTCCTACCGGAGCACAGTAATGTTTGCACATCACTGCTCAGGCGGTAGAATAACGGCGGTAAGTGGAGGAAAATAGTCTTTGCCTACCCCAACGGGAACCAGGCGTGATTAAAATATGTATGTAGTATGTATATATATGTATGTTACAGCCTTCTATGAGTTTTTTAAGTCCTTACAGGCTAGCCTTTGACCACGATCTCTCGTGATGTTAAGCGACGATGCGACCGTAGATGGCAGCAGACTGAACCTAGAAGGCGGGATAAACCCCTCTGCGAAATCCCTTCCTGGTTCCTGTGGGAATTATAGAAAACATTTTATGCTAGTTCACGGACGAGTTGCTTCGGCGTACCCGCTGCCCCGGCATTATGGCGTCCCGCAGGAATTCCAGGTATTGGTGGTTGATGATAATTTGCAAATTCTAGATAGGTGGAGCTACAGCTGGGCGGGTCTTTTTAGAATAGTATCCGGGGATTTAAGTAGGGAAAATTTAGTAGTTCCCGCATGCCCTACCAACCGACACATTGGGGTAGGCGAGACTGTTAAAAAAAATTGCGTCTCACATACCCCACTGATCGAGTTTAGGTGGGTCAGGTGATACTATTAAAAAAGTACGGTTCCACGTGCCCCACCAGGGCTGTCACTCATATCAAAATGTACTTTGGGAAAAATCGACTTCATAATTTTGATAGCTAGTCGATATCTGTGAGTCAATTTTTAATTTCCAGTTCCTTATAATTTAATTAAAACTCGATAAAATTAAGAGAATTTCACATCGGATTAATTATTGCATGACGAACTTTCTGAGAAATTATAATTACTACATTTTATACACGATGAGAAGCGATTTGGCATTTATAGGAACTAAAAAAATACCATTTTGTTGTTATGAGTTATTTATTTAACCCTCAAAAAGTGGTGTTATAAGTGTGACCGCTGTGCACTGTTTGCACTGTGTGTCTGTCTGTCCGCGGTACTGTAACCGATTTGGATTAAAGCGATGTTTCCTTCAGTCCAAATTAAGGCACTATGTTAGTTTTTCATCAAAATGAGATCAGTAGTTTTCAAGTGAGAACAATAAATCCCAGTGGCTATTCAGTGATAATTGCCACGTTGTGGCTGTGGCGATACCTGTAATCAGAAGAAAGGGGTAACGGGCCTACGATGTCGAGATGGATATGGGAGAATCTTGAGGAAGGGGAGGGGAAAGTGGCGGGAGGGGAGATTGTATGGCGGGTTATTTTATTTTTCTGGCATTGCAAGCATTGCGTTGTCCACTCCCTACAATCTTTACGAATCCCTGGCCACATGGCAATCAATTTTGGAATATACCATAGAGTAGGTAAAAAAATGATAGCTTGTAGGATAGAAAGATCCCTAAACAGTATTTTTATGCGAAGAAGTAAGAAGACGAGCAAGACGCTCTCCTGATGTTAAGAGATAACGCTGCCCATAATGAGTACAGTGCCATTTAAGATTTCACATGTAGGTAAGATTCTACATACACTGCAGTAACGCTTTTTACTCAGGAGTCATAAGATGTGATGATGTAAGACTTTTCAGCACAATAATTTTAGCACTATCTACAGTGCCTACCAAAGCACGGTCACTGCTCAGGCGGTAGAATAACTGACACCTCCTGCGAAGGAAGTCCACCCCGGTTCCTCTTTAGGAGTCTCAACTCTATGGCTATGGATACCCGAACTGAAAATTAGCACACTAGCGCCCTCACGATCATTTTTCTTTTCAGTCTATTATCAAAATAAATTATAATATTAATTGGTTATGTATAATTTTCTTATCTGGTTATCAAATCGCATAATTCGCGTGACATTTTCAGTGTGGTCACATCGTGTGTGCTTGTGCAATTTTTTTTTTGAAATTTGTATGTTATTGTGAATATATGTGTGTTTTTGGATATATAAGATACTTAAATTAAAGGTAAGTCATATATCTGTACGATATCTTTAAGATTTTACAGGTTTATTTATGAATTTTTGTTACAAAAACATTGATTATAGTGATAATTATTTGAAATCATATGATTTCATTCAATCAATCGTCATTCAATCGAAGACAAAATTTTGCGTTTCTCTTAGATTTCCGGGAAATAATAATTGGAGTTTAATACCCCAAAAGAACTGGTAACCTGTACTTTGTTAGATAGGATATAGGTACAGGATAGATAGATAGATGATAGGTACGTATGTACAAATAATCATCATCATCATAGGAGCCTGTTCGGGATCCATTGTTGGATGTAGGCCTCTTCTCCATTTATCCATTTCCGTTGGTCTTGTGCCCTCTGCATCCAGTCATGACCTGCGTGTCTCCTGATGTCATCCACCCAGCGTTGTGGTGGCCGACCCCGTCCTCTAGAGTCAGCTCTGGGTCTCCATTCTAGGACTCGTCTCGTACAAATAATACTTTATAGATATATTACGTATGTACTTATAAGAATTTTCAACGCTTTTCATGGGATTACCGCCGCTTTTCACCAATTGTGACATCCATTTAGTTTTATTATCAAGCATCAACGTCGTTTTCGTTCTTTCAAGTTCAAAACTTCTTAAAAATGTTTTTGTTAGGAAGCTTCCCAGGAACCTTCTAGGATTGACCTGTGTTTCTCACAGTTCTAATAATAGTGTTTCCTAGGTGGAATATCAAAAATATTTTTCCTTTTTTTCAATTACTTTTCATATGAATTTTATTTTTATTTATGTATTGATATTGATTTTTTATTATTACCCACCAAATTTAATTTGATGGCGACAGAAAACCAACACTTATTCAAAAGAATTTATACACTTTTCAAGTGGTAATAATTATAAAAATGACTTGTCGACAAGTCCAAATGGATATAGTGCGGAAGCGCGCTAAGAATCCTTACCACAGTTATATTATATTAGAAAGATCATAAACAACTGATATTCGCAATCAAAGAACACCAATATATACCACATTATTAATGTAATCTTTATGAAACACAATCGTTAAACAAATCTCTACATTTTGTCGGCGCCTTTCATCCTTTTGATATACGCCGGCAATATGCTTGTTATTACAATAAATATCGTTAAATCTAATTAAAATTAATTAAAAACAGATAATTGTAAATGGTTTACAGGAATTATGAGTAATTTAATTTATTTTAATCTGAGTGAAAATATGTGTACTTTTATTTTAATTGTATTTTAATGGATAATTTATCTGATTTTATCGTTGGATTTTATATTAGGTGTTGGTAGAAATATTTTATTAGTTACTAACTCATTTGAGGCAAAGATAATAAGAGACTGTCTTTGAGCCTATTTTCTATAGATGGACTCACAGACAGACTCCAATAAGTGTCACCCATTACATTTATATTAAAAGCTGAAAAGGGACTCTGCGCGTTGGACTTTTTTGTCTCCGTGTACGCCTATAAAAAGGCCCGGGCTTAGCCCGTGTTTGAGAACGACATAATAATATTACGTAAATATAGCCACCGCCATTTTAAAACATGTATTTTCCTTTCCTGCTTGGTTGTCTGGAAGAGATCGTTATTAGCGATAAGACCGCCAATTGTAACACTGTTTAATTTCAAACGTATGTATTTAATGTTGTATATTGTTTATTATGTAATATTCATAACTGGTCGACATCACCGTCTCTCTTGACGAGAATCTTATGAAAACTAAGCAGGATCTGTGTTTCGCATAGAATCAGTGGCGGCGCTAGACCACGCGTGGGCGTCGGCGAAATTTGGTTCGCGAGGCCCCCCTTTTTCGGCTAGCATTTTTACAAACTGAGAAGGGACAAATTTAAGCGAATTCATAAAATTTTGAATACTTTACACATTTTTCACACTAAACGACTCGCAAGATTCATCTTTGTAAATTAACGGCATAAATTCACTTGTATTTACTTCATCTTCATCTTCGTGGATTACGCCTCGATAATAGGTATATTTTTTAAATTCTGTCTAAGTGAGTATGAAAGGTATGCATTTATCTCGCTCTAAGTGGTAATAAAAGTATTATTATCTGTAGGAGCGCGAGCAGCTCGCTGCGAGCGCCGAGAAAAATTTTGAAAAAGATGAAAAATTTTGAATTTTTCAGCACGAGTAATATGCGTTTAGCTTGCTCCAAGTGACTAGGAAACTAAATATTCTTATCTATAAAAGCGCGAGCAGCTCGCTGCGAGCGCCGAGAAAATTTTGAATTTTTCAGCACGAGTAATGTACGTTAGCTTGCTCTGAGTGGCTAGGAAACTAAATATTCTTATCTTTAAAAGTGCGAGCAGCTCGTTGCTAGCTCCGAGAAAATTTTGGATTTTTCAGTACGGCTAATGTACGCTTAGCTTGCTCCGAAAGGCTAGGAATCTAAATATTATATTCGTAT
The DNA here is from genome assembly GCA_947507615.1 of Hemithea aestivaria. NCBI lineage: Eukaryota > Metazoa > Arthropoda > Insecta > Lepidoptera > Geometridae > Hemithea > Hemithea aestivaria. Next base: position 1,467,657 of record OX382351.1, on the reverse strand, counting down.
GTATAAAAACGCGAGCAGCTCGCTACAAGCGCCGAGAAAATTTTGAATTTTTCAGTACGAATAATGTACGCTTAGCTTGCTCCGAGTTGCTAGGAATCTAAATATTATATTCTTATGTATAAAAGAGAATATTTTGAAATTTTTCTTCACGAATTATGTGCATTTGCTTGCTTCGAGTGGCAAGGAAACTGAATTAAAATTAAATATTTTATCTAGTAAGAGCGCAACCAGAGAAAATTTTGTATTTTAACTCGTTCTAAGAGTCACGAGATTAGAATAATTTTGCTAATAATTTTGCTCTCTAGCAAGCAGTTAGCTGCGAGCGCCGAGAATATTTTAAAAAGAGTTTGCTAGCCGCTGATTTTGACAAGAAAAAAAATTAAGCCACATTAAATTACTTAATTTTCATGGCTCCATGGCCGCGAGGCCCTGGATCAGCGCCTGATATTAACATGGAGTTAGTAGTACCTTTATATAGTTTAAAAGGCTGTATGTCGCTATTTTCGTCTTCCTGAAATATTGTAAGTCCTACCTAAATCATTATAATACTTGAAAATGTCTTCTTTTGATGCATTTTGATCTTTTTCTTTTTGAAGCCCTTAAGCACTTCACAATCACTTAACTCGCGAATATGTTTAAAAAAAATGAATAAATAAATTTTAAATAATTAAAAATTTTGCGAGGCCCCCTCAAGCGCGAGGCCGTCGGCGGTCGCCGACGTCGCTGACGCCTAGCGCCGCTACTGCATAGAATGGTAATGTTACCAGCAAAATTACTGGGCTTGACGAGGAAAAACAACAAAATAATAATCTCAGATTGTCAGGCGCAGTGCAGTTTTAAATTTATCAAGTATTTCAAGCCGTTTGTGTGTAATCCTGGTAACGGCGCTAAAATCGAAACAAAATTATTAAAAAATCCTAATCAGTTAAATGTATTGGAAAATCTGGATTAAAAGGCATTTAATATTGTTTTCTCTTTCTTATTTATGTACTTTTTTTCTTATTATTCACTCATTAAAGATTTTGGTCCATGTTGTGACAATTTTAGTCTTAATTCTCAGATTTTTTTCTCTCCTATCAAGTCGAGAAACTAAAATTATAAATCGTCAAAGCATATTTGTATTTTCAATTTAATTTAAATTTGCTTAATTAACTTTGTTTGTTTTTACTGGTGGTAGGCTTCGTGGCTAGCTACTCGTATCACCCACTAAACAAAACCGTGTCGCCAAGCGGTCATTGCGACCGTGTTCCGGCATGATGTTCAGTGAAGCCAGGGAGGTATTTATCTCTAGAGGAGCCTCTAGGTAGTTATTTATAGTCTGCACCATCTACAGCTGCAAAGTGCTACGCATACGAAGCCATATATGGCCCTTTCATAAATTTTCCAAAATAATAACTGTTAATATTTTTTTTCTGCCTGATATATGTTTAGTAAACATAAATAAACACGTTTTTCCTTTCAAAAATTTTTTTACTATCCATCTTCTAATTCCATGCAGTAAGGGGTTAACACTGCGTGGTCAATTAAATTAAAAATTTAAAATACCCCCAACGGAATATTTAATTCGCTATTTTGTGGTGGCGACCATCTTGGATTTTAAATTTATTGTAATGCGCTGTATTCTAGTAGTTAAGCCCTTTCATTTGATACCCATATTAAGGGGGTCGTAGAGAAAAAAGTAATTCGCCATTTTGTAGCGGCGGCCATCTTGGACCGATTTCCACCAAACATGGCTAAGAACACTCTTGACTAACTCTACTTTCAAACAAAAAACTGAATTAAAATCCGTTCATCCGTTCGGGAGCTACGATGCCACAGACAGACACACACACACATAGACAGACACGTCAAACTTACAACACCCCGTTGTTTTTGCGTCGGGGGTTAAAAAGAATACATTATATATGGGTGTTACCAATTTTAGATAATATCAGGTAATTCCCCTAAACATTACACACAGAATTTAATCAATTTGTGACTAGTGAAACAATTAAATCATTTTATAGAGAAATTATGACGAATCGATAGTAAATTATTAGTTTTATTACTTAACAGATTAATGATGATTCTAGTGAACAGTTATTGATAAGGTTTGGGTCATAGATAGCAGTAAAAGTAGATATCGCACATAAAAATCAAAATTGAAGCCAATTTCTGTTCAAACTAGAAAATCATACTAAAATTATTATAAATGCGTAAGTTTGTGTGTGTGTGTGTATGTTTGTTACTTCTTCACGCCTAAACGGGTGGACCGATTGAGCTGAAATTTGGTATAAAGATAGCTTAGATTCTGGAATAACACATAGGCAGTACAGCGAGTGAAGCCACTCGGCGCAGCTAGTATATTTATAAAACATGTTTTTTATAAAATTTTCACTTGTTTTTGTAGCACGATCTATTTCATTATCATAAATTTAAATATTGATAATTAATCCTTGTTTTAGGTTTTATCATTTCGGGTGGTATTTAATGTGATATAATTGCTATTTTTAATATTATCTATTTACTCTTTTTAGGGTCAAGTTTATAACACTTATTTTCCTGGTGTAATATCACAATTTTGTTATCAAAATAGCGCAATAGGAGGTTTAACAATTGAATTTTTATTATTATTACCATCTAGCATCAAAGTACTCGTCAAGACGAATCAAATGAGCCCAAACTCGATGGGGTTGCGTCGTTTAATTACGAAGTTCTTATGGCCACCTTTCTGCTCCATCATTAGATCAGATCCATGTTATAATAACATTGCATTGTCATCCGATTTATACAGGCATGCCAAATTTCAGCTCAACCAGATATTATCAGGAAGTGGATCAAATTAAACTTCCAAGATTTGATTACAGACCGACAGACAGACAGACCACAGACAGGTGAAAGAAAATAAAACCTTGTAAAAAGTGCCTTTAGTGCCTTTTCATGAAATAATGACATTAATGTTTTAAATAATGAAATGAACGCCAAAAACATTATTGGCGCACCACAAAATCTGCAGAAAAAAATTTAAACTATGATACAATTAAAAATATTCTAAGTGTAACCATTGCGGTCTCATCGCTAATAACGATTCCTTCCAGACAACCATTTTGATTTAAAATTTTTACCATTCGCTGGTAAAAAAAACCACTTTATCAAAACTACCAGAGTAGCAAGTTTCGTCATAGTTTTAGCACCTTCAGTACGTTATCATTAGTAATCTTCAATTAGTAGATTTATATCACATAATTATATTTTATATTATGTGAGGGCACTAACAAGAATCTGATATCTAGATTTTAGATATCTTACTGATAAGATAGTGAGCAATTCTATTGGTATGTTGGTAGGGTGTCATAGTGATAGGCATAGGCGGATTTAGGGGGGGGGGGGGGGCAGGGGGCCAAGGTCCCCCCCAGAAGCATTGTAAATTTACGTCAAGATTATAATTTTTTTCTGGGCTTATTATTAAAAATATTTGAACTTTCTAACTGTTCAGAGCGAGCTAAACACACACTTTATGTAGTAAAAATTATAATATTTTTGTCTGTCTGCACCTTGCCCCCCCAGGACCAAATCCTGGATCCGCCCTTGGTGAAAGGGATTAGAATATTAGTGACATATGAAATGAAATGAAATGAAATATCTTTATTGCAGACACAGTATACATAAATTATAGTTAAAATCTAATTAAGTTTAGCATAAAATTAAACAAAGAATAGTTAGTGTGAGATATCTACCTATTGAACCAGGAAGGGATTTATCCTGCCTTCTAGATTTAGTGTGCTGCCATCTACGGCCGCATCGTCGTTATTCTACCGCCTGAGCAGTGATGTGCAAACATTATTGTGCTCCGGTAGGAGGGCACTGTAGCTAGTGAAATTACTGGGCTAAAGAGTCTTAACATCTCATGACTCTTGAGTAAGAAGCGTTGGAGCAGTGCTCCTAGAATTTCACATAATTGTAAAATCCTAGGTAACACTGTACTGATTATGGGCAGCCGTTATCTCTTAACATCAGGAGAGCGTCTTGCTCGTCTTCTACTTCATCACATAAAAAAAAAACATCAGGCGAGATCGTGGTCAAAGACTTACCTATAATAATTTAAAAAAAAAACCGCCGTTTTGAGTTTTTTTCAAATCGTGGCCAGAGACAACTAGAAGACTCAGCGACTAACCAGTGAAGCGAGTGCTCGCCGGCAGTGTGAACAGTCAGCGATCAACTACTTGTATAAATATAATAAATTTATATAAAAAAAAAACAAAACTAAACTGGAGGAGGCCTATATATAATATATAAGATAATATAAATATAAGATTTTCGCCTGGACGCTACCGTGTTTCGGAAGGCACGTAAAACTGTGCGTCCCGGCTGTTTCCTATAAGATATGTAGGAGGCAGTCGTTAGGTCATGTTGCAGGCCCTGTAGGAATCTCGGCGACCTGAAACTGCAACATATAGGTTGGCTACACGACCTATAATTTGTGATTTGACTCTGATAGTGTAAGTAGGGTAATCTGTTCTGTTGGAGTATAAATCCCAACTATTATTTTTTAATTATTATTATATGCATCTCTTTTCAACCGACGAAAAAAACGGAGGAGGTTTACAAGTCGACGCGTATATAGAATACAATAGAAAAGAATGACTCTTTATTGCATACAAAAAAAAATAATTTGAGAGGTGTCAAGGGACACCCGGATGGAACGAAGTTCCTTTCGATTAATGAAAATATCTGGCTTGCTTTCTATAACAGAGAGAGAGAGAGAGAGAGAGAGAGAGAAACATGCGCACGCCGCACAGCTTACTAAAGCTCACTATAGCAAAAAGTGTCGTGACAACTTTTCGTAAGAATTTTTTCCCTATCTTTTGAATTCTTTACCTATCTATATGAAATGTAATGAAACCTTGCACACTTGTCGGAGTCGAATCGTCCGAATAGGAAGAAGATTTCCTAAACAAAAATTCTTTCGCCGCGGTTGATGCGGATAAGATGTGGGAGCACCATTAGCGTGAAAGTTGATCACGTGACTTTCATATCAGATTCAGATTCAAATACTTTATTCACTTTCCACATAATTTTCTTAAAAAGGATCTTACATATTACATACATTTTACTAGGTCATTTGTGGACCCTGTCGGGTGTAGTGAAGGTTTAGAAGAGAGGGAGAATAAGTCATGAACATTAATAATATGTCAAAAAAAAAAAAGATTGTGTAGTTAAAATAATAATAATGTCATAGAATAGAATAGAATAGAAATAAATTTATTTGCACACAAGATGATAATAATATACAAAGCATAAGAGAAAAAAACATAGTATTAATATATAGAGAAAAATCACATCCTGCCGCAAAAAGGTACCAGCTCAGCATGTGTAGATCTTAGTTGACCTACGCTGGTCTTCCGCTGGTACCTTAATGTGGTGACATCACAATTGAAACTGTTAATTTTATTAATTTAATTAATGCAAAAATTAACTTTGAGTAGTTGTATTGACTAGTACTTGCATAGTCTTTCGAAGTCTTTGCAAGTACTTTGATATTCTGATTTTGCACATTATTTTTCAAAGTTATAAAAGTACCGCGCCAACTCTTCTCTGTCTCTTTTAAATTCAGTTATTCGTGCTGATAGGAACGGACATATTACTTTCCTTGTGCTTTTAGAAAAGGATAATATAAGTGCAGTGCGTTAATCCTTGAGATCAGTGTTTTATTATTAGTGTATGCCCTTACCTAACCCTACAGGTTATGGGCCCAGGTATACGTGTTTTTAAAATACCTGCGTGAGTGCGTGTTCGATAAAAATGGAAAATCTCAAAACCAAACGTAATATCAAAGCGTTTGACGGTGAAAAATATAGTGTGTGGAAATTTCGGATTCGGGCATTACTAAGCGAAATGGACGTTATTAAAGTGATCGACGAAGACCCGATTATTCGAAGCAGCGAGTGGGAAAAACAAAACCGGATTGCTAAGAGTGTTATTGTCGAGTACCTTGCGGATTCCTATCTCGGTTTTGCGAAGGAAAATATAACGGCGCGAAATATTTTGAAGAATTTGGATACCCTCTATGAAAGAAAAAGTATTGCAACGCAGTTGGCGCTACGCAAGAAGTTGTTGGTGTTGAAACTTCAAGGTGATGTACCACTGATAAAACATTTTGCTACGTTTGATGATCTCATCACGGAATTACTGGCTGCTGGCGCGAAGTTAGAAGAAACAGATAAAGTCGCTCATTTGTTGCTTACCCTACCCGCAACTTATGATGGCGTTATTACCGCGATAGAAACTTTGTTGGAAGATAATTTAACGCTGGCATTCGTCAAAACAAGATTATTGGACCACGAGGTAAAGCTGACAAATGAAAGTACAGATAGAAGTGCTAAGGTGTTACACGTGGAACAAAAGAACAATGAAACCGGAAGGAAGAGAAAGTTCGATAATAGCAAGCAGAATAATTATCAGAGGGACAACAATAACGACAAGAAGAAAATACAGAATTTTGTGAAGTGTTACCATTGTGGAAGAAAGGGACACAAAAAGATGGATTGCTACTACTACAAGAAATCGAATCAAAACCAGAGACATCAACAGAACAAGACAGATAGAACGAGAACAGTACAGAATGTGGAGATTACTCAACCGGAAACATCCAATGATTTTTCGGGCTTTGCTTTTATGACCGGGGAGTATCAAGAAGAAGCCACGGGGAACAAGATAAGATTTTTGTTGGACTCTGGAGCATCGGACCACATCATAAACAGAGAAGACATTTTTATTAGTCACACTGTATTGACTAATCCGTTGAAGATTTCAATTGCTAAAAATGGTGAATTTATTACAGCCACCAAAAAGGGGACTATCCAGGTGACCAGCAACATGGGCATCAATGGTCTGCTGGAGGACGTGCTGTACTGCAGCGAGGTGCCGTACAACCTACTGTCAGTCTCTAAGATGCAGAGGGCCGGCTACACTGTCGTCTTCGGCAAGCAGGGACCGGAAATACGTAAGGGTACTAAGGTTGTGATGCGAGGTATGTCCACTAATAATTTTTTTGCTGTCGATTTAGTTGCATCTGTAAACGCGAGTCATTCTGTTACCCAAATATGCAATAGTGATTATAAAATATGGCATGAGCGTTTAGGCCATATCAGTAAAAATAAATTTTTAGAAATGAAGTTGAAAAATATGATTGAAGATGTGAGTCATATAGAAAAAGTAGTACCAAATGATGATTTGTGTGAAGCGTGCATAAATGGAAAGCAGAGTAGACTCCCGTTTCATAATGCTAAAGATAAAAGTCACATTAAACGACCTTTATTTATGGTTCATTCGGATGTCTGTGGGCCTATCACTCCTACAACAGTTGATGGCAAAAATTACTTTGTGATTTTTGTTGATCAGTTCACTCATTACTGTGTCACGTATCTGTTAACCTACAAGTCAGATGTGTTTTCCGCTTTTAAAGATTTCGTAGCTAAAAGTGAGGCAAAATTTAATTTGAAATTAGTTAACCTCTATATCGACAATGGTCGCGAGTACCTCTCGACGGAAATGAAAAATTATTGCGTCGAAAAGGGGATAACTTATCATTTGACAGTACCTAGAACTCCACAACAGAATGGTGTTGCTGAACGTATGAATAGAACTATAACTGAGAAAGCGCGATCAATGATTAACAGTTCTAAATTAGATAAAGCGTTTTGGGGTCAGGCTGTATTAACGGCGGTTTATTTGATTAACTTGACTCCAACTAAAGCTTTAAATATTTCAAGAACACCATTCGAAATGTGGAATGATAGAAAGCCTCAGATTAAGTATTTAAAAGTTTTTGGTTCGACAGTTTATGTTCATAACAAAACTAGCAGTTCTAAATTTGATGATAAATCGTGGAAAGGCATTCTCGTGGGCTATGAACCAAACGGTTATAAAGTTTGGAATCCTGAAAATGAACGGTTTGTTGTAGTCAGAGATGTTATCGTTGATGAGACTAACTTCGTTCGTAGCAGGCCTGAATCGAAGCCTGAAGAGAATGTTCTAAATTCTCGTGACAAAACTGATATTCAGTCAAAATCAGTGTCAACTAAGTCTCGAAACTCTGACAGGTCAAAATCAGATAACCTGAAATCTGATGATCACGAGTGCCCTAGTAAGATTCGTAAACTTAATGACCATGATACTAGTTCTGACAAAGTAGAGAATTTGAAAGATATGGAAAACACAGTTGACAATTTAAGAAGGAGTGCTAGACTCAAAAGTCGTCCTACTATTTCGTATAGAGATGATATTGATGAGAATTTATTGTGTGCTCAGTCGGTTACATATAAATTACCTACTTCAGTCAATGATATTAAAACCAGGGATGACAGGGTTCACTGGGAAAATGCGATTAGGGATGAGCTAACTTCTCTATCGATTAATAAGACATGGGATTTAGTACCTACGCCTGAGGGTAAGAATATCGTAGACTGTAAATGCGTTTTTACTATAAAACATGACGAACATGGTAACCCTTTGCGTTATAAGGCTAGATTAGTTGCCAGAGGGTTCAGTTAACAGTATTTAACCGATTATGATGAAACGTTTGCACCAGTCGCGAGAATAGCGAGTTTTAGATTTTTGATTAGTTTTGCGAATCAATTAAATTTATTAGTTCATCATATGGACGTTAAGACCGCGTTCTTAAACGGTGAGTTAAAGGAAGAAATTTACATGAAAATTCCTGATGGTGTAGAAGGTAGAGATAATTACGTCTGTAAATTAAATAAAGCTTTATACGGGCTAAAGCAGGCTGCTAGGTGTTGGTTTGAAGTTTTTGAAAAGGCATTATTAGAAAGGGGTTTTGAAAATTCCGCTGTAGATCGTTGTATCTATGTACTAAACAACGGCGATGTGCGTAAAAATATTTGTGGTTCTGTACGTAGATGATTTGGTGATAGTTTGCGCAGAAATTGAATTGATGAATAAATTCAAAAGATATTTGATGAGTAAATTTGAGATGACCGATTTAAAAGTAATTAAATTATTTCTTGGTATTAAAATCACGCGAACCGATGATAAGATTACGCTAGATCAGAGTTCTTACATTAAAACTGTGCTCAATAAATTTAATATGCAGGATTGTAAGCCAGTTAATACTCCACTAGAGAACAAGTTGAACTACGAGGCGTTAAATTCCGTAGAGCAATATAATGCACCTTGTCGTAGTGTTATAGGTTGTTTAATGTATATCATGCTGTGCACCCGACCTGATTTAAGTATATGTGTAAATATACTGAGTAGGTATACTAATAACAACAACAAAGAGCTGTGGCAGTGTCTTAAGAGGGTACTTCGGTACTTGAAGGGCACGATTGATTTGAAATTGAGTTATAAAAGGTGTGAATATAATAATGTGCTTAGTGGATACGTAGATTCTGATTGGGGTGGTAATGATGTTCATGACAGGAAAAGTACAACCGGGTATTTGTTCAAATTATTCGATAGATGTTCAATAACCTGGAGTACTAGGAAACAGTTGTCGGTAGCTGCTTCATCCACAGAGGCAGAATATATGGCATTGTTTGAAGCTGTCAGGGAAGCGTTATGGCTGAAGTCGCTAGCAACAAGCATTTACTTGAATATTGATAAGCCTATTATAATTTATGAGGATAATAATGGTTGCATAAGTATAGCGAACAATCCAACTAATCATAAAAGGTCAAAACATATTGACATAAAATATCATTTCTCCAGGGAACAAGTTGAGAAAAATGTAATCAAATTAAATTACATTCCCACAGGTGAACAGTTGGCAGATGCTTTGACCAAGGCATTACCTGCAGTGGCGTTCCAGGAAATGAGAAGACAAATGGGCTTAGAATAATATTTTTTTTAATTGTATTTTGATTGATTATTATTTTTGAACTCTATAAAGTTAAATCTAATGGTCTGATTAGGTTTTCTGGGTTTTCCTAATCCTAGCAACAAATGTTGGACCATATATATATTGTGCGGTTCCCAGCAAACACAAGGAAGGTTTATATGTGCCGTGTATTATAGGTAGAATGATTTTGTTTTGTATAAATACCTAGTTAATTTTTGAGGGGGCGTGTTAATTTTATTAATTTAATTAATGCAAAAATTAACTTTGAGTAGTTGTATTGACTAGTACTTGCATAGTCTTTCGAAGTCTTTGCAAGTACTTTGATATTCTGATTTTGCACATTATTTTTCAAAGTTATAAAAGTACCGCGCCAACTCTTCTCTGTCTCTTTTAAATTCAGTTATTCGTGCTGATAGGAACGGACATATTACTTTCCTTGTGCTTTTAGAAAAGGATAATATAAGTGCAGTGCGTTAATCCTTGAGATCAGTGTTTTATTATTAGTGTATGCCCTTACCTAACCCTACAGAAACTTAAACATTAAAATTCTTAAGAACAATAAATAAAAATAAAAACTCCAAACAATTCGTTATCATAATAATTGGTCAATAAACGAATAGCAACATAATAAATTAAATGGTCAATTGATAAAAATATAATCAAAACATTATATTTGGTTGTTTTATTAAATTAAATTAGCAATACAATATATGAAACTTTACACTTAATAACTCCAAAACCAGACACTTTACGAGGGTGGGTGTCAGAATAGTTTTCGTTGGTATTGATGTCAGCTTTCGTTTTATATTAGTATTAGAATCATCACTAATTGTTCATCATTTTTCTCAATAGTAAAGTAAAGTCAATTTTTATTGCCATAAGATTACATCAATACAAATTATTGTGAATCCATAGGTCTCCAAACTGGTTAAAAGTGTGTTTTGGGGACCAAATCACTGGCTGCTATTAAAAAAATTAACAAAAAGGCGGATAATATGTATGCCACTCTCTATACAAAAATCTTCAGATCCCCTTTGGAACACATAGAGGAATTCATTTCGAGCGAGCGAATGAAGTACGCATCGCCATAAACCGAGTAGGTTTTTAAATGTTTTGTAGGTACTTAGTTTTAAGATTTAAATTTTGGTGTATTAAATAAATAAATAAAAAAATTATAGATACAACGTAGAGCTCCGCTTAGAAAGGATTTCTGGACGCAGGAAAGACCGCAAGCATAAGCTAGTCATCATAACATTATTAACAAATTAAAAAACAAATCACGGAGTAGGAAATCAAATAAATAGTTTTATCGCAATAATTCATAGATTATCTCAATGGATAAGAATTGGCATTAGATATGTGTTAGAAACGTGATTTGTTGATATACCTACTACCTCTTACTGATGACGTCACAATTCGTAACTAATACCTGAAGAACTTTGCATACAGAGCAAGTTGGCGCAGTGAACCCACAATTTTTCCTTTGTAAAATTCTGGGTAGCACTGTACTGATTATATGGATAGCGTTATCTCTTACCATCAGGAGAGCGTCTTGCTCGTCTTCTTACTTCGTTGTATAAAAAAAACACACTGGCAACTAGAATAAAAAAGTTATAAGCGGTGGTGGCCAAGGGGCTATGTTCAGATGTTATTCTAGATCACCAAGTTCGAATCCCGGCCCCACACCAATGACTATTATTAGTTATGAGCGGTTTTTCCACTCGCTGTACTGGTGGTAGGCTTCAGCCGTGGTTAGTTACTAACCACTGGACAAAACCGTGTCGCCAAGCGGTCATTGTGACCGTGCTCCGGCATGATGTTCACTGAAGCCAGGAAGGGATTTATCCCGCCTTCTAGGTATAGTGTGCTGCCATCTACGGCCGCATCGTCGCTTAAGATCAGGCGAGATTGTGGTCAAAGGCTTACCTATTAAGAAAAAAAAAAATTAAAAAGTTACAAATTGGCGGTCTTATAGCTAAAAGCGATCTCTTCTAGAGTTAACAAACATACATCCAGACATTCTAACATTCAGACATTTTTGCAAACTTTTACGTTTATAATATTACTAGCTGTGCCCAGCTGTTTTACCCGCTGTTCTATGGCCAATGTGTTATTCCAGGGTCTAAGCTATTTCTACGCCAAATTTCAGCTAAATCTGTCGACCCGTTTAGGTGTGAAAGAGTAACAAACTCACATCTAGACATCCATTCTTCCAAACTTTCACGTTTATAATATAAATAAATAAATATTTCAGGACAATTCACACAGCGCCACCTAACCCCATACTAAGCAACTTAATGCTTGTATTATGGTCATTAGGATAACGGATATAATACTTATATTACTTTTCTTTTGTAAATACATACTTATAACTTATAATAGATATTGAAAACCAACCAGACCAGAAACAAATACCTGTGGATCACACAAATATTTGCCTCATGCGGGAATCGAACCCGCAACCTTCTGCGTTGCAAGCGGGTATCAGCCCACCGCACCACAGACGTCGTCTATATTAGTAAGATAGTAAGATGACAATAGCTACATCGAACAGGTCTAATAAAAGCTGCAATAATTAAAGATTGGCACTGGTTATATATTTATGAAATAGCAAGTTCCTAAAGAGTTTTTACAAAGAAGTAAGAGGACGAGCAAGACGCTCTCCTGATGTTAAGAGATAACGCTGCCCATAATCAGTACAGTGCTACCCAGGATTTCACAATGATGTAAAATCCTAGGCGCATAGCACCAACGCTTCTTAATCGAGAGTTATAATATGTTAATACTCTTTAGCCCAGTAATTTTACTAGCTACAGTGTCCTCCTACCGAAGCACAGTAATGTTTGCATCCCTGCTCAAGCGGTAGAATAACTAGCACTCTTGGGGTACCCACCTAGTCGACCTCCTGCAAAGGAAGTCTATCCACGGTGAAAACTAACTATTGCATTGGCAACTAGCTGTTAGATTTATTCCGACTCTCTCAATCGCACAATATAAAAAATGTTAACACATGTTGCAAGGCATTTTACCAAAGGTAGACTTGTTTTGCAGGATGTTTTACCGGGGGTAGACTTCCTTTGCAGGAGGTCGTCTAGGTGGGTACCCCAACAGTGCCAGTTATTCTACCGCCTGAGCAGTGATGTGCAACTATTACTGTGCTCCGGTAGGAGGGCACTGTAGCTAGTAAAATTACTGGGCTAAAGAGTCTTAACATCTTATGACTCTTGAGTAAGAAGCGTTGGTGCAGTGCTCCTAGAATTTCACATAATTGTGAAATCCTAGGTAACACTGTACTGATTATGGGCAGCCGTTATCTCTTAACATCAGGAGAGCGTCTTGCTCGTCTTCTACTTCATCACATAAAAAATAATAAAAAAAAAAATGCCGACTAGGTAGATACTCCAACAGTGCCAGTTATTCTACCGTCTGAGCAGTGATGTGCAAACATTGTTGCGCTTTGGTAGGAAGGTATTGTTGCTAGTGACGTGTTACTAGGGTGGAGTCTTTAACATCTTATGACTCTTGAGTAAGAAGCGTAGGCCGTGGGTGCTATGCGCCTGGGATTATAAATCATTGTGAAATCCTGGGTGGCACTGTACAGTTTATATGCAGTGTTATCTCTTACCATCAGGAGAGCGTCTTGCTTGTCTTTTTACTTTGCATATAAAAAATGTATCGGTTTGCGATTTTTGAAGGACTCTTGTTATCTTTCGACATAAATTACATTTTCCATAGTTCTAAGCGTATTTAATAATACTATATCCGCAGCACGCAGTCGTTTATCAGTGTTAATCTGTCCATCTACAGTGCGCCATTAATTGGATTTAGATAAACAATTTACTATTATTTATCGAATGTATACAGATTTTTATGTTTTACGATTTATTGTAGAGTTTTTAAGTAAACAATCCATTGAGTCTTCCAATTCTTTTCTTAAAATTCCGTGGTTTAATGGTATATTTATAGGAAAGGTAAGATTAAAAAAAAATAGGAAGATGCCGTAATGACATGGACCGGTTTAATTATGCGCCTAATAATTTATAAGAGCCGAAAATTGAAGACGTGGACGTTTGTAAAAATGTATGGATGTCTGGATGACAGGATGTCTGGATGTATGTTTGTTACTCTTTAACGCGTAAATGGGTGGACTGATTGAAATTTGGTATAGAGATAGCTTAGACCCTGAAATAACACATAAGCTATAGTAGTACAGCGGGTAAAACCACTGGGCGCAGATAGTAGTAATAAAGTAATAAGTAATATATAAACCTCCCATACCCCCGCATGCGTACTCTCGTAATGCGTTTTTACTTTTTACTCGCCGTTAGGATGGCACCAGCTGGTTCATTATGCAGAAGTTTCCAGGCATCTTTATCTTTTATAGTATTAAAGGTATTAGCTAACGTCTTAACTACTAAACTACTACTACTGCTAATTAATGTATTTAATGTTGTACAATACAATACAATAATACTTTATTGCAAACCTGGTTACAAGAAATTGTTTCATAAGAAGACAATACACAAAGCTAAAGGTATACAATCGGCGGTCTTATCGCATAGAGCAATCTCTTACAGACAACCTGGTTGGAAGGAATATTGAGAACATGTATAGAGGCGGTGTGCAATACTTCTGGAAATAAAGTTATCTATTGTTACAATAATTAGATAGTTTACTAATTAATAATATTGTTTGTTGTATATTGTTTCTAATTTTTTTGTGTGCATTAAAGTGTTTATCTATCTGTCTATCCACTACTAACTAGGTATACCATAAATCGTGTAAAAGCTCACTTCCTTTCATTATAATAATATCTATATATATTATTTATATATCGCATAGCATATATATGTAGTATAATTGTATGTATTATTATTATTTTAATATTATGTATGTATTAGAATTTATTATATTTGTTTTAATAGTATGTATTATATATATGATTAAAAATATGTACTTATGTCTCCCTATACTATATCTTTATAACCACCGTCGCTCTATTTTTATGTATGTATTTCCTTTCCCTGCTTGGTTGTCTGGAAGAGATCGCTATTAGCGATAAGACCGCCAATTGTAACACTTATTTCTGTGTAATCTTAGTTCTAAGCTATATTGTTGTATTTGTGTGAACAATAAAGAGTTTTCTATTCTATTCTATTCTATACCACACAATTGCGTTAATATAAGATTAAATAGATATAATTAAATTATCTAAACAGTAAGGTTAACAACTGATTAACTGGAATTCAGTTATCAAATAACTAACCGCGTTTAGCCGAATTGTGTACGGAATAGATACTAGCTTGTAAACAAGGGTAGATAATAGTCCTTTTAGAGGTCAAGGCACACTGTAATCGGTTCTATTCTTCGATATCGACTGGGAACCATTACCGCCCCAAACCAGAAATCAAGAGTCTTTTACTCCGCTGGACGCTTTCTCGCGTATTTTGAGTAACAAAATTATGCGTAGCACTGCATTGCGTCACACTGCATTGTCACATGCGTTTTAGCGCATTCACTATTAATTGATATATATATACCGGATATGTTATTGATATATTTATTTTTACCGGGGGTAGACTTCCTTTGCAGGAGGTCGTCTAGATGGGTACCCCAACAGTGCCAGTTATTCTACCGCGTGACAGTGATGTGCAAACATTACTGTGCACAGGTAGGAGGGCACTGTAGCTAGTGAAATTACTGGGCTAGAGTCTTACATCATCACATCTTATGACTCTTGAGTAAGAAGCGTTGGTGCAGTGCATCTAGAATTGCACATCATTGTGAAATTCTGGGTTGCACTGTACTGATTATGGGCAGCGTTATCTCTTAACATCAAGGGAGCGTCTTGCTCGTCTTCTTGCTTATCCACAAAAAAAATATAGGCGTTCGAGACTTTTGTGAATCACTACATAGTTTTTTTTTATCGTTATAAGTTAGCCTTTGACCTCAATCTCGCCTGATCTTAAGCGACGATGCGCCGTAGATGGTTGCAGATTAAACCTAGAAGGCGGGACAAAGTCCCTCTCTGGCTTCACTGAACATCATGCCGGAACACGGTCACAATGACCGCTTGGCGATCCGGTTTTGTCCAGTGGATGTAACTAGCCACGGCCGTAGCCGCTACCACCAGTATAGCGAGTGGAAAAAACCGCACATTACCAATTAAAGTCATTGGTGCGGTGCCGGGATTCGAACTCGGTGGTCCAGATTTGCAACCGCACAACATAACCACACATCCTACATATACCACACACATCACCACACATCACACACATCATCATTTACCACACATTTTACATATAGGTTGGCCACACAACCTATAAATTTTGATTTGACTCTGACAGTGTAAGTAGGGTAACCTGTTCTGTTGGAGTATAAACCCCAATTATTATTTTTTAATTATACCCCTTGGCCTTCGAAAAGCTAAGTATAAAATAAAGTTGCTTCCCGCGTCTTTCTGTGCCTATGTATGCTTATATCTTTAAAACTACGCAACGGATTTTGATGCGGTTTTCATTAATATATAGAGTGATTCAAGAGGAAGGTTTATGTGTATAATACATGTATAATAAAGTAGAGAAACACTAATAATTTCCTGTTATGCGCTACGAAGTGCACGGGTCCACTAGGCTTGTTATAAAAAACGTTAGGCTCGAGAAGCGACGATGACGCTATTAACCATCGGGCACTTAAGTTTATTCATTATGATAAAAAAGTGAAATTTAAAAAATAGGTTTTAAAAACAAGCTTTTATTGTTATTATTACTATCTAGCATCAAAGTCAAGACAAATCAAATGAGCCAAAACTCGATGGGGTTGCGTCGTTTAATAATGAAGTCCTACCTTTCAACTCCCTCATCAGATCAGCTCCATGTCATAATAATATTGCATTATCATCCGACTTAAATATACATGCAAAATTTCAGCTCAATCGGAAACCGGGAAGTGGTGCAAATTTAACTTGCAAGATTTGATTACAAACAGACAGGTGAAAGTTAATAAAAACTTGTAATAATAAATCCTGGTAACTGGTATCCTTAAGGGTAAAAGTCCCAAAACCAAATAAGATAAAAAAAAAAAACCTGGTAACAGCTATCTTTAGTGAGTTAGCACAATATCTAACTATCTGCTTATTTCTTATTAATTAACTTATACTAATGATCATAATTACATTTTAATCCTTCTATGTCATCGATGCATTACGTGTCCAAAATTACACAAGAAATTTCACAAAAAAACGTTTAATTTCGACGAATCTCAAGTAGCACTCGTATGCAACTGAAATAATTAATAGATTCTTATCTAGGGATTTAACTAAATGTTAGGTTAAAAGGAATAATCATAGAATTTGTTGATTATCGAGCCCCGATATTGGATTTCTCGCTAATTCTCGAAGGTGAAATGGGATGAGACAGATATGAATGTTACCGAAATTCGGCATTACTTGGGTACTTGGTTCATATAATTATCATCATTTAAATGACTCTCCCGCACAAATTTGTAGAATTTTCTTTTGGAAAAATCGTTTCTCGCTAAAACTCTACAACATGTGTTGTAGAGTAAGGGTGACAGGTGTCTGTAATTTAATTTTAATTTAGTTGTGTTCGTAATTTTGTGTTTCCCTATATCGTCGGTAAGATTACATTTAGCATTGTAAAGTTTTTCAACTAAAACCACTTACCTGACGACCTCTGTGGCGCGGTGGGCTAATACCCGCCTGCAACGCAGTAGGTTGCGGGTTCGATTCCCGCATGGGACAAATGTTTGTGTGATCCACAGGTATTTGTTTCTGGTCTGGGTGGTTTTTCAATATCTATTATAAGTATGTATTTACAAAAGAAAAGTATATAAGTATTATATCCGTTATCCTAACCACCATAACACAAGCATTAAGTTGCTTAGTTTGGGGTTAGGTGGCGCTGTGTGAAACGTCCAGAAATATATTTATTTATTTATTTACCTAGATATTTCTTTCACTTTATAAACAACTAGTGGACCTGCACGCACTTCGCTACGTCTAACCGAAAATTATTAGTATTTCTCTACTATATTACGCATGTATTATACATATCAACCTTCCTCTTGAATCACTCTATCAAAGAAAAACGATCAGCTCCTCTAGGCTCTCATCCCCTACTATGTTTACTAGAACTATGTGCTGTATAATATACCTACACTTAGTATACCATATTTGACTTACATTTCTGGATGGTTTTCGATCTACGTCATGTCATTTGTGTAAATATTTCATTAGCTGTCTCACAATGCCAATAACAAAATGATTAATTCTTATGTTAAAGAATTAAAATATGCTTTGTACTATCATTTAAAATTTCATCATAAATACACTACAATAGACAAGACGCCCATTATTTTATATTTTACCTCAAAAATTACATTCATTATGGCAAAAAAAATACTGCCTTCCATTAATATTATAATACTTCCTTTGAATATTATAAACGCGAAAGTTTGTAAGAATGTCTGGATGTATGTTTGTTACTCTATCACGCCTAAACGTGTCGATTGATTGAACTGAAATTTGGTATAGAGATAGCTTAGACCCTAAAGGCCCTATAGGCTACTGCTATACAGCGGACGCAGCTAGTATTATTGTAGCATCCGTGGCCCAGTGGTCATACGTCCGGCTTGTAAGCCGGAGGTCCTGGGTTCAAATCTCAGTGTGGCAAAGATTTTGGCCTGGATGTTACCGTGTTTCGGAAGGCACTGTGTGTCCCGGCTGTTTCCTATAAGATATGTAGGAGGCAGTCGTTAGGTCATGTTGTAGGCCCTGTAGTAATCTCGGCGACCTGAAACTGCAACATATAGGTTAGCCACACAACCTATAAATTGTGATTTGACTCTGACAGTGTGAGTAGGGAAACCTGTTCTATTGGAGTATAAACCCCAATTATTTATACAACCTTCGAACCTTGCAAAAGAGATCTTTATTTTTGAAAGGAAGTGTAGACGAAATCTCATAAAAACAATAAGATACACACGTGTTCCGGCATGATGTTCAGTGAAGCTAGGGAGGAATTTATCCCGCCTTCTATGTTTATCCGTAGTAATTGTACTTATGTGTCTCAATTCTCAATAAAGGCATTGTAATATTGAATATTAAGTCTTAAATTTAATTGTCTGTCATACCCATTTTAATACCAAAGTTGAAAAGCGGAAGAGTTTTATTTCATTTTTACACTTTTGAGTTTGATTGACAGTTTTGGTCGTTTTTCGTTACATTTTAAATAACGAATATCGATTAAGGAATTTTTATTTGTAGAGTTTTTTGTTAGAATGATGTATTTTTGTATAAATGATGTTATTAATGAACGTGTGTAGAGTACCTTTATTTTAGATTTATATTGTTTACTTAATTGCTAGATCTTACGTATTAAAGTTCTCATTATATTTGATGTAAACTTAAAATATGGTGTTACAAAGAAAAAAATACTTAAATTATGTAGAAATATAATTCGTAATAAAATTCACATATTAAAATTTTACAATAGTTACTCTTATTCAAAATTCGTTTTTTTTTTCTATTTAACTTACGTTTTTATTTATTGGTTTAATTATTTTTATAAATAATTATTAAAACATAATATTAGTATTATTTTGGTGAGATAATTTTCGAAATTTATTCAAAGTAGGAGTAATCAAAAACTGCCATAAACAAGCTAAATAATAATAAAATAAAATTTATTTCTAAGTAATTACATAATACATAATGGCATTCCATAAATTCCGTTCAAGAGTTATTAAAATAGAATATATTTGTTCTCGTACTTGCATTGCTCCATTGTAGCCTATTTAAATTTTATTTGAATAACCACAATTTTACTTACAATTCACAACCAACATATTAAGTATACTTTTATTAAAATACCACAATTCGCAAAGAAAGCACGTGCATTTACAAAAGAAATTGTTCTGTAATATAAAATCTTGTAGGAATAATGTTAGCTTGTAACAATTATATGCTTAATTTCATATAACTGGTGAAGTGATTAAATTATGTGAATCACTGTGAAGAATCAAGGTTACATTTGTGGTAAGTAAAAATATATTTAGTCAAGTGTTTGAATGCAACCTGACCACTGCGCTGAATAGTTATAAAAATAAAAAATAATAATTGGGGTTTATACTCCAACAGAACAGGTTTCCCTACTTACACTGTCAGAGTCAAATCACAATTTATAGGTTGTGTGGCGAACCTATATGTTGCAGTTTCAGGTCGCCGATATTACTACTGTGCCTGCAACATGACCTATCGACTGCCTCCTACATATCTTATAGGAAACAGCCGGGACCCACAGTTATATTTTTTACTAGTAAAACCGCGCGCACTTCACCGCGCTTATTAGAAAATTTTCAGTGTTTCTCCACAATATTATGCATGTATTATACATATAAACCTTCCTCTTGAATCATTCTATCTATTAATGAAAACCGCATCAACATCCGTAGCGTAGTTTTAAAGATATAAGCATATATATGGACAGACAGACGCGTAAAGCAACTTTATTTTATACTATGTATTGATAGTGAAAAGTCATTAAAGAATATTATAATAGGACGAGGCTGCGGGGTATATGCCCAAATGTCATATTTTATCGGTGATAGACTTCCTTTGCAGGAGGTCGAATAGGTGGGTACCCCAACAGTGCCAGTTATTCTACCGCTAGAGCAGTGATGTGCAAACATTACTTTGCTTCGGTAGGGCACTGTAGCTAGTGAAATTACTGGGTTGAAGAGTCTTAACATCTTATGACTCTCAAGTAAGAAGCATTGGCGCAGTAAAACCCAGAATTTTACCTTTGTAAAATCCTGGGTAGCACTGTACTAATTATGGGCAGCGTTATCTCTTACCATCGGAAGAGCGTCTTGCTCGTCTTCTTACTTCTTTGTATAAAAAAAGTTAAGCGACGATACGGTCGTAGATGATAGCAGACTAAACCTAGAAGGCGGGATAAATCTCTCCCTGGCTTCACTGAACATCATGCCGGAACACGGTCACAATGACCGCTTGACGACACGGTTTTGTCCAGTGGGTGGTAACTTGGTGGCCGAAGCCTATCACCTGTATGTAAAATATGTGTATAAAATATAAATAAAATGAAATATGTGTAACTAATGCGAACAAGAGTTAAAAGTGTTACGTAATCCATATAAAATTAAATGACTTTATTATGAAGAATGTAATAACAATTTGCCGCTGAATTGTTTGCTGTTAAGTCTTTAACTAGAATTAATTTTCAGATGGTTCTAGTGATTATTTAAAGAAATATGTAAGATAGCTTTATAATTAATTGTCTAGAAGTATTCTCAATGATGCTTTTAGGCAGTTTGAGCTCTGCGTTGATAGATATTGATAGATATCTGCGAATATCTAGGTCACAAAACTGATGCACGCTCCAAACTTTAACCCAATCAGCGGTTTGGGCTGTACGTTGATCACTCAGTCGGGTGGGGACCCGGGGTCAAATAGCCCGGGGGGGCTATTTGACGCAGAAAAAATGTGTTACGCTTCGTCACCCTGCGCCAGAGGTGGAGGTGTTCTTGCGGGACGCCGTAATACCGAGGTAGCGGGTACACCGAATCACTCGGCCGCAGCTCTGCAGGGCTATTCACTTATCCGTCAAGGAACCGAACCGAAGACCGAATTGTCAAAAATGACTTATATATAAGTCATTTTTGACAATTCGGTCTTCGGTTCGGTTCCTTGACGGATAAGTGAATAGCCCTGCAGATCTACTTGTCTTTGCCCCCCTAAGTCAGCCCTGGAGGAATTATAACCCCAATTATTATTAAAATGTTTCTCTTTATATATAAAAAATTGGCAACCGCTTCGATCGATTTGAAAGAAAGAGAGTTAAAGTGCGCGCATTTTCGGCGAGGCGTGGCTTGGTTGTTAATCAAATGGAAGGGCGTTTTATAGCGATAAACATTTTCGCGATTGGCATTATGATTATTATTATACTTCGTTTCAAAAACAAAGATAACTTTTGTGGGGTTCGAAGGTTATATATCAATGAAAATATCATAGATATATTCACAAAAACTGTTATATCCGATATATCTTATGATATATAACTGATATATTATTATAAATATCCGATATATATCCAATTTTTTAAGATATTGATCCTTTGAACCCTGCAAAAAATATCTTTAGTTTTGAAACGAAGTATAGTCATGTTGTGTGGGTTTTTGTGTTAAATTGATGTAATATTTTTGGCTTGGAGGGGTAACAAACAAATTGATTAGAATCGCATATAGTCCTATTAATATTATTGCAACAGTATGGGTGTGACAAACACTTCTTTACGGCTAAACTGCTTAATCGATTGAGCTGAAAATTTAATTTTAGCTTTGGAATAGCACAGGCTTTTCAGCGGATCTTGTGCTAAATATTAGAAATTTTATAATTTCCGAAAATATTTTCATATCTATAAGATTTTTGAATTCAGGCTTTATTTTTTTGTATGACCGGTTTTACTCTCATTTGGTATGTAGCTTAGACTCTAGAATAACAAATAGACTATATTAAACACACTCTCTAGGCGCAGACAGTTTTATTACAAACTTATAAAACATTAAAAATAATACAAAAAAATATCAAAATAATTTATTTCGTAATTTGAAAAGTTCGGCCGAATTTTCGGCTCGAATTCGGCCTAAACATCGCCATTACCCTATCCCTAATTATAATACCTATGATAATAATATTTAAATTCTAAGAAATATTGACGCAAAGTAAGATAACTATAGTGTACGCCTGACAAAGACATTGAATTTTATACATTATGCTACTATAATAGTCTATACTAATATAATAAATGATAATGTGTGTCTATCTTTATTTTGTTCATAACTAGCTCACATACTAACAAAACAGTGCCAGTTATTCTACCGCCTGAGCAGTGATGTGCAAACATTACTGTGCTCCGGTAGGAAGGCACTGTAGCTAGTGAAATTACTGGGCTAAAGAGTCTTAACATCTTATGACTCTTGAGTAAGAAGCGTTGGTGCAGTGGTCCTAGAATTACACATAATTGTGAAATCCTAGGTAACACTGTACTGATTATGGGCAGCCGTTATCTCTTAACATCAGGAGAGCGTCTTGCTCGTCTTCTACTTCATCACATAAAAAAAAAAAAATACTAACAAAACCCTTTCTTAGCAGACATCTACGCCATAAAACCTATCTGTGTTCAAATTTTATCGCGATCCTTTCCGATGTTTAAGCTGTGCGTTGATAGATCAGTCAGTCATTCAATCAGTCACTCCATCCTTTTATATTTTTAGACTAATGGTTTATACTTCAACAGAACAGGTTACCCTACTTACACTGTCAGAGTCAAATCACAAATTATAGGTTGTGTGGCCAACCTATATGTTGCAGTTTTAGGTCGCCGAGATGACTACTGTGCCTGCAACATGAGCTGACGACTGCCTCCTAATTATCTTATAGGAAACAGCCGGGACACACAGTTTTACGTACTTTCCGAAACACGGTAGCGTCCAGGCGAAAATCTTTCCCACACTGAGATTTGAACCCAGGACCTCCAGCTTACAAGTCGGAGGTATGACCACTGGGCCACGGACGCTTTATCTCTCTTCAAGCTTAATAGCTGCACCGATTTAGATGATATTTGGTAGTTCTAGTCTCAAGGGATTTATAGGATCGTTTTAGAATTTTAACCCATAAGATCAAAACTTTGACTTTAGATTTATTAAAAATATATCTATTTATAGAAAAACGTGAAAGATTGACTGACTGATCTATCAAAATTAAGTAAATGTTGAACACAGATAGGTTTTAATTCTTAGACCTCCGCTAAGAAACGAATTTTTTGTCACTTTCATAAGTCATAATGCTTATAAATAAATATATTTTTATTCGGAAACTAACTTTGTAATGGGCAAGAAACTCACTGAAAATAACTTTTTAAATTATATAATAATGTATTTAATTATTAGCTATTATTTAATATTTAGTGTTAATTCCGCTCTAAATAATAATTAAATATAATAATCTGTAATTATATGATAATTGTTTACCTCTAGTTTTATGTTAGTCATATTATGTTCATAACTATTTCTTGTATTTAGGTATGCAATAAAGTATCATTCTATTCTATTGTTATTGTAATGGATTTCCGCAAAGTATCGCGTAATTCCATTAATTATCTTATATAATGTATATTTATTTATTATGTTTGGCTTGGTTACATTTGTCGTTGCTTCGAGTGAAGCCAAAGGCCGTAGCTAGTTAAATACTATAAGTACCTAGTAGTAGCTATATTTAAGCGTGATAAATTTAAAATTTATTTTTAAAGATTTTGGGTGCTATTTGCAGATAAGATTCAAAGTCATTGATTTTTAATTACTTAACATTGTTATTCGTTTCCTGTCTAAAATACATTTATTTCTAATTTCTTTAAACTAACTCCGTTTTGTGGATTCACTACTCATATTCACGACATCCATAGGCGGATCCAGGATTTGGTCCTGGGGGGAGGGGGGGGGGCAAGGTGCAGACGGGCAAAAATATTATAATTTTTACAACGAAAAGTGTGTGTTTAGCTCGCTCTGAACAGTTAGAAAGTTTAAACATCCTTAACAATAAGTGCGCGAGCAACTTGCTGCGAGCGCCGCGAAAAAAAATATAATCTTTACCATGAAATATGTTTTTTTTTTTTTATGTGATGAAGTAGAAGACGAGCAAGACGCTCTCCTGATGTTAAGAGATAACGGCTGCCCATAATCAGTACAGTGTTACCTAGGATTTCACAATTATGTGAAATTCTAAGAGCACTGCACCAACGCTTCTTACTCAAGAGTCATAAGATGTTAAGACTCTTTAGCCCAGTAATTTCACTAGCTACAGTGCCCTCCTACCGGAGCACAGTGATGTTTGCACATCACTGCTCAGGCGGTAGAATAACTGGCACTGTGCAAATTCAAAATTGTGTGCAAAATTCGTAACTCTACAATGCTTCTGCGGGGGTCTTGGCCCCCTGCCCCCCCCCCCCCCCTAAATCCGCCTATGGCTACATCTTACTAATATTATAAACGTAAAAGTTTGTAAGAATGTATAATGGATGTCTGGATGTATGTTTGTTACTCTTTCACGCCTAAACGGGTGGACCGATTGAGCTGAAATTTGGTATTAAGATAGCTTAGACCTTGGAATAATACATAGGCTACAGTATAGCGGGTAAAACCGCTGGGCGCAGGTAGTAAAACAGAGTCACTTCGCGCTGTCTGTCGCTATGTATGCTTAGCTTTTTGAAACTACTCAACGGATTTTGATGCGGTCTTTTTAAATTGTGATTAAAAAAAAAGGTTGTAATACATGTAAGCACATGCATAATATAGAACAGAAATAGCCAATTCACATTTTGGTTCAGGGAATACTGGAAAAATGGATTTTTTTCAATCTCTTCTCAATAATTTATATCCAAATTAAAACTGAGTCAACTAAAACTAATCAATATACTCCGCGCCGATAGTTTTGTTTGTCTCAATTAGTATTCTTCTGATCTGTGGTCTTTATAATCGTCTCGTAACTTTGGAACAGAAAAGTTGGTGCCTCTACGTAACCTCTACGAAATCTCGTAGCAGCGTAGCACTTGCATTTCTCGTAGAGGGCTGTTTTTCAACGTGAATTAAATAATATATCTATTAAATTGATTTTGCTCTGACCTGCTCGACCGATTTTGACGAAATTTTAATTATTTCGCTTTAATAAAAATCGGAATTACTTAGAATGGGTGCCATTTAAAGGAATTCTTATTTTTATATACCTAGAGGTGGTAATTCACAACGTAAATAAACATATTATTTTACATTTAAAGTAATCCCATTTAGAGAATATTCTGTTACAAAAGAATTTTTTAAATTTAAGAACGAATTGCGTGCTTAAAATAAATTTAAAAAAACCCGAAAAAATGTTAATTATTCCTTTTTTTTGAAGTTGGAACATTTAACTTAAATAATAGTGTAGGCGGTTTTTTTGCTTTATAATAATGATAGACATCAGTAATTATTACTGTTTATAATCCACCAATCATCGACAGTTGATTGAAATGATAAAAAATCCAACCAATCAGTGATTAGAACACGAATATTGATTAAAATAATAATTAATATTTAATAACAATATTAATACCTATAGGTATACTACCGTAGAGTAAGTAATATCTAAGGAAGAACAAACCTGTGAGGCTACTTCATCAGTTACGTATCATCACCTCACGCCGGGGGGCGCCGGGCGGTATGTGGGATTTCCCCGCCGAAGACGGGCGAAGACCCGCTAAAAAATCTGGGCGTGTTCCTGCGGGACGTCATAATGCCTGGGCAGCGGGTACGCCGAAGCACTCATCCGCGGCACGCGGCCTGCAACATGACCTAACGACTCCTGCGTATCTTATAGGACCATGGGACCCACAGTTTTACATGCCTACAGAAACACAATCGTTTTTCACAAACCTAAATTTGAACCTGGGGCTTTCGTATTTCAAGCTGATAGCACTAGGGCACGGACTATAAATAACAAAAATAAGCGATTTTATTATGAAACAGGGATTATCTACTCATTGTTGCGATTAACATATAATAATCTGTATTTATATTATCTACCTGACTTTGGCCCTGCAGCCGTGGCAATGCACCTTTTCAAATTATGGTTTGCTCATTTTTTTAAACGACCAAGGCAATCGAAGTATCGAAGTCACCTAGCAAAATGCCCCGTAGTAAACGGGAAATGGTTTTCATCTTCAATATTAAAAAAGATCCGGTAAAATAAAGAAAAAAGACGTGTGGCACTCGGAGTCTGCCGCGGTAAAGCTATTGCATAGCATTTTTATCTATAGATGGAAAAACTAAAAAGTATCACCGCTGTGCCGGTCGGGGTGGGGGGTGTTAGGTTTTTTTCGTTACGGAATTTCTGGATTCGGTCCCCACGCTCAAGGCCCGCGATAGAAGCTATGCAATAGCTTAAAAACGGGGCTGATCTGGGTAGTAGCTTATTGTGTTTGCGGCTTAAGCACCTTTACCAGGGGTAGACTTTCTTTGCAGGAGGTTGACTAGGTGGGTACCCCAACCAGTTATTCTAACACTTGAGCAGTGATGTGCTAACATTACTACGCTTCGGTAGCAGAGCACTGTAGCAATATTACTAGTCTGAAGAACCTTAACATGTTATGTTATATGAGTAGGTATATTTAAGTATTATATTCTGTTATCCTAACCACCATAACACAAGCATTAAGTTGCTTAGCTTGGGGTTAGATGGTGCTGTGTGATATGTCCTAAAATAATTATTTATTTAGTAAGAAGCGTTTGTGCAGTGCATCTATAATTTTACATTATTGTGAAATTCTGTATGGCATTGATTTTGGGCATCGTTATCTCTTACCATCAGGAAAACGTTGTGCTCTTCTTCATACTTATTTGAATAAAAAAAACCTATGGTATACCAAAAAATACATCATCATCATCAGCCTACGTTCGTCCACTGCTGGACATAGGCCTCCCCCATGGCACGCCACTCAACTCGTTCCCCCGTCTTCCTCCTCCACCCGCTTCCCGCGACCTTCCGGATATCGTCACCCCATCTCGCCCAAGGACGCCCTACACTACGTTTGCCGAGACGCGGTCTCCACTCTAAAACCCGTGTACCCCATCGGTTATCGGTTCTGCGGCAAATGTGACCAGCCCATTGCCACTTCAGCTTGCTAATCCTTTAGGCTATGTCGGTAACTCTGGTTCTCTGCCGAATCACCTCATTTCTGATGCGATCCTTTAGAGAGACGCCGAGCATAGCCCGCTCCATAGCTCGCTGAGCAACTTTAAACTTGTGAACCAATCTAACCGTAAGTGTCCACGTTTCGGCTCCGTATGTCATTACAGGTAAGACGCATTGGTTGAAGACTCTAGTCTTCAGACACTGTGGTATACGTGACGAAAAGACTCGACGAAGTTTTCCAAATGCAGCCCATCCCAGCTGAAAAAAATACCTAAGTAGGTAGTATATGTATACCAATAATTCAGTTCAATCTACATAAAGTCGTTAAGCCTGCGAAAGTTTGTGAGTGTGTATGTTACTTCTTCACGCCGAAACGGGTGGACCGATTGAGCTGAAATTTGGTATATAGATAGCTTAGACTCTGGAATAACACATAGGTAAATTAGGCGCAGCTAGTTATCCATACTTTCATTTTTATACTATTAGTTATATTTCTTACTTTCTCCTTGAAACACATTTACAAAACTTGATCTTGAATATTTCATGCGACTACCGGTACATAATTTACTAATTATATGTTACTCATGACGATTGTAATCAATAAATTGCATTACGTATGTCACATTAAAATGGCTTATCAGATCGAATCGTTTCGCAGAAATCGTTTATTTTTCGTTTGCGAATACGACTGGAAGAATAAGAAGCGAGGTTTTTGACGCTGCGTTTTTAGTGAAGCGTTTTAAAGTTGTGTATTAAATTGAATATTAAGCGGTGGTGGCCAAGGGGTTATGTGGGCCAGATGTAATTCCAGATCACATTGTTTGAATCCCGGCCCCGTATCAATGACTATGATTAGTTATGTACGATTTATTCCACTCGCAATACTGTGGGCCAAGCACAGACGTTTCGTAGTTGTCTTGCTGTCAAGTCAAACTGTCATCCCATACATTGTACTTTTGTGAATGTATGGGATGACAGTTGACTTGACAGCAAGACAAGTCTACGCATTTTCCATGCTTGAGGGGCTGGTAGGCTTCAGCCGTCGTCATAGTTACCATCCACGGGACAAAATTGTGCCTTCAAGCGGTTATTACGACCGTGTACCGGCATGATGTTCGTCACTCATGTAAATAGCTCATCTTGTTGCACAAATAGTTATTTAAATAAGCCAATACATAGAAGACAACGATGTAAAAATACAATATAAACATTGTAAAAACACATATTTAAAATATGCAATCCTTATGAGTTTCTTGCTCGTTCATCTCTTAGAGGTGCCTTGCGTACAGCAGTTGTGTTAAAATTGAAAAATGTAAAATAGACTTGCAAGAGTGCTCCAATGTAGCCTATTTGAATAAATAAATTTTGAGCTCGAGTAGGATTTCAAGCAAGTTTATCTCAAAATTAACGCTGCGTTTTCCCGTCGCTGTGCGTAAAAACCTTTACCTATGTAACATGTAGATTTCTTTAGATAATATAAAATCATATACAGATCGCGATATAAGCTCTGATATAACTATGTATCCTTTGTTTTGGGCTCACTTTTAATTACAATAACTTAGACGATAAAGGTGGACTTTTTTTGAAAAACTTAAGATAAAAGACTTGGTAATTAGAAGTGAAAATATTGTGTCAATTGTGGCTTGGATTGTGGTTGGAAAAACTGGAAGCTTTGGTTTTCAGTTTTGATTTAATATAGGTGAGTTTTTTTTATGCTTTACTAATCGCGCGGACTTCATCGCGCTTAATAGAAAATTACCTGTGTTCTTCTACTATATTATGCATGTATTATACATATAAACCTTCCTCTTGAATTACTCTATCTATTAAAACAAACCGCATCAAAATCCGTTGCAAAAAAAGATATAAGCATAAATAGGGACAGACCGCCGCGAGAAGCAACTTAATTTTACAAGCTTTATATTACTTTCACCTGTCTGTTGTCTGTCTGTCTGTCTGTCTGTCTGTCTGTCTGTAATCAAATCTTGCAAGTTTAATTTGACCCACTTCCCGGTTTCCAATTGAGCTGAAAATTTGCATGCGTGTGTAAATCGGATGACAATGCAATATTTTTATGACATCGAGCTGATCTGATGATGGAGCTGGAAGGTGGCCATAGGAACTCTGTCATTAAACAACGCAACCCCATCGAGTTTGGGCTCATTTGATTCGTCTTGACGAGTACTTTATGATGCAAGATGGTAATAATAATAAAAGCTTGTTTTTAAAAAGTATTTTTAAAATTTCACTTGTTATACTATGAAGTAATAGGTTGACGATCTCGCGTGATGTTAAGCAACGCTGTGGCCGTAGATGGTAGTAAACTAAACATAGAAGGCGAGATAAATCCCTCCCTCTCGGTTAATTTTCTTTGAGTTACTTTTTGTCTTCTTATGGAGGTGCTTTTGACTTTTGACTTATAGAGAGGGAAATTAATATCTACAGCATATTATGCTGTTTATAAAATTAAGCAAATTACAGATGTAGCTGCTACAGTGAGTTTTCTTTTTTTTATGCGAAAAAGTCAGACGAGTAAGGCGCTCTCCTGATGGTAAGAGATAACGCTGCCCATAATCAGTAAAGCTCTAAACAGGATTTCACAATGAAGTAAAATTCTGGGCGTACCTAGGCACTTCACTAACGCTTCTTATGCAAGAGTCATAAGAGGTTTTAAGACTCTTCAGCCCAGTAATTTCACCAGCTACAGTGCCCTCCTACCGAAGCACAGTTATGTTTGCATAACACTGCTCAGGGGGTAGAATAACTGGCACTGTTGGGGTACCCCCTTAGCCGACCTATTGCAAAGGAAGTCCGCCCTTGTAAAACATCATGTTTGCACCAGGTTGAGTTCTGTACCTACATTCTGGATTGTTGACGAGAACCTAGAATGATTAGGTACTTCTAACCAATCATATAATTATAATCAGTTACGTAGCGTCCGTGGCCCAGTAGTATTACGTCCGGCTTGTGATCCGCATTAAAAACTTTTCGCCTGGATGATACCGTGCGTCGGAAAGTACGTAAAACTGTGTGTCCCTACTGTTTCCTATAAGATATATGTAGGAGGCAGTCGTTAGGTCATGTTGCAGGCCCTGTAGTAATCTCGGCGACCTGAACCTGCAACATATAGGTTGGCCACACAACCTATAAATTTTGATTTGACTCTGACAGTATGAGTAGGGTAACCTGTTATGTTGGAGTATAAACCCCAATTATTTATTATTTTACTATCTTCTCCTACTACTATCTTTTCTATCTTCTTTCCGCTCATCTCGTATCCGCTTTGGTGAAGTTCGGGCCTTACCGTTAATGACATTCGTGTAGACAATTTAATTTATTTTAATTAAAAATAGATTATTTAATTCTTAATACACTACTGTACACATGCATAGTGCGCATTCACGTAACATTCATCGGGGATCCTGAAGTTTAGTAGTTTTAAAGTTACAACACTACAAAAACAATATTTTAAGTAATTTTAGTGAAACAGTAGTCCGATTAGTAGTTTTAGCATGAAGAAGTAACAAACATACACAGTTATATCTATTAAGAAACAATAATTTCACAATATCACACTAGATGGCGCTGTTTCAAATATTACACACATCGAGTCTGCATCGCGCAAACGAAGTTTTCACAGTACAAAAAGCCAATTTCGTCCACAGAGATGTACAAAGCGATCCTAGTGCTGTTCATAGCGTCGTCATCAGCGCAGTACCTGCCCAACGGGTGTCCCTCAGATTTCCATATACACTTGCTGCTCCCGCATGAAACAGACTGCGACAAATACTACTCGTGTAGTAATGGAGAACGGGTGCTTATGGACTGTGGGAGGGGAACGCTGTTTGACGTCGAATTACAGGTATGGATTATTTTATTTTTTATTCATTAATAGTATTACTATGTAAACAAACGACTAAAACTCACGGATATAATGGTCGAAGTTAGGCTCGACCCTAGGTTTCGGACAATTACGATGTCCTTCATCAGGAGCTCACGTCTCTCGGTCACGACGTTGGCCACCCAGGAAACCCAGGGTCGAGCCTAGCTTCTCTTATATCCCTGAGTTTTAGTCGTTTGTTTACATAGTAATATGGATAACACTCACGTTAGTTTTCATTAATAGTAGTCCCGCGCACACTACGCAGCGCCTTACAGGAAATTATCAGTGTTTCTCTACTATATTATAATACCTGCAATATATTATTATATACTCTGTAGCCCGTACTATTTATTGTGGAATGAATAAAGAAAACGAGCTAAACGCTCTCCTGATGGCAATACTGTAGATAACGCTGTCCATAATCAGTACCTCAACCAACATTGCCTGGATTTCACAATGATGTAAAATCCTAGATCCGCCACCAACGCTTCTTACTCGAGAGTCAAGAGTCATAAGATGTTAAGAACTCTCTCCAATACTCTTCTACTGAAGCACAGTATTGTTTGCAAATGGCTGCTCAGGCGATTGAATAGCTGGCACTATTGCAGAGCCTATCTAGTCGATCTCTAAGCAAAGGAAGTCTACCCCCGGTCTTTTGTTATTTCAGGGGTGCAACCACGCTGCGTTAGTAACGTGTAACACTGGAACAACATCAACAACCCAACCATCAACAACATCAACAACTACTACATCAACAACTACCTCATCAACACCAAATAGTTGTCCTACAGATTCCAACGTACATCTTTTACTGCCTCATGAAAGTGATTGCACAAAGTTTTACCAATGTAATTGGGGTGAAAAAATATTGATGAGTTGTGGCCCTGGAACGCATTTTGATGTCGCGAATCAGGTAAATCATAAAAACATTATAAATAAGTCCAGCAATTTAACTAGCCACATTATCTTCCTCATATGTTTTAACTATTGTAGGTTTTTTTTACATAATATTTTTTTTTAACATAGATCTGCAACTGGCCTAGCGCAGCAAACTGCAACCTACAATCAACAACCAGTCCATCAACAACTACAACAACAACTCAGCCAACAACCAGCCCATCAACCACTTCAACAACAACTCAATCAACAACTAACCAACCGACCACGGAAGGACCATTCTTACCAAACGGTTGTCCAGCCGATTTCCACGTACATCATCTTTTGCCGCACGAAAGTGACTGTACTAAATATTATACGTGTAACTTTGGCCAAAAAGTTCTGATGAGCTGTGCCCCAGGCACTCATTTTGATTTTGTTAATCAGGTAATTTCATTTATTTATTTATATTAAAGCTGACCTAATAATTATTATTATTGGCACGAAAAGATAAAGGCACTATAGAGCCGTTTTCACGTTCACAATGCGGTACTCTGACACACTATCTTAGTACATTTTCCTTATTTTCATGCTCGTATGTGCCTGCCCTTTGTATATAGTTTATGTATTAGAAAGAGTCCTATATACCCCATATTACGGGTCTTGAGCCTAGTTTGGGGTAAAAGTTCTCACTAGTAATTTATGTGATTTATTGTAATGCCTTAACTGAATAAACAATTTATTTATTTTATTACATTCGAACGTTAAAATTCTGTCCCGCACCGCGACCGCCATCCCGCCTGTGTGTCGCGTCAGCTTTAGTCTATGCTGTCGCATTCTGTAATAATATTGATGTTGATTAAAAATGATTTTCGTCCATCAAGTTGATTATTACAAAAAAAAACGTGTATATTTTCTTCGTAAATTTGATAATAAATAAGTGAGATACAACGCACATAAGTTGCTTGGCCGTGACGTCACTGGCCAATCTCGGTTCATATAGTGCCATCCAGTGCTTTGAAATAAATTACTTTAAAACATTTTTTAATTTTTTTGAAAATAAATTTCAAATTATTTACAGATTTGCAACTGGCCTCATGCAGCGAATTGTAATTTGCCATCAACTGAGAGCCCGATCACAACAACTACAGAACTGCCAACAACACAACCTGTCCCTACTACACAAGAACCAACTACAACGACAACAACAACAGAACTGCCAACAACACAACCTATTCCTACTACACAAGAACCAACTACAACGACAACAACAACTACAGAACTCCCAACAACACAACCTATTCCTACTACACAAGAACCAACCACAACGACAACAACTACAGAACTGCCAACAACACATCCTATTCCTACTACACAAGAACCCACTACAACGACAACAACTACAGAACTGCCAACAACACAACCTGTACCTACTACACAAGAAACAACTACAACGACAACAACGACAGAACTGCCGACAACACAACCTATTCCAACTACGCAAGAACCAACTACAACGACTACAGAACCAAGTACCACAGAATCTGTGACAACTACTTCCACTCAAGCACCGACAACAACTGAAGTGCCAACAACTGTCCCAACAACTCAAGATCCAACCACCACGTATGTGCCAACAACTCAAGAGCCAACAACAACGTATGTGCCGACAACTCAAGAGCCAACATCAACTTATGCACCGACAACTCAAGAGCCAACCACAACGTACGTCCCTACGACTCAAGAGCCAACAACAACGTATGTGCCGATAACTCAAGAGCCAACAACAACGTACGTTCCTACGACTCAAGAGCCAACCACAACGTACGTCCCTACGACTCAAGAGCCAACCACAACGTACGTACCTACGACTCAGGAGTCAACCACAACGTACGTCCCTACGACTCAAGAGCCAACCACAACGTACGTCCCTACGACTCAAGAGCCAACAACGTATGTGCCGACAACTCAAGAGTCAACAACAACGTACGTCCCTACGACTCAGGAGTCAACAACAACGTACGTCCCTACGACTCAAGAGCCAACAACGTATGTGCCGACAACTCAAGAACCAACAACAACGTACGTCCCTACGACTCAGGAGTCAACCACAACGTACGTCCCTACGACTCAAGAGCCAACAACGTATGTGCCGACAACTCAAGAGCCAACAACAACGTACGTCCCTACGACTCAAGAGCCAACCACAACGTACGTCCCTACGACTCAAGAGCCAACAACGTATGTGCCGACAACTCAAGAGCCAACCACAACGTACGTCCCTACGACTCAAGAGCCAACAACAACGTTTGTGCCGACAACTCAAGAGCCAACATCAACTTATGCGCCGACAACTCAAGAGCCAACCACAACGTACGTC
Organism: Hemithea aestivaria; assembly: GCA_947507615.1. Taxonomy (NCBI): domain Eukaryota; kingdom Metazoa; phylum Arthropoda; class Insecta; order Lepidoptera; family Geometridae; genus Hemithea; species Hemithea aestivaria. Next base: position 1,432,916 of record OX382351.1, on the reverse strand, counting down.
CCTACGACTCAAGAGCCAACAACGTATGTGCCGACAACTCAAGAGCCAACAACAACGTACGTCCCTACGACTCAAGAGCCAACCACAACGTACGTCCCTACGACTCAAGAGCCAACAACGTATGTGCCGACAACTCAAGTGCCAACAACAACGTACGTCCCTACGACTCAAGAGCCAACCACAACGTACGTCCCTACGACTCAAGAGCCAACAACGTATGTGCCGACAACTCAAGAGCCAACATCAACTTATGCGCCGACAACTCAAGAGCCAACCACAACGTACGTCCCTACGACTCAAGAGCCAACAACAACGTATGTGCCGACAACTCAAGAGCCAACAACAACGTATGTGCCGACAACTCAAGAGCCAACCACAACGGACGTCCCTACGACTCAAGAGCCAACAACGTATGTGCCGACAACTCAAGACCCAACAACAACGTACATCCCTACGACTCAAGAGCCAACAGCAACGTACGTACCTACGACTCAGGAGTCAACCACAACGTACGTCCCTACGACTCAAGAGCCAACCACAACGTACGTTCCTACGACTCAAGAGCCAACAACGTATGTGCCGACAACTCAAGAGCCAACAACAACGTACGTCCCTACGACTCAAGAGCCAACCACAACGTACGTCCCTACGACTCAAGAGCCAACAACAACGTACGTTCCTACGACTCAAGAGCCAACAACAACGTACGTCCCTACGACTCAAGAGCCAACCACAACGTACGTCCCTACGACTCAAGAGCCAACCACAACGTACGTCCCTACGACTCAAGAGCCAACAACGTATGTGCCGACAACTCAAGAGCCAACAACAACGTACGTCCCTACGACTCAAGAGCCAACCACAACGTACGTTCCTACGACTCAAGAGCCAACCACAACGTACGTCCCTACGACTCAAGAGCCAACAACAACGTATGTGCCGACAACTCAAGAGCCAACATCAACTTATGCGCCGACAACTCAAGAGCCAACCACAACGTACGTCCCTACGACTCAAGAGCCAACAACAACGTATGTGCCGACAACTCAAGAGCCAACATCAACTTATGCACCGACAACTCAAGAGACAACCACAACGTACGTCCCTACGACTCAAGAGCCAACAACAACGTACGTTCCTACGACTCAAAAGCCAACAACGTATGTGCCGACAACTCAAGAGCCAACAACAACGTACGTCCCTACGACTCAAGAGCCAACCACAACGTACGTCCCTACGACTCAAGAGCCAACAACGTATGTGCCGACAACTCAAGAGCCAACATCAACTTATGCGCCGACAACTCAAGAGTCAACCACAACGTACGTCCCTACGACTCAAGAGCCAACAACAACGTATGTGCCGACAACTCAAGAGCCAACATCAACTTATGCGCCAACAACTCAAGAGCCAACCACATCGTACGTCCCTACGACTCAAGAGCCAACAACGTATGTGCCGACAACTCAAGAGCCAACATCAACTTATGCGCCGACAACTCAAGAGCCAACCACAACGTACGTCCCTACGACTCAAGAGCCAACAACAACGTATGTGCCGACAACTCAAGAGCCAACATCAACTTATGCGCCGACAACTCAAGAGCCAACCACAACGTACGTCCCTACGACTCAAGAGCCAACAACAACGTATGTGCCGACAACTCAAGAGCCAACAACGACGTATGTGCCGACTACTCAAGAGCCAACCACAACGGACGTCCCTACGACTCAAGAGCCAACAACAACGTATGTGCCGACAACTCAAGAGCCAACATCAACTTATGCGCCGACAACTCAAGAGCCAACCACAACGTACGTCCCTACGACTCAAGAGCCAACAACAACGTATGTGCCGACAACTCAAGAGCCAACATCAACTCATGCGCCGACAACTCAAGAGCCAACCACAACGTACGTCCCTACGACTCAAGAGCCAACAACAACGTATGTGCCGACAACTCAAGAGCCAACAACAACGTATGTGCCGACAACTCAAGAGCCAACCACAACGTACGTCCCTACGACTCAAGAGCCAACAACAACGTTTGTGCCGACAACTCAAGAGCCAACAACAACTGAGTATATAACAACTCAAGGACCAACAACTTATGCTCCGACATCAGAGGAGCCAACAAGTACATATGCTCCAACAACCCAAGGGCCAACAACAACTGAGTATGTAACAACACAAGGGCCAACAACAACTGAGTATGTAACAACAGAAGGGCCATCAACAACTTATTCTCCAACAACTCAAGATCCAACAACTACTGAGTACGTTACAACCCAAGGCCCAACAACAACTTATTCTCCAACAACTCAAGAGCCAACAACTACGGAGTATGCAACAACCCAAGGTCCAACAACGACTTATTCTCCAACAACACAGGAGCCATCTACCACTTATTCTCCAACAACTCAAGAGCCAACAACTACTGAGTATGTTACAACACAAGGGCCAACAACGACTTATTCTCCAACAACACAGGAGCCAAATACAACTTATTCTCCAACAACTCAAGAGCCAACAACCACTGAGTATGTTACAACTCAGGGACCCACGACAACTTATGCTCCAACAACTCAGGAGCCAACAACCACTGTGTATGTTACAACTCAGGGACCAACGACAACTTATGCTCCAACAACTCAAGAGTCAACAACCACTGAATATATTACAACCCAAGGGCCAACAACCACTGAGTATGTAACAACCCAAGAGCCAACAACTACTTTTTCAACTCAAGAACCAACAACGTATGTGCCAACAACTCAGGAGCCAACTACCACGGAGTATGTAACAACCCAAGGTCCAACAACGACTTATTCTCCAACAACACAGGAGCCAACTACCACTTATTCTCCAACAACTCAAGAGCCAACAACTACTGAGTATGTAACAACTCAAGGGCCAACAACGACTTATTCTCCAACAACTCAAGAGCCAATAACTACTGAGTATGTAACAACTCAAGGGCCAACAACGACTTATTCTCCAACAACTCAGGGACCAACGACAACTAATGCTCCAACAACTCAGGAGCCAACAACCACTGAATATATTACAACCCAAGGGCCAACAACCACTGAGTATGTAACAACCCAAGAGCCAACAACTACTTTTTCAACTCAAGAACCAACAACGTATGTGCCAACAACTCAGGAGCCAACAACCACGGAGTATGTAACAACCCAAGGTCCAACAACGACTTATTCTCCAACAACACAGGAGCCAACTACCACTTATTCTCCAACAACTCAAGAGCCAACAACTACTGAGTATGTAACAACTCAAGGGCCAACAACGACTTATTCTCCAACAACTCAGGGACCAACGACAACTAATGCTCCAACAACTCAGGAGCCAACAACCACTGAATATATTACAACCCAAGGGCCAACAACCACTGAGTATGTAACAACCCAAGAGCCAATAACTACTTATTCTCCAACAACCCAAGAGCCAACAACAACGTATGTCCCAACAACCCAAGAGTCAACAACCACTGAGTATGTTACAACTCAGGGACCTACGACAACTTATTCTCCAACAACTCAGGAGCCAACAACCACTGAATATGTAACTACCCAAGAGCCAACAACTACTTATTTTCCAACAACTCAAGAACCAACAACTTATTCTCCAACAACTCAAGAGCCAATAACAACGTATGGGCCAACAACACAAGAGTCTACAACCACTGAGTATGTTACAACTCAGGGACCAACGACAACTTATTCTCCAACAACTCAGGAGCCAACAACCACTGAATATGTAACAACTCAAGAGCCAACAACTTATTCTCCAACAACTCAAGAGCCAACAACAACGTATGTGCCAACAACCCAAGGGCCAACGACCACTGAGTATGTAACGACCCAAGGGCCAACAACCACTGAGTATGTAACAACCCAAGAGCCAACAACAACTTATTCTTCAACAACTCAAGAGCCAACAACAACGTATGTGCCAACAACTCAGGAGCCAACAACCACGGAGCATGTAACAACCCAAGGTCCAACAACGACTTATTCTCCAACAACTCAAGAGCCAACAACAACTGAGTATGTTACAACCCAAGAGCCAACAACTACTTTTTCGCCAACAACTCAAGAACCAACAACAACTGAATATGTTACAACTCAAGGGCCTACAACTTACGTTCCAACAACTCAGGAGCCTACAACCACGGAGTACGTAACAACCCAAGAGCCAACAACAACTTACGCTCCAACTACTCAAGAGCCCACAACAACTGTTGAACCATCAACAACTGAAACATTCCCCACCACAGAATTCACTCCCACCGAGGCGACAACCATAGACATAATCACTGAATGGATTAGTACATTACTCCCAACAACTGAGTGGACAACTGGAAATACTCCTACCGAGGAGTACCAAACAACTGAAGGAGTAACTGAGGAACCAACTACAGTAACAACTGATCTTCCAACAACTGAGGCTATAACAGAATTTCCAACAACTGAGTCGGAAACTGAACTGCCAACAACTACACAAACTGATCTGCCATCAACAACTGTTAACGTGCCTTCAACAATTGATTTTATAACTAGTACTAATGCGCCATCAACAACTGATTATGTTACTAGTACTGATGCACCAACAACAACTGATAGTATGCTATCAACAACAAATAATGTGCCATCAACAACTGATTATATTACTAGTACTGATGCATCTACAACAACTGATAACACGCCATCAACAACAGACTACGAAACAACTGCATTAACAACCGAATATCTAACAACAACAGAATCAGCAACAACCGATACTACCACAACCGACTCGCAGATCTCAACAACTGAAGGGTACTCGACTAGTACAGAGCAGTTTGAGACGACAACCGTGGCAGAGTTGTGTCCAGTCGATGTTGTTGGACATGTACCGCATCCTGAGTTGTGTAATTCGTATTATATGTGCGTTGGGGGTAATGCTATACAACTGTTTTGCGGAGACGGATTTGAATTTGATCCGGAATCAAAGGTAAGTTTTTTATGTATAATATATTTGTTTTTTAATTAAATACTAGTTGCGCCTTACAGAAAATTAGCAGAGTTTCTCAACTATTAAATGTATAATACATATTGTAATCTTTCCTCTTGATTCTCTTTATTAAAATTACATCAACATTAAATAGTTTTAAAGATCTAAGCTTACATAGGGACAGACAGTGCGAGTTTATATGTAAGCCTTTGCCCACGATCTCGGATGTTGTTAAGCGACGATGCATACCCCAAACCGGAGGAGTACAGGTTTCTTCCTCTTAGTGGGATCACCACTCTAATCAACCACTTCTTCGAAGAGTAAGAAACGGTAGGCAAGGCGTGAACACAATAGATCCCAATGGGTCGATGTGTTGCTGGCCTTGTCAGCCCCCTATATAAGATAAAGAAAAAGCGACGATGCGACTGTAGATGGTAGCAGACAGACCCTAGAAGGCGAGATAAATCTCTCCTTGTCTTCACTGAACATCATATCGGAACCCAGTTGTATAATTCCTATTTACCGATTGTGGATTCGATTTTTTCCAGTGGGTGGTAACAGTTACCCTAGCCTCGGTCGAAGCCTACTAGTATTCAATTATTATTTTATAATAATTTATTATTACCCCCGACGCAAAAACGACGGGGTGTTATAAGTTTGACGTGTCTGTCTGTCTCTCTCACACTTTGTGTGTGTGTGTGTGTGTCTGTCTTTGGCATTGTAGCTCCCGAACGGATGAACGGATATTGATCTAGTTTTTTTTTTTGTTTGAAAGTAGAGTTAGTCGAGAGTGTTCTTAGCTATGTTTGATGAAAATCGGTCCAAGATGGCCACCGCAACAAAATCGCGGATTACTTTATTCTTTCACAACCCACTCATATAATAAATAATAATCATAGTTCATTAAAATTATTGTACCTTAAATTTTATTAATATTATTTATATTTCCAGACCTGCATACCGATTGCCCCGGGTGGATGCACTTTAGGGCCGGCATCAACACCTATCAACCCAGACATCACTACAAGCTATACTACTGCATCAACTGGTTACACGACTGTACCTACAACAACTGACAGTGGCAATACAGAATCTACAACAACTGGTTTTGATACAACCACTCAAAGCTACGAAACGACAGCTAACGGGTTGGATACTACTACTCAAGGTTATGGAACAACTACGCAAGATCAACAGTCCACAACGGGGTGGTATGAAACCACAACACAAGGTTTAGATACAACAACTGAAGGTTTAGAAACAACTACGCAAGGGCTTGAAACAACTACACACGGCGTAGAATCTACTACAGAATGGTACGACACTACAACAGAAGGTTCGAAAACCACAACGCAAGGTTCTCAAACCACAACACAAGGTTTAGATACCACAACTCAAGGTTTCGAAACGACAACGCAAGGCGACCAATCTACAACAGAATGGTATGATACTACTACAGAAGGTTTAGAGACAACAACACAAGGTTTAGATACCACAACTCAAGGTTTCGAAACGACAACGCAAGGCGACCAATCTACTACAGAATGGTATGAAACTACTACAGAAGGTTTAGAGACAACAACACAAGGTTTAGATACCACAACTCAAGGTTTCGAAACGACAACGCAAGGCGACCAATCTACTACAGAATGGTATGAAACTACAACAAAGGGATTAGAAACCACCACGCAAGGTTCTGAAACCACTACACAAGGTTTAGATACTACAACTCAAGGTTACGAAACGACATCGCAAGGCGACCAATCTACTACAGAATGGTATGAAACTACTACAGAAGGTTTGGGAACCACAACGCAAGGGTTAGATACCACAACACAAGGTTTAGATACAACAACTCAAGGTTTCGATACAACAACGCAAGGCGACCAATCTACTACAGAATGGTATGAAACTACTACAGAAGGTTTGGATACCACTACACAAGGTTTTGAAACAACTACGCAAAGATTCGAAACGACAACGCAAGGCGACCAATCCACAACAGATTGGTATGAAACTACAACAGAGGGATTGGAAACCACCACGCAAGGTTCTGAAACCACTACACAAGGCTTAGATACCACAACTCAAGGTTTAGATACCACAACGCAAGGCGACCAATCTACTACAGAATGGTATGAAACTACTACAGAAGGCTTGGAGACAACAACACACGGTTTAGATACCACAACTCAAGGTTTCGAAACAACTACGCACGGGTTAGAAACAACAACGCAAGGTGACCAATCCACTACAGAATGGTATGAAACAACAACAGAGGGGTTAGAAACTACCACACAAGGTTCAGAAACCACTACACAAGGATTGGATACCACAACACAAGGATCTGAAACCACTACGCAAGGCTCTGAAACCACTACGCAAGGTTCCGAAACCACAACGCAAGTTGTAGATACAACAACGCAAGGCTCTGAAACTACTACACAAGGTGTCGATACAACAACGCAAGGTTCTGAAACCACTACACAAGGTGTAGATACAACAACGCAAGGTTCTGAAACCACTACGCAAGGTGTAGATACAACAACACAAGGTGTAGATACAACCACGCAAGGTGTAGATACAACAACGCATGGTGTAGATACAACAACGCAAGGTTCTGAGACCACCACGCAAGGTTCTGAAACCACAACGCAAGGTATAGATACAACAACGCAAGGTTCTGAAACCACCACGCAAGGTGTAGATACAACAACGCAAGGTGTAGATACAACAACACAAGTTTCTGAGACCACCACGCAAAGCTTAGATACAACAACGCAAGGTTCTGAAACCACAACGCAAGTTGTAGATACAACAACGCAAGGCTCTGAAACCACAACGCAAGGTGTAGATACAACAACGCAAGGTTCTGAAACCACTACGCAAGGTGTAGATACAACAACGCAAGGCTCTGAAACCACAACGCAAGGTGTAGATACAACAACACAAGGTTCTGAAACCACTACGCAAGGTGTAGATACAACAACGCAAATCCCTGAAACCACTACACAAAGTGACGATACAACAACGCAAGGTTCTGAAATCACTACACAAGGTGTAGATACAACAACGCAAGGTTCTGAAACCACTACACAAGGATTTGATACAACAACGCAAGGTTCTGAAACCACAACGCAAGGCTCTGAAACTACTACACAAAGTGTCGATACAACAACGCAAGGTTCTGAAACCACAACGCAAGGTTTTGAAACCACCACGCAAGGTGTAGATACAACAACGCAAGGCTCTGAAACCACAACGCAAGGTGTAGATACCACAACGCAAGGCTCTGAAACCACTACACAAGGTGTCGATACAACAACGCAAGGTTCAGAAACCACAACGCAAGGTGTAGATACAACAACGCAAGGTTCTGAAACCACTACACAAGGGTTTGATACAACAACGCAAGGTTCTGAAACCACAACGCAAGGCTCTGAAACTACTACACAAGGATTGGATACAACCACAACGCAAGTTTCTGAAACCACAACGCAAAGTGTAGATACAACAACGCAAGGTTCTGAAACCACCACGCAAGGAGTAGATACAACAACGCAAGTTTCTGAAACCACCACGCAAGGCTTAGATACAACAACGCAAGGTTTTGAAACCACCACGCAAGGTTCTGAAACCACCACGCAAGGCTTAGATACAACAACGCAAGGTTCTGAAACCACCACGCAAGGCTTAGATACAACAACGCAAGGTTCTGAAACCACCACGCAAGGTTCTGAAACCACCACGCAAGGTTCTGAAACCACCACGCCAGGCTTAGATACAACAACGCAAGGTTCTGAAACCACCACGCAAAGCTCTGAAACCACCACACAGGGCTCTGAAAGTACTACACAAGGCAATCAATCTACTACAGAAGGTTTTGTAACAACAACGACAGAATCGTTGTCAACTGAAACATCAACAACAGAATCATCAACAAATGTTCCAACAACCACAGAACAAATCGAAACAACGACGCCAGCCATATGTCCGCCCGGTACGTTCGGAAATGTGCCACATCCTGACAGATGCGATTCGTTCTTCATGTGCGCCGGTGGTACGGCGATACAGTTGTTCTGCGGTCATGGACATGAATTTGACCCGGACAAACAGGTAATTATAGTTACATTATATATTATTATAGATGCTATAAAAAATAGAGTAAGGTATGCTTAGATGGTTCGGACATGTAGAGAGAATGGATGAAAAGCATTGACGAAAGATATAGACGGCAAGTGTGTGTGGTCAACGCAATTGGTCGATCTAGGCGTACTTCCCTTAACTAATAAATAAATGTCGTTCTAAGGAAAGGCCAGGTCAAGAGTACCAAGAACCGGCGAGCGTGCATGAAGAATGTGATGAAAGTTGAGGAAGTGAAAGCGGTGTGTCAGGATTGTACCAAGTGGAGGGAAATAGTCGCATACCCCAACGGGAACCAGGCGTGATTATGATATGTATGTATTATAATCCAGTAAACAACGAATTGACTATATTTTTAGAGCTAAGGCACTATTATAGCAGATCGCACCTGGGGATGTACCACAACTTTGCGAGTTATTCATCCGCAAAGCAGTAACGTACTGTGTGTTTTGGACTGCAAGGGCAATGTTACCAGCGAAATTACTGGCTATGACGAGTTTAACAACTAATATTTCAGGGTGCAGTGTCGAGCAGAATTTTGCATTTCATAACACTGGTTGGGACAGCGTCTAATATGGGCAGTCATACTTAACCTCTAGCACAGTGCGGCCCTAAGTACTACTTTAGCGTGTAAGTTTTGCGGTCAACTGCGGTCAATCAAATGTATGAAAAATTCAAGATTGACAGCCGATGCACCAATGAACAATAAGAAAACAAATGAAAAATTGCCACGCTTGAGAGATATCATTTTATATACTAAAAACGAAAAGAGACCGATCCATACTACTCCTTCATCTGATTTGCTTGCCACTTGTTTTGTCATAATATATGATATCATGACCTGACTTTTCCTTTACACATGTATCGGCAAATTATGTTAGAAAAACGTATAAAAGCCTAAATGTAAAAGCCACTGAAGACCTCTGGGGCCTATCGGTTAAATTGGTAGAGTCGCTTATAGACACCCTTGCTCCTTACTTATCAGAATTGTTTAATTTGTGTATAGATAAAGGCACATTTCCGGACCTGATGAAAGTTAGCAAAGTCACCCCAATCTTTAAATCGGGATGCAAAACTGATCCCTCTAACTATAGGCCGATCTCGGTACTTCCTGTCTTGAGCAAAGTCTTTGAAAAAATGATGCTGCACCAACTGCTGTCTCACTTCAATCAATACAAAATATTACATAAAAGTCAGTATGGTTTCACCAAGAGTAGATCTACGACAGATGCAGGTCACCTTATGACTCTGATCCTTCAGGCTTGGGAGAGTTCACAGGATGCTATTGGCGTATTCTGTGACCTTTCCAAAGCTTTTGATTGTGAGGAAGTTGGAGGTATACGGAATTCAGGGAAATGCCTTGAACTTGGTGGAATCTTACTTGTCAGACAGACAGCAGAAAGTGGATATTGGCGGTGTCATTTCATCAAGCCATCCTGTTAGAATAGGAGTGCCACAGGGGTCAATCCTTGGTCCATTCTTGTTTCTGGCATATATAAATGATCTCCCTTACATGGTTAAAGACCTAGCAGACATCGTTTTATTTGCGGATGATACCTCGCTAATATTTAAAGTGGATAGGAAAGATAGTGAGCTTATACATGTAAATAACGCGTTAATAATAATATCTAAATGGTTTGCAGCTAACAATCTGTTATTGAATGCGAAAAAGACTAAATGTCTGAAATTTTTCATTACCTAACGCTAGGTACATAGAATCTAATATAGTTCTTGACGGTGAAATACTAAAGCTTGACAATGCAACTTTGTTCCTTGGCATGAATATAGATTCTAAGCTACAATGGGGTAATCATATTAATGTATTGTCAGGGAAATTGAGCTCTGCAGCATATGCGGTGTATAAAATCAGGCAACTATCAGATGTAGCTACAGCGAGATTAGTTTACTTTGCATATTTCCATAGTTTAATGTCATACAGTATTTTACTGTGGGGGTCAGCAGCAGATATTGAGACTATTTTCATACTGCAAAAGCGTGCAATTCGTGTCATCTATGAGATGCGCCCAAGAGACTCTTTAAAGGAGCTCTTTAAAGAGATAAATATACTGACCACTACCATCTTTGTACATTTACGAAAATATTATGTATGTCAGAAAAAATTTAGATAAATTCAAGTTAAATAGTGACACTCATAGCTTTAATACTAGAAATAAGAATAAGTTAGCTGTACCTCGATTCAGATTGTCCAAAACGAGCCATAAATCATTTTTAGGGAATTGTGTACGTTTTTATAATAAAATCCCTGATGAAATAACGGGGCTCACAGAAGGTAAATTCAAAAGCCGTGTTAAAGACATATTACAAAAGAAAGCCTATTATAAAATTAGCCAATACATGGAAGACAAAGATGCCTGGAAACCTCTGCAACCACCTGTAAATAAATTATGTAACCAAGATAATAATTGTAAACACATATTTAAAAAAAGCAATCCCTATGAGTTTCTTGCTCATTCTTCTCATAGAGGTGCCTTGCGAATGAGCGGTAGAATATTAAAATAAAATGTAAAATTGACTTGCAAAAGTGCTTCATTGTAGCCTATTTGAATAAATGAATTTTGAGTTTGAGTTTGAGTTTATTCATTGTCATAAAAATGGGTTGGTATTATATTATATTTTATCTAAAAATTGTTTTTTTTTCAGACTTGCGTCGAAATCGCTCCCGGCGGTTGCACACTAGGCCCTACAACAACAACTGAATCAATAACACCCACCAACTCGGGCGTTGATACAACAACCGACGTTGTCTCAACAACTGTTGGTATAGAAACAACGACTCCTGATTTATGTCCTTTGGGAACGTTTGGAAACGTGCCTCACCCAGATAGATGCGACTCGTTCTATATGTGTGCTGGAGGCAACGCTATACAACTCTTCTGTGGGGAAGGATTTGAATTTGACCCTGTTTCTAGTGTATGTACAAATTCTTTTTTCTTGCTCAATCAGCATAAAATTGATTGATATTATTATGAACGTAGAACGGTATTTTATATACTGAATTATTATATCATGTTATTCTTCTATAGGTCAATTATATTTCCACTATAAATCAAACTCTAGCGCAGTCACTTACTCTCAACTGCCGGTATCCTTTTACAGTCACGCCACACGAGTCTCGTCTCTCATTACTTATTTTAATTAAATTATTAATTGATGATAGATATTTTTCTTTATTTCTCAGGCTTGCGTTAAAATCGCTGAAGGTGGCTGCACTCTCGGACCGACCACACCAAGCTACACAACTGAATCTACTACAGTGTCTGACTTAACTGTACCACCTATCATAGACAGCACTACTGAAAACGAGGAAGTCACCATTCCAGATGTTACGACAACCGTTTCAACTACTGACAGTGTTTCAACAACTGAAAGTTCAACAACTGACAGTGTTTCAACAACTAGTGTTCCAACAACCGAGGCGCCGTTGTGTCCTCCAGGCGAGATTATAAATGTACCAAACGGTGAAGCGTGTGATCGCTATTACATGTGTGTAAATGGTATGGCGATTCCACAGTTCTGTCCTAGTGGATTTGAATTCGATCCTGAGACAAGGGTAAGCAAATAATATTCATTTTTTAATGTTTTTCTTTACTTCTCTTTCAATTTGACTATCAGGGAGTTATGGTGGTTTTTTAAATGCGCAACAACGCATAACAGACTATTGACGACAAAAGATCCTGGGCTCTCCCACAAAGATCGAAGAGGCCAAAGTAAATTTTTGCTTTTCCCAGTTAAAAGTTAGAAAATAACTTTTTACTAGATGATATCAGCGTTTATGTTTCATACCAAATTTAAGATGAATAGGTCAAATCATTTCTTTAAAAATGTCAGAAACATTTTGTTTGAATAATTTGATTGAAATGAAACGGTTTAAAAACTATTTTTTTTTTAATTAAAAATATGAATTTTAAAAATTCAACTATATTATCTTTTCTCAGGTTTGTGTAGAAATAGCAGAAGGTGGATGCACTTGGGGACAAAGTACAACAACAGAAAATGCCGCTACAACAACTGAAAGTATCACCACAACTGAGAGCATCAAAACAACTGAAGGCATAACTCAAACAACAGAAATTGTTACATCAACAACAGAAAGTGCAACAACGGCAACAGAAAGTTCGTCAACAACAGAAAGTGCATCGACTGAAAGTGTTTCAACAACCACAGAAAGTGTTTCAACACCAACAACGGAAGCACCATTATGCCCTCCTGGAGTAATCACAAATGTGCCGAATCCAGATAGTTGTAACGGATACTTTATGTGTGTGAACGGAATATCCATACCTCAGTTCTGCCCTGAAGGATTTGAATTCGACCCTAACGTTGGTGTAAGTATTTATAATACTAATTATTATTATTACTAGCGGTTTAACTCGCTGCTTATGTGTTATTCTAGGATCTAAGCTTAGGGTATCAGTCTTATCGGCGAGGAAGTCCCACATACCGCCCCACGCCCCCCTGATAATTCGTAACGCATTTTTCTGGGTAAAAAGAAAGGATGTTAGTCTTAGCGAAATTTCAGCTGAATCGGTTAGGCGATTTTGGTGTGAAGACAAATGAAACACATACATCAATGCTTTCGCATATAGATAACGTTTTAAACAAACACAAAAAATATACACGCAAAAGAACTTGAAAACTAAAACAATATAAAAACTAAGTATTTACAATTGTCGGTATTATCGTTAATTGCGATCTCTCAAGAAGAAAATTGATATTCACATGGGTTGGTGGCATATGAAATATGTGAAACTACTATATCCTTACAAAGCAAAGGCGATAGGCCTTTTTTGCCATGTTCTGCCTTCTGCATGACTATAATATCGTTCTACCATCAGGCCGCTACTCGAACGACATTACCCCTTACCTCTTTATATATTTATATACCTTTTCAGATCTGTACAGTAATAGTTGATGGTGGATGTACTCTTGGATCAGGCACAACAACAGAAATCCCTCAATCAACAACTGAAAGTGAAATAATTACAACCACATTAATAGCTTCAACAACTGAAAGTATCACTGAATCAACGACTGCTGAAACTACAACAACGGAAAGCTCAACAACTGATATTTCAACAACCGAAGCTGTTACTACTGAAAATATTTCCACAACAACTGAAAGTGTTTCAACAACTGACAGCATTTCAACCACAGTTGAAAATGTGGAAACGACAACAGAAAGTCTTTCTACAACAACAGAAAGTGAAACAACCACTGGCCCAACAACCGAAGCCCCGTTGTGTCCTGTAGGAACGTTCGGCAATGTTCCCAATCCAGATAGATGTGACGGATACTTCTTGTGTGCTGGAGGTGTAGCTATACCTCAATTCTGTCCCGACGGATTCGAATTTGATGTGGAACTTAGTGTAAGTACATAATTTAAGATCATAAGTCTTATTTATAGCTATTTCACTAAAAAAAATAATAAATACACCTATTCATTCCCGTCGCCAAATCGTTATAAGCTTTTGTCGTTATATAAGTGTGTGCGCAAAAATGCAGCTCAAATCCCTTGAATGTTTACGGGTGTCCCTTTTTATATTAGTTATTTTATTCCTTTCTGTATAGGTATTTCATAACTGTAGCTAGCAGTCCCAATCGTATGTCATAAATATCTTACAATATTTTTTTATATTTTACAGAGATGCGTTGAAATTGCCGAGGGAGGTTGCACATTAGGTTCAGGCACTACCACTCAATCTCCTATTACAACAACTGAATTTGCAACAACAACAGAAAGTGCATCAACAACAGACACTGTATCTACAACAGTAAGCGTAACCTCAATAGGAACTGAAGCGACAACTGAAAGTGTTTCTACAACAACAGAAAGTGTAACAACGACAGAAAGTGAAACAACCACAGGCCCAACAACCGAAGCCCCGTTGTGTCCTGTAGGAACGTTCGGCAATGTTCCCAATCCAGATAGATGTGACGGATACTTCTTGTGTGCTGGAGGTGTAGCTATACCTCAATTCTGTCCCGACGGATTCGAATTCGATGTGGAACTTAGTGTAAGTAATTTAAGATCATAAGTCTTATTTATAGCTATTTCACTAAAAATAATAATAAATACACCTATTCATTCCCGTCGCCAAATCGTTTTAAGCTTTTGTCTACGAAACCACATAAATCTGTGCGCAAAAATGCAGCTTAAATCCCTTGAATGTTTAGAGGTGTGCCTTTTTATATTAGTTATTTTATTCCTTTCTGTATAGTATAGGTATTTTATAACTGTAGCTAGCAGTCCCAATCGTATGTCATAAATATCTTACAATCCTCCCCTCCATCAGTCGTGGTCCTCATGTCTGAGGGTCGTGACCTCTTCCATCCATGACCTTCCTTTTTACGATGTTACGCCATCTAGTCCTATCTCCGGCCACCCGGAGAGCATCGTAGACGGTAGAGTCGAGAGTGGTGCGGATCTGGTCCGACCAACGCATCGGGCTTCGGCCACGGGATCTTTTCCCTTCCACTTTTCCAGTAATTACGAGCTTTTCGAGGTTATCACCATCTTTTCTGGCAATGTGGCCGAAGTACTCTAAGATACGCTTCAGGCAGATCGTGGAGAGCCTTGTTCTTATCTTGAGTTTAGACAATATAGATGCATTGGTCCAAAACGCTGTCCACGGAATCCGAAGCATTTTTCTCCAGCACCACATTTCGAAAGCATCAATGCGTCTGCGGTCTGCACTTTTTAAAGTCCACGTTTCAGCGCCATAAAGGAAAATGGAGAAGACCAGCGTACGAACGAGCTTTATTTTCGTCCTGAGCGATATGCACCTGTCCCTCCAAGTTTTATGCAGCTGAGACATGGCACTTTTAGCCATTCCAACTCTTCTGCGCACCTCAGGTTCACAGGAGCCGGTGTTGCTTATCGTTGATCCGAGGTAGACGAATTCTTGAACTGTTTCAAGTTTGAGTGCGCCAGTGAGTTCCAGCTTGGACGACCTGTCTATCACCATAATTTTGGTCTTGGATTTGTTGACAAACAATCCCAACTCGTTGCTGATCCGCTCCATTCTGTCCAGCAAGGTACACATTTCTGCCTCCTCTGCGGCCAGTAGAGTTGTGTCATCAGCATAGCGGAGATTGTTGATTTTGACTCCACCGATGCGCACACCGCCCTCCCACTCGTCACAGGTGAGCCTCATGATATACTCGCCATATGCATTAAACAATATGGGCGAAAGAATACAGCCTTGGCGCACTCCCTTCTCGAACTTGAAAGGATTGGACATCATATCGTCAACCCTGACCACGCCTTGACTATTGCAGTAAAGAGCTTGAATTAACGCAATAATATGTTTCGGTACTCCTAGTTCGCCTAGCACTTTCCATAAGTATTTCCAATTAACGCAGTCAAACGCCTTACTATAATCAACGAAACACATTATAACTGGTGTATCGTACTCGTAGGCCTTCTCAATGACCTGTCTTACGTTTAATATTTGCTCACGCGTACCCTTCCCTTTAACAAAACCTGCCTGTCCTGTACCTGCGGAATCTGCCAATCCAGATAGTGACGAATTCGATTGTTAATAATGTGGAGCAGAATTTTGCTTGCGTGCGATATAAGGGCTAGATGACGGTAATTATCGCAGTACTTAGTGGAATCTTTTTTATGTAGTGGTAGAACTATTGAATTTGACCAGTTCCTCGGCCATTCCCCGGAATACCATACTTTACTACAAATCGCGTGCAACGCATTTATGCCATTTTGACCAAGACATTTTAAGACCTCTGCCGATATTACGTCAGGGCCAGGTGCTTTCCTCATTTTTAGTGAATCAAGTGCAGCACATACTTCCGATCGCAAAATGTCTGGTTCCAGGTCCAACTTATCCCACTCTGGCAATAGCTCCATTTCGTTTTCTGGTGCATTGGATTTGTAGAGCTCCTCGCAATAGCCACGCCATCTATTTGCAACCTCTTCCAGTTGGTGTAAGAGGAAACCATTTTGGTCACTTATTGACCAGGTTCTTGGCTTGCGCTTCCTGGTTAGCAGACGGACTTTTTTAAATAAGTCAGCAGTTTGGTACCTTAAGGAATGCTGTTCGATGTCTTTACAGAGTCCAGCTATGAACTCGTTCTTATCTATTCTGCAGCCTTCGTCTATGTCGTGACACAATTTATTATATTCCTCTCTAACCTCTGGGTCTTGAAGGCCTTTAGCTTTTAGGTCTTTCCTTCGATGCGTAAGTTCCCAAGTTCTGTCCGATATCCATAGGGATTTTTTGGGTGCAAGAACTTTGCTTGCATCTTGCTTACTCACGCTATTTATGGCATCATTTATTACGGTTTTTAAGTGGTTCCAAACAGAATCTGCGCTATCAGTATTCGGAAAACTCATGGACTTAAAATTATCTTCCACTGTTTGTCTGAAAGTTATGGTTTCAGTGGCATTCAGGTGTTTGTGTTTAGAGAGAACATGTTTCCTAGGTGCTTTTAGCCGTAATGCAAAATTGGCCACTAAAAGATTGTGGTCTGTTCCACACTCGGCACCAGGGAATGTCTTCACGTTTTTGACAGAAGATCTCCAGCGGGTATTAATAAGGATGTAGTCAATTTGGTTCCTGTACCTATCTCCTGGAGATCTCCACGTGTACAAGCGCCTTGGATGATGCTGGAACATAGTATTCAGTACGACTAGGTTCCTACTGATGCAAAAACTAATAAGTCTCTCGCCACGTTCGTTCCTATCGCCAAGCCCATGATGTCCTACAATTTCGCGGAGATGATCATCGGATGCTGTGTTCCCAACTTTGGCATTCCAATCTCCGAGAACCATGGTAATTTCTCGATTTGGTATAAAGTCCAGCGTTTCTTCCAGCTTCCCGTAAAATTGCTCTATTTCTTCTTCAGATGACTGTGAGGTAGGGGCATATATAGAAACTATATTCAAGATGCACGGCTTAGTATTTAACTTCATCGTGATAATGCGGTCCGATACTGGATTATAACCCAGCACATACCCGTTTAGTCTCGCTTGCACTAATATGCCCACCCCATGGGTGCTGGAGTCCTCCGAGCCAGAGAAATAGAATGTGTTTCCTGCAGTAGTCTTATAATGACCATGACCTCTCATGTGTGTCTCACTAATAGCTAGAATGCTTATTTTGTGGCTAGCTACCTCCTCCTCTACGATGCTAAGTTTCCCTGGTTTGAGTAAACCTCTAACATTCCAGGATGCTATACGGTGGTGTTGCCGTACTGATGTTTTATAATGATTAGAGGTGATAGTATCTTTGCAGTTACTCTCTCCATTTGGAGCTTCGGTAGCATATTTCACACCATCCGGCCCGGGTACCGGATGGCGCCGAGGGTTAGTCGGATTGCCCAACAAATCACTGTCATTGTTATCTGTATTCATGGTTGAGGGGTTTTCTTGGGAAAATAATCACGGTGGTCTCCCACGTCCTTCCGTATCAGTCTTTCAGAGGTTATTTCGACCTCTCGGTCACTGGGTACCGCTTCATGTGCGCTGGGTGGCCATGGTGCAGTCAGGCTAGTTACCGCCGCCTGAGACTCGGCGTTGACCTTTTACGGTAGGTATGGTCCCTCCTGACCAACCCTCCTCCTTTTACATCCGGGCTTGGGACCGGCAACGGCGGAGTTAATCTTACAATATTTTTTATATTTTACAGAGATGCGTTGAAATTGCCGAGGGAGGTTGCACATTAGGTTCTGGCACTACCACTCAATCTCCTATTGCAACAACTGAATTTGCAACAACAACAGAAAGTGCATCAACAACAGACATTGTATCTACAGCAGAAAGCGTAACCTCAATTGGAACTGAAGCGACAACTGAAAGTGTTTCTACAACAACAGAAAGCGTAACAACGACAGAAAGTGAAACAACCACAGGCCCAACAACCGAAGCCCCGATGTGTCCTGTAGGAACGTTCGGCAATGTTCCCAATCCAGATAGATGTGACGGATACTTCTTGTGTGCTGGAGGTGTAGCTATACCACAGTTCTGTCCCGACGGATTCGAATTTGACCCCGTTATTGGTGTAAGTTTGATTTTTATTTTATTTACTTATGTTTAACAATATAAAAAGGCAAAGTAAAGCTGAAATAGCAATGAGCAAACCATTTTGCTTGAAGAAACGACAACCGATGGGAAAGACAGCCTATGTCCAGTAGTGGACGTCTTACGGTTGATGATGATAAACAAAATCCATGCTATTTTAATTAAAAAATTATATTAATTTTACATACTATAATATCTGGGGGCACGGTAGTGCCCCCGCCAAGTCGAGCGCGAAGCAAGCACTGCCGTACCATCTTTACAGGAACCATTTCGTCGCATTTTCAGGCCCCTATTTAAGAACCTCTAGATAAGACCAGAACACAGAAATTTTCGTCATCCAGTAAGCTATAATTACATACTTAAAATCCAAAATTTCAAGTCTGTAGGTCATTAAGTTCCGAAGTTAAGCGAAAGCAAAGTTTCGCATTTTCGACACTCACTCACTCATGATCATCAAAATAGAACTAGTACTTCCCATAAACTCAGAGAGCTGAAATTTGGTACATACTTAGAATTTATTGTATAAGCCATAGGAAAACTAAAAAAACATGCAATTTCGGTCTCGTTTTCGAGATAATTCATCTACATAAATAACTTTGTAATCTCATATAAATGTATAGGATTACAAGTTACATTTGCAGTCAATGGTTAAAATTGTGTAATATCCAACTTATTAATTCAAAATATATTTAAGGCATAGTATATGTATATGTGAGTGTGTATATGTGTCGTAAATCGTCAGTTATGATCAGGCGATATCTAGCGTGGCCAACTAAAATAAGAGCCCAACCAAACTATTAGAAGAGATCGACATACCGCCTTTACTTACTTTACCCCGCCTTTTATTTACTTTCACCTGTCGGTCTGTCTGTCTGTAATTAAATCTTGCAAGTTTAATTAGGCCCACTTCCCGGTATAATATTATGATGCATTGGACTAAGAGTGAACGCACACGTATCTAGATGGCGCTGACTGTATTTTAAAACGCGCTTACGGTTTGTATTTCTGATAACCTTATAATATAGCGTTTCTACAAAAATAAGTGAAATCCCACCAAAAACATTCTGTAAAAAACTAGCCAAGTCTCGATGGAGCTGCTTGTTTATCTCTAAAAAGTAATGAAATCTAGACAAAGTCGTGCCAAGTATAAGGTTCCTTACTGCGATTTCTTTATTATTATAGTTAATGTTGTGTGACTTGGCCGTTGAAGGGTACACAAGGGTATTATACCAGGAGCGCCATGACACTATTGCACCAATCTGTCCGCTACCTATTCACGATAGAAAATTTCCACTTGGAAAACGTTGATTGGATAACCAGTCAATTGTAGGCTTGATAAAGCTGCGTATTTCAATAATACTTATGTTTAGGCGATCCAAGTGTCATGGAGCATCTGGTTTTGTACCCTTGTGTACCCTTCAACGGCCAAGTCACACAACATTAACTATAATAATAAAGAAATCGCAGTAAGGAACCTTATACTTGGCACGACTTTGTCTAGATTTCATTACTTTTTAGAGATAAACAAGCAGCTCCATCGAGACTTGGCTAGTTTTTTACAGAATGTTTTTGGTGGGATTAATTTTACATACAATAATAATAATAATAGCCGCCTGCCAACCCACCCAGTTCATGTTCTCAAGCCGTCACGCCTTTTGGAACCGGCTGGCTGGATGATAATATCGTCTTTCTTCACATTCCCATTCAGTCGTCTTAGCTTCTTTATCTATGTTAATTTCCCATTCGTTCTTTCCAGAACTGCGTAGAAATTGCCGAAGGCGGATGTACCTTAGGACCAAGTACTGAACCAGGAACAACAACTGAAGGTGGTCTTTCAACAACAAATGGAATATCAACAGAAAGCGCTGCCTCAACGACAGAAAGCGCTGCCTCAACGACCGAAAGCGCTGTCTCAACGACCGAAAGCGCTGCCTCAACGACAGAAAGCGCTGTCTCAACGACCGAAAGCGCTGTCTCAACGACAGAAAGCGCTACATCAACCACCGAAAGCGCTACAACCACTGAAAGTGAAGTCACGACAACTGAGAGCGTAACTACAACAGGTCAACCAATAGTTACTGAGGCGCCAATATGTGGTATAGGAGTAACTGGAAACATACCAAACCCAGATAGGTGTGACGGATACTATATCTGCATTGGCGGTACAGCCATACCTCAGTTCTGCCCTGAGGGATATGAATTTGATGCCAGCGTTAGCGTAAGTACTATTTTTTACATATTTTTTTAAATTTCTTAAAATATATAATATATTTTCGGTTAGCCTTTAATCACGATCTTGCACGATTTTAAGCTATATAATAAATAATAATAATTAAGCCATTTATTCCATATTTCTTTACAATTATAGTGTTAGTATGATTACTTATTATTATGTTAGTAAAAATTTTATATTTTATGAAATATCTGAAATACGGATCCCTTTTTGGGTAAAGGCCTTCTCCAGCTCCTTCCAGGACTCTCTGTCCTTCCCTAAGCTAGTCCAGTCTTTTCCCGCTACTTCGGTGATGTCATCAGCCCATCGTCTCATTGGTCTTCAAACATTCCTTTTTCCTTCTGGACCCTTCTGGATTTTAAGCTATAACGCAGCTGTAAGTTGGTAGCAGACTAAACCTAGAAAGCGGGATAAATCTCTCTATGTATATAAATAAAAAGAAAACATGCTTGATCGACTGATACATTAAAGATAAGACTTTGATGATATTGTCTTTTTCAGGCACGTATTCGGTGGTCTAAAAACTACCCTCTGTTTATTTACCTATTTGTTTTTTCAGAACTGTGTAGAAATTGCCGAAGGCGGATGTACTTTAGGATCAAGTACTGATCCAGGAACAACAACTGAAGGTGGTCTTTCAACAACAAATGGAATATCAACAGAAAGCGCTGCCTCAACGACAGAAAGCGCTGTCTCAACGACAGAAAGCACTGTCTCAACGACAGAAAGCGATGCATCAACAACTATTACAACAGAAAACACAGTATCAACTGAGGCTCCATTATGTCCTCTCGGAGTATTCGGAAATGTGCCTAATCCTGACAGATGCGACGGTTATTTCTTATGCGCTGGTGGTATGGCCATACCACAATTCTGTCCTGATGGATTCGAATATAGCCATGATCTTCAAGTAAGTATAAATGAAAGAAAATCGTCATAATTTCCATTTTATTCTCACTTTTCATTATGACAAACAAATGTTATTCATGTGTAAAGAACACTAATAAACATTTTGTTTACTGGTTTTTGTTTACTCGCAAGTGTATTTTTGCTTCGTTAGATATTTTAGTGTCTTTTTTTAGGGTTCCGTACCTCAAAAGGAAAAAACGGAACCCTTATAGGATCACTTTGTTGTCCGTCCGTCCGTCCGTCCGTCCGTCTGTCTGTCAAGACCCTTTTTCTCAGGAACGCGTGTAGGTAACAAGCTGAAATTTATAGGAAATACTAAGGTCCATTGCTTCTTAGAGCTGTGAAAAATTCAAACTTCTAGGCCAACGCAATCAAAAGATATAGTCGAATATGTCGCAAATTTCAGCAAATTTTCGACATTACCAAATAAATCAAAACCTACGGGGCACTTCCCGTAAACTCAGAATCTTGAAATTTGGCACGAAGCAACTCCTTAGCGCACAGATAAAGGAAAAATTGCGAAAACTATAAATTTTTAATTTAATCATATGAAAAAAATATTTTGAATAATTTTATACTTACTACCCCTTTTCTCATGAACGCGTGCAGGTATTAAACTGAAATTCATATCAAATACTAAGGCCTATAATACCTTTAAATTGTAATAAAATCAAACCTCTATGTTAACGCATTCAAAAGAAACAGCAATTTTATCCGAAATTTTAAATACGCAACTACTCTCAAAAAACCAAAACCTACAGGGTACTTGCCGTGAACGTAGAATCTTGAAATTTGGTAAAAAGCAATTCCTTAGAGCACAGATAAAGGGAAAATTCCGAAAATTGTACATTTTTAGTTACATCATATAAAAAAATATTTTTAATTATTTCATACTTACTACCTTATTTCTCATGAACGCGTGCAGGTATTAAACTGAAATTCATATCAAATACTAAGGCCTATAATACCTTTAAACTGTAATAAAATCAAACCTCTATCTTAACGCATTCAAAAGAAACAGCAATTTTAGCCGAAATTTTAAACACGCAACTACTCTCAAAAAACCAAAACCTACAGGGTACTTGCCGTGAACGTAGAATCTTGAAATTTGGTAAAAAGCAATTCCTTAGAGCACAGATAAAGAGAAAATTCCGAAAATTGTACATTTTTAGTTACATCATATAAAAAAATATTTTTAATAATTTTATACCTACTACCCCTTTTCTCATGAACGCGTGCAAGTATTAAACTGAAATTCATATCAAATACTAAGGTCTATTATACCCTTAAACTGTAATAAAATCAAACGTCTATCTCAACGCATTCAAAAGAAACAGCAATTTTAGCCGTATTTTTTAACTCGCGACTACTCTCAAGGGAATCAAAACCTACAGGGTACTTGCCGTTAACTCAGAATCTTGAATATTGGTTCGCAGCAACGTCTTAAATCACAGGCACAGGAAAAATTGCGAAAACTGTAAATTTTTAGTTACATCATATAAAAAATATTTTTAATAATTTTGTATTTACTATCCCTTTCCTCAAGAACGCGTACAGGTATTAAATTGAAATTCATACCAAATACTCAGCTTTATAATAACTTTAAGCTGTACAAAAATCAAACATCTATGTCAACGAAATCAAAAGAAACGGCAATTTTAGCCGCATATTTTCAAACTCGCAAGTACTCGCAAGGGAATCAAAACCTACAGTATATAATATTATACCCACTTTTCCTTAGGGTTCCGTAGAATGCCGTAGGTTTATACGGAACCCTCGGTGCTCGAGTCCTACTCGTACTTGACCGTTTTATTTTTTTTGGTTACGCCGGGAAAAAATGCGTTACGCATACCCTCCCATCGGGGGTATGGGAGGGTTATGTGGGACTCCCCGTGCAGAGCGACTTCACGGGTATACCCATTAAAACAACCCGGCGGCACTCCCGCAACGGCTTTGTGACGGAGGTCTGGGAATCGGCAGAGTCTTGCATCCAGTCCTTCGTCGCCGATTGCCCGCCTTCACAATGGTGGGCTCTACACGCCCCTACAGCCTCCTTCTGCGTCATTACGTTCTCGCAGAAGGAGGCAACTGCTGCCCAGGCCTCCTCGCTCGCCAGCATGGATGAAACCACACTGGGAAGCGAGAGGTCCGGCCCGACCACCGAGGTCAGGTTCAGGCGGGAATCAGCCCATTTCGGGCACACCTCAAAGGTGTGCTGAGCCGAGTCCACCGTCGCACCACAGTCGAGGCACGACGGGGACTCCCTCACCCTGATCCGATGCAGGAACGTCCCGAAGCTACCGTGCCCGGTCAGAACCTGTACCAAACGGAAGGAGAGGAATCCGTGCGATCGCTCCCGCCATCCCTCCAGGACTGGTACGAGGGCATCCAGCGTTCGACGGCCAAATTTGGCGTTCGAGAGGCTCTCTGTCCAACGACGGGTGACGGCTTCACTTGCGTCACTTCAAACGGCCTCCATATCTTCTTGTGTAGGGCTCTCCCCGAGTGCCCTACGCTCCGCCCTCCACTCGTACACCCTGGCGTGCACCGTCGCTTCTAGTTCCCAGGGCGGGGTACCGGCCAGGGCGCACGCCGCCGAAAAGCTTGTCGTGCGGTACGCTCTCACCATCCGCTGTGCAATGGCCCTTTGGGGCCTGCGGATGGCGGCAGCGTTCTCTCGTCTCCCGAGAGTGTCCGCCCAGATGGGTGCCCCGTATAGGGCCATATTTTAGTGTCTAGGTTATATCCTGATTTGAATCTAAAAAATATAATAGTTTAGGCTCAATAAGGCACAAGTGTCAGCAGTCAGCACATAAGCAAAATATTGTATTTATTTTTTAATAATATAGTAGGATACCAAGGATTAACACTTATCAAATTGAAACACAAATAAATAATACTTATTTCTATTTCAGCGTTGCACAGAAATCGCGGAAGGAGGATGCACACTCGGTCCTAGTACTGAATCTTCAACACCTACTGAACCAACAACAACCCCCGTTTCAACTACAACCGAATCAGAAACAACTACAGAAAGCGAAGCAACTACTGCGACAACAGAAAGTGAAACAACTGTTACAACAACCACAGTAGCACCTTTATGTCCAGTGGGCGTAGTCGGAAATGTACCCGATCCAGATAATTGTAACGCTTATTATCTATGCGTGGGAGGAACACCCATATCACAATTCTGTCCTGGAGAATTCGAATTTGATCCTAACTTGGGCGTAAGTTATACCTATTCAAAAAGTATTAATTCATTTTGATAGATTTAAAATGATGTTGTAATACATTAAATTAATCAATATGATTAATGAATAGTCAAAAACGCTGAAAATTATTGTGGATTATTGAATATATTTTTAAATTATGCACATAACCTACGTTCACACACATATACTTGTATTATTCTATTTAAAACTTTCGCATTTAAGAACTATATACATATGTGAAATGGAGCATATTATGGGAAATTGTAATTTCTCTAGCATATACTATTCTTTATTAAATTTATTTTTAGACATGCGTGGAAATAGCTGAAGGAGGTTGCACACTAGGACCTAAAGTTGATACAACAACGGAACAAGTTTCAACAACAACTGACCAAGTTTCAACGACTGAACAAGTTTCAACAACTGAACAAGTTTCAACAACAACTGAACAAGTTTCAACAACAACTGAAGTGGAACCTGTTGAAGCAACAACAGTTGCTCAACTATGCCCATTGGGCGTAGTTGGAAATGTACCAAACCCTGACAACTGTAACGCTTATTATCTATGCGTGGGAGGAACACCCATATCACAATTCTGTCCTGGAGAATTCGAATTTGATCCTAACTTGGGCGTAAGTTATACCTATTCAAAAAGTATTAATTCATTTTGATAGATTTAAAATGATGTTGATTAATCAATATGATTAATGAATAGTCAATAACGCTGAAAATTATTGTGAATTATCTTAATATATGTATATTTTCAAATTATGCACATAACCTACGTTCAAACACACACACTCTCAGTATTCTATTTAAAACTTTCGCATTTAAGAACTATATATGAAATGGAGCATATTATGGGAAATTGTAATTTCTCTAGCATATACTATTCTTTATTAAATTTATTTTTAGACATGCGTGGAAATAGCTGAAGGAGGTTGCACACTAGGACCTAAAGTTGATACTACAACGGAACAAGTTTCAACAACAACTGACCAAGTTTCAACAACTGAACAAGTTTCAACAACGACTGAACAAGTTTCAACAACTGAAGTGGAACCTGTTGAAGCAACAACAGTTGCTCAACTATGCCCGTTGGGCGTAGTTGGAAACGTACCAAACCCTGACAACTGTAACGCTTATTATCTATGCGTGGGAGGAACACCCATATCACAATTCTGTCCTGGAGAATTCGAATTTGATCCTAACTTGGGCGTAAGTTATACCTATTCAAAAAGTATTAATTTATTTTGATAGATTTAAAATGATGTTGATTAATCAATATGATTAATGAATAGTCAATAACGCTGAAAATTATTGTGGATTGTCTTAATATATGTATATTTTTAAATTATGCACATAACCTACGTTCACACACATACTCGTAGTATTCTATTTAAAACTTTCGCATTTAAGAACTATATATGAAATGGAGCATATTATGGGAAATTGTAATTTCTCTAGCATATACTATTCTTTATTAAATTTATTTTTAGACATGCGTGGAAATTGCTGAAGGAGGTTGCACACTAGGACCTAAAGTTGATACTACAACGGAACAAGTTTCAACAACAACTGACCAAGTTTCAACAACTGAACAAGTTTCAACAACAACTGAAGTGGAACCTGTTGAAGCAACAACAGTTGCTCAACTATGCCCGTTGGGTGTAGTTGGAAATGTACCAAACCCTGACAACTGTAACGCTTATTATCTATGCATGGGAGGAACACCCATATCACAATTCTGTCCTGGAGAATTCGAATTTGATCCTAACTTGGGCGTAAGTTATACCTATTCAAAAAGTATTAATTCATTTTGATAGATTTAAAATGATGTTGATTAATCAATATGATTAATGAATAGTCAATAACGCTGAAAATTATTGTGAATTATCTTAATATATGTATATTTTCAAATTATGCACATAACCTACGTTCACACACACACACTCGTAGTATTCTATTTAAAACTTTCGCATTTAAGAACTATATATGAAATGGAGCATATTATGGGAAATTGTAATTTCTCTAGCATGTACTATTCTTTATTAAATTTATTTTTAGACATGCGTGGAAATTGCTGAAGGAGGTTGCACACTAGGACCTAAAGTTGATACTACAACGGAACAAGTCTCAACAACAACTGACCAAGTTTCAACAACTGAACAAGTTTCAACAACAACTGAAGTGGAACCTGTTGAAGCAACAACAGTTGCTCAACTATGCCCGTTGGGCGTAGTTGGAAATGTACCAAACCCTGACAACTGTAACGCTTATTATCTATGCATGGGAGGAACACCCATAACACAATTCTGTCCTGAAGAATTCGAATTTGATCCTAACTTGGGCGTAAGTTATACCTATTCAAAAAGTATTAATTCATTTTGATAGATTTAAAATGATGTTGATTAATCAATATGATTAATGAATAGTCAATCACGCTGAAAATTATTGTGGATTGTCTTAATATATGTATATTTTCAAATTATGCACATAACCTACGTTCACACACACACTCGTAGTATTCTATTTAAAACTTTCGCATTTAAGAACTATATATGAAATGGAGCATATTATGGGAAATTGTAATTTCTCTAGCATATACTATTCTTTATTAAATTTATTTTTAGACATGCGTGGAAATTGCTGAAGGAGGTTGCACACTAGGACCTAAAGTTGATACTACAACGGAACAAGTTTCAACAACAACTGACCAAGTTTCAACAACTGAACAAGTTTCAACAACAACTGAACAAGTTTCAACAACAACTGAAGTGGAACCTGTTGAAGCAACAACAGTTGCTCAACTATGCCCGTTGGGCGTAGTTGGAAATGTACCAAACCCTGACAACTGTAACGCTTATTATCTATGCATGGGAGGAACACCCATATCACAATTCTGTCCTGAAGAATTCGAATTTGATCCTAACTTGGGCGTAAGTTATACCTATTCAAAAAGTATTAATTCATTTTGATAGATTTAAAATGATGTTGATTAATCAATATGATTAATGAATAGTCAATAACGCTGAAAATTATTATGGATTGTCTTAATATAATATGTATATTTTCCAATTATGCACATAACCTACGTTCACACACATACTCGTATTATTCTATTTAAAACTTTCGCATTTAAGAACTATATGTATGAACTAAATGGAGCATATTATGGGAAATTGAAATTTCATTAGCATACTATTCTTTATTAAATTTATTTTTAGACATGCGTGGAAATAGCTGAAGGAGGTTGCACACTAGGACCAAAAGTTGATACTACAACGGAACAAGTTTCAACAACAACTAACCAAGTTTCAACGACTGAACAAGTTTCAACAACTGAACAAGTTTCAACAACTGAACAAGTTTCAACAACTGAACAAGTTTCAACAACAACTGAAGTGGAACCTGTTGAAGCAACAACAGTTGCTCAACTATGCCCGTTGGGCGTAGTTGGAAATGTACCAAACCCTGACAACTGTAACGCTTATTATCTATGCATGGCAGGAACACCCATCCTACAATTCTGTCCTGAAACATTCGAATTTGATCCTAACATGGGCGTAAGTTTTTAATTCATTATATAGGTTAGCCTTTGACCACAATCCGCGGGAGTGATCTTCATTTTGTTCCTGCTCACGTCCGCTTTACATGTAGAGTGCTTTTCACGAAAGGAGAGGCGCCACTATCGCAAATTTAATTTTTTAATTGAATATGTATTTATTTTATCTCACAAATAAAAATTATTTAGGATATGAAGTCCAGTAATTATCGAAAAAAATAAATTTAGTTCCGCAAAATTCCGCGGGACCTCTTTCGTGAAAAGGACTCTAACTGATTATGAGTTAAGGGGTTAATAGTCGCTGAGCCTCTGTCTCGCTCGCACGATATAACTGATTGTCAAATAACAATTGATAAAATTTACTTTTTGGAAATGTGTTCAATTGAAAATTTTGCTCATATTTTTATAAGTATTCCCAGTTTGCTACCTATAACAACAATGGCATTCTCAATTATATGAAAAATATCTATCTTTAAACATGCCTCAACCATTTTATAAAGTACAAACTGGTTGTACTTTAAAATTGTATAAAAATATGAACAAAATTTTCAATTTAACACTTTTCCAAAAAGTAAATTTTATCAATTGTTATTTGACAATTTGTTATATCGTGCGAGCGAGACAGAGGCTCAGCGACTATTAGCCGCTTAAGTCCAAATTCAAACATTACAAAAATTCTGTCCCCACCGCGACCGCTTTCCTGCTTCAGTCTGGCTTCAGCTTTTAAGCGACGATACGATGGTAGATGGTAGCAGACTAAACAAAGAAGGCGAGATAAATCCTCCCTGCTATCCTTGCTTTTTAATAATAACAAAAACTGATTTATTAATTTAATTTCAGACATGCGTCGAAATAGCGGAAGGCGGATGTACATTAGCATCACGAACAGAGAGAGAAGCGAACGATTTAACAACGGAAAATGTCCCGGACACAACTGTCCCCCCGTTGTGTCCGTTGGGTGTTGTCGGAAATGTGCCCAACCCTGACAGTTGTTATTCGTACTACCTTTGTATGGGGGGCACTGCTATACCGCAGTTCTGCCCGGGCGATTACGAATATGATAACACCTTGAAGGTATTCATTTGATAATATTTTTTTTTCGCTTTAGATAATATTAACACATAAGTATAACTTCTTCTTCTTCCTAGCGTATATATCCCGGCTAATAGCCAGGGTCCGCTTTCCTACTTCTTTCTCTCCACTTTGCTCGGTCTTCGGCATCTTCTACGTTGAGTTCATTAGCTCTCATGTCGTCTTATGTCTTCCCTCAATATAAACAAATATAATTAATAATAATAATTTTTGTTGTGGTTTATACAGTTTAGAACAGGTTACCCAACTTACATTGTCAATATATCAATAATTCATACGACTTTTAAAACTATCGCGAGTGTTATCCTAACTAAAACAACAAAAAACAAAGCTTTTCTGCAGCATAATAAATATTATAGTAGATTGGCCACACACCTATCATAAAAAAAACTATCAGAATTATTGAAACGGCACAACCACGTCTAATATTGTCGAGAATATCTCGACCACGGTTTTTCGACAATATTAGACGTGAGTTGTGCCGTTTTTGTTGTTTCAATAATTCATGATTATGATAGGTTGCTTTTTTTATGATAGGTTGTGTGGCCAACCTACATATTATATTATTATGTTGCAGAAAAGTCTGCAACATGACCTAACGACTGCCTCCTACAGAATATCTTATAGGAAACAGCTGGGACACACAAAGTTTAACGTGCCTTCCGAAACTTGGTTGCGTTCTGGCGTAAACCCCTTTATTACAAGCTTTATATTACTTTCACCTGTCTGTTGTCTGTCTGTCTGTCTGTCTGTCTGTCTGTCTGTCTGTCTGTCTGTCTGTCGGTCTGTCTGTAATCAAATCTTGCAAGTTTAATTTGACCCACTTCCCGGTTTCCAATTGAGCTGAAAATTCGCATGCGTGTGTAAATCGGATGACAATGCAATATTTTTATGACATCGAGCTGATCTGATGATGGAGCTGGAAGGTGGCCAAAGGAACTCTGTCATAAAACAACGCAACCCCATCGAGTTTGGGCTCATTTGATTCGTCTTGACGAGTACTTTATGATGCAAGATGATAACAATAATTAAAGCTTGTTTTTAAAAAGTATTTTTTAAATTTCACTTGTTATTATTATTCATAATGTTTACCCTACTGCTGGGCTAAAGTTTTCTTACAGAATTCACATAGAGTTCATTTCAAATAATAATAACATAATAAATATTTATTTCAGACCTGCGTAGCAATATCAGAAAATGGATGCACAAAAACACAACAACAGCAAAAACAACGTCAACGACGTTCCGTGTTCAAAACAACTGTTCCCGAAACAACCATTACGTCCATCCCTAGTCATCTGGCAGTTGTGTCGTGCAATAGAGATGGGAAGATAGCAAGTCCGGATAGTTGTCATGAATTCTACCTGTGTGTTGATGGAAAAGGACTCAAATTTATGTGTCCTCGTGGAACGGAATTCGACTCAAAGATTCAGGTAAAAAAAAAAATCATTTTAGTACATTTTTTTTAATGTGTAGAACATATACTAGAGAGATAGTAGAAGTAAGAAGACGAGCAAGACGCTCTCCTGATGTTAAGAGATAACGCTGCCCATAATCAGTACAGTGCTACCCAGAATTTCACAATGATGTGCAATTGTAGGTGCACTGCACCAACGCTTCTTACTCAAGAGTCATAAGATGTTAAGACTCTTTAGCCCAGTAATTTCACTAGCTACAGTGCCCTCCTACCGAAGCACAGTAATGTTTGCACATCACTGCTCAGGCAGTAGAATCACTGCTCTTGAACCACTCTTGTCTATAAAAAAACCGTAGGAATCTAAATCCCGCTGAGTAGTTTCAAATATCTAAGTATACAAAGTATACATAGGGATAGACAAACACGGGAAGCGACTTTGTTTTATACTACGTATGCAGAAATAGTGTAGGCATTGGACACAAAAAAAATATTTTAAAAAAATACAAATAAATGTGTTTTTTTCTTTTACAGCAATGTTCACCGATCTCCAACCACGGCTGTTCTTCGAGGACAAGTGGATAAGTCTTCTTATAATATGAAAATCGCTCGATTTTGGATTTTGTAACCCGTTAACGCCATCTAGTGGTCAAATACGCTAACTATTTGGGCCCATGGATATCCAATATTATAATACCATCAATTTTACTGATTAATTACGTCATTTTCTTCAAAAAATATTTAAAAGGAGTAATTATTAAATTAACTTGACGTACATACATACCTTATTAAAAAATAATTTAATTATTTTTAAATTTAAGATACCTACCTACTTGAAAAATGTGGCGGTTGCCTTATTCAAAAACTTGTTGGGCGTGGCTCCTCTTTTTCATAGATAATTGTTTTTATTAAGACTATTTTACTTTTTTAGCTCGTCTTCTATTTGATTGAAAATAATAAATATTGGATTTCTGTGAGGACTACTGAATAGATTATATTGTATAAAATTCTATTTTAATATTATTATTGTCTAAGACTGCATTGTATAGTATTTTAGAATTTAAATATTTATTTATTAGCTTTTAAATAAAATAAGTTCCTAAACAAAGTTGTACCAAAGAGGTCCAATCTCGATTTAAAAAGTTAATGTTTTTGACCACAAAATATTTTTGTAAAGAGAAATAAATATTTTTTGGTCATTGCGGGTTTTTTTTTCTGTAAGTAAAATATTTATTGATTGATGAAATGTTGTGTGTTATTTTCATATACATATACCCCAAATCCTTAAGGGATTAATAGTCGCTGAGCCCCTGCCTCGCTCGCACGATATAACTTATTGTCAAATAACAATTGATAAAATGTAGGTACTTTTTGGAAATGTGTTTCATTGAAAATTTAGCTTATATTTTTATACTATTTTTATAAGTGTTCCCAGTTTGCTACCTTAAATAACAACAATGGCATTCTCAATTATATGAAAAATATTTATCTTTGAACATATAACATACCTCAAATATTTTAAGTATCAAACTGGTTATACTTTAAAAAAATGTATAAAATATGCGCAAAAGTAAATTTTATCAATTGTTTTTTACAATTTGTTATATCGTGCGACCGAGACAGAGGTTTAGCGACTTTTAGCCGCTTAAACAAATTTACAAGTCAGAGAGAACCTTTCAACTGAAATCAAATACTTTTCAAAAACTCTTCACTTTTGAGACTAGTGTGATTACCAGCCATAATTCGTAATCCTAAATCCTATTACGTAGTAGCCACTAGCCACAAGCTTTAAATGTTGACTTTGATAAAACTTCATATTGGCAAATACTTAAACAACTGCTAAAAAAAAAACTGCCAATGTCACTTTTTTATGAGTCAGTGTCAGTTGTCAGATTAGCTTGCCGGCGGCAAGCCTTGATCATATCATTAGCTCCACGTCTTTTGCTTAATAATCGTGTAGAATTTGATTGTTAGCGTGTAATAATGGTGGAATATTGCGTGTTAAGTGTTTTTGAATGTGCACAGATGTAGGCAAGTGATATGGTGCTGAAATATGAATTTTGGTGCCCCCTCCAAAACTCCTCCGAACTTTCAGTAAAATTCCACCCTTTTTACTGGAAGACTCACGTGACTAGACGAGCTATTAAGCTCACTCTGACTCTGACCTGACTAACTAACTTATTACTTAAAAAATAACATTTAACTTGACACTGGCAAAACACGAAAGTGGAGACCATAATTTAATATCCCGTGAACATTCACGAATTTTACTCGACACTGGCAAAATGCACATGTTGCCATATTAGTAAAAAGAAAAAAAAAAAAAAAATGTCAGTTGTCAGATTAGCTTGCCGGCGGCAAGCCTTGATCATATCATTAGCTCCACGTCTTTTGCTTAATAATCGTGTAGAATTTGATTGTTAGCGTGTAATAATGGTGGAATATTGCGTGTTAAGTGTTTTTGAATGTGCACAGATGTAGGCAAGTGATATGGTGCTGAAATATGAATTTTGGTGCCCCCTCCAAAACTCCTCCGAACTTTCAGTAAAATTCCACCCATTTTACTGGAAGACTCACGTGACTAGACGAGCTATTAAGCTCACTCTGACTCTGACCTGACTAACTAACTTATTACTTAAAAAATAACATTTAACTTGACACTGGCAAAACACGAAAGTGGAGACCATAATTTAATATCCCGTGAACATTCACGAATTTTACTCGACACTGGCAAAATGCACATGTTGCCATATTATTAAAAAAAAAGATTAGCTTGCCTATTGCCAATTGCCTATGTCACTTCGACGACGAATTTTTGTTTACAGTTCGTAAAAATTATCGAATTGTTGTTATTTAACTAAATATAAGGTTAATTTAATACTTAAGAAAAAATTAAGAGCTATAATAAAGTCTTATTCTCGACTATAAAGTTATCGTAACGTGTTTCAGTGAAAAATCTGTGTAAAAATCGTTAAAATGTCAGACGAAGAAGTTCAAGTTGCATCTACGTTTAAAAAGCGAAATATACGAAATAAAGGTGGTAGAAAGCGAAAAGCGTCTAGTTCAGAAGGTAAAGTAACTAATTTACTTAC
Source organism: Hemithea aestivaria (assembly GCA_947507615.1). Taxonomy (NCBI): domain Eukaryota; kingdom Metazoa; phylum Arthropoda; class Insecta; order Lepidoptera; family Geometridae; genus Hemithea; species Hemithea aestivaria. The sequence continues at coordinate 1,398,183 of OX382351.1, read as the reverse complement.
TAGTAATTCTATATTGGGCCAAATTCTGTCCATACAGAGATGTAACAAGTCTTAACCTCAAAACTCTAGACCTTATATATATTTCTCTGGGTCTGGGCTATATCTTAGATACGTAGGTACCCTTCCCGAAGAACACAACCTCAACGGTGTTTTTTTATTTATGGTAGTTTTTAAATGGATAATGTAAATAGGTAATTTACATAAATAAACCTGAACAAATTGTCACAAAAATTCTAAAATCACACATCAAACGATATAGATAAATAATCATTTGACATTTTTTCTAGAGAATTCCAGCTCGGACTCCGATCAAGGCATAGTAAGACCTACCAAAAGACCGCAGAAGGTCAACCCTAATATACAATCAACGTCCACTGGAAGACGGAAACAGGATATAGATAGCGATAAAAGCAGTGACGAGGAGAAGGTAATATGAATGTAATTGTTACTTGTAAAAAACCAATCTCACCGGGGGTAGACTTCCTCTGCAGGAGGTCGACTAGGTGGGTACCCCAACAGTGCCAGTTATTCTACCGCCTGAGTAGTGATGTGCAAACATTACTGCGCTTCGGTAGGAGGGCACTGTAGCTAGTGAAATTACTGGGCTGAAGAGTCTTAACATCTTATGACTCTCAAGTAGGAAGCGTTGGCGCAGTGCACTTAGTAGCACTGTACTAATTATGGGCAGCGTTATCTCTTATCACCAGGGGAGCGTCTTGCTTGTCTTCTTACTTTGAAAAAAAAATCTCAAAAGAAATATTGACATGCTACGAATTTTATTTTGTGAATATCATGTTGAATTCCTTTAATTTTGCAATTTATTACACACAACATTAATTAATTTCAATTGAATGCATGTCTTAATGTTATTTAACACCTTATAATATATTTTACGCCCTCTGGGCAGTAACATGTTGAGCTAAATATCACATTATGTAGGATCTATTTTTTTCTATGAACCATGTTTCTCACAAATAAAGATTTTCTGATTCTGATTTTGACTGGAGTAAAACTGCACACAGTTATATAGCTATAGTTGGTATATAGTTTGCTAGTTAAATAATAATAATAATTGGGGTTTATACTCCAACAGAACAGGTCACCCTACTTACACTGTTAGAGTCAAATCACTATGTATAGGTTGTGTGGCCAACCTATATGTTGCAGTTCCAGGTCGCCAAGATTCCTACTGTGCCTGCAACATGACCTAACGACTGCCTCCTACATATCTTATAGTCACAGCCGGGACCCACAGTTTTACGTGCCTTCCGAAACATGGTAAGCGTCCAGGCGAAAATCTTTGCCACACTGAGATTTGAACCCAGGACCGACTTGTAAGCCGGAGGTATGACCACTGGGCCACAAATGCTACAAAAAATTATTTAGGACTGATGCCCCACCTGCCTACGACCATCTATACCCCTAGCCCCTACCCCTAATAATCAATTGCTTGTAATTTCAGACGACAGCTCAAATTACTCTATCAGTGCAACAACAACGTGAAAATGCAACGGCCACCTTTGAACTGGACACAGAGAGAGACAGGGATGCTCAGGCTATATTCGAGAAGGCGCAGAAAATTAACCTGGAACTAGAGGGGTTGGCCGATGATAAGGTAGAGTATAAATATAATTATAAAATAATATAATGTAATGAATAAACAAGTAAAATTTAAAAAACTTTTTAAAAACAAGCTTTTATTATTACAACCATGAAGTACTCGTCAAGACGAATCAAATGAGCCTAAACTCAATGGGGTTACGTTGTTTATTAACGGAGTTCCTATGGCCGCCTTCCAGCTCCATCATCAGATCAGCTCCATGTCATAATAATATTGCATTGTCATCCAACCGAGAATCAATTTGTCCGATTTATACAGGCATGCAAAATTTCAGCTTAATCGGACACCGGGAAGTGGCTCAAATTAAACTTGCAAGATTTGATTACAGACAGACAGACAACAGACAGGTGAAAGTAAATAAAAGCTTGTAAAAATGTCCTGGAATTGCAGCAAAATTTTTTGTGAAGTCAGCTTAGACAAAAATATTGTAAATTTTTCAGGTGTATCGAGGTATAAACAACTACGCTCAATACTACAAGAAAAAGGACACGGCAGCTGGCAATGCAAGCTCGGGGATCGTTAGAAAAGGACCTATTAGGGCTCCGGCTAACTTAAGAGCTACTGTCAGGTAAACTTCATCTTACTAATCTATACTATTACTAGCTGACCCGGCAAACGTTGTTTTGCCATATAAATAAAAAAAAATTTAGGGGTGGACTACCCCTAACATTTAGGGGGATGAAAAATTGATGTTGGCCGATTCTCATAGATACCGGATAAGCACAAAAAATTTCAACCAAATCGGTCAAGCCGTTTCGGAGGAGTATGGCAACGAAAACTGTGACACGAGAATTTTATATATTAGATGTCATAGATAATTTGTAGGGGGCAAGGTGCAGAAAGGCAAAAATATTATAATTTCTGCTACGAAAAGTGTGTGTTTAGCTCGCTCTGAACAGTTAGAAAGTTCAAATATCCTTAATAATAAGTGCGCGAGCAGCTTGCTGCGAGCGCCAAGAAAAAAATTATAATCTTGACCATGAAATTTGTGCAAAATTCGTAACCTTACAATGCTTCTGGGGGGCTTGGCACTCTGCCCCTTAATTCGGCTATGGGTGGCCTGATTAAGCTGAAATGTTGTACAGAGATAGCTTAGACCCTTTAATAACACATAGGCAAGTACAACGGGTAAAACCGCTGGGTGCAGTTAGTTGTTGATAAAATTGATATTTTTCTGACTCAATATTTTTGTTCACAGATGGGACTATCAACCGGATATATGTAAAGATTATAAAGAAACTGGATTCTGTGGTTTTGGAGGTAAATATTAAATATTATTAATTTAAAATTGCTTAGAAGTCTTTACATTATGGCTTTTGAGTAATAAGCGTTGGCAAGGGCGGATCCAGGATTTGGTTCTGGGGGGGCCAAGGTGCAGAAAGGCAAAAATATTATAATTTTTACCAAGAAAAGTGTGTATTTAGCTCGCTCTAAACAGTTAGGAAGTTCAAATATCCTTTATAATAAGTGCGTGAGCAGCTTCCTGCGAGCGCCGAGAAAAAAATTATAATCTTGACCATTAAATATCTGCAAAATTCGTACCTCTACAAGGCTTCTGGGGGGGGCCATGGCCCCCTGCCCCCCCCCCCCCCCCCCCCCCCAAATCCGCCTATGAACGTTGGTGCAGTGCGCCTAGAATTTTCCATCATTGTATAATCCTGGGTAGCACTCTCACCATCAGGAGAGCGTCTTGCTCGTCTTCTTACTTTTATTTAGTATAAAAAATAGGCACACAATTTTACGGCGCGGCAACAGACACTTTTCGACCCGCAGGCCCAAGTTTGGCATAGCAACGAGCCTATTGTATCTTCTCTCTTTACAAGCTTTTATTTACTTTCACCTATCCTGTTGTCTATCTGTAATCAAATCAAGTCTGTCTGTCTCAAATCAAGAGTGAATAGGTTCTTACCAACAGGTGAGATTGCGGTCAAACGCTTGTTTAGTCTGCTATAAAAAAAAAACAAATCTCGCAAGTTTCATTTAATCCACTTCCCGGTTACTGATTGAGCTGAAATTTCGCATACATTTATAAATCGGATGACAATGCAATATTACGAGTATTATGACATCGAGCTGATCTAATGATGGAGCTGGAAGGTGGCAATAGGAGCTTCGTAACAAAACGACGCAACCCCATCGAGTTTGGGCTCATTGTTTAGGACGAGTACTTTGGTGCTAGATGGTACATAATAATAAAAGCTTGTTTTAATCCACTATATAGTATAGATGTTTTTAGTTTCGTTTGTTTTTGGCGCAAATAAAATATTGTCTTTATTTCTTTGTCATGTATGTTTTTCTAATTTATGTGTCAATAAGATCAAATTAAAACCATAATTATTAGCCCAGTCAATGAGTGCCCAAAAGGTGCATGTGGATCGAAAAGTCGAAACCAGAAAAAATTACTTAGGAACTTTGTTTGGACTAGTTAGGAGATAAACATAACCCACAACAAAATATCGTACAACGCACAGTTTTTAATATATAAGCAAAAAACCTAAAAATGGGACCTTCGGCCTCCCCCCCCTCGGGCTCACCTCGGAGGGGTGGGGACTTTTAGTATGTTTATCTCCAAACTAGTCCAAACAAAGTTCCTAAGTTAGTTTTTCTGCTTTCGACTTTTCGATCCACATTTCTTCTTTTACTGGACTATATTGTAATTTCAATTCCAGATTCGTGTAAATTCCTTCACGACCGCTCAGACTACAAGCACGGCTGGCAACTAGAGAGGGAGACGACAAACGAAACCAACAACGACTCCGACTACGAAATACACAGCGACGACGAGCTGCCGTTCAAGTGTTACATCTGTCGGAACAGTTTTGTTAGCCCTGTGGTTACTAAGTAAGTTAATAAATAAATAAATATTTCAAGACATTTCACACAGCACCACCTAACACCAAGCTAAGCAACTTAATGCTTGTGTTATGGTGGTTAGGATAACGGATATAATATGCATATACTTTTCTTTGTAAATACATACTTATAATAGATATTGAAAGCCACCCAGACCAGAAAAAAAACTAATCGACCTCCTGCAAAGTCTACTCGCGGAAAAATTAACTAACTGTATTAAATAGAATAAGTAAGTTTGTTTGTCTGACGACAAATGAAACCAACAACGACTCCGACTACGAAATACACAGCGACGACGAATTGCCGTTCAAGTGTTACATCTGTAGGAACAGTTTTGTTAGCCCTGTGGTCACTAAGTTCTTTTTTACACCTCCGTTTTTTTTAATGTGAAGAAGTAAGAATACGAGCAAGACGCTCTCCTGATGGTAAGAGATAACGCTTCTGGAGGGGGCCAAGGCCCCCCCCAGAAGCGTTGTGGAGTTACGAATTTTGAACATATTTCATGGTCAAGATTATATTTTTTCGCGGGCTCGCAGCTAGCTGCTCGCGTACTTATTATTAAGGATATTTGAACATTCTAACTGTTCAGAGCGAGCTAAACACAAACTTTTTGGAGTAAAAATTATAATATTTGTGCCTGTCTGCATCTTGCGCCCCCCCCCCCCCCCCCCCCCCAGGACCAAATCCTGGATCCGCCAGTGCTCAAGAGTCATAACATGTTAAGATTCTTCAGCCCAATTATTTATTAGCACATCACTGGTCAGGCGGTAGAATAACTGGCACTGTTGGGGTACTCACCTAGTCGACCTCCTGCAAACGAAATCTACCCCCGGTGAAATTAACTACATTAAATGGGGGTATCATTAATAAAAAAATGAGAACAGACTGAATCTAGAAGGCGCGATAAATCCCTGGCAAATATTTTTTTAGACATCCCTATTTGTATATTATGGCGCATCGCCAGCTGCTGCCGCGGCAACCGTTAACCGTCAGATTGGACGTCTGCTTGTGTTTAATAAAACTTGTAGATACCTCCTTTTCTGACTTTAATATATCTTTTTCAGATGCAAACACTATTTTTGCGAGAAATGTGCGTTAGAACAGTACAAGAAGACGACTCGTTGTTATATATGTAACACACAAACAAACGGAATGTTCAACCCGGCTAAGGAACTGGAGGACAAGTTGAAGGGGATGGATGATGATGATGATGATGGTGATGATGATGGTGGTGATGATGAATAAAAAATATGTCCATATTTTTAAAGTTTTTTATTTAGTAATTTATTTTCTAAATATTACTCCCAATACTCTCGCTCGTACTATTTGACAAATTTTGAAATATAAATTCATAGAATTAATTTATTGAAAATTTCTTAAGAACAGCCCTCCATAATATTATTGCACACATTTTAAAAGTGTTTCCAGTTTGATATATTTAAAAATGGCATGAAAAGAATTTTTGAAAAAAGATTTTTATTCATTATAGGTTAGCTTTTCACCACGATCTTTCGTGATGTTAAGCGACAATGCGCCCGAAGATGGTAGCAGACATAACCTAGAAGGCGGGATAAATCCCTCTTAGTTTATAAAAGTGTGCGTTAGAACAGTACAAGAAGACGACTCGTTGTTATATATGTAACACAAACAAACGGCATGTTCAACCCGGCTAAAGAACTGGAGGAGAAGCTGAAGGGGATGGATGATGATGGTGATGATGATGGTGATGATGATGAGTAAAGAATATAATGATAAAAATACTTGAGTTTTTTTATTCAATTCAATTCAAAAGATCTTTATTCAAAAACTTATAAAATACAAACATACAATCACTAGTGTAAATTTAATCCTAGTGGTACACATAATCATGGTATGATGGTATAATAATATACGATTTTACAAGCTCTTAGGCCTTTTAAAATTTACAAAGGTGGAAGTTATGCTTATTTATTGTTATATATAGATAAGTAACATTCTAATTTAAATAATATTATGAATACTTAGGTTTTAGGAGTTTTTTTATTACAGTTAAAGGAAGGAATAGTTTTTATAGAAGTTAAAGAGTGGATGAATAGTTTAAAGAAATAGAGGATAGCTGATAATGATTGTGATCATGATGATTAATCTGAATATATAAAAGGAAAGAGTGACTGATTGACTGACTGATCTATCAACGCACAGCTCAAACTACTGAACGGATTGTTTTGAAATTTGGAACACTGATAGGTCATAAGTAGGTCTTATTATGATTTAGACCTCCGCTAAGAAATGATTTGTCATATGCTTGTAAAGAATATGACTACCTACTTGTGTTACATTCTGTAACAGCTTCATATCAAAATGATGCAAAATATTATAAGGGCCGGCACTGATTAAGGGGAAAATTCAAAAAGGGGTAAATTTTCATTTAGCATAATATCAACTTTTTGAACACTCTCATACATGCCGTCCAACATTTTTGGTTTTTTTTTTAAATAAGGGTTTTATACCCTTGAATCGGAAGTAGGTACTTAGTTCAAAGCGCTCCTCGGCTACCCTTGGAATCTTAAAATACAAAATACCTTTTAAATACCAAGAAGTTATCGTATTCAAGACTCGTTTTAACCACCTAGTTCACCTATATTCAATCACGCAAGCAGAATAAGTAATTTCACACACAATTCTTAACCAAACGAAAAAGGACGTATGTCACCTACTACACCTTGCACATACGACTTTTTAGATACTTCACTTAGAAAATAGTATACTACTTTTGCCGATGTTCGTCTTAAAACTAAAAAGGCGTATGTTGTTAGTAAAAGGTAGCTAGGATACGACGTTTTTCTCCAACCAGGAAATCGTTCTCGATAGAAAATGGTATACTACTTTTACAAGTGTTTTGCTTCATAGGAATAAAGTCGTAAGTGCCGCCATTTTGTGTGCAAAAAAGACGTTTCTATTTTGAATTTTTGAGTTATTTAGTTTTTGGAAAGTGTTACAGAAATTGCGTTATATGGGTTTTAATGACAGCAAATACATCCGTAAACAAGTTGATTTGCCAATTTATTTGCGGGTTGAGTGGATTTGTGGTATTTTTAGGAGAAAAGCAGTATCTGAGTTAAGTTTGGTAGATACGATAAGCAACTCTTTATTCAATCATATACATAATATAAAGTAAATTTTACAAACACAAAAATTAAAACCAATAGTGTGTCAATTGGCAGTCTTGTCGCTTAAAGCGACCTCTTCCAGACAACCGTGCAGAGAGAGGAAATAATACACTGGAAGGACGGTGGTAGTGGTAGGTGGAACATCCCAAGCACTCTAAAGAGCTCATTAAGAATAATTTTTGCTTAAAGAGCAAACCCAAACCGGAGGAGGTTTCTTCCTCTTAGTGGGACCACCGCCTTAATAACCCACTTCTTCCAAGAGTAGGAAACGGCAAGATAGGGGAAACACAATATAGATCATTCACAGTTATTTTACCTCTAGCCCTTACATTGGCTAGCCTGAAAATAATGTTGCCATGTCAGGTGAGTATTGACTTCCCCATTTTTAACCAACTACAAAATGGCGAATTACTTTTTTCTTCCACAACCCCCTCAATATGGAAATCAAATGAAAGGGCACTGTATAAAATTTAAAATACAAGATGGCCGCCATTCAAAATGGTGAATTACGTTTTGCGTTGGAGGCGGGGGTTTTTTAATTTTTTTATTTAATTCACTTGTAAGTATTATTTTACAGTGATGTGTGTACTTACATGAATTTCCTGTTTCGAACATACCTAATATATATATTTTTTTTCTTTTTAATAATATGGCAACATGTGCATTTTGCCAGTGTCGAGTAAAATTCGTGAATGTTCACGGGATATAATCAAATTATGGTCTCCACTTTCGTGTTTTGCCAGTGTCAAGTTAAATGTTATTTTTTAAGTAATAAGTTAGTTAGTCAGGTCAGAGTCAGAGTGAGCTTAATAGCTCGTCTAGTCACGTGAGTCTTCCAGTAAAATGGGTGGAATTTTACTGAAAGTTCGGAGGAGTTTTGGAGGGGGCACCAAAATTCATATTTCAGCACCATATCACTTGCCTACATCTGTGCACATTCAAAAACACTTAACACGCAATATTCCACCATTATTACACGCTAACAATCAAATTCTACACGATTATTAAGCAAAAGACGTGGAGCTAATGATATGATCAAGGCTTGCCGCCAAAACTCCTACCTAATATTTTATATCATATTAATAGTTCGCAGTAACCACTTGTTCATATTATGTTAAGCATCCGATATTGTTATAGATAAATTCTTTTTCTTCAAAGGAAATTGAGTTTATGGGCATTTGTAAAGCTTTTAGCTTAACAACGAGTACAAGTAACCTTATCAATTACAAAAAGTAGCGATTGAACAAGTAAAGTAATGCATTTTTGAAAATTTTACACAATGTACACAGTTGAATAGAAATACGCTTACATATTCTAACATTTCGGTGATAATTACTAATTTTTCAGTTTATTTAAATAAGAAATTGCTAATCAACAAAAAAATCCTTTTCTAAACCAGATAAAGTTATACAAAATTGCCTTATTTTTTTGTCTCTGCTAAATCAATAAATTAACTATTATTTTCTATACCATTACAAGGAAAAAGATTCATTATTTATAAGGTTCAATTTAAAATAAAGACCTTGAAAAGTATCGTAAAAGTCATCTAGACACGAATACAAAAGTAACTCAAAGGGTGAAAAAGTAACGTAAAACGTAACAAAAGTAACGATCTGGCAACATTTTGACAATAATGCAACATAAAGAAAATAATTTTGACATCTGTCAGAGGTAAAATAACTGTGAATGATCTATAGATACCAATGGGTCGATGGATTCATTTTGCCGCGCTTTTGGAAAGCGGATGAAATTTTTTGTGTTCTTGGATAATAATTTTGCAATAAGTGCTAAACGCGTATTAATAGTGGGTTTAATAAACGTTGAGTGTTTGTGAATGTGATTTACTGTCGAAGAATGGAAAAAGTTCAACAGTCTGCTATTTTCAAGAATCGTCACAAAATGAATCGATGTGATTCGATAAACGCCCACTCTTTATCGAATTTTGGAGGGAATATCCTCCAATAAACAAGGAACTTAAAAATATAATAAAGTTTTCGACTGAAGAACTTGTATCCATGGTCAGAATATTTTTTTTTTTAACTCGACACTGGCAAAATGCAACTGTTGCCATAATATATAAAAAAAAAATGGGTCGATGTGTTGCTGATTTATTTACCGGCCCCCGTTAAAAGATAGATATTTTATTATTTTGCTTATTATGTAAAAATAAATATTCATATTATTTTTCTTAATAATTGACATTGGTGCGAGGTCGTGCTTTTTAGTAGAGTTCTAGATAAGACTTTTTATAAAAATCCCTTAATTTGACGTAACGGGTATGTTTTCAGTTCTTTATAAAAAGGTCATAAGTTAAAAAATATTTTGATAATAATATCTTTGCCTCTAACTATTGGTACGTCAATAGAAAATGGCGTCAGCGCATACGTCATTTGTTTTTGCTAAATTGAGATAATTTTATGGGCGTGTCCTTCTTAATATTGCATTATTATTCTTGGATATGACCAATGACAATATTATTAAGATAATAATGGGCGGAAAAAATATAATTATTTAAATAATAAGCGCAATATTAATTTAATTATAATAATAACAATGTACTGAATCATTTAGTATGTAAAGTTAGCAATTTTGTATAATTTTGTTCTAACGTTTTGAGGGACACATATTTTTGGTTTGTGATTCAGATCCATACTTTTAAGCTTATTATTCTAACGTGTATTTGATTACAAACTGTTTTGTGTTCTATTAACCCATTAGAGGTCAAACCGAAGCGGCTGATATAATTTTTAAAATTACCTTATTATCTTGTAGAAATATAAGCTGTAATATACAAAATCCAAGAAAATGTCAAAAAACAGATTTTTTCATGAAGTTATAGAGATGCAAACTTGTAGGGGCGAAACATGAAGCAACCCTAAATAATTCACAGCATTGTTCTATTTATTATACTCTGACATGTATGTTGTAATATCAAATGAAAAAAAAAACACTTTTGTGTAGTATTTGCTCGAAAAAAATTAAAATAAATTGCTTATTTTCGCAGCGTTTCGATGTTCCAACTTCAATTGACTAAAACTTCAAAAAAATATACAACTAACCGAAAATTTTTGGTCAATATAAAAAAATAAATAATAATAATTGTCATGGATTAACGCCAAATACCCAACACCTGATTACAATAATAATAATCTTCTTCTTCCTGCCCTTATCCCACTAGGTAGGGTCGGCACAACACATTTTCCTCCTCCATTCTACTCTATCATCCGTCATATTACCTTCTTTCACTCTCCTAGCACGCACAAAATACAGTTCATCCAATCTAAGTTCCTTAAAGCCGTGTCTCCAGCTCTTTTTTTTTAAACGGTTTTATTTAGCTCACTCCGTTTGTTTTCTTGGGTCAAATTTAGTAATTGAAATTTCACCCTCTTCCTATCAACCGATTGATCTGAAGTTTGGTATACGCGTTTGATTTGGGTGACAATACAATTATGTACATTCAATATTATTGTACATCCAAGATGGCCGCCGCTAGAAAATGGCGGATAACGTTTTTTTTTTAATCCTATCAATATGGGTATCAAATGAAAGGGCTTGATAAGTAGAATACAGTGCACTATACAAAATTAAAATCCAAGATGGCCGCCGCTACAAAATGGCGGATGACCAATTTTTTTTTCAATCCCATCAATATGGGTATCAAATAAAAGGGCTTGACAAGTAGAATACATTGTACTAAAAAGCCTAAAAATAAAAAAGGTAAAAAAAATATTTTAAGTTAAACGGTTTTATTGTAAACATGTACTAAAAGCTAAAAAATAAAATCGTGAGGCACGTCAAATATCTTAAATCTATGAACATTTTCACTGATATTGTAGATATTTGACGTGCCTCACGATTTTATTTTTTAGCTTTTAGTACATGTTTACAATAAAACCGTTTAACTTCAAATATTTTTTTTACCTTTTTTATTTGGTCTACACTCTCAACAAAAACACGCCAACACACAACAAAATTCCCCTACACAAAAAAAAAAATAATGTCTATGCTTCAAGCGTCAACAAATGTTTTTGCTTTCCATCGGCTATGGAAAGCAAACACATTTGTTGAAGCTTACCGACGGGCTCAGCTAGTAATTAAATAAATGAATAAACAAAGCAAAAACATTTCTTGAAGCTTGAAGCATAGACATTTTTTTTTGTGTATGGGAATTTTGCTGTGTGTTGACGTATTTTTGTTGAGAGTGTAGACCAAAAAAGGAGCTGGAAACACGGCTTAAGGCATGCCCTTCCCACATTTCCACTTAGGTACATTCTATTTTTTATCAATATTATTATTTTTTTATACAGGGAAGTAAGAAGACGAGCTAGAAGCTTTCCTGATGGTAAGACATAACGCTTTCCATAATGAGTGCAGTGCTATCCAGGATTTAAAACTCTTAAGCCCAGTAATTTCGCTGCTTTATTAAATTAGCAATTAAATTAATTTAAGGATTCAAGAAACTCTTCAGAAGTAAACAAGTGAAATAAAAATCTAGTACCAAAGTACTCGTCAAGACGAATCAAATGAGCCTAAACTCGATGGGGCTGCGTCGTTTAGTTACAGAGTTCCTATAGCCACCTTCCAGCTCCATCATCAGATCAGCTCGATGTCATAATAATATTGCATTGTCATCCGATTTATACATGCATGAAACATTTCAACTCAATCGGATACCAGGAAGTGGGTCAAATTAAACTTGCAAGATTTGATTAGAGACAGACAGACAGACTGACAGACAGACCGACAGACAGACAGACAGACAGACCGACAGGCAGACAGACAACGGACAAGTAAAAGTAAATGCTCGACTTGGCGGGGGCACTGCCGTGCCCCCAGATAAAAGCTTGTAAAAATGAAATTCCCTTACTGAAACTTAAAACAAAGTGCTACGGAGAATCCGTATTCTCGGAAAGAAAGTAAGCCACGAAACTGAAAACATTGTGTAACATACTCAAAAGAAGAATGTATGAGATGACAGTTTCAGTCGTAATATGACATAAGGGGCCGCAGTCCATGCCTGTCCCGGTAGTTTTTTTTTGTTTTCGCCGGGAAAAAATGCATTACGCATTCTCTCCCATACGGGGTTATGTGGGACTCCCCGTGCAGAGGGACTGCACGGGTATACCCACTAAAACAACCCGGCGGCACTCCCGCATCGTCTTTGTGACGGGGGACTGGGAATCGGCAGAGCCTTGCATCCAGTCCCCTGTCCCGGTAGTAGCATCTTTTATTTAAATAAAAAAAATTAAAAAAAAACATTTATTGCCAGAAAAGTGTACTATCCTAAATCTACTTTTTGCTTAGGCAATAGGGGTATATTCAGCATGTGCTGGATGACTTATAATTTAGATATTCATCCAGCGCTGGTTTTCAATGTACCCCTTGCTCGGACTAAGATGTTTGCCGAGAACAATAGATATAAGTGTTTGCGGCGAATTCTATACTAAACGGACATGTGCGTGGGTGTGTGTTTGTGTATTTTTACGTCGTAGCACTGTTTCGTAGCTATCTGTTATCCGTAGCACTTTGCTGCGGGGTCCATCAATTCCTGCCAGAGCGAACGTAAAAAAGACTAAAGCTGATCCCAAACAGACGCCAGGACGCGCGGGAAAGCAGTCGTGATCTTATTGATATATTTTATATTTTACGTTGTGTGAAACGTCCTGAAATATTTATTTATTATTATTTATTATTATAGGTGTTATTGCACCTACCTAACCGTGTCTGTTTTTACAAGCTTTATATTACTTTCACCTGTCTGTTGTCTGTCTGTCTGTAATCAAATCTTGCAAGTTTGATTTCACCCACTTCCCGGTTTCCAATTGAGCTGAAAATTTGCATGCGTGTGTAAATCGGATGACAATGCAATATTATTATGACATAGAGCTGATCTGATGATGGAGCTGGAAGGTGGCCATAGGAACTCTGTCATTAAACAACGCAACCCCATCGAGTTTGGGCTCATTTGATTCGTCTTGACGAGTACTATATGATGCAAGATGGTAATGATTATAATTAAAGCTTGTTTTTAAAAAGTATTTTTAAAATTTCACTTGTTTTGGTCTGGTTGCGTACCTCTATACACTATTCGAACCTTATTCGAACATTACAAAACCTCCGTCGTAGTCCGAAAGATTGTTTTGTAAAATTGATCTATTGTAAATTGTAGCCCATTTATATAACTGACTGTGATTTTTGTTCGAATAGCCTGCTATATGAACCCCTTCAAGTACCCACCTATTTTACCTTCTTGCAACACATTTTATATTTTGAATAATATTACCATCAGGCGTTCGAACGCCTACAAGTACATATACATACGACTAAGTATAAAATTAACTTGCAAAAGTGCCTTATAAAGTGCAAATAAGTACTTTTACAACTCTTTTTCAGAGTAATGTTCTACTTTAAGACAGTGTACAGCTCATTCTAAGGTAGGTACCTCTATGAGAAGAATGGAGAAAAAACTTGGAGGGATATTTTTTTTGCATAAGTATTTTTAAAATGTTAATCTATTTCTCCGTGTTGCGACATAATGTTCAGTGAACCCAGAGATATTTATTTAGATTAGATTATAATACTACTACTACTTAGGAGCACTACATGGAGCTTGGGAGTGCCCTAACTGAGTATGTGGGGACACATCTAACTTAATTAAGACCTAATTATTTGTACCTATATGTATTGATAAAAAAAAAATACATAGTCAAAAAAATACAGTGCTAGTTATTCTACCGCCTGAGCAGTGATGTGCAAACATTACTGTGCTTCAGTAGAAGGGCACTGTAGCTAGTGAAATTACTGGGCTGAGGAGTCTTAACATCTTATGACTCTCAAGTAAGAAGCGTTGGCGCAGTGCACCCAGAATTGTACCTTTGTAAAATACTGAGTAGCACTGTACTAATAATGGGCAGCGTTATCTCTTACCATCGGGAGAGTGTCTTGCTCGTCTTCTTCGTTGTATAAAAAAAACATAGTATATATCCTGCTTCTAGATTTAGTCGTGGATACTAACATAAGTAACTTCAGCTGCAACGTCGCGAAATAATATAAAAAGAAAATTAGCGTCAAAGGCTCATTTTGGTCTGTGTTACGTATAATCGGCATAATTTCGGATGTTCTAGTTTCAGGCCGGTCTCAGGATCTCAGTGGGTGGCAAAATGTGGCACGCACGTAAAACAGTGGGTCTTAGCTGTTTCCTATTAGATATGTAGGAGGCAGTCGTTAGGTCATGTTGTAGGCCCTGCAGTAATCTTGGCGAACTGAAACTGCAAAATATAAGTACATAGGTGACCAGAATGCTGGCGTGTATTTTGCACAAAAAATAAGTATATGTATTCAGCGGGGCAATGCCGCCAGCATTCTAGCTACCTATCCCTCCACCATAGGTTTATTAGATTTAAATTTAGATTAAGTATTTATAAGTTTTAGATTGTAGGTTTAGTTTATAATGTTTTTTATTTATTGTCTGTAAAGTTTTATGTATAATTGTGTAAATAAATGTAGTACATAGGTATGTTTTCCGAAACACGGTAGCATCAGAGCAAAATTTTTGCCACACATTGAGAATTGAACCCACTTCCAGATAGGACTTCCAGTAGGGACGAAAATTGCTTGCAATATACCCAAAATTACTACCTATAGCAACTTTGGGAATAAGTACAACAAATGACTATATTTACCTACTAGGCCACGGATGCTAGGTTTTTTTATGCGACTAAGTAAGAAGACGAGCAAGATGCTCTTCTGATGTTAAGAGAAAAAGCTGCCCATAATCAGTACAATGCCACCTAGGATTTCACATTGATGTGAAACTCTAGGTGTACCGCACCAACGCTTCTTAATTAAGAGTCATAAGATATTGACTCTTTAGCCCAGTAATTTTACTAGCTACAGTGCCCTCCTACCGAAGCACAGCAATGCTTGCACATCACTGCTCAGACGGTAGAATAACTGGCACTGTTGGGGTACCCACCCACCTAGACGACCTCCTGCAAAGGAAGTCTACCCCCAACCCCCGGTAAGTACATTCCCTCGGTAGGTACATTCTACCTACTTTTTCTATCTTCTATATTATTTGTTATTTCTATTCCTATTCCAATAATAACAAACTTGTACAAAACGCAAAATATTTTCTGCAAACTTGCGTCAAGCGCAACCACGAATATGACCTTATAACTGATAAAAGGGCCAACGACCATTCCTTAATATAGTAGGTATATTAAACTCTTTGCTCTACTCAGCAAATTAAAAAGTTATCTGTCAAATAAAAGACGCGGGAATCGCAGCTGGGTTTTTGGCGGCAAGCCTTGATCATATATCATTAGCTCCACGTCTTTTGCTTAATAATCGTGTAAAATTTGATTGTTAGCGTGTAATAATGGTGGAATATTGCGTGTTAAGTGTTTTTGAATGTGCACAGATGTAGGCAAGTGATATGGTGTTGAAATATGAATTTTGGTGCCCCCTCCAAAACTCCTCCGAACTTTCAGTAAAATTCCACCCATTTTACTGGAAGACTCACGTGACTAGACGAGCTATTAAGCTCACTCTGACTCTGACCTGACTAACTTATTACTTAAAAAATAACATTTAACTTGACACTGGCAAAACACGAAAGTGGAGACCATAATTTAATATCCCGTGAACATTCACAAATTTTACTCGACACTGGCAAAGTGCACATGTTGCCATATTATTAAAAAGAAAAAAAAAAAATCGCAGCTGTCATTCAAACATCGAGATTCCACAGTGCCGGTTGTTTTTTCGCGCTCTCTCCAGCCAGTGCGTGTTCAAATAAAAACTTTTTTGCACCAATAAGGTTTGAAGTGAAAAGTGTTTACTGTGTACGCTAGTCGAGAATTTTCTATACGTGAGTTCTTGAGTAATATTAAGATAAATTACTTATATATTAGTGATAAATAGCTCTGTTTTCTAGTAATTATCTGTAATAAGTACCAAAAGTCATCGGTCACCGCTAAAAGCTGTGATAAGAAGTGAATACCTACCTTATTATAATAATTTATATCGAGAAATAATTGAAGTTTGTATCTAGTTTAAACCGTGTTTTAGTTGTAATAGAGTTTTGAGTACCTAAGTATTGTTTTTATTTTCGCGGGAAATTATCACGTGCTCGCGGAAAAACATTTGCCAAAAAAAAAAAAAAGATTTTTCAAATTTTAATTTAGGAATGAATGAATAAAAACCCAAATCGGTTTAAAAGCGTCTTCGAGTAATCGGTGAAAATAAGTATTAAAAAAATACTTACTTACAGACGAATAATAGTTATTATAGATAAAGATGATTACGATAATGTAGAGTCTAATAACTCTAAGAGTCATACATTAATAAGCTTATTCTACACTCTTTTGCAAAAAAAACGGGCACCTAAGGAAACTTACTTTCTAAGGTAGATTTGTGTTAGTTTAAAAATATTTAATTGTTTGACACACTTTGTATACTTATACTCGTACCTAATCGTGTAATAATCATGCCAGGATGTTTATAAATGATAAGTCAATGCATCGTCAAATTAATAAAACCTCTTTCTTGTTCTTCTTCATTGAAGCAGAGAAATCATCAAAGTGCCCGTTTTTTTTGCAAAAGAGTTTACATATATAACTGTGATTTGACTCTGACAGCGCAGCGTAAGGAGGGCAACTTGTTCTGTTTATCGTATAAACCCCATTTTTAAACCCCAATTTTTAACAAACAAAAATAAGCTTAATTAATTGAAACTCTAAACAATTTCTGTATTTTTATTATGTCTAATTCTAAATAAGTAATTTTAAGCTTTTTAAATTAATTTTCAAAAAAGTTTAAAAGTAGTATTTTCAAGCCAAAGAATTTAATTACTCAATTCGTTTGTACAATTTCTTCTTATATCACAGTTTTTTTACAGTTTGAAAACAATGCCTTACATGCAATCTTAGTTGTTTCCATAACAATAATACCTATATACAACGATTTTACCTCCAGACGTTAAGAAAAACCCTTTCAGATATTGCAATAGGTGAATACCTACATCTTATATAGTATACAAAACATTTGATAACGATCGACGATATACCTCTAGACGCAAAGGGCTAACGCTTTCAGATATTGCATTAGATTAATACATCTTATAAATTATACAACACACTTGATAAACATTAACAATGTCGTACCCTTTGACATAAAGGGCTAACGCTTTTAGATTTTGCATTAGGTGATAAAGATAAAGATAAATTTCAATTCAATTGTCCATAAGATCTATAATTATATTCCTTTGTTTACAGTTAAACCATGGACGTAGAAAATGCGAACTGCAAAGTACGAGTGTCACAATGTACGGACATGGAGATTCTGCCTATTGAAAGACCTTTGAAAATTGATAGGTAAGCATTTAGCTATTCATGTTCTTTTATGTTGGCGTATATTATATTTATTTATTTGCAACAAACATGGTACATATAAAGATCTTATAAAACATATTATAAAAAAAGGACATGCATGTTTGGCCAGGATCAACTGGCATACAAATATTAAAATATTTCCAAAAATTATTACAATTAAATGGCGCGAATTACTTTTATAATATGGATACAATAAATCATGTCATAGAAAAAAAAACCAAACACAATAATAATAGGGTATAACAACATTAATAAATAATATTATCTATAGTATATCCCTATTGCCCAAATGCGGCGATGTGCAGTGACTCTATTCGTCTATATTTGACTTCACCGCGATTATAATAGCGAACTACCGCCTGAACTGTGATATGCAAACATTACTGTGCTTCGGTAGGAGGGCACTGTAGCTAGTGAAATTACTGGGCTAAAGAGTCTTAACATCTTATGACTCTTGAGGAAGAAGCGCTGGTGCAGTGGACTTAGAAATTTACATTTTTTTTATGTGATGTAGTTTAAGACGAGCAAGACGCTCTCCTGATGGTAAGAGATAACGCTGCCCATAATCAGTACAGTGTCACCTAGGATTTCACAATGATGTGAAATTCAAGGAACACTGCACCTACGCTTCTCACTCAAGAGTCATAAGATGTTAAGACTCTTTAGCCCAGTAATTTCACTAGCTACAGTGCCCTCCTACCGAAGCACAGTAATGTTTGCACATCACTGCTCAGGCGGTAGAATAACATTTTAAAATCCTGGGTAGCACTGTACTGATTATGGGCAGCGTTATCTCTTACCATCAGGAGAGCGTCTTGCTCGTCTTCTTACTTCTTTACATAGTAATTGGTGCTACAATGCTTCCGTGTTTGGACTCATTTGATTCGTCTTGACGAGTACTTTGGTACTAGATGGTAATAATAATAAAAGCTTGTTTTTCAAAGGTTTTTGGAACGAAGTTCCTTATCGCGCGTTGTGAACGGGGGCTAGACGGAAAAAAATCTTACGAAAAGTTGTCTCGACACTTTTTGCTATAGTAAGCTATTGGAAGCTGTGCGGCGTGCGCATGTTTCTCTCTCTCTCTCTCTCTCTCTTATAGAAAGCAAGCCAGATATTTCATTAATCGAACTTCGTTCCATCCGGGTGTCCCTTGACACCTCTCAAGTTTTTTTTTTTTATTTCACTTGTTTTATATCTATCAAACAATCGGCGATATTATCGCACGAGACAATTTCTAAAATAAGTATATTTTTAGAGAAATCACTGGACTAGAGAAGTTAATAGAAGAACTACACATGGTGTTCTCTCACGATCACGTCAATGTACAGGATGTGCAGAAATTGATGGCAGGATACAAGTCCGACAGGAAAGACTGGAGGAAGTACGCCAAGTTTGACCGTTTCCGGTGAGTTTAAGTTAAAAAAAAAAGCAATTTATTGACAGTAAAAAAACAGAGATACATACGAAAAAAGTATACAATTTGAACAATTCTATTGTCAAATGCAGGGGGTCACATCATCGTGGCCAACTGTGAGACATGATAGCTTACGGATTTTTATTATTTTATGAAAATACGCGATATTATTGATATTTTAGGTATATAAACTAGTTGAATAACATTGTATTGTCTCAAATTGCTTTAAAATTTTGAAAAAAAAATGAAACACATAGGTATTATTGTCACAGTGAAGCAGTTTGACAGAGTTTGACAAACAACAAAAACCGGCCACGCTGAAAGGGACGGAAAAAAACTCCTTTTCCTTCATACAGAATTTTCCTATTGCCATTACACTCACACATAAAATGGGTACTTCTAGTTGTATTACTTCTGTGATTCACAAGTACAATGTATGGGATGACAGTTCTACTTTTGAAGTTTCGTCGGGATCCCGTGTGTCATGCTACGAACACTTTGTGCGACATAGTAGCGGTGGGAATTTCGCATCACTAAAAAGAGCAGAGCGATTTGCTCTTTTCGATTCAAAGAATGAAATCATTCTTTTTATTCTTTTATTCTTTTCGTTCAATGCGATCTTTAGCAATGTTAAACTCTTTTCGTTCGCGAGTTTTATAGCGATCGTTAGCAAATTAGCAATGTTTAACTCTTTTCGCTCGCGAGTCTCAATTTGAGACGTGCGAGCGAAATCTCAAAGCGATCTTGGCGGGTTTATAAGAGTGATAGATTACTAAATTAAATTGAGTTGATTTTATGTTAATTCAATTACTTTAAATGCACGATTTGTAAATATTAAAAAAAAACTGTTTGTTTTATTCAGGTTTAATATACGCAATGTATTTTGTATTTTTCCTTCAAACGAAAGGAATGAAAAGATTGCATTGAACTACTGAACGCCGACGCGAACGAAAGAATAAGTGACGTGCAAGCAAGGACTTCGTTCTTTCCAATCATTCACTCGCGCGTAACCCAAGGCTACGACATAGAGAGAAACCACTGCGCAGCGCTGGTTTTCAGTCTATCCCATACTCGAGCGCCGGTGTTAGTCGAGTAGTTACAAAAGTAGTTTCAGCGGGGTTTCTCACACATCAAAAAAGCTAAGACTACTAGAGCTATTTTTTTTTATTCATTACCCTTTAGGTCCCCCTGTGAAATCCACCCTTAATGGTGCTCACACATTCATCCGCATCGACCGCGCCGAAAGAATTGTTGTATAAGAAATCTTCTTCCGATTCGGACGATTCCACTCCGGCAAGTGTGCGAAGTTTCATGACATTTCATCAACGAATTAGGGAAATAACATTTCATATAATGAATTCAAAATTCGATTCGTTCGGCGCGGTTTTTTTTATACAACAAACCAAGAAGACGAGCAAGACGCTCTACTGATGGTAAGAGATAACGCTGCCCATAATTACCTACTACAGTGCTACCCAGTATTTTACAAAGGTAACATTCTTGGTGAACTGCGTGCCAACGCTTCTTACTTGAGAGTCATAAGATGTTAAGAGTCTTCACCCCAGCAATTTCACTAGCTACAGTGCCCTTCTACCGATGCACAGTAATGTTTGCACATCACTGCTCAGACGGTAGAATAAACTGGCACTGTTGGGGTACCCACCTACCGACCTCCTGCAAAGGAAGTCTGCCCCCGGTAAAAAAGATGTGCTTGCACCATAAAACAAAACACCTTTTTAGCGTGATCGGCGGTCGATGGATTCAAGAAAGAGAGGCCCTCGGTTCGATTCCGAGAGGATTTGCTTTTGGGGGACTGGATGCTAAGGCTCAGCCGATTCCCAGTCCTCCGTCACAAAGACGATGCGGGAGTGCCGCCGGGTTGTTTTAGTGGGTATACCGTGCAGTCGCTCTGCACGGGGAGTCCCACATAACCCTCCCATACCCGCGTACTGAAGGAAAGGCGTAATGCGTTTTTACTCGGCAAAAAACATTTAAAACAAATTGTATGTCACTATAAAGAAAAATACACCAAAAAGAATAATTTTCCAAATCGATTCACTCAGGCATCTTTGACAAAAAAAATATTCAATATCGGACTAGGTACTCTGTAAAAAGTTATGCGTGGTCATTTTGGGTTTGAGTTTGAGGCCGCGTAGGAATCTTGGCCACCTGAAACTGCAACATATAGGTTGGACACATAACTAACCTATAGTTATAATTATAGTGATTGTGATTTAACTCTGACAGTGTAGAGTAACTGTTCTGTTAGAGTTTAAACCCTTATTTTTTAACCTAGAAGGCGGGGTAAACATTTTATTATTATTTCTCATGTAAATATATCTTTTATTTATAATAATATCAGAATAACCGAAGGCGTGACACAACACTGACTCTTTATTTTATAAACAGTGGAAAATATGACGAGAATAATAATTGAGATAATTATGCTGTTGCTATAACAAGAATTTATCATTATTTTGAAGTTGGGCTGATTTACATCCGTTGAATTTTTTATTAAATATATTATGACTAGTTATCTATTTACTTCTTACACCCGCGGTAAAAAAGTATTTTCTTGGGGCACATAGAATCGGAAGAATAGAGAATTTCCTATATAAAAAATCTTTCGGCGCGGTCGATGCGGATAGCTGTGCGACAACTGTTAATAATTATAAAATTATTTTTACACTAAACGATCCGTGAGAATTTACATTCAACTTTATAAATAAACGGCATAAATTAATTGGAATTATTTGTTACTATGCAAAAATCGCTGGATTCAAGTCGCTTCCAACCGGTACATATGGAAGTCCAAACGGGAGGCCTATGTTCAGCAGTGGACGTTCTATGGCTGAGATGATGATGATGATGCGGAGATCCATGATAATATACTTAGTTCGCCACATATAGGTATCTTAATATAGGTTCGCCACACAACCTATAAATTGTGATTTGACTCTGACAGTGTAAGTCAGGTAACCTGTTATGTTGGAGTACAAATCCCAATTATTATTAGATATTAATATTTAATTTAGAGAGGAATTATCACTGAATATTTGTTAAAAAATGTTTTGGGTGGTATTTTCCTAAAATCAAAAAAACATTAAATTCTGCGCAACTATAGGTATGTATGTATATCGGTTAAGTCACGACCAATTAGACCCTTCTTGTTATCTCGTATATTTACTGAGTAATTTTTAGTTCCGTTTCATATATAGATAGGAACTATGATAGGCCAGCCCCACTTTTCGTAAATGTTTTTTTGCAAGCTTTTATTTACTTTCAATTGTCTGTTGTCTGTCTGTAATCAAATCTTGCAAGTTTAATTTGATCCACTTCCCGGTTTACGATTGAGATGAAATTTTGCATGCATGTATAAATCGGATATCAATGTAATAATATTTTGATACTAGCTGCGCCCATGTGTATTATATATTATGTGTTATTCCAGGGTCTAAGCTATATCTATACCAAATTTCAGCGCAATCGGACCACCCGCTTAGGCGTGAAAGAGTAACAAACACACATCCAGACATCGATTCTTACAAACTTTCACGTTTATAATATTAGTAAGATAGAGCTGATCTGATGATGGAGCTGGAAGGTGGCCATAGGCAGTCCGTAATTAAACGACGCAACCCCATCGAGTAAGCTCATTTCATTCGGTCTTGTAAAAGCTTTAAGAGATTTTTCAGCAGCACTGTACTAATTATGGGCAGCGTTATCTCTTACCATCAGGAGAGCGTCTTGCTCATATTATTATTTCGTTGTATATAAAATATCTCGTGTGTAACATATTTCTCTATTATATTTCAGTTACACAAGAAATCTAGTGGACGCTGGTAACAACGCATTCAACATAATGATATTATGTTGGGGCCCGGGGCACGCGTCCGCAATCCACGATCACGCCGACTCACACTGTTTCATGAAGATTCTCAGCGGGAACCTGGACGAAGTCAGGTGAGATTCTTATATAAACATAACCTATATTTAAGTCAGGTGAGATTGTTATATCAACGTAACCTATAGGTTACGTCCGGTCCGTCCGGTCTATAGGTCGTCGGTTAGGTATATATACCTACATTGAAGTCAGGTGAGATTCTTATATGAACGTAACTATATATACCTACATAAGAATTTAGCTAGAATTAAGCATCTGTGATCCACGATCACGCCGACTCACACTGTTTCATGAAGATTCTTAGCGGGAACCTAAACGAAGTCAGGTGAGATTCTTGTACCAATTGAACTGTATTATTAGTTTAATAAACACAATAATATAATATTACGTATCTGATGAACATGACCATACAGTCTCACACTGTTTCATGAAGATTCTCAGCGGGAACCTGGACGAAGTCAGGTGAGATTCTTATATCAATCCAAAGCCCTCTTTGTCCTATCGCTGGTCAAGGGCCTCCTACATTTTAACGTTATTATTGTGAATTACTCAAAATATCAAAAATAATTAAATACTTTGTGATATTTTTACTAATTCACAACCATTATTCGGAAGCTTACTGCATAATAAAAACGTCTATTCGGCACCTCGCTGCCTACCAAACCCTACCCAAATCGTTGCAAACTCGCGCGACCTTTAGTTCTACCGCTTCTAAGGAGTCACATTACTGTATATTATCTCTTTACCGTAATTTTAATTAGCCCCTGAACACTGAACTAAGGAAATAATGAAATAGCATTGTTAAAATATCTGGTTCTAATCTATCTACAATATATTCTAACATTAATTGACATTCCTAACTAAAATAATTGTATGAATCAAAACATAATTTTTCAATTTACAATTATATTATACCATTATTATTGGATATTGCATATAAGACATAAAGTATAAAAATATGACTGTTTAAAATTTAAAATAATGTAATCACAATGCCCCTACGGGGTTGTAGTAGAACAAAGCTTATATATATATATATATATATATATATATATATATATATATATATATATATATATATATATATATATATATATATATATATATATATATATATATAAGACCTAGAGTAACACACCTACAATGTGATATGATAAATAAATAAATAATCTTAAGAGCAAATAAAAAAAATACTACAAATAATTTGACTTTGTTTTCGTCTAAATCAAATTATTACAATAATATTATTATAGGCTGTGTCGCCAACTTATATGTAGGTATGTTGTAGCTCAGATCACCAAGATTACTACAAGGCCTGCAACATGACCTAACGACTGCTTCCTACATATAGGAACTAGCTAGTTTTAGCAGGATATAAGTATGCAAGATATTTTAACTTACCATCCGCTCTGATAAACTTATACCAGTTAAAACCGCATTGTTTGAGTTAATTAGAAATCTTAATTAAACAAATATACAATTATTAATGAGCTCCTATCGGTTGCTTAGCATTTAAAGTGATAAAAGAAAATTACCGCTTGTAGGTAAGTCCGAAACAAGTGAATTAAAAAAAACTTTTTAAAACAAGTTTTGATTTTAATTTGTTTATACTAATAAGGCCTACGTTTGACCACATCCCACCTGATGGAAAGTGAAAATGCGGTCGACGATGGATCACATAAGATGCTGGATGCCCAAGAAGATACCTATTCACTCGTGCCTTGAAGATACCCAAGTTGTACCGCTCGGGAAACACAGATGACCGCAAAGTGTTTTATTACTAGTTAATAAAAATAACTAAGATAAAAACAGACACTGGTTACTGGTACTGGTCATGAGCTAGCATCAAAGTACTTACTCGTCAAGGCAAATCAAATGAGCCCAAACTCGATGTGGTTGCGTCGTTTAATTAAGGAGTTCCTATGGCCACTTTCCTGCTCCATCAGATCAGCTCTATATCATAATAATATTGCATTGTCATCCGATTTATTCATGCATGCAACATTTCAGCTCAATCGGTAACGGGGACGTGGATCAAATTAAACTTGCAAGATTTGATTACAGACAAACAGATAGACAGACAGACAGATAGACCGACAGACAGACAGACAACAGACAGGTGAAAGTAAATAAAAGCTTATAAAATGTTACTGACTGAACTGAAATGTGGTGTGTATTTATTATCTAGGGCCTAGAGGTTTACCGGGGGTAGACTTCCTTTGCAGGAGGTCGACTAGGTGGGTACCCCAACAGTGCCAGTTATTCTACCGCCTGAGCAGTGATGTGCAAACATTACTGTGCACAGGTAGGAGGGCACTTAGCTAGTGAAATTACTGGGCTAAAGAGTCTTAACATGTTATGACTCTCAAGTAAGAAGCGTGGCGGATGTTTTAACCTTTGTAAAATCCTGGGTGGCATTGTACTAATTATGTTCAGCGTTATTTCTTACCATCAGGAGAGCGTCTTGCTCGTCTTCTTACTTCGTTGTATAAAAGGGTATTTAGTTAACACTGAATACTAAGAAAACAGTAATTTAAATTAAAAAAAAAACCGATTGAATTTATCAGTTATTTGGAAATGCCATTTTGTTTTACCTATTACTTGTATTTGTTCTTTTAACAAAAAATACTAAAAACCGAATAAAATAAATAATTATAAAGGCGTGCTCCCAAAAATTTTTTTTTCATCAAACCCATACATGTGGGTATCTATGGATAGGTCTTCAAAAATGATATTGAGGTTTCTAATATCATTTTTTTCTAAACTGAATAGTTTGCGCGAGAGACGCTCCAAAATGGAAAAAAGTGCCCCCCCTGTAACTTCTAAAATAAGGAAAAAATAAATGGCCGCTTTTATTTTGTTATCTTTATTTTACCGAATTTACCCAGTATTTTGACTCTAGCTTAGAACTATCTCTAGGTTTAAATCTAAGGAACGGCTAAGCTATGTCACAAGTCAATGCCCTAAGCACCAGTATCTAGCAAAAACTGGTATTTCTAGATGCAATCGCCAATGCCTAGGTTACTTAAGACTTGGAGTAAGTCTTGTTATTAAGGAACACTACAATAAAAAGAAATGAAAAAGAAAAAAACATGAAAAAGTTACGTTAGTTGAGTTGTTTGATGGTAAAGTTTTGCAATATATTGTATATTTATATTGACTTTTCTAAAAACACATACATTTCCACATACTTTCTAACTTCACTATTTCAACTTTATATCTTTAAAATAATCTGGGGGCACGGCAGTGCCCCCGCCAAGTCGAGCAAAAAAAGCGGCACGGCCGTACCATCCTTTTCTGGAAGCAGTTCAGACCATTTTCGACCCCCTATAACTTCGTTGCGGAAAAAACTAGTAGCTTCAATTTTTAACAACCGAGTATGCATTGTATAAACACGATTTATTCCAAATTTCATTCAATTTGAACTAGTCGTTTAAAAATTATAACTAGTCAAAGTTTTGTAATTTTGTCACTTACTCACTCACTCACTCACTGACCGATCATCAAAAGTCTAAGGCACTTCTAGCAAACATAGAAGGTTCAAACTTGGTACATACTTAAAGTTTATTGTATAAACTATAGGAAAACTAAAAAAACATGCAATTTCGGTCTAGTTTTCGAGATAAATAACTAACTTTTTAAATTAACTGCATAAATAACTTTGTAATCCCGTATAAATGTATAGGATTACAAAGTTACATTTGCAGTCAACGGTTAGCGTGAGGCAGATGTCCCACCGGCAACGATGATCAAGTAGCGAGTAGAGTTAGAATGTAAAACGAGTTGGCGAGCCGCGAGAAGCGAGTGCTTAGTTCCGATAGTTGTGTAGCTCGTCTATAAGCGAGTTTGCGAGTGAGATGAAAGATTACTCGCATTGTAGAGAAATGACCGCTAATTGCTCGCTCGGCGTGAGTTCTGATTAAGCGCGAGTATCGGTGAGCGAATGTTATCTTTCACAACTTTTGTCGCTCAGCGACAAGCTAGCGAAACGAGTCCTCGCCGGCAGTGTGAACAGTCAGCGATCAACTAATTGTAGGTATATGCATCTCTTTTGTTTAATCAGAATCTTTTGTACGTTTCTTGAACGAGAAAATCGCCGATCGTTACTCGTTTACTCGCCTTCGGTGGGACATGTACCTAATTGTACAGTCAACTACAAAGAGATGTATCCATGTTAGTCTTACAAAATGAAGGAACTTTTAGTATGCAAAAATTATTTACCCTTACTTTGTGACATTTTCAGTATCCACCAAATCTTATACTATATTCGATTCATTTTAAATGCTATTATTATGTATCACCTAAGGAAAAGTAGTGGGATACATCATTGTTGCATATTAAACGAGTCGATGATAATATAAAGTTTGATTGCTACTAGTAATGTCACGAACCAAGGGTAGTTCATTGTGGCAAATGAAAATTTACTTCATTTTGTAAGCCTAACATGGATACATCTCTTTGTAGTTGACTGTACCACAATGCGCGGAAGGAAAAAATTAAATTCTTTAAAAAATAAAATGTTTAAAAAAAGAATAGATCAGGGGACGAGTGGGCACCACAAAAAGTTTGGGGAAGAAGTTGAATGGGGAAAGGAGACGAATTTCGGGGGACGAGTGGGTTCTCTCCCTTCTCTGTGACCCTTTAACAACAACTGATTTTGATGCGGTTTTAAGGAAGGTTTATATGTATAATACAGGCATAATATAGTAGAGAAAAACCAATAACTTTCTGTTAGGCGCTACGATGTGCGCACGGGTTTAGTGTATATTTTCTTCGCTCATGTCACAGATTAACAAAAAGTTATCGTTCCATTGAAAACATCTGACGCAAGACTATCTGCACAAATAATGTTCAAATCCAATAATATTTACTTATTTAAGAGAGATATCAAGTATTAATAATATAATTATTTATATAATATTGATAAGGAAGACATAGGCCTCTATGTCATGCCACTCAGCATTGACGACACAAACTGTAGACAAATTGTGTAGAAAGCATTTAGATAACATATTAGGAAAATGCGTCTTATACCAAGTTGTTAAAGGTGCAGGTAATAAAGGGTAGTTTCTAGTAGTTTTTATCCATCTTTAATAGACTAGCTCCTTTAATCCCAACTTATAGGAACTGTGTCAATTTATTACGTAATTAGCTAACTTTTTTTTTTTGAAAATTGTGTAAAATTAAATGTTAAGTACCTAAATCTTCCATTAGTACTTCTGTCCCACTTCTTTTAAAAATCTAAACCAAGCCCATTTACGGAGCTATAGAATAGAATAGAAATACTTTTTATTGTGACCAATATAACAAAAAAACTTAAAAATACTTTGACAATATTATAATACATTGGGCCACAATGGGCGGCCTTATCGCTCGAAGCGATCTCTATCAGGAAACCGACTTTTGGACGAATACATTTTCTTAATGGAGAGTAGAGGGGTTATGTGGAAAATGTTATGTATTTTATATTTTCTCATAATAAATTATTTATTTCTTTCCAGATACCAATGGCCAGAAAACGTAGAACCAGAAGTAATAAAACGCCTCAAGAACAGACCAGTGCGTAGATGTTGTTCTGAAAGCAAGGACGACTGTCAAAATGGCTGCCCCAAAAATGGCGGCAAAGAAAATGGCGTCGAGGAAATGGAGGAGACTTCTAGAACCAGATTGGAGTTGAATGACGTTTGTTATATGAATGGTAAGGATTTTATTTAAGGTTTTTATTAGATAAATACGGGTTTAATAAGGTTTCCGCTATTGAACATCTAATTCTATTGATTAGATTTTTATAAATGTTTTGGAACATTGTTTTTCGGAAGGCATGTAAAAAGTCAGTAAAAATTTTGATACGTTGTGTTGGAACTGCGAGAAATTTGCGCAGAACAATCTTTTTAGATAACCAAACTAATATAATACCAAATTACAGAAACGTAAGGTTGTTTCGACCATTAAAGTTTCATCTGAATCGGTTCAGTAGTTTTTAAGATATGAATTAACGTGTGTCTCGTCCTTGCGTACTTTTTTAATAAAGTAAACAACTTATTTTGCTCGCTTGACGTCGGTTTATTTTTTTAATTCTTTTCATTTAAATATTTAATGTAGGTAAGTAATAAATGAAAGTATAAGTTTAAAATTTTAACAAAACTGTTTATATTATGAATTTTATTTTTTATATTATAAAATTTCCTCGTTATATTTTCCAGATGCCCTAGGTCTTCACAGAATGGAGAACCCATCGCACGCCGATGGCGCAGTATCACTCCACCTGTACTCGCCTCCATTCGGCAGCTGTCGTGTGTTCGATGCCCGGACCGGCAAGCCCACCAGCGTTAACGTTACTTTTACTTCGGTCAATGGGAAGAAAGTTCGGGCGGTGAGTTAAAGTAATTTAAATTAACTTTAGAAATAGTTATACTAAATTTAAAATAGTTTGACTAACTTTGAAATAGTTCGAATAACTATGAAATAGTTTGACTAACTTTGAAATAGTTTGACTAACTATTAACTATGAAATAGTTTGACTAACTTTGAAATAGTTTTACTAATTTTAAAATAGTTCGACTAACTTTGAAATAGTTCGACTAACTATGAAATAGTTTGACTAACTATTAACTATGAAATAGTTTGACTAACTTTGAAATAGTTTTACTAATTTTAAAATAGTTCGACTAACTTTGAAATCGTTTGACTAACTTTAAAATAGTTAAACTAACTTTAAAATAGTTTAACTAACTTTAAAATAGTTATATGTACTAACTATAAAATAGTTTGACTAATTTTGAAATAGTTTGACTAACTTTAAAATAATTATGTGTATTAACTTTTAAAAAGTTTTACTTACTAAGAAGATAAGACCGCCGATTGTTTACCTCTAGTTTTATGTTAGTCATATTATGTTCATAACTATTTCTTGTACATATTTTGGTATGCAATAAAGTATCATTCTATTCTATTCTAACTTTGAATAGTTAAACAAATATAAAAATTTCTATGTTCAAAAATTTAAATTAGTCTTTCTTCAGCTTAAAAGTTTTTTGAATTGGCGTAAATTTTATATTATTTTTTTCGTTTTCAGGAAAATCCAGTCAACCTTATAGCGGACAGCCAGTGAAAAAACAACTTAAAAATATTGTACCTATAATTATAAAAGGGATGTTGACTAAGTCAAAAAAATGAATTAAATCTAATAAAATATTAAATCTCTCATTTAAAATATAAAAAAATAAGTTACATATTTTTTTGTTTTGTGAATAAAATAAAAAATGGTTGAGATAAAATAATGCTTATAAGTTTTAGGGTGGGGGCGTGCTACGTAACATCTTACTTATCTTGCTGAGCTGGTACCTTTTTGCGGCAGGATGTGATTTTTTTTTCTATAAATATTTTTATACAATGTTTTTTCTCTTATGCTTTGTATATTATTATCATTTTGTGTGCAATAAATTTATTTATATTCTATTCTGTTAGACAATGTGAAGTCATGGCCCCACCCATGCAACTTTAAAAAAAAAATATTTCAGGACATTTCACACAGCGCCACCTAACCCCAAGCTAAGCAACTTAATGCTTGTGTTATGGTGGTTAGGATAACGGATATAATACTTATATACTTTTCTTTTGTAAATAAATACTTATTAAAAGATACTTTAGTTCGTTATATCTCAGTAGTTTTTAATTATATCTACAATCCATGAAATTCGTATCCAATTTTTTTTATGATTTTTTACTTGAGAAACTGATATTCATTAAGTACAATAAAATTGGATAATTTTATATTATATTATGCTCGTTTAAAATAGTTAAATAATTTTAAGATTGTGAGGATTTTTATAATAAATATTATAATAGTAATGTTACTATAAATAATAATAATGTTAGATATATTATTTTAAAAATGTTTATGTTTTAAGTTAATGTTAACTTATTTTAAGGACTTTTATAAATAAAATGCGACTTGAATTGCAAATATATTTTAATAAATAAGCATTAAAAATTGTAAGTAGTTTTATTTACAAAATGTATAAAAAAGCATTAAAGGACTAGCTTTTCGTAACAATAAAAATTAATAATAATATAACATACTTTATATTATAAAAATCTTGTATTTACAGTTTGTCAAATTAATGTGCGATACGCATTTGATTCAATATCAATTTTAAGTTTTTAAAATAACAAAATGGTGAAAGAAATCCGCCATTTTGTATAAATCAAGATGGCGTCTGACTTATGTCAAATTTTAACAAAATTTTGAAAAATAACCTTCAAGAACTCTACAGTTACAGTACGAAATCAAATGCAACTTCTATTTTTAATTTTGCATCTTTTGGTAACTCCAAAGTTGCATTTTCAAAATAATTATTTTTTAGGTTATAAAATGCGATATTTTCTACGAATTCGTCTCACATAATCAAAATGCTGAACCAAATACGTATCAAAGTCGACAAACCATAAAGGATAAAAATAGCAACACATTTTCTTCATCAATTTATTTCTAAATGCTGTCGCACAGATATGAAACACTCATAATATATGTTCGACAAGCCTACACACTACGTTTACAAATCATTAAGAGCATAATCGACAAGTTCCTTTGTCTTGGCATCGTTATTGATACTATCCCATGGAAGGAAGAGCCTTAGGCCGTCAACGCCTGAAGTAGTTTGAATGGTGCTTCGTACGCAACCGGCGTTGCAGATGAAATCGCAAGTGAAAGTGGAAGGGTTGAAGTGGAGGCCTTCTCCGCAAGTGATGACGATGGGAGTCTCTCCGTTGCAAGCGTAGTACTTGTCGCAGTCGTCGTGAGCCCAGGGGAGGACGTTGCAGTTGTTCTTGCAGCGATCTTCGTTGGTCTCGCCGCCGGGGCAGATGGGGCAACCGCCGCCGCCGCCGCTTTCGCCGCTGCTACCGCCGTTTTCGCCGCTGTTTCCGCCATTTTCGCCGCTGTTACCGCCATTTTCGCCACTGTTTCCGCCATTTTCGCCACTGTTACCGCCGTTCTCGCCGCTGTTTCCGCCATTTTCACCGCTGTTACCGCCGTTCTCTCCGCTGCTTCCGCCATTTTCACCGCTGTTGCCACCATTTTCACCGCTGTTACCGCCGTTCTCTCCGCTGCTTCCACCATTCTCTCCACTGTTACCGCCATTCTCTCCGCTGTTTCCACCATTCTCTCCGCTGTTACCGCCGTTTTCTCCGCTGTTGCCACCGTTCTCGCCACTGTTGCCTCCGTTTTCGCCACTGTTTCCGCCATTTTCGCCGCTGCTACCGCCGTTCTCTCCACTGCTGCCACCGCCTCCTCCGCAGCCGCCGCCGCCGTTATCGCCACCACCTCCACAGCCACCACCAGTTTGGCAGCCAGCGTTAGCGGGCCAGTCGCAAACCTGATAAAGTAATTTTTTTTTTTATGTGATGAAGTAGAAGACGAGCCAGACGCTCTCCTGATGTTAAGAGATAACGGCTGCCCATAATCAGTACAGTGCTACCCGGGAATTCACAATGATGTGAAATTCTAGGAGCACTGCACCAACGCTTCTCACTCAAGAGTCATAAGATGTTAAGACTCTTTAGCCCAGTAATTTCACTAGCTACAGTGCCCTCCTACCGGAGCACAGTAATGTTTGCACATCACTGCTCAGGCGGTAGAATAACTGGCACTGTTGGGGTACCCACCTAGACGACCTCCTGTCTTAGTAAAGAATATACATACAAAATTAAATGATATTGATCTTAAATTATCAAATCGTTAAGTTTGCGTTTTGAAAAGTTTACGAGAAGACGGGTTCGATTCTTCCCAGGCACAAAAATTTGTATGATATTCAGAGACTAATTTCTGATGATCCGGGTAAATTTCTGTATCTGTTATAGGTATGTATTAACAAAAAAGTATACCTAATATATTTATTATCCGCTATCTAACCACCATAAGACAAGCATTGAGTTGCTTGGGGTTAGATGGCGTGTGGGAGTTGTAATAAATGTTTATAAATTTACCTGAAGAACAGGGTTGAAGTGAAGTCCAGGAGCGCAGTCCCTCTCTACGAGGCCACCGTGGACGCAGTAGTAGAACTTGCCGCAGTCGGTCTCATGGGGCAGGAGCTGGTGGATGCTGGAGTCGGCAGGGCAGCCGTTGGGGAGGGTCTCTCCGCCGCCATTTTCGCCACTGGAACCGCCATTTTCGCCGCTGGATCCGCCATTTTCGCCGCTGGATCCGCCATTTTCGCCACTGCCGTTGCCGCCTGTAAAGTTTTCATTTAAGTTATATTGATGGTAAAGTTAGCTATTAAAATCACGCAATTAGAATCTGACAAGCTCTTTAAAAAAGTCCTAGCTGCTATATATTAGTTTTTATGTAAAACACAGATTTATGCTGACAAACCAAAAACGGTAACAGTAAGACATTCGCTTTCCTTTTCAATTTTGTTATAATAAGGAGCCTAAAGCTAATATCATACAAACGCTAGATCACGTGGAAAAGCGGTCGTGGTCTTCGTTTTGTTCCTGACATGCTTTACTCGTATGTGTGACTTATGTTGAGGTATTTAGGTGCGTACGAATTTGAACATTCCAAAATTTCGTCTTGCTTTCCCGCGCGATCTTGGGTCTGCGTGGCATCAACGTGAGATATTTTTCTATCTGTTCCTCTCAACAGAATATAAGCTAAGATTAAAGGGTTTCAGCTCCTTAACCTAAGGAGGCTGAAATGTCTGTTTACCTCCTCCACAACCGCCACCGCCGCCGCTTCCGCCACAGCCTCCGCCGTTATCTCCGCCTCCGCCGTTATCTCCGCCACCACCGTTGTCACCGCCGCCGCCGCTACCGCCGCAGCCTTCAACGTTGTGGGGCCAGTCGCAGACCTGTAACAATTATTATAATAGGGATATTGACAAGGTCAAAATATTTAATATCGAATTTGACTATATTATTTCAATTGTAAAAACATAATAGATACTCATACGCATGTACATTTTTTATACAAGGAAATAACAAGACGAGCAAGACGCTATCCTAAAGCTAAAAATTAGTACAGTGCTACCCAGGATTTTACTCAAGAGTCATAATAATTAGACTCTTCAGCCCAGTAATTACACTTGCTACAGTGCCCTCCTACTGAAGCATAAAATTTTTTATTGATTTGTAAAACAAAAAGTTACCAGGAGGAGCTTTAAGGCTAACCTATAATGAATAAAAAGAAACAATTTCTTACCTGAATGGCAGGGTTAAAAGCAGTACCAGGCGCGCATTGCCTTTCAACAAGCTGACCGAAGACACAATAGTAGAACTTAGAGCAGTCGCTCTCATGAGGCAATAGTTGATGGATGCTCCAATCAGCCGGACAGCCGTTGGGTAGGGCCTCCCAGCTTCCACCGCCATTTTCGCCACTGCCGCCGCCGCCGCCGCCTCCACCGCCTCCGCCGCCTCCGCCGCCATTTTCGCCACTTCCGCCATTATCGGGAATGTTGCCCTGGCAGTTGACGTTGTAGGGCCAGTCGCAAACCTAGAAAGAATAGAAAATTATGCATTAATAAAAAAAAAACACTAACATATCCATACATATAATAAGAATGGAAATTTCTCCCCATTCATTGTGATCCTTTACTAAGGTGAACTGTGAAAATACGCATATGAACAAAACGACGCGAAAAAGTCGCTTGCGCGATCTAATTCGTAAAACATTTTGTCAATTTTTCCTAGGGAAACGTAAAATAAAATAAAAAAAAAAATAATAATCATTTATATCAGACACATCGCCCCTAATTTACATCAAAAATTCGAAATAAAAGTAATAGAATATAAAGTAAATTCAATTCAAAAAAAAAATAGTGCCAAAAACGCTACAGACGCCATCTATCGGTATGGGTGTAAACTTGTGGTTGACCTTTAGTTTAATTTGGGCTAAATTTGTAAATAGTTTGTGTCACTGGTGTGGTTAAACAACACCACCGATTTGAATAAAATTTTCACTAATACGTTGCAGTTTTCTCTACTTGAACCTTAGTCTTGGTTTTAGTCAAATCGGTTCATAAATAAAAGAGTTATATCAATCTAAAGATTCGCATATAAAATGCTAATAAACAAGAAAGGTAGTCATAGGAACCGCGTAATCAAAAGACAAAACCTCATCGAGTTTGGGCTCATTTGATTCGTCTTGACGAGTACTTTGATACTATATAGTAACCAGGGTCCGAAACGGAGCTGGAAGGTGGCCATAGGAACTCCGTGATTAAAAGAAAAAACCCCATCGAGTTTGGGCTCATTTGATTCGTCTTGACGAGTACTTTGATGCTATATAGTAGCCAAACAAATTAGAATTCATTTAAATTAGTAAATGTAACTTATTTCTCAAATGAATCAGCGCCAGCGGAAAATAATCTAATGTGCGCATGATGCGTGTAAATATCAGTAATAAATATCTTTTTGCTGCTTATTTTTAATTTCTGAACATGTAAAATCAAGTGAAGATAAATAGAAAAATTCATTTACAGTTCATTGTAAAAGTAAATTATTTTTCATACAAGCTAGCGCCACGGAAAATAATGGAACTAATGTCCTAAGAAAAAGAAATATCGTTTATTCTGCAAACAGTTTTAGAAAAGAAGTCCCGCGTAACCTAGCGGAACTAAATAATAGATTTATAATTACTGTGAATACTTCATTTATTATATATTTTTTATTTGTTAGATTAATTAAATATTATGTACCTATTTAATTGAGAAATTAAATATGAGAAATTATGAATTGTTAAAAATCTGTAGATATTTTAACTTAAAATCACGCGATTGTGGCGCTCCATCTAGGGGGATCTTTTGTAAAAATCACTGGTTATCCGGAGACACACAGACATAAAATCTGTTCACACCCATTTAGGCATACATCCAGACACAAACTGTCACGTTTATAATGTTAGTAAAATTTTGCAATGATTATTATAGAACCTTTTATCTGTGTTATAGATAATCATAGGCGGATTTAGGGAGGGGGGGCAAGGGGCCAAGCCGCCCCCCCCCCGAGTCATTAAGCTAACTGCTCGCGCACATATTATAAAGGATGTTTAAGCTTTAGGGGGGGGGGGGGGGCAGGGGGCCAAGGTACCCCCAGAAGCATTGTAGAGTTACGAATTTCGCACATATTTCTGAAATAAATTTTTTTTTTCGGCGCTCGCAGCTAGCTGCTCGCGCACTTATTGTAATGGATGTTTAAACTTCCTAACCGCTCAGAGCGAGCTAAACATACACTTTTCGTAATAAAAATTATAATATTTTTGCCCGTCTGCACCTTGCCCCCCCCCCCCCCCCCCCCCAAACCAAATCCTGGATCCGCCTATGATTTTAGGTATACACCTCAGTGGTAGAGTCCTTCTCACGAATGAGGTCCCGCGGAATTTTGCGGAACTAAATTACATTTTTTCGATAAATAGGGATGTTGACACATGTTACAAATTCATATAAAGTTATGTTTTTCACATAAAAGACAGTATTTAAAAACCTACAATCACATTTTAAGGATCTATTTACAAGCCAAAATGGAATAAAATCAATTTTAATTTCAATAATTTTTACTTATTATTACGCGAATGCGAACGCCAATCAGGGCGCGTGACGTCACGCCACTGGCCTTACGCTTCCTAAGTACAATGTTCCTGATTTCGACATATTTTAATTATTCATAACTTAAAAACTACTGAACCGATTTTGATGCAACTTATACTGTGCTCTAAGTTGGTCTAAATTTAAGCAAAAAAAGTCAATAACCAAAATGGATCTTATATTTTCAGAGAGACATTTTAGTTATTGACTTTATTTTTGGCTTAAATATTGACCAACTAAGGGCACAGTATAAGTTACATCAAAATCGGTTCAGTAGTTTTTAAGTTATGAATAATGACTGTTCGGAACGTTTTAGCCAGAATTCAAAAAATCATTTTTATTTACGTATTTTTATATTGAAATATCATATAATTTTGCATAAAAATATGATATTCGTGTATGAAATGGGTCTATCTAACATATAAAAGCAATTCCAAAAATTAGTCAACATCCCTATTCTGGACTTCATGCCATAAATAATTTTTCACCACTCTCGCACGAAAATAGTGTCTTTGGTCATCGATTTCAGTGAGCAAAAGCCGTTTTTGCTCTCTAGAGAGTAGAGAGGCAAAGTGATTTGAATTTCGAACACAATTTTATTGGCTATGAAGATGTTGGTGTGTTCTGAAACTTATTTGTGTACAATTTTTATTTAACTGAGATGCACATAATTTTTAATGTTATTTATTGAATTTTAACTTTATAAATTGTATTTTTTCAATAATATTTTAAATAAAATACTATTATAGAATAATAAGTCGTAAGTGAGTTTTTTTTTTTTAAAATATTATTACAATTTGTTTTTCATAAATATGTCACACACACAAATTTCGAACGCAACTCTTTTAATAAAAATAAAAAAATACAAAATGGCGGGATGTAGAAGTTTAGAGTTTACAGTCAAATGGAGAATGCGTTGTGACGTCATCGATAAATGCCATCTTTGTCTCTCTCTTTTGTATGAGGTAAGTGAGATGGCACTTATAGTTGTCATTTTTCTTGCGACAGTGGTGTTCACAACACATTTTCCATTTGGTTCTAAACCTCTTGGTAAAGATTCAACTAAATATTTTCAACTTAAGTTGTAAACTTTTGCAAATTTCTATTTGTGATCTAATAGTCTGTTTGGTTGGAGTGTACGAAAGGGGGCACTGAGGAAAAAGACTTAGTTTATTTTTCGATGTCAGTGGTGTTCTATTGACACCCCTTTTTTATGTTGGGAATGGGTAGAGGGGCGGCTCAGGATCAAGGTTGCCATAGACCATTTTGACCTCCGGTTAGTCCTTCATTTTTTTTTCGGTGCTTGAGTAGGTAAGGGGGCGCGATTATATAGGACAAAAGACTTTGATTATTTTTCGATGTCAGTGGTGTTCTATTGACACCCCTTTTTTATGTTGGGAATGGGTAGAGGGGCGGCT
Organism: Hemithea aestivaria; assembly: GCA_947507615.1. Taxonomy (NCBI): domain Eukaryota; kingdom Metazoa; phylum Arthropoda; class Insecta; order Lepidoptera; family Geometridae; genus Hemithea; species Hemithea aestivaria. Next base: position 1,359,850 of record OX382351.1, on the reverse strand, counting down.
CAGGACCAAGGTTGCCATAGACCATTTTTCATGAAAATGATTTTCCACGAAAATATTCACGATTTTTACAGGGAAAAAAGACTGATTATTTTTCGATGTCAGTGGTGTTCTATTGACACCCCTTTTTTATGTTGGGAATGGGTAAAGGGGTGGCTCAGGACCAAGGTTGCCATAGACCATTTTTCATGAAAATGATTTTCCACGAAAATATTCACGATTTTTACAGGGAAAAAAGACTGTTTATATTTCGCTGTCAGTGGTGTTCTATTGACATCGAAATTCTTTTGGGTCAAGTTCAGTCACATTATAATATAGGTACGACGACGAGCGAAGCGAGGAGGAGTGTTAGGTTTTACATATAAGCAACGCGCGAGCCGAGCGAGCGAAGCGAGCGTGCCGCGGCAGCGGCCGGCGAAGCGCCAGATACGAGTTGATTTTGATAGCTGAATGATTTTTATCTGTAGATGTGCAGACAGCTTATTATGCCGCGATCCAATGATGATGACGAAAAAAAACAAAAAAAAAATTTTTTTGTACATGATTTTTTTTATTTTTTCCTAAATAATTTCAGTGTTTAGAAACTATTATAAATTCCATGATTTTATAAAAAAAAATTTTTTTTTTGAACACGTAATTTTTTTTAATTTTTCCAAAATATTTTCAAAGTGTTTTGAAACTACTATATATTTGATGATTTATAAAAAAAAAAAAAAAAAAATCCCTCAGTGCCCCCTTTGGTATCCTCTGACCCAAGTTTCGAATGCCGAGTTCAGCTATTTGCCTGAAAAATCTAAAGTGAAATATGTAAAGGCGTACGAATCCTTCAATAATTGGCGCCTCTCAAAAAATGCAAAAACATATTCCGAGACCGTGATACTATCATATTTCATGGAACTATCTAAAACAAGAAAATCCAGTACATTATGGAGCATTTTTTCTATGATAAAAGCTGTCTTGAAAACGAAACGTGACCTTGAAATAGAAAAATTTCTGAATGAAGCACCAGACAGTAAATACCTCGCTTTAAAAGTAAGTAAATTGATACAAAAGCTAATTTATTTCAAAGAAAACCTATCTAACTGTACCTATCTAAAAATAAGTAAACTAAATTATTGTTATTTTTTACAGGTTGTATTAATTATTGGCATAAATGGTGCCTACACAGCCGGAAACGTGGTCTAAAAATACGTGAACTGTCCGTTAGTTCGGTCAAAAATAGGCAAATCGTCCAATAGTTTAATCAACCATAGCTCAATCGACCGTAGCTGAGTTAACCGTAGGCGAATCGTCCAATATTGATTTCAACCAATAGTTATTATGAACGTAGGCGAAACGTCCAATAGACATTTTGAATAGTAGGTGATTCGATCGTAGTTACATATTGGCAAGGTTTGCCAGCCTTTACTAATTCTACGCCCATTAAGTCGCAGAAAACCCGTGAATTGAATCCCTCTTTTCCGTGGAATTGGAAATCGAATTAAATGGTCTGTATCAAATTCATTAATATATGAATAATTTACTGTCACGCGCTACGAAGTGCGCGCGGGTCAGCTAGTTATAAAATAAAGTTGGTTACCGCGTTTGTCTGTCCCTATGTAGGCTTATATCTTTAAAACTGATTTTGATGCAGTTTTCATTAATGGATAGAGTGATTCAAGAGGAAGGTTTTTATGTATAATACATGCATAATATATCAAAGAAACACTTATAATTGACTCCTACAATAATACTAGCGACAGTGCCCTCCTACCGAATCACAGTAATGTTCTTAAAAACTTATAACCTTTAAGTTAAAAAGGATTTCTCAATTCTGAACTGCATCGCACGATAAGTTCCATTTATGTCCAAAATTCACGACGAAATAAAAGTATCACAGAAAAATATTTTTTATCCTGTATTATAACAGGAAAATAGAAAAAAAGATGAGATCGATGACGTCATTTTGTTACTAAAAATTATTGTCTTTCGTTTAGAAATTACGTCATTTCAAATGATTCAAATTATCTATCTACTTAGGTATATCTACTATTATTATTATCTTCTAGACTGAACACCTTCGATTTAATCTTATATCTATGCGTAATTCGTTGTTTTTGCGTATTTGTGATTTTATATGAAAGATATTATGTGAAACCGCACATACTAAGTCGGCGTTACATAGAAGCGGGTGTGTTTTGTTTTGAGATATAACTAATTACACGCGTTCCGGCGTCTATGGGACGTCAACATTAAGCATATAGATTTATCTATTTTTTTCATTCTGCCATCTGACAGTGGTTTGGAGCACTTGGATTTTCTGTAGATTGGCTTGTGGCCGATCTGTGGTTAATACAAGTGTTCTTTACTGCTGTAGTACGTGTAATTGGTATTGTTAGTTTGTTTTTCACAATAAAGGCATTTGCCGCACAATATACAATTAATTACCTTAAAATACATAGGTGGATTTAGGGGCAAAAGCATTGTAGAGATACGAAATTTGCACATATTTCATGGTCAAGATTATAATTTTATTCTCGACGCTCGCAGCAAGCTGCTCGCGCACTTATTATAAGGATATTTGAACTTTCTGTTCAGAGCGAGCTACGAGTAAACACACACTTTTCGTAGTAAAAAATATAATATTTTTGCCCGTCTGCGCCTTGGCCCCAATCAAATCCTGGATCCGCCAGTGTTAAAATATATACATATTATGTAGGTATAATGATTTATAGGTATACTTGGAAATATGATTTTCAAGAAAAAGTGAATTATCAAAAGATTAATGCAAAATTCTTCGATAATCAGGATTATCCTACATTATCGTTGGTAAACATAGATGTATAACGTTTCTTGATAAATAACTATGCAATTATTTATCATGTTCCAAGGTTTAATAACATAGAAGCTAACGGTATTTATTGTTTTTATGCTTGCAATAAATATTTTTATTTATAAGTGGATTTATAAAAATATATTTAGGTGAATTCAAGCATACTACTATTAGTCAGTATCTACATTTATCAGTAAGGTAGAGACACATATTTTAAAATTTATAACTTGAAAACCGCTCGACAGATTTCCATTAAATTTTAATGAGACCTAGAAGCCTTAACACCCCTTCGTAATACTTTTTCAAATAGAAAATAAGACTTTTCTAATTCGGTTTAGGGAACTAAGGAATAGTTTATTTTCTTTGGTTCAGACGTCTTTGTGTAATCGGTAAATATACTAGGACCTACATAAAAAAGATGCCGACGCAATTGGGAAGTTGTCTATTTTTTTTTATATTAAAAAGTAAGATTATAACGAAAAATATACCTACCTACACATATTGACATTTCTTTTCAACATAATATTATGTAGTCTATAAGGGCAAACATAATGCAAGGGGAATTCATGATCCTCAAACATATGTCATAAGAAAATCGGAATACCTACTGCGTTAAGCTTATAAAGTACTAGGCGCCCAGAAATCACAAGAGATTCTTACCTGCAGTTCAAAGCTGAAGTGGGTGCCCGGAGCGCAAGGCCTCTCGACCTTCTCTCCGAAGACACAGTGGTAGTACTTGTCGCAATCAGCATGAGGTAACAAATGGTGGACGTCGAAGCTAGCTGGACAACCGTTGTCCAACCACTCGACGGACACGTCGTCGCAAGGTTCGGTTGTTGGCTCGGCGGTCGGCGACGCTGTTGTTGACTGGAAAAGAAAAGAAAATCAAGTATGTGTATAAAACATTAAATAATATCATTAAAATCAATAAAAATTGATTAATATTAAATTGTTGTTATTTTAAAATACGACGGGGAAATTATTAAATTAAGAGTAATAATATTATTTAATTATGGCTTATTGGTTTTTGAGCCTTCTGTTAATTTTAAATATTCATAATATGTAAAGAAATATATTAAGATATTATAAAGATGTATCTTTGTTTTGCTGATACATAAATAGTGTAATAATTCAGTCTTATTATACATACCTGAGTTGTAACAGGCGCTTGGGTGGTTGGGGCCTGAGTAACTGTGGTCGGGGCTTGCGTAGTCGTCGTCGGCGCTTGGGTAGTCGTGGTCGTTGGAGCTTGAGTTGTCGTCGGCGCTTGAGTAGTAGTTGGCGCTTGAGTGGTAGTCGTTGTAGTTGTAGTAGGCGCTTGAGTGGTGGTCGTAGTAGTTGTTGTAGGCGCCTGAGTGGTAGTAGTCGTGGTTGTTGTAGGCGCTTGAGTAGTCGTAGTTGTTGTTGGCGCCGCGGTCGGAGCTGCAGTTGGAGCTTCCGTTTCTGGTACTCCTTCAGTTGGTGGTACTCCCGGAAGGTTGCAGTTGGCTTGAACAGGATGTATACACACCTTTGGAGGAGAAATTTCATATTAAAGGTGGAAGTTCTTCATTTAATAGGTAGTATAAAACAAAGTTGTCTCCCGTCTGTGTATCCCTACGTATCTTTGAAACTTCGCAACGGATTTTGATGCGGTTTCTTTTAATAGATAGAGTAATTCAAGAGGAAGGTTTATTTGTATAATACATGCATAATATAGTAAAGAAACACTAATAATTTTCTATTAGGTGCAACAAAGTGCACGTGGGTTAAATGGTTTTGAATAATGTCATACTTAAATTATTCCTCTACTAAAGGAATCGTCCACCCACTGGACTTTTATAATGGTGACTTTCCCACTAGAGTAGTTTTTTTTGTAATTTTGTTCTACGTCTCACACATGCACAAATACACAAGTTTTTGTACAACATTATAGCAGGTGGACAGACGACCTTATAAAGGTCGCCGGAAGACGCTGGATGCAGGTCGCTTCCAACCGGTACATATGGAAGTCCAAAGGGGAGGCCTATGTTCAGCAGTGGACGTCTTACGGCTGAGATGATGATCATAATGATTATGGCACAGCGCATGTAATATGCTCTATGTAGATCTATAATATTTTCTTTTGTTATCTTTAGTATTGTATTTTTTTTCTGTCGTAAATTACATTTGTTTTAAGTTTCTAAATTTAACGCCATGATGTTAAATGTCATAATAGACCTAAATTCTTAAATGAGAGAAGTCACTGGTTCCTGAAACACAGTTTTTACTAGTTTCCTATGGATTCAGTATATTGTATTGTACATTTATTGTGTCAAATAAAGTTATAAAATAAATAAATAAAAATAAAAAGCAATTTATTGACAGTAAAACAGCAAAAAAAAAATACACATGAAAAAAGCATACACAATTTGAACAATTCAATTGTCAAATGGGATAGACTCAGCTTTGTGCGGCACAGGGAGAAACCACTGCGCTGCTCTGGTTTTCAGTCTATCCCATACTCGAGCGCCGGTGTTATTTGTATTTGTCTCGGTCGATTTCTTACCTGTAGTTCGTAAGAGAACTCAGTGCCCGGCGGACAGTCCCTAGGCTCGATGTACTTCATGCCATATTCACAGTAGTAGAACTTAGTGCATAAGTATTCGTGAGGGAGGAGATAGTGGTCGGGCTGGACCGCGCACACATCGTTGGGCTCCCATAGCCGGGCTCCGTCTTGTTGGGGTAAGGCTTGGGAGTAGGCCACGCAGGCCGCGAGGATTATGTATGCTGGAAAAGATATTTAAGTGTTAATTTACCTTTAAAAGTAGATTTTTTGCTTAAAATAATACCGTTCATTGCCAATACTTAGTTTGTTTTTCTTTCCTTTTATAATGTATTCTTAGCGCATTCTTAAATACGTGAGTGTCCACATCGAGAAGTGCAATTTATATACCTTGTCTTTCATGATTTACTAAGTTAATTTTACCATATTATTATATATAAAAAAAAAAAAACATTGGGGCTTACACTCTCCTACAGGTTGCCCTACTTATACTGTCAGAGGATATAAAAGCTAGTTAACTAGTTGACAACAACCTTAACTTTTTGTGGCTTAGACATTTTTGTTTAACTCTATGAGTTTCTTGCTCGTTCTTTTCATAATACTTTTATGAGGTGATTTGCGAACGAGCGGTAGAGTCTTAAAATAGAAAAATTGTAAAATAGACTAGCAAAAGTGCTCCATTGTAGCCTATATGAATAAATATATTTGAGTTTGAGTTAGACTAAAAAAAGGTAGCTTCTCTATCTATCTTTAACGAGGGTTGGCAAATAAACCAGCAACACGTCGACCTATTGGGATCTGTGTTTTCCCCTACCTTACCGTTTCCTAATCTTGAAAGAAGTGGGTTACTAAGTCGGTGGTCCCACTTAGAGGATGAAACCAAGGTAGCTACTCAAATATATGTGTAAGTAGTAATGTAATTCATTATTGCTTATCAAAGATTATTTAAATCCGCTCTGAAGGTCAAAATAGCCAGGGAAATTACCGCTAACACGAGAGGGGCCATTTAGATTTAGCAAATAATTCAGAATATACCTAAAATCTAGTTATTATTAGTGATTAGTCATAATATATAATTAATTCGATAAATATGTTATCGCAACTTGATTAGAAATGATTTTCTAATCGGGCCTACTGAGTTCCGCCAGTTTTATCAATAATTGCAATCGATTTAAAAAATCTTGGATTTTCGTTTGGTAAATATTATATTTTTATATTAATTTATAAGAGCGACAACGCTTATAATGAATTATTAAAAGATTGGTTAATAGTGTTCTTTATTGCTGTTGTATTTTTTTCTAGTATTTTTTCAATTTGCTACAAAAAAAATGTATAGGTACCTACCGAGGTATTAAAAAAACCTAAAAATATTTAAATATGTTGGGCTCATATTATAATATAGAAAAAAATCCTCGTTAGAAAGAATCTACTAAAAATATTTTTATAAATTATTTTCACTTTTTTTGTTACTTGGGGAAGGTTACTTGCATGCATTTTGAGCATGTATTCACAAAAGAAAACTATATAAGTATTAAATCCGTTACCCTAACCACCATAACACAGGCATTAAGTTGCTTAGCTTGGGGTTAGGTGGCGCTGTGTGTAATGTCCTGAAATATATATTTATTATGCATGTATGTTATTATTATAGATACATATTATATTGTAAGGATATAATTATTAATGACTAACTGCATAAGTACATTTTGCAGTGATTCATTGTTTTTGTTATTTTACACTTATTTCTTATCTTTACCTGAAAAAGATTTAGCCCAGGGTCTTTACACTTGATTAAAGATTGTGTTTTGTTTTGCGTTGTTTTAATTATTAGGGCCAAATATTGGCGTACCGGTCAGAAAAGTCAATCATAAAAATAAATATACTCAGAAATAAGCATGGGTCCCGGCTATTTCCTATAAGATTTGTAGGAGGCAATCATTGGGTTGTGGCAGGTCATGTAGTATTACTTAGTTTTGGTACCTAAAACTGCAACATTTATTTATTTAAAAAAAACATATAATAACATATTTAAAAGGTTGGTGGCCCACATATTACGTTACCAAAATTGTCAAAAAGATCGCTCTGGGCCGTTCCCGGTGGAAAGGTGCCCATAACACTTGCTGCGTTTCCACGTTGTATGGCGATGGACATTCTTTGCACCAGGAACGACCCTGAGCGAGTATCTCCACTTTTAATTTGGTTCCTGTGCCCTATCTCGTCTATAAATTTTATCTTTGGCTAAAGTCCGTGTTTGTGACCGACAAAATATAAAAAAAACTTATCAGTGGTGTCTATAACTACGTCATATTTAATAAGGAAATTAGTGCTATTATCTTTGAATTAGAAGATTAAAATCACAAAAAGATTTCGCTGATAATATTCGCAAATATGTTTTCTGTATGGAAATATCTAATAAAATTCTATTTGGTCATGTTTCTAATATCTAAAGATTAAAATCTGAGATTTATAATGATTAGAGTTTGGTATTATTGATTAGTTTATTTAAAAAACGATATTTTATCTATATACGTCACGTCGCTAGGTTGATAAAATTATTTGCACAGATTTAGGTAAATCACTTACGTTGATAAATCATTACTGAAATGAATGAAAAACTTTACGTCTTAATACCACAAAAATTAAAACATATTTGCAATTTAATTAACTGAAACTATCACGAAGTATTTACTTTACCTAACTATTAAACTATCATTGAAAAACTACTTATAAATAAAAAACGTCGTTGAGGTCATGACCTGCAGGAAGTATAAAAAACTACTAAAATTAAATTTACTACTGGTTTTTCCTTGAATGCCTTTTCACAGCATGTTAACAATGTTTATGCTCTACTAAATATATATATTTATAAATGTTTTATTATTTCTAGTCATTATAGCTTTTGACCAAGATTTCGCCTGATCTTAAGCTATGATGCAACCGAAGGTAGTGGTAGACCAAACCTAGAACTCGGGATAAATCCCTATTTGGCCCAAGACCGCAAAAAGTGGAAGGAAGGTAGGGAGGCCTTTGCCCTGCAGTGGGACTACCATGGCTAACAATAATAATTTTAATTTTTATATTTCCTAATGGGACGAAAGTGGCAGGTGCCGTAGTCTCTAGCAATAGCTTCATTAACCATCCATTTAGAATGCACATCCATAGCCTAGTTCAAGTAGTTTCCATTAAAGCATTTATAAGCAATAGTCCTGTCTCTTGGCGGAGACTGTCTTTGAGGCCATTTTGTATAGATGGACTCACAGATAGACTCCGATAAGTGTCACCCATCACATTTATATTAAAAGCTCAAAGGGGCCTCTGCGCGTTGGACTTTTTTTGTCTCCGTGTACGCCTACGAAAAGGCCCGGGTTCAGCCCGTGTTTAGAGCGATATTATAATTTGATGAAAGTATTGGTGGCTACTGGCTTTAGTTAAGGTTAATTTAGCCTGGTTAGGTTAGACACGACCGTGTTTTCTCGTGGCACATTTAAACGTGTATCTAAGGGTTCCGGCTGTTTTCTGTTAGATATTATGTGGAAAGCAATCGCTATAAACTTGGCGACATGGAGCTGCAACGTATTGGTTGGCCACACAACATAATATATGTATATTATACTCGTATATTGTTATTGTGATTTTACTCTGACAGTGTAAGAAGGGTAACCTGTTCTGTTGGATTTTAAGCCGTTCTATAGACGAAACAACTCTTGAAGTAACTGGAACTGGCAAGCTGATGACAGACTGACCCGGGACGAAGCGGTAAAGCGGTCGCGATCTTCATTTTGTTCTTGCCCGCGTTCGCTTTATATGTGACAGGTTACGTACAAATTCGAACATTACAAAAATTCTATCCCGTATCGCGACTGCTATACCGCCTGTGTGTTGCGTCAGCTATTAATGGTGCAGTGTGCCAATTTAAGGCCTATTAGATATTGATATTGCATTTGGAACAATATAATATGAAATAGGTGGTTGTCAGAAAGTTGGCTAGTTAGAAAGTATACTGGCTCTATCTACAAAACTTCTAAATTTCTTGTAAATTAAAGGAAATTAAAACTCGTTTCTATACTTTGCTGACCAGACTTAACCTTCATAAGGATTTCGGGTCTTTTTGGACCCATTTTTGCCTTAAAATACGGATAACTTTTCATGTATTAATTTTTATGATTTGTCACTTCGTGACTTTTATTATATTTTGAAACTCTACGTAAAAAGCGAAAAAAAAGTTTAAAATGTTTATATTTGAGTGAGTTAACTATCATTTTACGCTAACGGCGTTCGGGTCCAAAAGGACCCGGCCTTATAAAATATCATGATATATGCAAATTATTCATTATTATATATTTGTCATTATTATATAATTATATTGTTTTATTTTCAATACTAAAATAGTTAGTTTTTAGATATTTGGGTACAAAAAACGAATTAATTAGTATGATTTTCAAATAATATCTAATAAATTATTTTATCAATATGTTCAAAGAATTGAGTAAAATATATATTATATTATGGAAAATAAAGATCGTATTTTCAATATATTAAGTTCTAAATACTTGATTTGATCAAAAATTAGAAATATTCTTAGTATATTCCCTGAAATCATTTTATAAAGCTTTGCATATTTTTGATAATAAAAATTATTTACCAAAATGTATAATATGAAAGAAATTTCAGTCAAATCATATTTAACATACAATTAAAAATTATTTAGTAATTGAAAAAAAACAAATCGTAAAAGAAATTTACATCATAGTATACATGATTCTTTTTACACTCGTGTACTTCACATATACGCTCTATTTGAGCAAGAAAGGTATATTTTGCTATTATTATGATTATTTTCATTTTAAATATAAATAATATATTCATTATTAATATAAAATATAATTTTTGGAATATTTTTTCATTTATAAAACATTGAAAGTTCTTGTTTTTTTTTTTCAAATTAAAAAAAATATATAAATATATGAATATTATTTTTATTATTATGTTACATAATCTTATATCAGTATAAAATCAATTCAAATAAACGGAGTATTTAAAATTTATTTGCATTTTATTTGATTTTAAGAAATGAGTTAACTATACCGTTTTAGTGCCTCAAAACAACTCCAGATTCTTTAAAATAAAATAAAAAAAGATTTTTTTTATTTAAAAAACTTATATCTTTACACGTTATGAAATATTGACATGAAAAAATTATAAAACAATCATGTTTTTAAATAAAATGAATTAAAATTGTTCACGGGTCCAAATGGACCCAAAATCCCATAACGTCACTGGGTTTGAAAGTCTTATGAAGGTTAAATATATGTTTTCGCTGGTCTGAAACGGTGCAAAAGAGAAACATCTAAAAGAGACTTGAGGGATGCTTTTGCCCAGAATTGGGACAGCAAATAAACAAAAATGTTTAACTCACCTAAGGCGCCCATCAAGACGCTATTAAATTGATCAGTTTAAAGACACGAAATAATAAAACTGTTTTCTAATAGCTGTTATTCTACACTGATAGCAAATAATGGCAAACATATCCTTTATATTTGGCTACTACATTTATAGATTTAAAGATAAGCCGTTGATATAATTATTGATATTGTTAATGACAAATGTTCAGATACCGTTTTGGAGTTCTGCGGGAATGATGTTGGAGCCATTTTTAAGATAAAATGGCGCCAATGCACTCGCCACAATAAATGGGGTTTATACTCCAACAGAACAGGTTACCCTACTTACACTGTCAGAGTCAAACCACAATTTATAGGTTGTGTGGCTAACCTTTATGTTGTAGTTTCAGGTCGCCAAGATTGCTGCAGGGCCTCCAACATGACCAAACGACTGCCTCTTACATATCTTATAGGAAACAGCCGGGAACCACAGTTTTACGTGCCTTCCGACACACGGTAGAGTCCTGGCGTAAATCTTTGCCTGAGATTTGAACCCAGGACCTCGGGCTTACAAACTGGAAGTACAACCACTGGGCCACTGACGCCAAGGACAAGACTATTCATTTTCTTGCCCTTATCGTTCTATGATCAAGAGTGCATACCGCGTCTTGGCAAACGTAGTGTGGAGCGTCCTTGGGCGAGATGGGGCAACAATATCCGGGAGGTTGCTGGGAGCGGTTGGAAGAGGAAGACGGAGGACCGAGTTGAGTGGCTTGACCAGGGGAGGCCTATTTCCAACAGTGGACGTACGTGGGCTGATCATGATTATCGTGCTAAGTAGCACACACAAGTAGTTCACAATAACTATTCCTCCTCCAATCCACTCTATCACTGCATATCCTCATTCACACTGTGCTTCCAAAGTTTTATAGGGCATCCCGATTCCAAAATTTCCAGTAACTATTATATTCGTGACCTTTTTTGACACACGACCTTCCTCTCTTCAGGTATGAAGACCAAGACCAAGAACAAGACAGCCTTCCACGTATTAATTTCTCAGCTGCTTAAAGAGTTCCCTTTATCTATTCCTCTTACATACTCTTGATTCTACACAGACTGCAGATTCTGCCTACAGGCATATGAGATTGCAATGCATATCCTCGCCAGCTGCGGGCCACTCACGTTTAGAAGTAGACGACGATTACTGGGCTGAAGAGTCTTAACATCTTATTATTCTTGAGTAAGAAGCGTTGGTGCAGTGAACCTAGAATTTTACATCATTGTGGAATCCTGGTTAGCGCTGTACTCATTATGGGCAGCGTTATCTCTTACCATCAAGAGAGCGTCTTGCTCGTCTTCTTACTTCTTTATATAAAAAGACGACGAATTATGATGCTCCCTGATATGACGACAAATGAGATACAACAGATCACCCCCTTGAAGTTCTTAGAAACTATAGGTTTAGGGAGTAAACTCACAAAAATAGATCATTAATGATTAAATTGGCATTAACCCCTTAAACTATCTCTTAATAATAATGAATACCTACTTCCTCCTACCATACAAAGGAGAAGACTATACCTAGAAGGCGAGATAAATCCTTCCCTGGCTTCACTGAACATCATGTCGGAACACGGTCACAATGACAGCTTGGCGACATGGTCTTGTCCAGTGGGTGGTAACTAGCCACGGCCGAAGCCTACCTCCAGTAAAGCGAGTGGAAGAACCGCACTAACTAATTAAAATCATTGGTGTGGGGCCCGGATTCGAACTCGGTGATCCAGATTTGCATCTGCACCACAGAACCCCTTGGCCGCCACCACCACTTTTTATTGTAGCCTATTTGAATAAAATAAATTTAAATCTTGAGTTGTAAATCGATAATTAAAATGGAGTAGGTATTACGGAACTGTTGCATTTTAAACATTTTTAATAACACGCTCAATAACATCATGTGTTTTGAAACCTACGAAGTCGATAACAATTGATAAGGCACCTCTCACCGGAAGGCAAGTCATAAATAATATAATTAAATATAAAATTATTATCAATTCCACTTAATTAAAGATTTAGAAATTTCATTGATGTTTTTGGGAAACAGGTTTAGCTTAGTAAGAAATGATAAAATTTCATTCACAAAGAGGCTTGCGTTGTTTTTCAGAAGCTGATATTGTTTAAATTTTTTAGATAAGCGGGGATTCATTTGTAAAAAAGAGGGCTTGTTAATGAATAAATAATGTACGAATTTAGAACACGCACGTTTGAATGCGTAGTAGATAGATAGTGATTTATAAACACTAAAAATTTACAGAAAATAACTAAAACACAATTTAATATCTAACAGAAAAGTAGTATTTTTATAATGAAAACTGCTAGACCGCTATTGCCGAGGATGCCCAAGGAAGATTCCTCCCCCCCTTACTTTCTTTCTTTTCCTTTTTCCTTTCCTTTTTTTTTAGATCTTGACTTAGATGAGATCATAGAGAAAATATCCTTGATGAGACTTTTTCCCGTTATTCATCCACAAAGAAACGTGCAGGAATTACTATCCTTTAGGGCTAGAACGAAATTACGCGGCATGACGAAATTCACCAACTCTATCTTTTTTTTATAGCTGACCAAACAAGCGTTTGACCGCAATCTCACCTGTTGGTAAGTGACGATGCAGTCGAAGTTGTAGCACGCTTATTCAGTAAGAATCTATTCACTCTTGATTTGAACAAACCCACGTTAAAGCATTCGGGAAACACTGAGAGTGGTAGCGAGTTCCATAACTTCGCCGTTCTCAAAATGAAAGAAGAAGTGAATCGATTCGTCCGAGCTGTTGGTAAACTCACCAGATATTGGTGGTGCAGTTCCGTTTGCCTAAACGTTCGGTAGTAAAAGGGTGATGGTGGAACTAGCTCGTGGATTTAACAGTTGGTATTTCTATAAATTTCTAATATTTGGTATTTCTATAATAACCATTTTTTTCCAGGGAAATGCATTGGCTGTTTCCTATAAGATATGTAATAGGAGGCAGTCGTTAGGTCGTGTTGCAGGCACAGTAGTAATCTCGGCGACCTGAAACTGCGACATATACCTAGGTTGGCCACACAACCTATAAATTGTGATTTGACTCTGTGTAAGTAGGGTAGGGTACTGTTGGAGTATAAACCCCATTTATTATTACGCATACTACCCTGTGCAATGAAAAGTTGGGGTTAGGCGCTATTCGTCATAAGCGCAATTGTAGGTACTTTGTTACTCTTTCAAGCCTAAACGGGTAGACCGATTGATCTGAAATTTGGTTTACCTACAGATAGCTTGGACCCTGGAATAACATATAGGCTACTGTACAGCGGGTAAAACCACTGGGCGCAGCTAGTATTATATTTTCAATTATATTTTAAACTGTACAAATCGAAATTTTCCAATCAAAATGATAAAAATATAGTATCTAAAGATTCGCTACGTTCAAAGCCTACGGCATGCACTATGTTAGTAATGACAGAAACCGCGCACTAAAATATGAAACCAAGTTTAAAGCACCAGCGGTTTTACCCGCTGTACAGCCTATGTGTTATTCCGGGGTCTATGCTATATGTATACCAAATTTCAGCTCAATCGGTTGACCCGTTTAGGCGTAAAAGAGTAACAAACATACATTCTTCCTAACTTTCACGTTTATAAAACTAGCTGCGCTCAGCGGTTTTACCCGCAGTACTTATGTAGCCTATGTGTTACTCCAGGGTCTAAGCTACCTCTATACAAAATTTCAGCACAATCGGTCCACTCGTTTAGGCGTGAAAGAGTAACAAACATACATCCAGACATCCATATATTCTTAAAAAATTGCACGTTTATAATATTAGTAAGACTAGTAAGATAAAGTACTATAATGTAACTTATAACTAAAAACGTTATAGAACGCGATATCTGCCTTGTTTTTAAAACTTGCATTTATAAATTTACTAGCTTATGCTCGCGGCTTTGCCCGCATGACAAAATCCTTTCTTAGCGCAGGTCTTCGTCATAAAACCTATCTATGTTCCAAATTTCAACCCAATCCGTCCAGCGGTTTAGGCTGTGCGTTAATAGATCAGTCAATCAGTCACTCTTTCCTTTTATATATTTAGATTAAATACAAGTAGGTAATATTATATTGTAAAATGATTATTATTATTATGACAGATATCAATTAGATCTTAGATTAGATCGTGAATGACAATAAAATTGATTAAAATCGCCGACTTTGATCAAATTTACGTGCATGTAATAATAAATTGAGGTAGCTATTTTTGTTA
Organism: Hemithea aestivaria; assembly: GCA_947507615.1. Taxonomy (NCBI): domain Eukaryota; kingdom Metazoa; phylum Arthropoda; class Insecta; order Lepidoptera; family Geometridae; genus Hemithea; species Hemithea aestivaria. The sequence continues at coordinate 1,344,850 of OX382351.1, read as the reverse complement.
GGTGGGTATTTTTAAATCAATTCGGTAGTATTAATTTTTTGATGTAAAAAAGTAAAAAGAAAACGCTCTCCTGATGGTAAGAGATAACGCGGCCCATAATCAGTACAGTGAGTGTGGTTTTCACAATGATGTAAAATTCTTCGTGCAAAGCACCTACGTTTCTTACTCAATAGTCATAAGATGTTAAGACTATTCAGTCTTCAGGCCAGCAGTTTCACTAGCTACAGTGCCCTTCTACCTGTGCACAGTAATGTTTGCATCACTGCTCAGGCGGTAGAATAACTGACGGCATATTAATAATAATAATAATTGGGGTTTATACTCCAACAGAACAGGTTACCCTACTTACACTGTCAGAGTCAAATCACAATTTATAGGTTGTGTGGCTAACCTATATGTTGCAGTTTCAGGTCGCCGAGATTACTACAGGGCCTGCAACATGACCTGACGACTGCCTACATATCTACATACATACATCCATCCTACATATCTTATAGGAATCAGCCGGGACCTACAGTTTTACGTGCCTTCCGAAACACGGTAGCGTCCAGGCGAAAATCTTTGCCACACTGAGATTTGAACCCAGGACCTCCGGCTTGCAAGCCGGACGTATGACCACTGGGCCACGGACGCTACATATATATTGCCTTGCAGCATAGAAATACTGATTTTTTGGGCAAAATACAAGCCAGCATTCATAGAATTTAAAAAGTCGGCTATTTTTTATATTACCTAGGTTGAGTCTGCTCCCATCTACGGCTCCAGGAATTATATGAGGCAGAGACTATTTGGCGGATGAGTGCTTCGGCGTATCCGTAAATACTCTGTGTGTACTCCGTAAATATCGTAAATACTCATCTTCATAAAATAGTTCACGCGATGATTAACTCGCCGGATTTACTTTCTCAAATTACAATAAATACTAAATATAGGTAGTGCTAGAAGATCAAACTCAACTCATCTTTTTTCCCTGCAAATCTATAAAAACAATATATCATATTTTAATCCCCTAGTTAGAATAGCTAGACATTACAATGACTTGGCTTGTAACAACGCAAACACAAAATTAGATATTTTCAATCCCAGTTTAAATAATTTCAAATTTACCTTAAAGGGTGCCCTTCGTTCTCCATTCCACCTCTAGAGTTTCAGATCATAACTTGTAATGCCGTTTTTGCACCATATTATGCTATTATATTTTAAGGTAGATATTTATACAAAGATTAAACATGTTATAGTAAATTTTTCCCTTAATTGTTATGTATGTTGTACGTATGCGTTTATTTTATATAATTACATGTATGTATTTTGTTAGATATAAGTTCTCATGTCCGCTCGATATTATTAAATTAGTTTTTCTGAATGTACAGTCTCTTGAATTGCAATCTAGAACTAAGTGTTTAAGATATCATTATTGTTAAAAACTGATTGTAATTTGTTATGTGCATCTAAGAAATAAATAAATAAATCCGCTGCCCCGGCATTATGGCGTCCCGCAGGAACACCCTCAGGTTTTTTAGTGGGTATCCCCGCCGCGCCCTTACAAGTCGAGGGCGGACGCATATACAGGGCGTGGGGTGTTTTTTAATAAACCTTCCTTTTGAATAACTTTATCTTTAAAATATAACCGTATCGAAATCCGTTGCGTAGTTTTAAAAATCTAAGCATTCATGGGGAGAGACAGTCTGTGGGAAGCGACTTTGTTTTATACTATACTAGCTGCGCCCAGCGGTTTTACCCGCTGTACTGTACAACATCCAGACATCCATTCTTACAAACTTTCACGTTTATAATATTAATAAGATGGTGATACAGAATACAGAAAGCCACTCAAAACAGAAAAAAATCTGTGAAGAAACATTTAATATGTTTGCCAGAGATTTTTGTATTTGTCCTCAATCAAGAAGGCCACAGATGCAACCATGATCTAGTGCTCTCGCAACGCCATTAATACTCGTTGACAAATATGGGCCCCGGCTGTTTCCTGTAAGATATGTCGGAGGCAGTCGTCAGGTCATGTTGCAGGCCTTGTAGTAATCTCGGCGATCTGAAACTCCAATAAATTTATCCCGCCTTCTAGGTTTAGTCTACTACCATCTACGTAGCTTAACATCACGCGAGATCGTGGTCAAAGGCTTATGAATAAAATCTTTTTTTTTTTAATAGAACACAAAACAGTTTGTAATAAAATATACATAAGAATAATAAGCTTAAAAGTATGGATCCGAATCACAAACCAAAAATATGTGTCCCTAAAATCGTTAGAACAAATTACTCGTTTACAAAATTGTTAGCTTTACATACTAAATGATTCAGTACATTGTTAAAATTAGCAGAACAATTATTTAAATAAGAATCTACTACTTAGAAATATTAGGTGCTTAAATATCTTCGTCTAAGACTATTATTGTGTGTTAATTATAAACAAGTGAAATTTTAAAAAAACTTTTTAAAAACAAGCTTTTATTATTATTACCATCTTGCATCATAAAGTATATTCGTCAAGACGAATCAAATGAGCCCAAACTCGATGAGGTTGCGTTGTTTTATGACGGAGTTCCTATGGCCACCTTCCAGCTCCATCATCAGATCAGCTCGATGTCATAAAAATATTGCATTGTCATCCGATTTACATACGCATGCAAATTTTCAGCTCAATTGGAAACAGATAAGTGGGTCAAATTAAACTTGCAAGATTTGATTACAGACAGACAGACAACAGACAGGTGAAAGTAATTAAAAGCCTGTAATAAAAAAAAATCATAAAATTTTCCACAGTTGACTCCGGAAACTAAAAGGTAGGTTAATATTAAAAATATCGATCTCCCTGTTGGAGACAAGTACCTATACTTTTTCTATCCTTTGGTGAAATAATTAAAATCTATTGTGGTTATGAAATACTTAAAATTGATATTGTAATTGACTAATCTACTGATTACCTAAAATTGTATTTTGCACGCCTCAAGGAGGCAGAATGTTTAGGCGCTAAATTAGTTTTGAGATCTATTGTACCAACATTCTTGCAAATAAAGGATTTTTTTTTAATATAGTAGTAAGACGACGAACTAGACGCTCTCCTGTTGGTAAGAAATAACGCTACCCTTAATCAGTCCAGCGCCACCCAGGATTTCACAATGATGTGAAATTCTAGGTGCACCAATGAGTCGTATTATTATTATGATGAATTGTCTACATTCTATATTGTGGCCTATTTTATTTATAAATATGTTTTGCTTTGAGCATCAGAGCAACTAAGACCACGCTAACATGAATTATACGACTAAGAAAATTGAATAAACGAGTGGCACAAACATGATGATAAAAATCCAATCGGTTTTTCCAAAGACTTTAGAGTCCCAAAATACCAGGAAACAATCTATTGATTTTGCCCATTAATACATAACAATTATTATCTTATAAGAATGATAATAGCTCTTTCAGAGAACATTTGCTAATTTAGATTATTATCTAGAATTAATTAGTATATTATATTATTGTGAAATCGCTGCCCTTTGTCTTTGATAGGTATTATCTAATTTATTTCGTTATTATAGTACACTTCCGTCCAGCACGTGTTAAGAGGTAAGCTTCCAGGATTCGAGTTACCCACAGAGTAATCTGATCTGAGGAGTTACCCAAGAGAATAGATTCTCATAACTAAAACAACAAAAACGGCACAACTCACATTTAATATGAGCGCGTGAACTTCTGATGAAGGACATCGTAATTGTCCGAAACCGTGGTCGAGATATTCTTGACAATATTAGACGTGAGTTGTGCTGTTTTAGTTACGGAGAACACTCGCGATAGTTTTAAAAATCGAATAGATTCTCTCTGAAGTCGCTCCCTCATGCCTGAGGATCGTGGTCATCATTAGCTAAGGATGCTGGTGCAGTGATACGATTTTGTAGCGTCCGTGGTCGTTGCCTTGTAAGCCCAAGGTCCTGGGTTAAAATCTCAGTGTGGCAAAGATTTTCGCCTGGACGCTACCGTGTTTCGGAAGGCACGTAAAACTGTGGATCCCGGCTGTTTCCTATAAGATATGTAGGAGGCTGTTAGGTCATGTTGCAGGCCCTGTAGTAATCTCGGCGACCTGAAACTGCAACAATAGGTAAGCCACACAAGCTATAAATTGTGATTTTTCTCTGACAGTGTAAGTAGGGTAACCTGTTCTGTTGGAGTATAAACCCCAATTATTATTATTATTTATTACGACTTATGGTCTGCCGGCATCGGTGCCTATCCATTGCTTCTCTGACGACCGAGCAAAACTTAGTTGCGGATGAGACTTTCACTTGATTTTCATTCTGCAGCCCGAGCACACCGTGACATTGACGTGCGAGTAGCAAGAGTAGCGTCTTGATATTACGGCAGTTTAGTCTTGACAGCCCCTCTAGCATGGACAATGCGTAGACTTGTCTTACTGTCAAGTCAAACTGTCATATCCTATCAATATCCTATACATTTACAAAAGTACAATGTATGGGATGGTTTGACTTGACAGCAAGACAACTTTACGAAACGTCTGTGCTTGGCCCTTAATAGGACGGGAGTTGCTACTCTTATGTCAATGTCTTACTATGCTAAAAGGGCTGATGGGAGACCGTCCACGGGCTCGCTTGCCTTCCATGTTCCCAGCTACGATCAGCTTTTCAGAGCTCTCATCCCCCTTCCTGATAATGTGGCTGAAATAGGTAAGAATTCTCTGCTGGCTGATGGTAAAGAGGCGGTTTCTTTTTTATTTTATTTCAAAAGTTTATTAAATTAAAAAAATGTCCGAAAACTTTGACATGGAAGAATGAAACTACCAATACCAAAAAAAAAAAATGCATAGAAACAAGTTACATTACAAAAACCTTTATTAAAAATAGCTTTTATTATTACTATCTAGCACCAAAGTACCCGTTAAGACGAATCAGACGAGCTCAAACTCGATGGGGTTGCATGGTTTAATTACAGAGTTCTTATGGCCACCTTCCAGCTCTATCATCAGAACCTGGTTACGAAAGAGGTATAGTATTAAAGTACGTACTCGTAACTCATAAAGACGAATCAAATGAGCTCAAACTCGTTCGGGTTGCGTCATTTAATTACGGAGTTCCTTTGGCCACCTTCCAGCTCCATCATCAGACCAGCTCCATGTCATCATAATATTGATAATATTTATAAGAGCTGCCCAGAATTAGTACCTACAGTGCTACCCTACATTTCACATAATGGTGTCAAATTCGTATATTATAGAATGTTAGGTGCTTATTATTGTTCTCATTATTATTAAAAGCTTTTATTTACTTTTACTTGTCTGTTGTCTGTCTGTCTGTCTGTCTGTCTGTAATCAAATCTTGCAACTTAAATTTGACCCACTTTCCGGTGTCCGATTGAGCTGAAATTTTGCATGCATGCATAAATCGGATGACAATGCAATATTATTATGACATAAAGCTGATCTGATGATGGAGCTGGGAGGTGGTCATAGGAACTCCGTAATAAAACGACGTAACCCCTTTGAGTTTGGGCTCATTTGATTCGTCTTGACGAGAACTTTATGGTAATAATAATAAAAGCTTGTTTTTAAAAAGTTTTTTTAAAATTTCACTTGTTTTTTGGATGGTACTGCCAGGGGCGGATCCAGGATTTTGTTCTTGGGCAAGATCTAGGCACAAAATCACAACAACAATCACCACGATTTTGATCATCGGCTAGATTTTTTAAAACTAAGATACTTTTTGCAAATTTCAACGTCGAGGTTAATGTTTAAGAGAGGAAATATATTTTCATTTTTTTTTTATTTCAGACTACAAAAGATGTGATTTTAGCTCGTTCTGAGCGGTGAGAAAATTACATAATATCCATATTATAATCCCCCCCCTAAATCCGCCCTTGAGTAATGCCATATACCAGCTTCAGATACTGGAGTCGATTGAAAGACAGCCCAAAAAGCTCATTCCGTGGCCAAAAGGAATATTGCCTTGAACACCGCAGAAAGTGTTATAGTCAAAGGAAACCTAACACTCCTCCTCGTTTCACTCCTTCATTGTATCTATATAATATTACTAGCTGCGCCCAGGGGTACCCGCTGTATAGCCTATGTGTTATCCCAGGGTCCAGGGGACAATTGGTCCTCCCGTTTAGGCGTGAAAGAGTAACAAATATACATCCAGACATCCATACATTCTTACAAACTTTCACGTGTATTATATATATATTAGTAAGATAAGATGTTAGTTTTATTATCTTAGACTTTGCCCAACAGTAGTCAGTAGTCATGAAAACTAATTAATATAATTAACCATTTATCCTTCGTGGAATTATACCAAAATGTACCTACTTACAGGCGGTGGTGGCAGGTGGTATTGTAGGTATACGAATACCTAACTAAAATATCAATAAATCATCGTTATATCGAAAAAAAATGATACTCGAGTTATTAGCAGTACCTACTTCTTCATCTAAATATATAAAAGGAAAAAGTGACTGACTGATTGATCTATCAACCCTACCAAACCGCTGAACGGATTCGCTTAAAATTTGAATGAATGAATGAATGAATGCTCACTCAAGAGTCATAAGACTCTTTAGCCCAGTAATTTCACTAGCTACAGTGCCCTCCTACCGAAGCACAGTAATGTTTGCACTTCACTGCTCAGGCGGTAGAATAACTGGCACTGTTGGGGTGCCCACCTATACGACCTCCTACAAAGGAAGTCCCCGGGGTACGTATAATACGTAATACTTAAAATTCTTGGTTATATCAAGGCATATATGTAGATGCAGACCGAGTTTTAGCTAAAGTTGCTTTTTAAACGGTTTTATTCATGCTATGGACAATTAAGTGTAAATAATAATATAGGTACAGTGGAATCCTTTTATAATGACGAATGGAATCGACGAACACGTCGTAATAAGCGGACGTCAAAAAACCTTTTTCACAAAAAAAAATCTTTAGTTAAATTCTTATTTAATAGCGAAACATACATAGCATTTTATAACAAACACTATCGCCATGGTCAAATTATCATTTTCAATATTGTTATGAACAAATCGTGGTAATAATTCTGTGGCTACGTAATGGTTCTGCCTCGACTTCCTTTCACCCATCACTTTTGAGTTGTTCCTTATCATAAAATGTTTAATAGATTCAATTTCACACTGAGATTTTCAAAGCAAAATTGAGCCAAAGGCGCGTTCTCGAGAATATACGAACAAAAAATATCATGTCGGTCATTATAACTGGTCATATTTTATTAAAAATAGGTCAAAAAAGTCACTGTAAGCGAGTCATTATATCCGTCTTTTTTTACATTTTTTTAAATGTGGCAAATGCCTTTATTGAGAAAAACAAACTAACAATACTACAGCAGTTAAGAACACTTTTATTAACCACAGATCGGCCACAAGCCGATCTATAGAAAATCCAAGTGCTCGAAACCACTGTCAGATGGCAGAGTGCCCAGAAGGCTGGCAGCATTGCCACATTGAATGGCAATACTTATACGTTTTACAATTAGTTTTATATTAAAACAAAATTTATTTGTGTCATAATAATCGGATGGAAGAGAAAGACGGAGGACCGAGTTGAGTGGCGTGCCATGGGGAGGCCTATGTCCAGCAGTGGACGAACGTAGGCTGATGATGAAGCGGTTGGTCATTATAGGGGGAGTCATAATAAACGGATTCTACTGTACCTACGCTACGAGCTATGATGACGCTACAAACGTGTACTTAGACTTTGCAGGGACGCGGACAAACGCCTCTCCATCTATTAGGGGACTGTGGAGCTCTGATGGAAAAACGCAGCATCGTTCTGGGTCAGCGTTTGCTTAGCCCCGACGAGCTTAGCCAGATCTCCCCAAGGAAAATCCTACAGTTCCTTGAAGCCGCAAGGGTTGGTGGCGAGCTTTAACGCCGCACCTATGGGGTCTCCTCACCCTCGCAAATGGCGATCATAATAGACCAACTAGAGTGCTTTTCACGAAAGAGGTCCGGCGGAATTAAGCGGAACGAAATTAAAATAAATCGATATATACTACATGTCCAAAATTATTTTCATTTGTAAAATAAATTAAATACATAATATTAATATTAAGAAATTAAATATGAGAAATAATGAGAAGAGAAAGTGAAAATATCTATAACATTTTGTATAGATATTTTAACTTTAAAACGCAAAAAGGACTCCTTTCGTGAACAGCACTCTAGAGTCCTTTTCACGAAAGAGGTCCCGCGAAATTTTGCGGAACTAAATTTATTTTTTTCGATAATTACTGGACTTCATATCATAAATAATAAATACTTTTTATTTGTTAGATAAAATAAATACAAATTTAATTAAGCCATTAAATATGAGAAAATATGAGGAGTTAAAAAGTAATAGACATGTTAACTTTTAAAATTTGCGATAGTGGTGCCCCGCAAAAAGGACTCCTTTCGTGAAAAGCACTACGCGCTACGAGCGCTACATCAAGAATATTATTTGTATATTTATTTTTGCGCCATCTATCGATATTTAAAAATATATATATATATATATTTTGAAGATTCACGCTAGCTAAATTTGAAGCTAGGCTTTACGATGTTGCATACTAATTTATTTAAGCGACATCTATCGGCAGACAAATTTGTGAAGTTTCATAGTTTGTAAGGAGTTTAAAACAGATGGCGTTAGTAGGTATCTAGCTGCGTATTAAAATATTATTATAAAAGAATATGATCTTTACCAGAATATAATAAAATTAAATAAAGAAACAATATAGAATAATGTGTAAATAAAAAATGGTCAATGTAGAATGTATTTTTATAATATCTAAAATTAAATTTTAAAATCGAAATGCTACTCGACGCTAGATGGCGTAAGAAGTCCTTACACAAGGTAATTCACATTATTTAATATTGTATTTCTATTATAAAAATAAAAGTTTTACTCCTATATAAATCTACTTTTGAAAACAATACACCAATGTTTATAAAAATGAGTTATATGCGGTTTTTACCGCTCGCTATACTAGTTGTTTTACCCGCTGTACTGAAGCAGCGAATAAAACCGCTGGGCTACGCAAGTAATTAATAAAAGATTAATAATATTAATATTTAACACCTAATTTGATTTTATTATTAATTCCATGTCGCTCTTAAACACGGGCTAAGCCCGGGCCTTTTTATAGGCGTACACGGAGACAAGAAGTCCAACGCGCAGAGGCCCTTTTGAGCTTTTAATATAAATGTAATGGGTGACACTTATTCGAGTCTGTCTGTGAGTCCATCCATAGAAAATGGGCTCAAAGACAGTCTCCGCCAAGTGACAGGACTATTGCAAGTTTATGGAAACTACTACTAAAACTAGGTTATGGATGTGCATTCTAAATGGATGGTTAATGAGGCTATTGCTAGGACTACGACTACGGCACCTGCCACTTCCGTCCCATTAGGAAATATTATTAAATTAATTCCATTATTATTAGGTATTAAATAATAATATAGGTACTTAGGTATATGAGTATTTAAAAGCTGTTTCATGTCGTTATTAGACAGAAAGATAAATTATTATAACGCTTTATTGAAACTCAAAAAAAAATGTAGGTACACAAAAAGAACTTAAAGAACCCGTGTTTCGGCATGATTTTCAGTGAAGCCAGGGAGGGATTTATCCCGCCTTCTAGGTGTAGTCTGCTGCCATCTACGGCCGCATCGTCGCTTTATATACATAACGAATTAAAAAAAAATAAAAAAAAATTATGAAAATAAAAACTAAGTGATATTATATTTAATAATTTATTCCGCTGTTGTAGCTGTAGTACTTATTGTTAGTTTGTTTTCTCAATAAAGGCATTTGCCACAAAAAAAAGTAATGATGTGATGATAGCATTACTAAGTGGTAAGATTTCCCCTTTAAGTTACTTCTTACACCTTTAAATTGTACTTATTTAATAATAAGATTACAAAGATAATCAAAGAACAAGGCGGATTACCTATTCGACACGGTTTTAGGGTAAACGCCCCAGTGTGCGGCGCAAGGAATAATATTATAATCCTGCGCACTATTAGTAATGGGAGATACCGCGGGTTTTTAGTCTAGTAAAAGAAGAAATGTGGATCGAAAAGTCGAAAGCAGAAAAACTAACTTAGGGACTTTGTTTGGACTAGTTAGGAGATAAACATACTAAAAGTCCCCACCCCTCCGAGGTGAGCCCGAGGGGGGGAGGCCGAAGAAGATCCCATTTTTAGGTTTTTTGCTTATATGTCAAAAACTATGCGTTGTACGATATTTTGTTGTACTACATTATGAAACCTAATAAAATTCTCTACAACTTTTCCCTTTACACTTTTTATCTAGCTCTAATCGTTGTCCAGCTATGAGCTTCCAAACATGGTCTATTTTAAAAACGCATAAATTAGTTTTCCATACAAAGCTGGTAAAAAAATCTTGAAAATAAAATTTTACCAACTTCTGGTTGTTGTACCGTAATGAAACTTTTCAAATGTCTAGAAATCTGATAACAGTTCAATAATCTGGTACCACTGAGTTGATCTGATGATGAAGCCAGGAGGTGTCTACTGAAACTCTTCATTTTTTAAACTATCGCGAGTGTTCTCCATAGCTAAAACCACAAAAATGGCACAACTCACGTCTAATATTGTCGAGAATATCTCGAATCTCGACCGTGCTGTCATAGCTGAGCGCTCATGCGTGAGCGTCGGGCTCTGCAGGCGTGAACTCCTGATGAAGGACATTGACTTCGTAATTGTCCAGAACCGTGGTCGAGATATTCTCGACAATATTGGACGTGAGTTGTGCCATTTTGATTAATGAAACATCTCACGCTGAGGAGCTGAACATACAGACAGGCAGATACATAACAATAAGATATCTACACATTGAATTTCTATATAACATCATTTATTCTTGAGTTCTCGACTTTTCTCGAGCTTGATTTCCCGGGAACAAAACCCAACGATTTCCCGGGAATTCTCGGCTCGAGAATTCCTGAGAATTAACCCTAATTACAAACAAAAAATATCGTTGAAGTAGTGTCCTGCAGGCAGGGTACCTAAAAAGCTGGCTACACACCTCTGCCTTATACTTTTCAATAATTCAAACTCAGCTTCAGTTTTATCATCACTGCACGGTATCTGCGTATATTTAGATAGTCTGAATATTATAATCCGCGCTGACAGATGTTCTCTTGAATAACATCAGGGAGTGATTGTTCGCGACAGATTTCCATTTTAGGAAACAAAAACAAAGCAATTCTTAATAATAAATGTTCCTTTTATAATTTTGATTTACTCAACTTCTTGTGCTTCGTTAGGAGAGCACTGAAGCTATGCTCTGATCAAAAAACTAATATGATTTTGGTTAACAAATAAAAATGTGTTATAAGACAAAAAATGTATTAGAAGATTTGTAAAAGAAAAATATTTGAAACAGGAATTTAGGCAGAGTTTTTTTTATTAATCATTTTGGTAGCGCACAGGTATTAATATTTATTATTATTATTATTTTTTGATGAAAAGAGAAAGAAGATGAGCAAGATGCTCTCCTGAAGGTAAAAGATAACTTTCAGTACCAATGATGTAAATTTCTCACCGCACCAACATTTACTTATGATGTGAACGCTCCTAAGATATTATTAAGACTCTTCAGCCCAGTAATTAGAGTCATTTTCACGACAGAGGTCCCGAGGAATTTAGCGAAACTAAATTTAATTTAATCGATTATTACTGGTATCTTAAATAATTTTTATTTGTTAGATATAATAAATAGGTAACTATTTTAATCAAGAAATTATATATGAGAAATTATGAGGAGTTAAAATGTTATAGATATTTAAACTTTTAAAATGGGCGATAGTGACGCCCCGCAAAAAGGACTCCGTTCGTGAAAAACACTCTACAATATCTACAGTGCTATCCTACCGAAGCACAGTAATATTTGCACATACACTGGTCAGGCGGTAGAATAACTGGCACTGTTAGGGTACCCACCTAGACGACCTCCTGCAAAGGAAGTCTACCCATGGTATGAACTGGATGCAAGGCTCTGCCGATTCCCAGTCCTCCATCACAAAGACGATGCGGGAGTGGCGCCGAGTTGTTTTAGTGCGTATACCCGTGCAGTCGCTCTACACGGGGAGTCCCACATAACCCTCCCATACCCTCGATGGGTGGGTTATGTGGGATTCGTAGATAATGCATCATTTCCCGGCCTAAACAAAAAAAAACCTGGTATGAGGTGGAGATGTGATTCTAGAACACCGATGGAACTGCAAGGAGCGAGTGAATGTATTTTTGAAGCCGCTACAGTAAGCCCTAATCTCATCACACGTCCCGACTGATCCTGTAATAGCACCTGACTTGTACTTTGTAATTCATTGTTGGATTTACGAGAAATGGTCTTTGTTAAAATAAAAAGTATGTTAGGGTTTAGTTCAACAAAATATGTTACCCTACTAACACTGTCAGTCAAATCACAATTATAGGTTGTATCGCTAACCTACATTTTGAAGTTTAGTTTTTTTAGTTTAAAGTCGCCAAAATGAATTATTCCAATCAACTACAGCAAACCGCATCGAGAAAGTGGCGGATAGACTTCATATAGATAATACTAGCGGCGCCCAGTGGTTTTATCCGCTTTTCAATAGCCTATGTGTTATTCCAGGGTTAAAGCTGTCTGTATACCAAATTTCAGCTCAATCGGTCTACCCGTTTAGGCGCGAACGAACACACATTTAGACATCCATACATATTTACACTTTTAAACTTCTCATTTTCTTACTTTTCATAAACTTTCGCGATTATAATATGAGTAATATTTCTGAGGAAAATTACATTTTCCAAGTTATTAATTTATTTATTATTTATTTATGTATATCTCTTGAACAAGACCAATTCTCCCCACCCTCACTGCGGATGACACCGAAAAACCAACAATCGTAAAAACACCACACAGTATCACCCGTTACCTATCGATACATGAAATAGATTGCCTTAACTTATAAGAGGCAGCGGAATTTTTACAAGCTTTTAATATATACAATAATAAACGATTTGAATAATATTAGCAGCGCACAGGTATTATATTATTATTTTTTGATGAAAAAAGAAAAAAGACGAGCAGTGCCAGTTATTCTACCGCCTGAGCAGTAATGTTTGCAAACATTACTGTGCTTCAGTAGGAGGGCACTGTAGCTAGTGAAATTACTGGGCTAAGGAGTCTTAAAATCTTATGACTCTCAAGTTAGAAGCGTTGGCGCAGTGACCCAGAAGTTTACCTTTTTGTAAAATCCTGGGTAGCACTGTACTAATTATGGGCGTTATCTCTTACCATCAGGAGAGCGTCTTGCTCGTCTTCTAACTTCGTTGAATAAAAAAAAATGTGCTCAAAATTTAGTATAACTACGTAAATAAATAAATAAATAAAATTCTTTATTGACCATTTTACAGAATCATACACAAGGTTTAGGCTTAACAACTAACATGCATTTTGTAGTACCTAATCATTGTAAGTGATTAGACATTAACTTAGTATTAAAAGTATTATTATCGTTGATCTTGAGAACATTTTGTACTAAAAATAAACAATTGTGAGAGTAGGACTGTTGATGGCCGTACTAGTAACTAAACTGTGTTACAGCCACCAATGCCCTCCGTTTGGATATAAGTACCACTATAATTAGTACATTACTAGTTGAGTTTAATTATGATTTGTTACTATTAAGTATAAATACGTAGTAAAGGAAACAAGTCAATAATCTATCTAAATATATAAAAGGAAAGTGTGACTGACTGACTGATCTATCAATGCACAGATCAAACCTCTCAACGATTCGCCTGAAATTTGGAATATGGATAAGTTTTATGATGCAGACTTCCGCTAAGAAGAATTTTGCCACACGGGCAAAGCCGTGAGCTCAAGCTAGTTTTTTTTATAATTCCGTTAAATTTCTCTATGATTCCCCGCTCAATCTTCCTCCTTGGACCGGTAACCCCCGGCGGGCAAAGGGTAACATTGGTAACATTTACGACGGCAGTGTAACACGTACATATGGGTTCCACACGATGTAATTGAATCTATGTAATAGGACGTAATGTGGGAGACAGGATGCTCTTGCGAGGCTTTGCGAGATTTGCACTAATCTTCTATTTTGAGAAGGAAAATGGGTGGAAATAGGCTGGGATAGGAACAAAATGATGATGTTACCGACATAGCCGTAGGATTAGCAAGTTGAAGTGGCAATGTGCTGGTCACATTTGCCGCAGAACCGATAACCGATGGGGTACACGTGTTCTAGAGTGGAGAACGCGTCTCGGCAAACGTAGTGTAGGGCGTCCTTGGGCGAGGTGGGGTGACGATATCCGGAAGGTCGCGGGGAGCGGGTGGAGGAGGAAGACAGAGGACCGAGTTGAGTAGCGTGCCATGGGAGTGGCATATGTCCAGCTGTGGACGAACGTGGGCTGATGATGATGATGAGGAACAAAATACATTAGGTATATACTGACTGGGTTGGCGCGAGAACCCAAAGTGTGTTTTGGGCTCCGATAACAAGTCTCTCCAACCAGTAGTAGTCTTAGGTATATGATGGAATACAATTAAAATCAAATTTAACGTTTTTTTTTATGTGATGAAGTAGAGACGAGCAAGACGCTCTCCTGATGTTAAGAGATAACGCTGCTCATAATCAGTACAGTGCTACTAAGGATTTCACAATGATGTGAAATTCCAGGAGCACTGCACCAACGCTTCTTACTCAAGAGTCATAAGATGTTAAGACTCTTTAGCCCAGTAATTTCACTAGCTACAGTGCCCTCCTACCGGAGCACAGCAATGTCTGCACATCACTGCTCAGGTGGTAGAATAATTGGCACTGTTGGGATACCCACCTAGACGACCTCCTGCAAAGGAAGTCTACCCCTGGTAAAATTTTCATAGTCATAACATTACAAAAGTTGTTACATATAACGAATTAAAACCATATAGAGATAATGATCTGTGATGATGATAATAGTCTATAATAATGATATTAATCTATAATAATGATATTAATCTATAATAATGATATTAATCTATAATAATGATAATAATCTATAATAATGATATTAATCTATAATAATGATATTAATCTATAATAATGATATTAATCTATAATAATGATAATAATCTATAATAATGATATTAATCTATAATAATGATATTAATCTATAATAATGATAATAATCTACGATAATGTAAGACGATCTAGATCGATCGATCTAGATGTGCGATGATCTATGATTTTGCTTAAAACTAAGTCAATGCTTTAAGACTGCAAGTAGTATTGGAAGTATTATAAGAAATATTAATTATAATTATTATCATAAAATAAAACGCAAAAAATACAGATACAACCAAGTAGTAAGAAAACCTCGTAAGTAAGAAGCGTTGGCGTGGCGGAGTACATCTAGAATTTTACCTCTACATCATTGTGAAATCCTGCGTGGTACTGTACTGATTATTATGGGCTGCGTTATCGCTTTTCATCAGGAGAGCGTCCTGCTTGTCTTCTTACTTACCTATATGTATCTATCTATCTATTCAGCCTGTATCCACCCACTGCAGGGTATAGGCCTCCTCATGTTCACGCCACACCTTCCGATCCTGTGCGAGTCTCATCCAGTTCCTTCCGACATACTTGACAATATCGTCTGACCATCGGGCTGGTGGTCTGCCACCTATATGTATAAAAAAAAGTAAAAATGATGCACCCGTAGTTAGGCCACTCGTTTGAATATTATGTCCGTCACAATGATGTTAAATTCTAGGTGCACTGCACCAACGCTTCTTACTCAAGAGTCATAAGATATTAAGGGGGCTGAAGAGTGCCCAGTAGTTCACTATGTAACCCAGTAGTTCATTAGCCTTTTACCAAAGCACAGTGAAGTTAGCACATTACTGCTCAGCCGGTAGCATAACTGGCACTGTTAGGGTGTCCGCCTAGTCGACCTTCTTCATCGGAAATATAGTTTTTCATAATTTAATGTTTTATACAATTTGTAACCAACATTTTTGCCTCCATTTCCTTCAAAGCCAATATATCTCCTATAAGACCTAAGACGTTTAGGATACATTTATGAAGGCGCCCTCCCCACTTGTCAATACATCGTCATTAACAAGGTGGGGCGGTACCCTAAAACTGTGCCCGCGGGACCTCGCCGCTATAAACCTGTTTACCCTACTTTACTGTCTTGTGGTCGAAACGAGGAAAAATTCTGAGGGTTCCGTAGAAAATTCTTTTTAGGGTTTCGAACCTCTACGACAACAAAATTTCAACTAGAAAACTCTACGCGGCTTTTACCGGTTGTAGACTTTCTTTGCAGGAGGTTGTCTAGGTGGGTGGCACCCCAACAGTGCCAGTTAGTCTACCGCCTGAGCAGTGATGTGCAAACATTACTGTGCTTCGGTAGGAGGGCACTGTAGCTAGTCAAATTACTGGGCTGAAGAGTCTTATGATCATTTTATGACTTTTAAGTAAGAAGCGTGAGCGCAGTGTACCCAAAATTTTACCTTTGTAATTTACTGCGCAGCGCAGTACTAATTATGGGCAGCGTTATCTCTTACCATCAGGAGAGCGTCTTGCTCGTCTTGTTACTTCATTGTACAAAAATATACCTATAGGACCGTACCGTCCTTATAGGATAGGTTTTTTTTTATAAAGTAAGCAGGAGGCAATCTTTAGGTCATATTGCAGGTCCTGTAATGGTGCTCGCACATCTATCCGCATCGACCGCGCCGAAAAAGTTTTTGTTTAGGAAATCTTTTTCCGATTCGAACGATTCCACTCCGGAAAGTGTGCGAGGTTTAATTACATTTCATAATAACGAATTCAAAATTCGATACCTTCCTAATATTTTACTTTAAGCCTAAACGGCTACCAAATGAGCTTGAATTTGGTATTTAGGCTCATGTAAAATGTGTTTTTTTTTAATTTTTCAAAGGGTTTTTTCTTGTAAAAATCGTTACGGAACCCAACACCCAGGTCGCTCGGCAACCCTTGATCTCACCGGATCGAGTGACGTCTGTAATTTATGACTTACTGTCACTCACATATTAGCTGGTAGGGTTGGCACTTGCAGAAAATGTATTGGAAATAGGTGGTCAAAAAAAAAACCGAGCAAATTCAGAACCTTGTGGTAGGCCGATAAATTTTAGCGGAGAAAACGAGAAAATATCTTACATTCTACTCATATTCAGAACTTTTTTGTGATGTCCGAAAAATAATATTATCAAGAAAACACTTAAAGAATCTACACTCTACTCAAATCAACTTTTTTGTATTTAGATCTCTATTCGCCTGGGGAAGTACCACCTTTGCTTGCCAGTTGTTCATCCGCCAAGCAACGTGCAGGCATTATTGTGGTCATAAAACTAAAAGGTATAAGGTAACTAGTGTAAAACAATACAGGATATCCCGGCGTGTAGGTAAATGTAAGCAAGTGTTTAGACAATTTTGTAGTATTGACGTTATCGGAAATTAATTAGTGTGGAATAATTAATTATTGGTGTACCCTACGAATAAATAATAGGTCAGGAAGAGTAACTGCGATCCATATAAGACATATAAGAAATGTTGCCGGAGAAGGTGGTAGCTTAAAATGTTATAATTTCGGGCTTCAGTCTGTTATTTACCTTTCAAGTGAAAACGTCAAATCTATGTGAAAATATTTTCGTTTTATGTCTTATTGATCATACCAGGATGTGTTATGATATGGTGCAGGAGCCACACATAACTGAAGTGTGTTAAGGGATCACTTTTTGCTGTTAAATAAGCGCAAAATATGAAATATAATATTGTTACATAAATGTTCAAAAACGTCATTAACCCTTAAAATTTGTCAAAATGGATAATTGTCAAAATCAAAATGGAGTGTTGACAAATTCAGAGCATGCGTACTACAGTTCCCAATGAAAATGCCGCACAATTTATTTTTTAACCAATCAAGACCATATTTTGATAAGATTCGTTGTTTAAATTTAAGTCACGTGATTTCTCGATGAGCCACTTTTTCGGCGGAATTTGTTAGCAATTACGTACACCTGGGTGTACCACAAAATCTGGCAGACTTTTTCGCATAAAAATTAGTACTTAGGTGGTTTAATACTAAAACCGAGTCTCCAGCGTGTGTTTTGGTTAAAACATTTAACAAAAACATCACATCTTTTTTCACCGAACATTGTCAAACTACACTTTTAGTTTGCTCCAACAATGTTTTTGCTTTCCATATCCGAAGAAAAGCACGTAGGGACAACACGTAACATAATATCAATATTCATCAAAATCGCCGAGATTGTTTTTTTGTTCATGTTGAATGTTTAATAAACCAAAACAAGCCCTTAAGATAATTCTGGGTTATGAGCGAGTTAATCATTAAATAATGTCATGGCTTTGGCGATGAGAGGATTCCGGCCGAATGGCATCCCGCGGGCATAGCAAACGCTTATAATTTGGGGTAGACTTCCTTTGCAGGAGGTCGACTAGGTGGGTACCCGAACAGTGCCAGTTATCCTACCGCCTGAGCAGTGATGTGCAAACATTACTGTGCTTCGGTAGGAGGGCACTGTAGCTAGTGAAATTACTGGGCTGAAGAGTCTTAACATCTTATGACTCTCAAGTAAGAAGCGTTGGTGCAGTGCACTGGGTAGCACTGTACTAATTATGGGCAGCGTTATCTCTTACCATCAGGAGAGCGTCTTGCTCGTCTTCTTACTTCGTTGTATAATTTTTTTTTTTTTTTTTTAAATAAATCATATATTTTTTTGTCGCTGTTTATTTGATAAAGTGGCAGCCCTACTTCCACGTGTGTTTGCGCAGTGCCCCGCCGTTTAACCTGTTCCTTTATTTATCAGTGACATTTACATTCAGCCCACACGGAGGGAGGGGGAGGGGGGAACCTTAACTTTTGGATCTTTTAAAAGTATGCAAAGATATTTGCCAAGAAAGGAAGGAGGAATGAATTTGAATGTAAAATTTACATTTTTTTACTTATTTATAATATTAAGACTAACTAAAAAAATCACCTTAAACTCCATAACTAAAATATCCGTTGGATTATATTATTATAATCTAGTGAAATTACTGGGCTGAAGAGTCTTAACATCTTATGAGTCTCAAATTAGAAGCGTTGGCGCAGTACACACAGAATTTTCCCTGTGCAAATCGCGTCTTGCTCGTCTTCTTACTACGTTGTATATAAAAAAAAACTATAATAACATTGTTATACAAAATATTTAGGTGTCTCTCAATAATTAAGAAGAAAAACATGATGACTTTAAAAATCGTCATGTTTTCAAAGGGTTACATACTTACTATATACATACATATATTCACGCCTGGTTCCCGTTGGGGTAGGCAGAGACTTTTATTTGCCGCGGATGAGTGCTTCGGTGTACCCGCTGCCCCGGCATTATGACGTCCCGTAGGAACACCCCCAGGTTTTTAGTGGGTATCTTCGCCGCACCCATCTTCGGCGCCCTCGCGGTATGTGGGACTCCCTAGTCCCACATACCGCCCCGCGCCCCCCGACGTTCATTTTGGAGAGTGTGCGCAGGAATTACACGAACTAATTCCTCCAAGCCCATTCTACCGACGGACGTCGCGGCAGACGGCAAAGCGGCATCCTTACTTAGTGGCGTTACCTACTGCCCGCACCAAGCGTTTTGCTTCGTCGTTCTTAATGAGAACTGGTCGCGTTTGGAACACTTTGCCGTCATCCGTGTTTCCCGAGCGGTACAACTTGGGTATCTTCAAGGCACGAGTGAATAGGTACTTTTCTAGGCATCTTACGTGATCCATCGTCGACCGCATTTTCACTTTCCATCAGGTGGGATGTGGTCAAACGTAGGCCTATCTCGTATAAAAAAAAAAAAACGTAGGGTGATGATGATTAACGCATTTTTCTTGGGTCAAAAAAAAAGGCAGAGACTATTACCCTACACATAGTACGATACTTATACACTACTTGCGCTTCCTCAACTTTCATCCCATTCACTCTTGACCTGGACTTTCAGTAGAACGATAAATAACAATAATTAGGGTTTATAGTTTATATTCTCCAACAGAATAGGTTACCCTACTTACACTGTCAGAGTCAAATAACAATTTATAGGTTGTGTGGCCAACCTATACTATATGTTGCAGTTACAGGTCGCCGAGATTACTACACCTGCAACATGACCTGACGACTGCCTCCTACAGCTACATATCTTATAGGAAACAACCGAGATCAACAGTTTTACATGCCCTCGGAAACACGGCAGCGTCCAGGCAAAAAGTTTTTGCCACACTGAGATTTGAACCCAGGACCTCTGACCACTTTAAATAAATAAAAAAATTAAAATAAAAAAATATTTCAGGACATTTCATATAGCGCCACCTAATCCCAAGCAAAGCAACTTAATGCTTGTGTTATGGTGGTTAGGATAATGGATATAATAGGTACTTATATACTTTTCTTTTTTAAACACATACTTATAATAGATACAGAGAGCCACCCAGACCAGAAACAAATATCTGTGGATCACACAAATATACCTATATGTCATGCGGGAATCGACCCCGCAACCTTCAAGTTTTGTGATCAAAGAAAATACGCCTAGGTCCACCATTTACAGTTAAAAGTATGGTGAAAAAAAAACTCATAGGTTGCTTTCACAGTTGTAAAAAGTTAACCGCCACGTAAAAAAATAATAAAACGCTTCTAAAGTACAAAATTGAGTTTTATTCCCAATATGAGGCATTACGACATGTTTACACGAGTCGTAACTCAAAAGTAATACTTGTGTGTAACCATCCCTTAACTTTAGTGGTGGGGTTACTTACGATATTACGGGGGAGGAAATATTATGATATGTAATTGCTTTATCTCTCCCACAGGTCAAGGTTTTGGGGTAAAAGTACCTACCTAATTTACTTGAGGTTGGAGCTTGAAAAAAAATTGTGCGTGTACTAGTTTACACACGTAAGAAGTGAAACTTCTTTAATTAAATTAAATTTAAATTTATAAATTTTTTAAATTCATGTTCATTGGAGAAAGTGAAAGTACTCTTCGTCTGAACCAACCGTGGTAGGGGCAAGAAACAAAAGATGGCGCGTAACTGAAAAATGTGACGCGTAACCGTGACGCGTAACCGAAATTTTTTCCAACGCCGATAAAGAAGTTTCACTTCAAAAACTACAAAATAACGGTAATTTCAACATGAGTAATAATATGGAAATGTTTCATACCTTGTCACATCGTGGAAACAAAAGTACGAGTAAAAGTACAAGTAGTCGATATTTTTGTGTATTTTACACTGCTACTAAAAACTACTTGTTCAAAAACACATGAAACCTTTTTCATATGTACTAAGAAAACTGTCTAAAGTTGATAGACATGAAAAAGAAAACAAGACTCCAAATGTCATCTTTATTATGGGCGTTAGTCGAAAAAGGTAAATATTATTTATTCATCATCACCATCTTATTATCATCGTCATCAGCCGACGTTCGTCCACTGCTGAACATATACCTCTATGGCACTCAACTCGATAATACAAACAGAAACACCGAACTTTTGCGCGCCATGACTGTCGAATGCTCTTGTTTCTTGTTGAGCTAGTGAGGGGCGCGTGCGACGCTAGTGTTGTGCTCCGATGTTTAGGAGTCGATCGATTTTACTTCTTATCAGTTTGTCCTCCGTCTTCTCATACTCATACTCATACTCATACTCAATTTATTGGTAAAAATATTTACATGTCACAAATTCTATAAAAATAACTCAGATGGTACATAATTAAAATAAATTAAAATGTCAAAATAAAAATTAAATACAATGAGAATTGTACATCATAATAAATAAATCATCATTTCATTGTCATTATTTCTTACATTCCATAAATTCATTGAACGAGTAGAACGTCCGCTCGATTAACCAACGCTTTAATTTCATTTTGAAACACGTCAGACTAGGAGCGGCTGCAACGTCTTCAGGTAACTTATTATAAACTGTTGGGCCCATTACGTGACTCAACTTACTGGACTTACTGAGAGTCCGTCGTATGGATGACAGCTTGTTTGCGTTTCTGGTATTGTGTTTGTTATTATTTTTCTTAAACAGGTCTCGGTTCGTTCTCACATATACTGCGACTTGAAAAATCACTAAGGCCGGTAATGTGAGAATCCCTAGTTCCTTAAAGTATGGCCTGGCTGAGGTTCTTTGGGATACCCTCACAAGCGCTCTGACGGCGCGTTTCTGCAAGCGGAACACGCGCTCCCAGTCGGCAGCGCGCCCCCACAGCTCCGCACCGTACTGCAGCAGGGAATGAACCGTGCCGAAGTAGCAGCTGCGTGCGACCTCCGCCGGCACAACCCGGGAAACCCGTCTAAGTGCGTAGCAAGCACCTCCCAATTTTCCACACAGCTTTTGGATATGTTCTTCCCAAGTCAGGCGGCTATCGATTACAAAGCCCAAAAAATTTACGTTCTGGACCTGGTCGATTAACTTGCCTCTGACCGAGACCGTGAGTGACCTGATGCTTCGGCCTGACAAGTTCAGATGGAGGAAGTGGGTTTTACTTAGATTGAGAGCCAGGCCGTTCGCACTGAACCACTCAGCCAGGTCTGAGGCTGACTCATTGAGCTTTCGCTCTAGTTCGGGTACCGTTCGCGCAGTGACGATTGCAGCCACATCATCGGCATACATGAGTATGTCTGCACTCGTCACCCCGCTCGGAAGATCGTTCAGCAGCAGTGAAAATAATATATTAGACACTGACGATCCCTGGGCTACTCCCATTGTAGACGTCAGTGCCTCCGATCTGGTTTCACCATCACCTGCATCGACTATCTGCGACCTCTCTCTCAGTAGATCAACAAACATTGAGTACGCCGTATTACCTATCCCGTAATGCCTTAACTTTAGTGCAAGTACGTTATGATCGGCTACATCGAACGCCTTTGACAGGTCGCAGCAGATCATAGCGACCTGAAGCTTACGTTCGCGAGCATCCATCAAGCGCTTGACTACTTCGCGTGCCATTGCACTCGTTGATCGTCCGGCCCTATATGCGTATTGACGATCAGACAAAGCGTTTGTGGAGTCAAGGAATTCGATCAACCTACTGCTTATGCCATGCTCGAAAATTTTGGCTAATGCTGGGATTATTGAGACTGGTCTATACCCATCGATATTGTCTCGTTTCCCCTTACCTTTAAAAATTGGTGCCACTTTGCTTACTTTCAAGGCTTTGGGATACGATCCTTGCCTTAAGCATGCATTGAAAAATGTTGCCAGTACTGGAGCTAATGGGATTGCGGCATATCTCATGAGTTCCATCGAGATCCCATAGACATCTTTTGACTGCTTAGGTGGAATGCGTGTGGTGACTGCCTTATACACTTCATCTGCTGTAAAGGGGCGTAACCTAAGAGAGCGATCAGCTGGTGCGCAGGATTCTAACGCTCGCAGCACAGAACGGATGTCAGCGCTCGGTGCTCCACAAGTACGGGCGGCGTTCAGAAATCTAGCGTTCATCGCGTCAACAGCATCCTTGGGACTGGGAAACTTAATCCCGTTACTGTCAACTACGACTTCAGCGAAGTTGATTTTTGGTGAATTTGTTTTCCCTATCTCTGAGTTAACCACACTCCACATACCCTGTGATGTACTTTTGGAGTTAGTTATTATTTTTTTGTAATAATTAGCTTTTTCAATATTCATTACATTCTCAAACTTTAAATTAAATTCATTAATTATTGATTGTAGGTAAATGTCATTAGGAAATAATAGTAATAATTTATGCATGTCAAATAATAAAGATTTCATATTTTTTACACCGGGTGTTACCCACGATGAGTCATGACTTTTATACTGTTTCTTTTTGAAAGGAAAACATATGTCAAATTTATTCACAATTATATTAGTTAACGACGTCACTAGTGCATCAGCTGTTGTGGAGCGGTTACATACATCAACCCAGTCTACACTATCTATCGAGCGCGCAAAGTTTGCGCGATTTGCTTGAGAATAGTCTCTGGCTACATAATGAGTGCTGTTAATAGCGCGCTGATAGCATAATATTTCACTCCGCACTGCATAGTGATCACTTAGATTTGTGATTACCGGAGTGACATGGACGCAATCAGCTGACATGTTAGTATATACATGGTCGAGGCAGGTTGCGGTCGTGGAGGTGACTCGCGTTGGAAAATCTACCTTGTTATGCATATTATGTACAGATAATAAATCGTATAATACTTTTTTGGCTGAATTCGTGGAACCCAAGCAGTTTATATTAAAATCTCCGACTATCACACAAACTCTGTCAAGTTCATTGATTTTCTCGAGCAAGCGTTCTAAATGTACAATGAAATTCGAGTCACTAACTAAATTAGTTCTGTACACACAGATTATTGATATGTCGAAATCTATTAAATCGATCGCTGATATTTCACAGTATTGTTCTACTGACATATTTATTAAGTCTACATTTTCGACATATTTTAGCCTATCTTTAACGAAAATACAAGATCCTCCGTGAGCGATTTGTTTTCTGCAAAATTTGGAGGCTAATGTGAATCCGCGTAAACTAACACTATTTAATTTAGATTCGCACAACCAATGCTCCGTTAGCGCTAAAACGTCAGATTTTAACTCACTTTCTAATAACACTTCTATCTTGTTCGTTTTTTTATCGATGGAAGCGATGTTTTGATGGCATACGACTAAAACATTACACTGTAAGCATTGTTTCGGTGAATAATACATGCTCCGTTTAGAACTGTTGCTTGGCGGGGCTCGCCCGGCCGACTGACAATAATTCGGAACCGGTTCCTGCGCTCGCGGCCCGCTCGCCGCTGGAACGGGCTGCCGCACGAAAGTACATCCTCCACTCGGAGATTTTTACACCGGGTGGCCAAACTGCCGGCAAGTAAACACGTTCATACATACTGGTTGGGATACCAATTATAAACGCTGCATGTCTAGTTGATTTTATTTGGCGCTTCTCGACTATGTACTCGTCAGACATAGCTATCTTTTTGAGATGGTTCATGACATTTTGCTCAGTTGTATTTGGCCTAAATGACCAGGCTTGTATGTATTTTATTTGTTCAACGGTCTGTAGGGTACAATCGCTCTCTCCAGAGCCAGTCAAAATAGGGCGTTTTTTCTTTGACGCGCGTTTATATTTTACGATTTTCCAATCGTTACTGTCCTTACCGGCACGGCTAGTTTGGGGATCGTCACTATTCGCTGGCCGTGTGGACACACCCTTATGTGTCACAGTGTCATTTGCGATTGTCTTAGTAGTAAAGTTAGAGTTTCTCACCTCGGTCGTCATAGAAGGTTCATCGTTAATCGGGCTTAGTTTACGTTTCTTTGCACCAGATGCACTCGTCGTGATATCATTCTTCCTTGCTGTTTTCATCGGGCGCTGTTGAGTAACTTCGGTTGATGCAGCTGCAGGATTCTTGAGTACATCAGAAAATTTCAAACTACCCTCAGAACCAAATCTTGCTTTCAACTCAGCAATCTCGTTCACTTGCTGCAATAGTGCTTGCTGCTTCCTCCTCCAACCACTCCTAGCGACCTTATGGATGAAGTCGCCCCATCTTGATCAAGGACGTGTACCTATTGTAATTTTTGCAAGGCATTGCACTGCTCCTGCCGCCTTGTGATATCAAAATTCTCAGGCGTTAGTTAGGCCTTTTGCAAGCAATTTTAGCAGGAACCAGGTTCCTGGAATCTGTCTACCAACAACAGTCACAATAACAATAGCCTCGCATTCTTTACCTAATTTTATATTATTTAAAACTATCGCGAGTGTTGTCCATAACTAAAAACAAAAATGGCACAACTCACGTCTAATATTGTCGAATATTGTGAGCGTCGTGTTTTGCAGGCGTGAACTCCTGATGAAGGACATCGTAATAGTCTGAAACCGTGGTCGAGATATTCTCGACAATATTAGACGTGAGTTGTGCCGTTTTTGTTTTTAGTTATTTTTATATTTTATCCGTAAGAGATTATTTTCTGTCTAGCTCGGCTTAGACACCTTTTCTTAAATACTTTGGTTAGGTTTGTACTAGTTTTTTTTAAATGTAATAGGTAACAAACAAGCAGACGGCCCACCTGATGGTGAGTAGCTACCGTCGCCTATGGATACCTGCAATACCAGGGGTACCGCTGGTACGTTGCCTACCTTTGAAGACTCTATTCACTTGCCTTTTGAAGAGTTCCATGTTGAAGTTAAACTACATTGACACAATTAAATAAATAAATAAAAATAAATAAATATTTCAGAACGTTTCACACAGCGCCACCTAACCCCAAACTAAGCAACTTAATGCTTGTATTATGGTGGTTAGGATAACGGATATAATACTTATATACTTTTCTTTTGTAAATACATACTTATAATAGATATTGAGAAACCGCCCAGATCAGAAACAAATACCTGTGGATCACACAAGCATTTGCCGCATGCGGGAATTGAACCCGCAACCTTCTGCGTTGCAGGCGGGTATTAGCCAACCGTGCCACAGAGGTCGTCAAACCACATAATTGTCGGCCTACATCGCTTCAAATCATTACTAAAAGATCATTTGTATTTTTTCAGTCATGGCAAAAAATCAGACAAAGAAACTCAGTCACCAATGTTAAAGATTTTTAAAGATATTATGCAGAAGGAGAACACGTGAGCAAACGTTTAATTTTATTATTCTAGCTACAACAAGGATTTTGTATTAATTACTAGTTGCGCCCAGCGGTTTTACCCGCTGTATCCGCTGCTGCTGTTGTGTGTGTGTGCCTTTGTGTTATTCCAGGATCTAAGCTACCTCTATACCAAATTTCAGGTCAATCGGTCTACTCGTTTAGACGTGAAAGAGTAACAAACATACATCCAGACATCCATACATTCTTACAAACTTTCACGTTTATAATATTAGTAAGAGTAAGATAAGTTAACCTTTGACTGCGATCTCACCTAATGTTGATCGATGATCCGATCGAAGATGGTAGCAGACTAAACCTAGAGGGCGGGATAAATCCACCCTGGCTTCACTGAACATCATGTCGGAACACGGCCATAATGACTGCTTGGCGACACTGTTATACACATTAAGTTAGTATATAGTACTAGCGGACCTGCGCGCACTTTGTAGTATTTATTATTAGTACCACACCTGTGCATTCGTCTTAACATCTTATGACTCTCAAGTAAGAAGGCGCAGTGCACCTATATTTTTTTAATAAACCTTTGTAAAATCCTGGGCAGCACTGTACTAATTATGTGCAGCGTTATCTCTTACTACCAGGAGAGCGGCTTCCTCGTCTTCTTACTTCGTTGTATAAAAAAAATCACATTATTTTCAAAACCTAGTGTGGCACTGTAATAGGCAGCGTTATCTGTTACCATCAGAAAAGAGCGCCTTGCTCGTCTTCCTACTTCCTAACATAAAAAAAGGAAGAAGAAGTATGAATAACCTATAGGTGTGATACTTCTCCAGGTGGTCTCTGCAATAGATCCTACCATTATAAGATTTTTTTTGCAGTGATGACCCAGAAAAAGTAACTTTATTAAAAGAGAAACATGACAGACCCAAACGGCATTATTCTGGATCCAGGACCAAATCGGGACATGTAAGTTTTATTGTAAAATAATGAACACGACACGAGAATATTTTTTTAAGCAAAGAAATAAGTAAAATCCTTGGTAGCACTGTACTGATTATAGGCAGCGTTATCTCTTACCATCAGGAGAGCGTCTTGCTCGTCTTCTTACTTCATTGTATAAGTATGGCGCTTTTATCAAATTGAGGGAGGTCATTGCCAAGTACACATTGGACGGCACAGACTTAAAAAGTGAAATTAAAAAAAAAAACTTTTTAAAAACAAGCTTTTAATATTATATTACCATTTAGCACCAAAGTACTCGTCAAGACGAATCAAATGAGCCCAAACTCGATGGGGTTGCATATTTCAATCACGAAGTACCTATGGTCACCTTCCAGCTTCATCATCAGATCAACTCGATGTCATAATAATGTTGCATTGTCATCCGATTTTTATACAACATGCATGCACGATTTCAGCACAATCGGAAACTGGGAAGTGGGTCAAATTAAACTTGCAAGATTTGATTACAGACAGATAACAGACAAGTGAAAGTAAATAAAAGCTTGTAAAACAGGTACTTTCTCCCAAAGAAACGTTGTTAAAAAAATACTTTTTTCCAGAAAACAATAGACACCGGTAGTTCTGAGAAGACTCGAAAATTGTCGTACAATAAGTTGGATGAAAACTGTGACTTCGATAACAGCAAGAGTCAAAGTTTTGTAAGATTTCTTTTTGCACTATTTTTTACTGAATATAGATAAAAAAAAAATATAAATATTTCAGGACATTTCACACAGCGCTACCTAACCCCAAGCTAAGCAACTTAATGCTTGTGTTATGTTGTTAGATAGATCGTAGTCATCATCTCAGCAATAGGACGTCCACTGCTGAACATAGGCCTCCCTAAAAATAGAAAGGAAGTGCCGCTGGGTTTTTTAGTGGGTATCCCTGCCGCGCCCATCTTTGGCAGGGGAGTCCCACGTACCACCCGCGTCCCCCGGTGTAGGTTGACGATGGGTAACGCATAATTTCCAGCGTCAAAAAAAATAGCTATGGATTTGCATTCTAAATGGTTGGTAGATGAAGCTATGGCTAGAGACAACGTCACCTGCCACTTCCATCCTAATTATTATTATGTTGTAACTTACAGTTTCAAGTAGCCTAAATTTTGAAATGACCTGCAACAGGACCTCACATCATATCTTATTCATATATTTGCTAACGCCGGGAAAAAATGCGTTACGCATACCCTCCCATCGGAGGTATGGGAGGGTTATGTGGGACTCCCCGTGCAGAGCGACTGCACGGTATACCCACTAAAACAACCCGGCGGTACATCTGCATCGTCTTTGTGACGGAGGACTGGGAATCGGCAGAGCCTTGCATCCAGTCCCCCATCGACGACTTATTCATATAGGTAGAAACTTGAACTATCACTTATATTTATTATTAAGATTTGGCATAATCATTTTATTCTTTCAGCCCTTCCAAGGCGACAAACGAGAGAGCTGGTGGTTTAGGGTAAGCGATTTACTTATAATTATTAGAGAAAAGATGCTTTTGCACTAAATATTTTTAAATATACAAACAATAAAGTAAACACTGAAACTGTAGCTATTTATTATATTAGTAGTATTTTTAAAATTTATTTAAAAAGTTAAATTTAGGATGTTAATCATTGCTACTTAATCAATTACATAATATATTATGTACATACATATTATAATCACGACTGGTTCCCATGGACTCCCCCCGCCGAAGATAGGCGCGGCGGGGATACCCACTAAAAAACCTGCGGGTATTCCTGCGGGACGCCATAATGCCGGTGCAGCGGGTACGCTGAAGCACTCATCCGCCCTAGGAAAGTACGCCTAAGTTGACCAATTGCGGCTTGACCATTCACACTTGCCTTATACATTATACCTTTCGTCAATCGCCTTTCATCCATTCTCTCGACATGTCCGAACCATCTAAGCATTCCTTTCTCTATTTTACTAGCTTTTATTAACTTTCACCTGTCTGTTGTCTGTAATCAAATCTTGCAAGTTTGATTTGACCCCTTCTCGGTGTCCGATTAAGCTGAAATTTTGCATGCCGGTATAAATCGGATGACAATGCAATATTTTTATGACATCGAGCTGATTTGATGATGGAGCTGGGAAGGTGGCCATAGGAACTTCGTTATTAAACGACGTAGCTTCATCGAGTTTGGGCTCATTTGATTCGTCTTGACGAGTACTTTATGATGCTAGATGGTAATAATAATAAAAGCTTGTTTTTAAAAAGTTTTTTTTAAATTTCACTTGTTAATTTGTCACTACATATTTAATACACCACAGCGTTCCATAATTTTTTTTTTAGAAAGACGCAGACGTTAAGCTTCCGCAAGGGGACGACGACACGTGTTCGTGCGTTTCATGCGTGTAAGTGTGACACTTCCTTTATTTTGTTTTAATCACCTTTTATTCAAAAAATGCAAGTCGGCGGTTAAAAATAAAGATATATATATAATAGGTACCTTTTATTGCAAAGTTTCGTTGCTGTCAACCTCTAAATGCATTTATTTTAAATATTATGCTACAAAGATTTGCAAGTCATTTTTGATTTCGAATAGGCGGTAGAGTCTTTAAATTCAACTAAATGATTGTAAAATCGACTTGCCAAAGTGCTCCATTGTAGCCTATTTAAATAAATGTCGTTTGGATTGGTTTTATTGGGATTTTATACTCGTATTTTGGAAAACAGCCGATTCGCTCGTGATTTCATATTTTTCCAATTTATAGTCTCTTCCCGAAGAGGGGACCGAAAACGTCAAGAAAAAAGAAACACAAATTAAAGAGGAATCAAGAGAAAAGTAGAGAAAAAAGTACGCAAGAGAAAAGTACTCAAGAAAAAAGTACACCAGAAAAAAGTTCCGTTGAGACTGACACATCGCAGATCGTTTTTTGTCAAGAAAATGAGTTTTCGAGGAACGATTCTCGTAGCAAATCCTCGTTTTCTGATTGGGGAAGGTGGTTTTCAAAAGAACTATTTACATGAGTGCCTTCTAGTTTTAATATAATTTGAAAATATCTAACATAAATTTATAAGAGATAGTGGTACAGTCAACTACAAAGAGATGTATCCATGTTAGGCTTACAAAATGAAGTAAATTTTCATTTGCCACAATGAACTACCCTTGGTTCGTGACATTTCTAGTAGCATTCAAACTTTATATTATCATCGACTCGTTTAATATGCAACAATGATGTATCCCACTACTTTTCCTTAGGTGATACATAATAATAGCATTTAAAATGAATCGAATATAGTATAAGATTTGGTGGATACAGAAAATGTCACGAAGAAAGGGTAAATAATTTTTGCATACTAAAAGTTCCTTCATTTTGTAAGACTAACATGGATACATCTCTTTGTAGTTGACTGTACTTAACTGACTATTCATAGTCGTTCGTAAACCACTGCGCAGCGCTGGTTTTCAGCCTATCCCATACTAGAGCGCCGGTGTTAGTCGATTAATTATATAATTTGAACAGGTGTGGCGACTGGCGATTGCATCTAAGACTCTGTGGCACACAGTGTGGTGTAGCGCTATCTATAGGCATAACTTATTTTGATATTCGGATAATCCAAACATTTTATATGAGAACACTGCAGGCGATAATGTGGCCCGCTCTAGTTAGCCCAGTACTACTGTTACAGCGCACAAGAAAAATCCATGAGCTATGCTGGTCCTGGTGGATATTTGTAATGCGTTAAAAATCTTAAGTAATAATGGACGAATAATATATTTCTCATTGTTTCAGCTTGAAGAAGCTAATAACCTCAGACAACGCGTGCGTAGCCTGCCTAGTATTGCTGTTCGTGGTATCAGTCGTTGGCACCGTCTGCTTGTTGTATAAAAGCATTCCCTGCTTGAATGGAGACTCGAATCACGTTAAAACATCTACTGCGGTCAGTATATATGTATGTACTATTAAATTTATGTCATATGTTTATTAGAAATAGCTATATAATGATGATCCTACAATTCTTACCGACTGCGCCAAAATTTTATTTGCTTACACCAAAATTGCACAAATATTTATTTATCACTTATATCTATTTTTGTGTACAATAAAGCGTTATCTATCTTTATCTCCTAATTTTCTTGTTGGTGCGGCCGTAGATGATATCAGACTAAACTTAGAAGGCGGAATAAATCCCTCCTCTTTTGTAAAGTACAACATTCAACGCTTGCGTAGCCTGTTTGCTATTACTATCTGTGGTACCAGTTGTTGGCACCATCTGCTTGTATAAAAGCATTCCTTGCTTGAGCGGAGACTCTTATGTTCATCATGATAAAACTACTACTGCGGTTAGTATATAATATTATGAAGTAATGTATTAGTATTATACGTATTCTAACTCTTTCCAGCGGCTTTATTCGAAAAAAAGTTACAAGGTCTAAGCTATATCGTAATATATACCAAATTTCAACTCTATCGGTTCGTCTATTTTGGCGTAAAGAGGTTAAACATATAAAAACATACATGTATACGTTTGCTTTTATAATATTAGTAGTAAAACTAAGACTGGATCTTCGAGAATCAATGATGATCCTACAAATCTTGCCGACTGCGCCATAAAAGCATTGCAAAAATTTATGTGCTTGGTTTTGTTAATAATTTCTATCCCATTTTTGATTATTTTTTATATCAAATAGGTACGTTATTATTAATAAGTTGTTGTGAACTATTTTTACCAAATTAAAATACTTCAATAAAAAAAAAAGTTATTATATAATCATTTAAAAGTATTACATAAGTTAAAAGGAAAAAGGTAAGCAACTAGGTTTAACACTATGAATATAGATTTAATATAGACCTAAACAGGTACCCTTAAATTATTTTTTTTTGTAAACAGCGCTCTACTTCTGCGTCCGACAGATCCAAGAGAAAGATCGACGAAATCGGAGGAAAATTAAGTTTTGATCCACTTGCTACGTAAGTATTTCGATATAAATAAAATAGTAGGGTCTATAAGCTACCCTGCATCTTATAGGACCAGCCGGGACCCACAGCTTTACGTGCCTTCCGAACCACGGTAGCGTTCAGGCGAAAGTTTTTCTTTGTGAATCCAGAGCTTTCGAATTTCAAGACTGACGTACAATGACTTAGTCACGGAACCTCCAATAATAATAGGCATTCATTACTTTCTTATTTAAAGCTCAAAAGGGTCTCCACGCGTTGTACTTTTTTGTAAGCCTATAAAAAACCCGAGTTTAGCCCATGTTTAAAGGTGACATAATAATAATTATAATAAATAGAAAGTTTGTATGCGTGATTATTTTTAATAATTGAATTTTCTTGTTTACAGTAATTATTGGGAACACAAACTTTCAAAATCATATGAACCTTCTTTCGACACCCTCGCTTATGGAGAAGAAAATAATATGGTAAGTAAAGTTAAATGTAGGCTACCTTAGATTAAAAGAAAATGGGAAGATACGCCACACCGCTATCGTTGCTATGCCAAACCTGGGCCTGTTGTATCGGAAAGTGTCGGTTGTTGAGTCGCGTCAAAGTAAAATGTGCCAGGCACAATTTTCCGCTCTTAAATTAGGCCCTCGGGCCTAATTGAATCGGTCCATATCAGAAACGTCGATACCGCATCTACTTTTTTTTAATCTATTTAGATTACTGGTTCTTCGGCCGTGGCTAGTTACTACCCACTGGACAAAACCGTGTCGCCAATCGGTCATTGTGGCCGTGTTCCGGCATGATGTTCAGTGAAGCCAGATAGGGATTTATCCCGCCTGCTAGGTTTAGTCTACTATCATTTATGGTCGCATCGTCGCTTAATATCATACGAGATCTATCAAAAGCTCTAGCTAACCTGTAATGAATAAAAACCCTCAATAAATCTTATCAAAAAAAATTATAAAATCAAGGTGGAAAGAGAAAAACTTGTAAAACATATTTTTTACACTATTTATTATTTTTTTAGAATAGAATAGAATAATACTTTATTGCAAACCAAACAATTACAAAGAAGCTTACAGTTTTTACAGCTTTTTCACAGAATTAACTCTAAATATGAATATATAACTAATAAATTAATTTAATAATTACATACATAACGCTATAAATGGATGAAATCAATAAATAAACAATGAATTACAATAATATTATGTTGATTATTGTCGAAGTTATTGTATGAAGTGGCCGACCCTAAACTTGGAGGATTAAAACTTTACATGGAGAGAATTATATGGGAGATGTTAAGGGGAGGATACGCAGAAATACAGCAATTTTTTTTATACAACAAATTAGTACAGTGCTACCCAGGATTTTACAAAGGTAAAATTCTGGATGCACTGGGCAGGTGTTCTTCACAGCTGTAGGATTGTTTGCTTGATTTTTCTCAATAAATGCATTTGCCTCTAATATAACAAATGCGAAAAGTTTGTGAGTGAGTGTGTATGTTTGTTACATCTTTACGCCTAAACGGGTGAACCGATTGAGCTGAAATTCGGTATAGACATAGCTTTGACCCTGTTATAACACATAGGCATTTTTTTTATACAACAAAGTAAAAAGACGAGCGCTCTTCTGATAGTAAGAGATAACGCTGCCCGTAATTAGTACAGGGCTACCCAGGATTTTACAAAGGTAAAATTCTGGATGCACTGGGCAGGTGTTCTTCACAGCTGTAGGATTGTTTGCTTGATTTTTCTCAATAAATGCATTTGCCTCTAATATAACAAATGCGAAAATTTTGTGAGTGAGTGTGTATGTTTGTTACATCTTTACGCCTAAACGGGTGAACCGATTGAGCTGAAATTCGGTATAGACATAGCTTTGACCCTGTTATAACACATAGGCTACAATACAGAACTATTCGGTGGACAAGAACTGTACTGATAAATTTTTCGGCACAGCTAGAAGAAAATTAAAATTAATGAATATTATAAATGTGGCCGTTCATGAAGACATGGAATGGACATATTATGGAAAATGGGTGTTACTTTTGCAATAATTCTAACTGAACCGATAAAAGTGAATTATTTTTTATGCAAAAAGAAAGAAAGAAGACGAGCAAGAGCGGTCTCCTAATGTTAAGAAATAGCGCTGCCCAAAATCAGTACAGTGCCACGCAAGATTTAACAATGTTGTAAAATTCAAAAAAATCTTATCTTATACATAATTGGATTGGGCGTTATGCATTATTCAACAACGCTATATTAGTTACAAAAGTTTGTGTGATCCACAGATATTTGTTTCTGGTCTGGGTGGTTCAATATTTATCTATTATAAGTATGTATTTACAAGAGAAAAGTATATAAGTATTATATCCGTTATCCTAACCACCATAACACAACCATTAAGTTGCTTAGCTTGGGGTTAGGTGGCGCTGTGTGAAATGTCCTGAAATATTTATTTATTTATTTTAATAAATCTAAATTATGTTTCTAAATTCAAAATAATAAATATTTTAAATCGCCCAAAATCCATCACCGCCCCTTAACAAAACTCCCGTCCATATTAACTCGTCGTTCCAAACATGTGACGTCTGCGTTTCGTTAAATCATCGCGCTTCTCGCTCGCACACACGCGCCAGAGCGAGACGGAACAACAAATTAGAGAAACAGTAAGTTACATTAGCTCTCCTTGTCGAATTGAATGCAGTATAATAGATTTGCTGATACTTGTATGGATTTTTTATGTCTATTGTTTTTAAGAGAATAATATTTATTTATTGTTTATTAAAACTATATACCTAGTTGGCATTTAGGTACATTAATTAACATTAGGTACTACTATTTACAAAAGAAAAATATTAACACAAAACTTTAAATAAACTTATGAAAATTAATACCATTTTAATTCGCAAATTAGTACTCGTATATACCTACGTACCTACCGAATGTAGGCCGACAGTCTAATATGACGATTTTAGATTTTTTTATTTTTAACCCCTTCCTGCATGATTTTTTATATCTGAGTAAAAAAAATATATGTTGTGTAAAAATATAAATAAAAAGACACGTATTTTTTGAAATTTTAATATTTTCATATTTTCTTCAGATAATCAAGTTTTTCCACTTTGGTCCAATTATGGCACAGCATGCAGGAAACATACTTTATTTACATACATTTTAATTAAATTGTGTGAAATAACAGAAAACAGATTCAGGTATTATAACAGGAGGATGATTTCCCACTAATGTTGCATTGTTATTATCGTCAGATAGGTCGTCATCAGTGCTATAATCACCAACAGAGGAGCATCAGAAATTGTATTTATAATTCTAATGCATGATGTGCCAAAAAAAGACCAAGGGTAAAATTTATATCTGCATGCTGGTTCATATTTAGTCCATACCTAAATATCATGTTTTATGTAAACAAGTGAAATTTAAAAAATACTTTTTAAAAACAAGCTTTATTTATTGTTATCATCTTGCATGATAAAGTACTCGTCAAGACGAATCAAATGAGCCCAAACTCGATGGGGTTGCGTTGTTTTATGACAGAGTTCCTTTGGCCACCTTCCAGCTCCATCATCAGATCAGCTCGATGTCATAAAAATATTGCATTGTCATCCGATTTACACACGCATGCAAATTTTCAGCTCAATTGGAAACCGGGAAGTGGGTCAAATTAAACTTGCAAGATTTGATTACAGACAGACAGACAGACAGACAGACAGACAGACAGACAGACAACAGACAGGTGAAAGTAATATAAAGCTTGTAAAAAATACTACGAAAATCGAGAAGACTTACCTTCATCTAATAAATATCAGAGTCTTCCATCCAATAAGAATTTTTTCCTGAAGAAATTCGTGCAAAAACTATTTTTTTGGGAATTTTGAAATAGCTGTTGAGGCGCGCACTTGTTGAAACCGGTTCGACGAACTTCCAACTGAGTTTTAGTTAAGGAACGCAATCAGAGATGGCGTGGTTAGTGTTTTGTATGGACATGTACGTTCCAAATGTAAGCCACCATGCACAAAATGCTATTACCCGGCGAAGTTTAGGAAATATGGATCAAAATACGATTTGGTTCATATATAGGCCAATATGCAGGAAAGGGTTAAGGACAATAGCTACAGTGACTACAGTGCTCTCCTGTGGACAGTAATGTTAGCACATCACTGCTCAGGCGGTAGAATAACAGTAACTGACACTGTTGGGGTACCCACCTAGTCGAACTCCTGCAAAGGAAGTCTACCCCCGGTAAAATCAATCACAATTAATTATTATAGGTTGTGTGGCCAACCTATTGCAGCTTCAGGTTGCTGAGATTACTACAGGTCCTGCAACATGACCTAACGACCGCCTCCTACATATCTTATAGGAAACAGTCGGGACACAACACGGTCTAGGAAAAAATATGGGTGATTCCTGAGAGTCAAAATTTTACGTGTCTGGGGGAATAAACTACCCGTAACATAAAAATTCTACCCAAAGGTATTTTTTTCCTGTTAGTTTAAGGTTCAATCTACTTAATGCATGATAGACATCAGGTTATATTTAGCTGCAAGTATCTAAAAAAAAATGTAAAAGCCCTGAAATTTGATTACCGTGGGCTGTCCCTTACACATTTTCGGAACAAAATATATTTTTTACACTAATTTATAAAAGGAATTTAATTAATTCCTGTGATCAAAGCTGTAAAGGGTGAACTGTTATATGATCAAAAAAATACGCGAAGGCTGTACTCAGCGTAGTTTTAGAAAAAATAACAAATTTAGGTTTGTCCCCGGACAAAAAGTGATTCCCATGGCGCGCGACATAACTACCCACATTTCACAAACCACAATACTTAGAAGCTTGTACGCACGCTATTGGCCAACTTCGATTGCGCTCTAAACATAGTGAAGAGAGGCTCCTCCTCTCGTTGTTATAAACTGGATTTACGAAGGTGAGAAATTGATTACCGTGGTTTTGGTTCACTAGATCATTGATTACCTTTTCCATGTTTAAAAATATTTTTTTATCCATTACGGTTTTTTGACTAGGGTGTGCAGTTAGTAAAAGGGTATTGTTTATCATATATTTTATTAATTTTGGTCTATAATTATGGTATTTAAAAATATTGACAAAAAACTATACAATTTTGATTTCCATGGTATTGATTCTCATGGCATTTTACCACGGTGATTAATTTTCCCCTGAATTTTCTTGCGCATTCTTTCACTTTTTACCCAACTACAGCGAATCCGCAGGTATGGAAGTGATTTTGACAGTTTATATTTGTATATTTCATTATTTCAGATATTTTTTTTATATTGTATACATCAGATTTTTTATATTGTACTATAGTAGACAGCCGCTCTGGCTTATGCGGCACCATTATATCCCCACATTAAAAAGTCGCTCAGCGAGCTATGGAGAGGGCTATACTCGGGGTTTCTCTACGTGATCGAATCAGGAATGAGGAGATCCTAACACGAACCAAAGTCACTGACATATCTCCGCGGACCAGGAAGCTGAAGTGGTAATGGGCAGGCCACATAGCACGTAGAGCGAATGGCTGATGAGGTCAAAAAGTGTTCAAGTGGCTACTACAGGCAAGCAAACGCAGCGTAGAACGTCTACCCACAAGTGTGGCAGACGACCTTATTTAGGTCGCTGAAAGACGCTTGAAGCAGGTCGCTTCCAACACCGGTGTTATATATGGAGGTCTAAAGGGGAGGTTTATGTTCAGCAGTAGACGTCTTATGGCTGAGATGATGTATGATTAAAAAATAAAACGAAACTATGGGCTGACTGCAACTTTCAGTCCAGATTAACCTAACTAATGATAAATGTACAATCTGATGACAGCTTCTGGAGTAAATCCTGTCAGTGACTGTGACTGAGAACTTAATCTCATATTCTAGGACTATATATTCAATATTTTTACATTGTTTAAGACTGCAATACGTTGATTTTATTTAGTTTACATGATTATTATATAGAGAGCCAATATAGACCTTTTTAATACTTTATGTTTGGTGTATATCTGTTTGGATCACCGTTTTTAATCATTTCTATTTTATATGATTAGTATTTAGAGGTCAATATTTAAATAATAACATAGAATTCAAACAAAATAGTTTTAATTTTGATTCCCATGCCACACTTTATTGATTCCCGTGGCACCAAAAATTTAAATTTAAATATCTTCTGAACAAAACAAGTTATAATGATGCCTATTTGATTGATGTGCTTATAATTATGGGAAATTTGATGTTTTACATGTAAAATGTAATAATACTTTGATTTAAAATCTGCCACGGAAATCACTTAAATACGCCCGATCTCAGGATTTACCCATATAGTCTAAGATTTAAAATAAGCAAGGTTTTTCCCATTGTGTGGAGGCGAAAATACCGCCCTACAATGCCTAGGTATACATTATACCTACAGTTTTGTAATCTGAATGCAGCCGCGGGCCGCGCATTGTCCGCACGCAGACGGACTCGCTTTGTCAATGTTATGTGAGGAGATGACGGATGGAAAATGCACTGCTAGAATAACAAATTGTCGCGCGCTAAGCAAATAAAAAAAGCGGCCAAGTGCTAGTCGAACTCACCCATGAAGGGTTCCGTAACAGCAAGTAACATAATATAAAAGTTTTTGTAGTTCATTGTAACTTAAATTGCGGTTTACGATTTATGACGTATTAAAAAAAAACTTATATTATTAGCTCTCGTTCAAACCAATTTTCCGTGGAAGTTTACATGGTAATGTACATCATATATTATTTTTACATTTATCATTCCCTTATTTTAGAAGTTACAGGGGGGGACACATTTTTCCACTTTGGAAGCGTCGCTCGCGCAAACTATTTAGTTTAGAAAAAAATGATATTGGAAACCTCAATATCATTTTTGAAGATCTATCCATAGATACCCCACACGTATGGGTTTGTTGAAAAAAAATGTTTGAGTTTCAGTTCTAAGTATGGGAGCCCAAAAATAAATTATTTTTTTGTGTGAAAATCTTAATGCGGTTCACCAAATACATCAACTTATCAAGTTTCAACAGTATAGTTCTTATAGTTTCGGAAAAAAGTTGCTGTGACATACGGACGGACGGACGGACGTACAGACATGACGAATCCATAAGAGTTCCGTTTTTTGCCATTTGACTACGGAACCCTAAAAAGGTACTTAAAATTACTATGACAATATTATAACACATTGACTCACAATGGTGGTCTTATAGCTCGGAGCGATCTTTTCCAGGCAACCAACTCGGTGGTCTCATCGCACTAGACAATTTCTACTTAGTTAAATTAAAAAATAAAATAAAATTAAAATAAATATTTCAGGACGTTTCACACAGCGCCACCTAAGCAACTTAATGCTTGTAATATGGTGGTTAGGATAAAGTATATAATACTTTTCTTTTGTAAAAACATACTTATAATAGATATTGAAAAACCACCCAGACCAGAAACAAATATCTGTGGATCATACAAACATTTGTCCCATGCGGAAATCAAATCCGCAACCTTCTGCGTTGCAGGCGGGTATTAGCCCACCGCACCACAAGGTCGTCAATTTAAAATATTGTCAATTTAAAATATATCGAATTAAAATATTGTAGCTGTAATAATTTCTGTCATCATCTCCCAGTCTAGAATCTATCTAGGCATAAGGTGGGCTGCGCTTTGTGACGAAGTAGTTTCCTGATTATCATTTTTTTTCCCGAGACTGGGCTTTATTTGTGTTTTGTTTAGCCTGTTCGTTATTATGACCGACGTGGAAATATATCTTTGATTTTAATCGAAATGTTTTTTGAAAAAATTGTATGTAAATGCGGAATTTTCAAAATGCTACATGGCGTAATATGTAGTCAAAATTATTGTTTTAGAAATGCTTTGTTGTAAGTGGAATAGAAAGAGCTTTTTTAGTTATGTTTTATTTAGTTAGCAGTATTTTTTTGAGACCTCATAAATAAATAAAATAAATAAATATTTCAGGACGTTTCACACAGCGCCACCTAACCCCAAACTAAGCAACTCAATGCTTGTTTTTATGGTGGTTAGCATAACGGATATAATACTTACTTATATACTTTTATTTTGTAAATACATACTTATAATAGATATGGAAAACCACCCAGACCAGAAACAAATACCTGTGGATCACACAAATATTTGTCCCATGCGGGAATCGAACCCGCAACCTTCTGCGTTGCAGGCGGATATTAACCCACCGTGCCACAGAGGTCGCCCGGTCGGTCGGTAAATAAATAAATAAAATACGACATAATACCACCTTATAAAATAGTTCTTAAAAAACAACTTACTTAATTTTGACTATAGATTATGTCATGTAGCATTTTAAAAATACTACATCTTTTAAAAAAAAATCAACAAAAATTTCGATTAAAAAACAAAGACAATATATATTTTTAAACGGTTTTATTTAGCTTACTCTGTTTGTTTTATTCTTTTTTCATTTTTCTTTTTTCTTGGGTCAAATTTAGTAATTGAAATTTCACCCTCTTCCTGTCAACCGATTGATCTGAAATTTGGAATACGCCTTTGGTTCTGGTGACAATACAATTATGTATATTCAATATTATTGTAAGTCCAAGATGGCCGCCGCTACAAAATGGCGGATAACGTATTTTTTTTAATCATATCAATATGGGTATCAAATGAAAGGGCTTGATAAGTAGAATACAGTGCACTATACAAAATCAGAATCCAAGATGGCCGCCACTACAAAATGGTGGATAACCTATTTTTTTTTTATCTCATCAATATGGGTATCAAATGAAAGGGCTTGACAAGTAGAATACAGTGTACTAAAAAGCCTAAAAATAAAAAAGGTAAAAAAATGTTTTTAAGTTAAACGGTTTTATTTTAAACATGTACTAAAAGCTAAAAAATAAAATCGTGAGGCACGTCAAATATCTAAATCTCTAATGAACATTTTCCCTGACAGTTGTAGATATTTGACGTGCCTCACGATTTTATTTTTTAGCTTTTAGTACATGTTTAAAATAAAACCGTTTTACTTAAAAACATTTTTTTACCTTTTTTATTTTAATCCAAATTGTTCAGCAGTTTGGGCTGTACCTTGAAAGATCTTAAGGAGCTCCCCATTAAATTAATATAGTTCATCAATATCACAATTAAAAAAAATACAATTTCAAAATAAATAAGAAATTCAAGACGCAGCAATTTTAATGTGAAGTTCGCGGGTATCCTTACTCAAACTTAATCTATTAAAGTTAGAAACAAAAACACATTAAAAAAAACAATGACAAAGGGAAGAAAGTCCCCATAAACCCGAGGGATTAAAAGCCGCAACATAAAAGGAAAATTTTGATTTACACCAATACAAGTTGTATTTTTTGAACAAGCTAGGCGAGGCAAAAAGAGTTGCTTCCCCTGTAGGCTACAAATCATTTAGGGCAGACTCTTGAGGGATTTTAGCAAAGAAATGTATTTATTGGAGAGATACCGCACTGGTATTTTTATGACAAAGAAACGACGAGCAATCAGGTGCATGATGGCAAGTGATTGTCCAAATCAGACACGTTGCCAGTGTTTTGAAATTATTACACAATATTATAAATGTGAAAGTTTGTGAGCGTGTATGTTTGTTACTATTTCACGCCTAAACGGACCGATTGAGTTGAAATTTGGTATAGAGATAGCTTAGACCCTGGAATAATACATAGGCTATAGAACAGCGGGTAAAAGCGTTATTTCAAATTAATTTTTGAATTTCAAAAACTACTTTGGGGCACATTGATATTTTTAATCATTTGGTCTATGGGGCACAATGATACTGTCCACTTGCCAGTAGTCTATAAATATAATTTTTTGCTTATTACTCATATCCAATTAATACCTTTTCTCCATTTTTGTCAGCACACCCAAATACTTAAAATATTTTCTTCAGCTTCTAGATGACTTGTATTTGCGATAAATTTCATCAAATTAGTCGCGTCGCGTTGTGCTAAATAAATAAATATTGTCAGACAAGTAGAACAAAATCAACAAGAGTTTATTTTTAATACTAAATTGGCCTGTGTTTGACGAACCTGACTTCAATGGATGGTGCAT
Source organism: Hemithea aestivaria (assembly GCA_947507615.1). NCBI lineage: Eukaryota > Metazoa > Arthropoda > Insecta > Lepidoptera > Geometridae > Hemithea > Hemithea aestivaria. The sequence goes on along the minus strand of OX382351.1, from coordinate 1,302,158 downwards.
GCACACGTGGTCGACAGTTAATTAATCACGTAATTTGCCTAGAAAGGTACCTATTCACTCGTGCATTGAAAATTCTCAAGTTGTACTAATTCATGGAAAACACGGAAGACGGCAATGTGTTCAAAAGGTGCACACGTATAACACGAAATAAATTACTTACGGCATCTAACCTGATATAGTTTTCATGGGAGTCTTATGGGATTTTATACAGTACTCCTTAAGATTGCGTATGATTTGTGGGCGTCTCGTGGAGTGTAAGTTATAACAAGATGAGGCCACAGGTGGGGACATCGATTGTGTCCTTAATTGATGTTAATAATGAAATTATTGGTACACTATAATAATAGGAGCCAGTGAACTTTATGGAATATGACACACACACAATTCGATTATTACTTAACTAGCTTACGCTCGCGGCTTTGCCCGCGTGGCAAAATACTTTCTTAACGGAGCTCTACGTCATAACCTATCTGTGTTCCAAATTTCAATACAATCCGTTCAGCGGTTCAGGCTGTGCGTTGATAGATCAGTCAGTCAGTCATTCAGTCACTCTTTCCTTTTATATATTTAGATTTATTGGTACAATATAGGTGCCAGCTTTCCGGGGACTATGCCATCTGACAGTGGTTTGGAGCACTTGGACTTTCTGTAGATTGGCTTGTGGCCGATCTGTGGTTAATAAAAGTGGTCTTTACTACTGTATTATTGTATTGATGTTAATAATGAAATTATTGGTACACTAGAGGGGACAGTGAACTTCATATCACCTATAGAATAGAATAGAAAACTCTTTATTGAAATACTAAAAATACCTAGTCAGGTCATAAATTCTGTCACATGTTTAATATAAAATTATTGGAACAAGTTTATTTATTATGTAACCATTTATATACCAAAATGAACTTAACAAAACATAGATTCTTATGACAATAAAGTTTATTCAAAATGACCTCCGTGATTTTGAATACAGGCCTTCAATCTGCGCGGCCAGTCGTCTATCGCAGCACGAACGAGGTCCATGTCAATATCGGCTGCTGCCTTAATCAAGGATGTCTTGAGTGACTCCAAATTGGGATGAGGCTTTGAGCACGCCTTTTCCTCCAAGTGTTGCCATATCTTGTAATCTAACGGACTCAAATCTGGACTGGAGGAGGGCCAGTCTTCGTGCCGGATGAAGTCGATTTCACGCGCCGCCAGCCAGTCTTGTGTGCTCTTCGCTCTATGAGCTGGCGCCGAATCTTGTTGGAATACCTAGTGCCTGTTATTGAACATGGTATGAGAAACAGGTTCCACAAGGTTCGTCAGGACTGTATTTTGATACACAACTGCATTCGTTTTTACACCTTTCTCACAAAAATGTACCTCTGTTAAGCCCCAATAAGAAACTCCCAACCATACCATGAGCGAGGATGGAAAATGACCTCGTTGGACACGCGGAATACGGTTGCTCGCTTCTTCACTACTGTGTGCGTACACCTTATCATTTTGTTTGTTGTAGCTCTCTTCTACGGTAAAAATTTTTTCATCCGAAAAAAGAATTTCTCGATATTTTTTTCTCGCGTACCGCTTCAACAAAGCGCGGCATCTCTTCAGTCTCAGGTCCATTAGACGAGCATTTAAAGATGTCCTGTTTTTCTTCGATATGCCCGAAGCCCTAAGTCTTCATTTAACACCCTTTTCACCGTGGTTCTGCTTAACCCCATCTGAAGGGCCAACAGTTTCTGCTTACGTTTGGGATTTCTTTGAATTCGCGCCTTCACAGCTTTTATCACTGCTGGAGTCCTAACAGACCGAGGGCGACCACTTCTTGACCTGTCATCTACACTAGAGTCTTCATTGTATCGTTTGATGGTACGATAAACGAATCTTTTGGTTAAATTCAAATTTTTCAGTATGTCAAAAATTTGAATTGGCGCGTAACCGCAACGATGCAACGCAATAACTGCAACACGGTCTTCTTTAAGCGTCCACTCCATATTTAAAAATGAGTAAAATTCTAAAAAGTATACATTTTTATTTTCATGAACAATTCGAAATTCGAATTCAATAAACTTTGTTGTGGTCAGCATTCTAAAAGAAAAGTTTTTACTGTGTGACAATACTTATGACCTGACTAGGTATACAGAAAACTTTTATATATGCTTAAAACCTTAGGTATTTTGGTCAAAGGCTTAGCTATAATGAATTAAATAAAATCTTGAAGGAACGAGTTTATGATGACTTTCTAGGCTTCTTACGTGATCCATCGTAGACCCCATTTTCACGTTCCATCAGGTGGGATGTAGTTAAACGTAGGCCTATTTAGTATTAAAATAAATAGGCCAAGCGCGAGTCGGGCCACGCACAATGTAGGGTTCCGTAGTTCTAGTAGATTGAATACACTGCACAACAGCATTTTGGATGATTTTTGACGACGATTTCAAATTTGTGACTGAAATTTCTGTACCAGCTCTAGTTAAAAAGATATGACACATATTATGTTGTTTTCGTAATAAAACGCTATAAATGTAGAGATCATCATCATCATCATCTCAGCCGTAAGACGTCCACTGCTGAACATAGGCCTCCCCTTTGGACTTCCATATGTACCGGTTGGAAGCGACCTGCATCCAGCGTCTTCCGGCGACCTTTATAAGGTCGTCTGTCCACCTTGTGGGTGGTCAATGTAGAGATGATCCTAATTAATTTAAGTTTAAGTTGAAAAACTCTTTATGTTATTTTATTTTCTTGCTGAAACTGAAGGCAGAGCTATTCTAAATGCTATTCTTATTCTAAGGGCTATTCTAAATGCTCTAACAATATTCAGCCATCATATGTGCGTTCCAGAAGCCTTGATAGCGTTACTTCATCGAACAAAAGTTCGAGTGGAATTGCTTGCCCAATTCTTCACTTAGTACCCCAAGATTGTCATGAATATAGTCTAGGTGGTCGTGGAGAGAGTGTAACTTGATGGTTATGTCACATTCGAGCCTTTGAAAGTGACGCATTAGTTTTTGGACGTGTTGAGAAAAGTCCAAATAATTCTTACTTTACAAAAAAAAATATAACCATCATTGGCCTAAAACAAAGTAAACCATTTTTAAATGAACACATTATGAGCCAGTTATGTTCCGCATACTTAATTTTTAATAAAATCAAAACAATAGTTTTATGTTTACACTAAGCAAAAATAAGTCATCGTGATGGTTCTCGAGTCCTTTCCACATTATAGCGGTTTCGTACCAAAATCTATTTATTTTCTAATTTGTCCACAAACGTAGATACTCAACACACGTTTTGCATAACTTTTGGGGAATCCAAGGCTTGTCGTTAATTTCCAGGGAGTATCCAAAGTAATTTTTGTAAGCCTAAATTATGAACGTTGTCACATTCAAACGGAATTCTTTGAGCATAATATTCTCCGCAAATTAAAAAAAATATATCCGGATCATTCACACAAGTAGCCTTGACCATGCTATATCAAATTATAATAAAAAAACTTAAGTTAGAAATTATGAGCTAAGTAACACTGTAATATGGTGATTTATTTGTGATAGCTATAACTCGTAAACAATACAACCATGAACAATTCGCTTGCGCGATCTAATTTTACTACTAGCGCCATCTAGTTATGCATTAATAAACTATAGGCTAGGTTAGCTTTAGGTATTCTTATTTTGCTGATTTTACCGAAACCAATAATTTTATCTTAACCGCTATAGTTTTCCTGGAAAGTTCATGGTTGAAAGCATACCTCTGATTTTTTTCAGAATTTTAAAGCTAGTAGTTCAGATTTTAGAGGGGGGGACGCTCAATTTTTTTTTAAAAACTTGAATATCTTTCAAACAGAACATGAAATCGAAAAAGTTTCTTAGCAAACCGTCCTTCATTTTAAAATACCTATTCAACGATACCCCACACGATGGTATCAGCCAGAAAAAAAAAATCATCCCCATCTTACGTGTACGGGAGGTAGCCTAAATTAATTAATTAAAAATTATTTTTTGTCACCGTTCTCTTACCCTTATTATTACTTACCTGTATACAAAATTACACTTTTCTAGGACTTATAGTTTCTCCGCAATGCCGCGGACAGACAGACGGACGGACGGACGGACGGACGGACAAAGCGAAACTATAAGGGTTCCTTGTTGACTACAGAACCCTAAAAATAAACTCAATCACAAAATCACGACATAAGTGTAATTGAATAGATTTCTAAAACGGTGGTGGCCAAGTTTGACATAGGTATTACATTAAAAAATAGCGTACCTAATGAGATTTTAGAATTGCTCCCCACTAGTCCCCACGTCATTTTTTAAAATGTCAAACTGAAAACACTTAAAAATTTGTGTAATTTTATATTCTGCAGAGCTTCTCTTGAGGAATTTTCTAAAAGTTGAATCTATGGATTTATATTGCAAAATGTACCAAAAAATGCCAGCGAGAGAGCGTTCAATTGTATAAGCGCTCTTAAACATTAAGAAGCCGAGCTGGTAAGCCGGTACAGGTATGACGTCAATTCACCCCACCTGCAACTTAAATTACACAGCATTTAAAACACATAATTTAAAATAAGTTAAAACCGATCCCCCACACCTGATGTAATTAAACCTACCATATTTATGGACTGACAGATTTACTTGCTCATTTAAATTACTATTATGTGTATTTATTTGAATACTAGTCGTAGTACGCGGTTTTGCTTGTATTTTGAAAGCTTAGAGACATAAAGTTATGAAGTTAGAGAGTATCAGCGAACTTTGGAAGTTCGCTGGAGAGTATTCTAAAATTTTCTTTGTTGTGTGTTGTTTTCTAAAATAAATAATAGAAATAGAATACCGGGGGTAGACTTCCTTTGTAGGAGGTCGTCTAGGTGGGAACGGGAACCCCAACAGTGCCAGTTATTCTACCGTCTGAGCAGTGTTGTGCAAACATTACTGTGCTCATGTAGGAGGGCACTGTAGCTAGTGAAATTAGTGGGCTGAAGAGTCTTAACATCTTATGACTCTTGAGTAAGAAGCGTTGGTGCAGTGCACCTAGAATTGCACTTCATTGTGAAATTCTGGGTAGCACTGTACTGATTATGGGCAGCGTTATCTCTAACCATCAGGAGTGCGTCTTGCTCGTCTTCTTTTCTTAGTATAAAAAACGCTACTACACAATACACAGTAGTATCATAGTAAATCCTTCCAAGCAATAAATTATAATGTTGCCAACGAATAACGGCTCCCTTCAGGGTTGCCATATATCTTGTATTGTCGCAACACTGTGGGACTCATTTTTATCAATCAACCTCTTCGGGTGTTTTTTATCCGCTGCTAGAAAGAGAAGTGTGGAAACAAAGCGTAGATTTTGTAATTTACTGAGCCCTTAGGGCTTACCCCTTAAAAAGGCTATATATGTTATTTAGATTAGCTTTTTTTTTTTTTTTAAAGTGAACCTAAAACTAAAAAAATAAAGCTTATTAGTGTTCCTGGGTCTAAACTACTTAATACACCGAATTTCAGTCATTTAGGGAAAATCTATAACATAATAATTAATTGTAAATTCCCTGTAATTTCCCAAAGAAAGTGATTATAATAATGAAAATGTTAATTACATAATAATATGCCTTCTTGAATATATTATTAAGAAAAAAGTTCATATCTCAATGATTTAAAAATCTCGTTTATTTTAATTTAAAAAAATTTTGAAACTAAAATTTTAAGACTTGTTTTAAACAAATTAAGATTTTAGGAACATAATATGTAGAGGTTTATGTACACTTTTGTGCTTGGGACACGGGTGTGCCCGTGGTCGTCAAAGGGTTGAATACTTTGATAATAAAAAACAAACCTTACAGATAGATTTTACGTACATACGAAATTAATTTCACTCGCGCGTCTGTGAGACGCGGGGTAGGTAGTTGTGTGACAATAATAGGTGGTGGGAGGTAGAGGGTTAAATTATAATTATTACTCACCTGTGCAAATTAAGGGCTGTGGATTTTTAAAATAAATAAAATACAATAAATATACAAGACCGTGTGTTACCATTATTACGTCTCCCCATTTCCCATGACCTTGTAACAGTCCCTAAATCAGTGTGGCCATATGATACGGCCAATCTCCCGCGCATTATCAGTAACAGATCGCGTTACATTGTGGGGAGTTTGAATGGAGATGATGTTACAACACTGTTGTTTGGTTGGTGAGAATTGGTCGCTGGGTTTTATTTTTATTTTTGGTTGTGTTAACTTTGTATGAAATAGAGTTTATTTGAGCAAGGTTAAAGTAGAGCTTGTTTCTGCATATAAAACAGTGTAATTCATTTTAAAAGTTTATTATTGTCTCTTAAATACGGACTAATGCCTCTTATTTATTTTATTAATTTATTTATAACATTTATATCAGGCATATTCTTTTATGTACTATGACTTTTAGAGCACAGTTTATCCATCGACATTTTAAAACATAAGCCATTTTCAAATAAGATAAACATTGAGTCAGAAAAAATACAAATGAATAGTTACTCAGTAGAAAAAAAATGGTTTATACTTTCTAGGTGGTGGATTTGAGAATCATTAATTCAAATTTTGTTGAAATCGGTCGAATAGTTTTCAAGTTATAAGAATTAATCCTAGTACCTACGAGTATATTGTAGAGAAGATGTCGGTTTAATTTTTTTATAGTTTTACTTGCATTTTAAATTCAAAATACGATTATGTAAACACACCAATTCTCGTCATGCCATGCATACAGACAGCCGGACAGTTTTGTATCTATAGGTATGTAGGTACTTTTGTTTAGTTCAGTGCTATCCCCCCATAGCTTTATTACCGGTGATGCATTAAACGGAAGTCACTTGGCATGAATTAAATAATCTTAAAATTCATCATAATCAGTTCAGTACTTTCAAGTGTGTGTTTTTATTTTAATGGTGTACACTTTCTAGGTGGTGGATTTTAGGAGGATTATTAATTTAAAATTTTTTTGAATCTTTTAATTAGTTTTCAAGTTATAAAAATTAATCCTAGAAGGTACCTTGGAAGATATATTGGAGAGAAGAAGTCGTTTTTTTTAATATTTTTTTTTTAAATACAATTATGTATCTTAGAACACACCAATTGTCGTCATGCCATGCATACAGACAGCCGGACAGTTCTGTCTATCTATGTATGTAGGTACTTTTGTTTAGTTCAGTCCTATCCCCCCAAAGCTTTGTTACCGGTGATGTATTAAGCGGACGTCGCGTCACTTTGAAATGCCTTTTGAAAATTTTCAATCATCACGTCGACGAAAAATGTTGTCGTTTTGTAAAGGGTTTGAAAAAACAATGCGTTTGTTGGTTTTCATTTGTTTTGTTTTATTTGTTTGTCTAATAGAACAAGGCTGTTGTTTAAAAAGCAACATAATATGTGGAAAACCTATTTTTTTTGTCGGGAGTATCCCCGTTGCCGCAAAACCGGTAACCGTTGGGGTAGACGTGTTCTAGAGTGGAGACCGCGTCTCGGCAAACGTAGTGTAGGGCGTACTTGGGCGAGATGGGGCGATGATATCCGGAGGGTCGCTGGGAGTAGTTGGAGGAGAAAGACGGAGGACCGAGTTGAGTGGCGTGCCATGAGGGAGGCCTATGTCCAGCAGTTGACGAAAATAGGCTGATGATGATGATGATGATGACCGGGGGTAGTCTTCCTTTGCAGGAGGTCGACTAGGTTGGTATTCCAGCAGTACCAGTTATTCTACCTAGGAGTAATGTAATAACATAACTGTGCTTCGGTACTGTAGCTAGTGAAATTACTGGGCTGAAGAGTCTTAACATCTTATGACTCTTGAGGTAGAAGCGTTGATGCAGTAGGTACACCTAGAATTTAACATCATTGTGAAATCCTGGGTGGCACTGTATTGATTATTAGGCAGCGTTATCTCTTAACATCAGGAGAGCGTCTTGTTCGTCTTCTTACTTCATATAAACATTGCTTGGGGGAAGAATAACACTGGTATTGGGATGGTACTTCTAGGCGATCTGCACCAAAGAGTAGCTACTGCCTTTTTATTATACCACCACTTATTTAGTACCTTTTAAGTTTAATAAAGCACCCAACAAGTAACTTTAATATTTATTTCCCGAAAAAGTGGCGATATTGTCGAGCAATGCGCCGGTAGCTTAAAGGGGTCGTTTGGAGCCATTTTGTATATTAACCCTTCAAGGTAATGCTTTGTGGGCGTAGTATAGGGATGACTGCAGTACGTAAGGTTGAACCACACAGCCGCAGGACTGTGTGGGGGAATGGGACAGATTTTTTGTAATGTTCGAATAGGGTATTACACTCCATTGTAGCAAAATAAGCTACTAGGTCCGAGAAAAGTAATGTTAATTTACCTTCACACACATACCACATCATATTAGCATATTTTCACTGTAGATTAACAATGTTTTAAAGTAAATAATTAAAGATTTTCATTCACCCTCCGTAATTGAAACAAACAAATAAAAATATCTTGATGAATAGGGTTAGTTGTCAGATGTCAAAATGTCATCTGTCAGTCCGACCTTTTGTTTGTCAGTCTGAATTAGATCTTTTTTTATAAATGTCACAAGCGCAAATCATGTGCCAAATAAAAATAAATAGTTGCCAGGGAGATAAAAATCCACTCAATGGTAGGAAATTTTTAGCTCCCAAGACAAATATTTTTTATTATTATTATATTTAGCCTATGCTGTCCCACTGCTGGGCAAAGGCCTCCCCCAAGTCTTTCCACATATCGCGATCAAGCGCCGTCTCTTGCCAGCCTGTCTGGTGCGCGTTCAGATCATCACGCCATCTCTTCCGGGGCCGGCCGCGACGACGTCTTCCATCTTCTGGTGCCCATTCTGTGGCGACCTTTGCCCAGCGGTCAGGATGCATGCGGATGGTGTGACCCGCCCAACCCCATTTTAGTTTGGCAGCCTTAGCACCTACATCTATTAAGCCCGTTTTAGAGCGCAGTGTGGTATTACGTATTCTATCTGTTCTTTTTATTTTATTTCTTTTTATTTTCCAAGACAAATAAATGATAATAAATTCTAAAATAATAAAATTGTTAAAAATAGTTAAATACCAATTTATATCGGCTTCCTCTCCAATAAATAACAATTAAATAGTAGGCACTACCAACTACAGGTAGGGTTTATAGTGAGGGAATCGTCGTGGGTTATATGTGAGGCCGATTCGATGGATTTCACTGATCGGGTCGGATTCATATTTTGTAACAGTAGGGTAGTCGTGTCAAGTCTGTTGAGTAGTATTTGGATTTAGGCGCTGGTAGCCCAGCCGTCCATGTTTTTTTCCCCTCCAGGCCATACGACGCCATGAAAGCCTTTATAAGGCAAAACACGCCCATTGTTCTTTCTTTTACGCATCGAGAGCACAAGTAAGAAGTCGCGGTTAGGGCGGGGGAAGGCCGTCGGCTCTGCCGTGGCGTCCCTCGCCCATGAGTGTTTTATTTTTTTTATAGGGACAAGTTCCCCAGTCTCCAGTAAAAGTTTTAATAGAAATACAGTAAAATCAGTGTTTTGTTTAATCACCGGTGAGTAACCTCGGTTAATTTTTTCATCGCTGACCGACCTCCTACGTCGGTATTTCTAGAGGTTTCTCGATGTTAATCTTGTTCTTTTCCTATAGCACTGATTCCGACACCGAGCTGCGTGTGCCGTTCGTCCCGCGCGTCCGCCAGGCGAACACGTGTTGGCCTACCCACTTTTAAGTGGTGAGTTTATTTTTTATTTGAGTGGGTAGGATTGTTCTACTCTGGAACGCCATGTTCCCGTAGGTTGATAGGAACGGGCCTAAGACCTGTGAATTGTTCACAGGGTCCCGGGTTAGGGCTCCGCCCTCTTCAAGCTTCGGCCGCCGCCGTCTCAGGCGAGGCTGCCGCCGAGCATATTCCAGCGGGTGGCGCTAGTGTAGCTGCCCAGCTGCGTTCTACGTGGTTTAATTCCCGATTTACAAGCCGCGCCGTCGCCGCCATTTTGTGGTATAGCCACGTGCGTGCCGCAGGACCCTAGAGCTCCTGTTGTAGTATTCGTGTGAGGAATATAGTACTCCCCCCATATAATCTCTGCCGATAACGCAAGATTTTTAATAGATTTATTGTAACTTTTGTTCTGTCCACGTGGGTGATTCCTGGTCACGGTCGAAGGGCCATCAGCAGCTCCCTGTGACATCACCCCGTGTGATAAATAATACTGGACTTACTTAAATAACCTTCTTATTTAACCTTATTTGCTAATTTAATTTCGATCGTAACGTACCTTTTTTATTTTTGGGCCCTAAGCCATTCTTAGGTACCATATTGTATATTAATATCATGTAAATTTACCGTATGAACATAAGACGGCCTTTATCTTAAATTAGTTCCATACTAGGCCACGCGCCATAAGATCCTAGTTTGTTTAAGCGGCTAGTAATAAGTCGGAATTGTATGTACCATAAATTAATTTCACCAGTACCTCAACTTGCTTACATATTTCTTTTGATAATTTAATGCATGTTTTTTTTTGTAACCAATGATGTGGAACCAAGGAATAAAATAACCTATATAACTTTGTTAATGATTTTTATTTTGTACCAACCCCGCTTCTCGTTTGTAGGAGAGAGATCAGTGGCGCCCTTATTCTAAATTCTTCTGATCTTTCTCCTCTCTAGGCTGAAACCATCCATGACCCTGGCTCTCATGCTGGTGTACAATTTTGCTAGTCGGAAATTTCAGTCAGTACACCCTAAATTGCTACAGTGGCGCCCAACGTGGGGCCTAGAGAGAAGCGTTTGGTACAAAATTATTTTGTGTGTGAAATTGTAATAACTTTGTATTTTGTTAAATTGTTGTAAACTCATAACAATTTTATTTCAGTAAGTCCGTTTAAGATTAAACGACATAACTTTAACTTCGCAAAACTTGAGATACTGTCTTACACTATATAACTCAAATAGTTTTGAAACTACCCTCATTTTAATTTACTCGATATTTATCTTGTTTTGACTAGGTCATTTTTTATTCACAGGATCGTACATATCACCTTCGTAAATACTTTTTATGAATGTTTATTTTTAGCTGACAAAATGTTTTTTTTTTCAGAATACGGCTTAATGAATTTAATTTAGGCTGATATATCTCATAGTCGTAACTCGCACTGGTTTTGTGGTTTTGTTTCATTTACCAAGGCATAATAATCTTGTTTTTCAGATTGTTGTTATTTAATATTGTCTTGTTGCATAACCTAATATTTTTTGTTCGTATGTTTTATCCGGCATATAAGCCGTGAATTTCTTGTGTGTAATTCACAGGAGGATCGAACGAGTCTTGCAGTTACGCGTGAGTTAATAATTTTTGGTGACTTTTATTTGACCTTGATTTTTTTTGTTGGATTTGTGCAGTAGGATTCTTTGTTGTTCTTATCAGTTGTTTTATGTGTGCATGTGGTAGGACTGTTTATGTGTTCTTATGAATTATTTTGTTGTGGACTTTGATCTTTCTTTGTTTTTATGATCTTAGGATTTCAATAGCTCATGAATTTAGTTCTCATTTTATTATCATAACTTAACAAATATTACTTCTACCTACACTTATTGACACGTACATAAGTTAAATTACTCGATTAATTTGTTTTGAAAGTCTTTCGTTTATATTTTTTTTGTAATCCTAATATACGTAGGTATGTCAATAAATTCCAGTTGGTTTTGTCTCTGATAATTAGTGAATGGCATATTAATATTTTTAATTTAAATACGAGCGAGTAGACTGAACCGCGGGTGATCGAAAAACTTTTTATGACATAATGCTTTGGAATGTAAACTACATTCTCATTGTTTAGACCTTTTATTAAATTATATCGTTTGCCAATAGGTAACTTATTTACCGGTAGTATTCTTGTTGTTTTGTTTATATATTTCTCTTGTATATTCAAGGTTGTTCAAGGTAACACCTGAGTAATTCACACGTAAATAATTATTTGTCTTTTATTTTTACTTGTTTACTTTTAACTTTTATTATTTAAATTCAAGTAAACATTTAATTAACTTTTAATATTTAACTTTGATTCAAGAACTTATTGTACTTATTATAATTGTTTACCTTCCTTATTTAAATGTAATTTTGCTTTTAATTCTGTAGGAACTCTAAATTTATTTCTGACATTCATGCTCATTTCAAAACCAGTAACGCCATCTAGGGTAAAATATTTGCACTAAATCGAAGCCAACCTCGGTATTTTATTATTGACTTGCATGGAGATTCTATTGGATAATATTTAGTAAACACTTTGATTCAATAAACATCTTTAAACATTAACTTTTCAGTTTTAGTAAACTTAGGTTTCTTTTAGTACTTTGTTTTAGAATCTAGATTTTTTAGACTTTGTCGTGTTTGAACTTTGAACTTCTTTAAACTTTTAATTCTTTAAACTTATAGTTGTCAAAAATATAAATTTACCAGCGGCGGTCTTATCGTTAATAAGCGTTTTCTTCCAGACAACCAATGAAAGTAAACCGATGAATATTTTTAAATTTAGATTTTTTTTGATTCTTTGATTATTTCTAAACTTGTTTTTTTTAAACTTAAAGTTCCATTAGGTTTTTTTTGAAACTTGGATTTTTTTTGAAACTCTGAATCTCTTTATACTTTTGATCCTTTTAAATTTGTTGGTAACCTTGAATTTTTTTTCTGAAACTTAGAATTTTTGAAACTTAGATTTTTTTTGAAACTTGAATTTTTTTTGAATCTTAAACGCCGTTCGTTTTTCAATTTTAGATTTTGTTTGTAAACATACCTTTTATCTAGAAGATTCTATTATAGTAGGACATACCTACTCATAACTACCTCACTCACCTTTTATTTTAAATTCTTACCTTAACATACTTACGTAACTTATTCTGAATTTTATCTTGCGATTTATGCGTGTTAGTAGGCGTGTAGACTTAGTTTTTTTTTTGTTGAAATAATATCACTTCACTTACATACATACTGTAACTTTGATTTTAAATTTTATTTTTTTTGTTAGTAGGTACAGTGTGTACTGATTAGATAGGTACCTACCTAACTTATATATACCTATTTAAATATTCATAGGAATTTTAATTTAACTTTTCCTTTTCCAATTTAGTTGACTTTAATAATTTAATTTAGTAGTTCTTACCTTACTTAACATTTTGATTTGGTCTTTTAACATTGCTTTATAACTTAGCTTTGTTTTATAACAATGAACTTGAACTTTAAACTTTGATTTGAAAACTTATTTTTATTTAACATGCCTGCATTGTCTTTGCTCTTTCTTTGTAAACTCGCATATGTAGAAGGCAAGTAATGTTATTTTATTACTGAGCATGCCTCGCTTCAGTGGTTCTAAACTTAAAAATCCAACAGGCCGCTTGAACCGATGGACATGTCGCTAAGGCAATTTGAATTTGAACTGATACATAGGTAAAGAACAACATAATTATTATCACTAACACTTTGTTTCAACATAAAATAAAGATCTTTTTCAAATAGTTTCCACTAGTCCAACACTTTATCCAAACTTGAAAATTAAATATAATAAATTCTCTTACTGTAGGAGCCAGTATTTATTTGTGTGCTCAGTTTATTTCAGTAAATATGTCACTTTGTCTCCATTGAAGAAAGTAACTTCGAATCCTACTATAATTAATTGTCTTGAGAAAAGTATATTCCTAGTACATGGAACCCCGAAGTATTTATATGTAGATAACGGACCCCAGTTCATTTCCAAAGAATTTTGGGGATTGTATTCTCAAATATAGTATACCTAATCTGTTCTATAATCCACGAGTAAACAGGGAAATTGTTAGAAGTATCAATTATATAACTCAGACCACCCTGAGGATAGGAATGTTATAGCAGACATTGATTTTGGCTTTACTGACTCACTGAAAGACTTAAAATTAATTTTTAATAAAGTTCAGAAACACTTATTTGATGCACACTCTAGGAACGCTAAATACTATAATATCAGAAGGCGTCCCATTGAGTTACAGGAAGGTCAATTTGTGTATAAAAATGTATCATTAATAGGAAGTTAGGTCCCCTGGTATATAACCTAAAATCCTTAAGTGGGAAGGATCTAGGCATCTTCCATATAAAAGATATTGTACGACCTGGTGAAATACCTAGCTCTTAATTTATAATATTGCTCTTAATATATAATATTAAATACTTACCAACTTATTATAACTACTTAAATTAAATTATTTTACCAATACCTAGATTTGATATAATAACACTTACAACCTGTAATAGTTATACGTCCTTTTACTTAACTTTAACTTAATAACTTTCAGTTAAAATTTATATAAGGAAGCTTTCACTCTATTTTAAATAACGCTGTATATAGGTATGAGGTACTGACCCATCTGAAGGCAGTATCCTAGGAGAGGTGTTTTATAAAGGGCTCTAGGAGGTGTTTGGTGTGTTCCCCACCTCCGGTCCGCTGACTCCTAGCAGTCTCTAGGAAGTGTTAGAGGTACTGTTACCCTCACTTTCGGCCTGTCAAAATATCTATATAATATTGCAGTGTACTAAGAAAGTTTTTCTATTTACTTAGTGGTAGGCTTAGGCTGTGTGAGTTTTAAATGCATTGGACTCTCCAGCATTATTTTTGCTTATCCTAGGTTCTTATATGCTATTTGGTTAGCTAGTGGCTATAGAGGTTACAATGATAATTCCGGTCGGCTCACAAACTCTAACATTTACACTCATACACAATCTCACACATCCATACTTACACAAGGTACACATCAGCTGGAAACTGTTATGATTTCTAAATTATAAATATTACATTATTGTGAATGTGTGATAGAAGAGGGGAATGTAGAAATGATGAATGGAAGGGTATAATTTAATTTTATTATTTAGTAATTATTCAGCAACCAACTGGCTTACCTTAGCACCCCTACACTCACAGATACACACTGCCACACAGTAACATGACTGACATGACTAATGACTGACTTGTTGACCGGTTATCGGAGTAAGAAATTTGGAGGAATGGCGTTGTAGGCCATTAATCAGAGGTCTAGACTTTGTTCCTCAAGTTTTTTTAGTGTGTACTAGCAACCACCAGTTTATTAGCATTGTTCCCTTTATATATGGTTGTAGGTTGTATTTTGTTATAGCCAAGGCATTACTATGTTTTAACTGAACTTTTGTGAACTAGGTTTTGAGTAGGCGGTTTAATTCGGACGGAGTTTTAGCCATTAATCTGAGGTTGTAAAACTTTGTTCTTTTATCATCGTTTGTTTGTACTTAGAATCCATAAGGATATTAGTAATATTGGTAATTTTTAGGGTTGTAGTTTGCATTTTGTGTAATGGCTGAAGCATTAGTTACTTGTTTGTTCGACTGACTTTTTGTTAACTAGTCTCCCTATAGGCAGCCAAGTGTTTGGCGTTTTTGGCCATTAAACATAGGTCTAAACTTTGGGCACTTAGGATGTTTTAGGTTGTACGGGTTGTTCGGAAGTTAGTTAGTAACATGGTTTGAGGAACTAGATGTTGGGGATAGGATTGTTATCCTTCATTTGTTTTCCAGCCACTCGGTTGTTCTTAATTTACACTTTGCAACCACCAATATTATGTAACATTTGTAGTTCTCTGAAATTCTTAATTTTGTTTCAGGAGTCCTTGGCTATTGATTTGTTTTAGGTTGATAAAATCTATCATTCAGTAGAGTTGTATTAGGTATTGGAACCTTAGTAGTTGGTATAGGGAAAATAGTTTTTCATTTAGTAAGACGTAGTTTTTACTTTACGATTTTTTTTTATTTTAAACTAGTTTAAAATAAAAAAAAATCTACTCACCAAAAATTGTACTGTAGCAAAATAAGCTACTAGGTCCGAGAAAAGTAATGTTAATTTACCTTCACACACATACCACATCATATTAGCATATTTTCACTGTAGATTAACAATGTTTTAAAGTAAATAATTAAAGATTTTCATTCACCCTCCGTAATTGAAACAAACAAATAAAAATATCTTGATGAATAGGGTTAGTTGTCAGATGTCAAAATGTCATCTGTCAGTCCGACCTTTTGTTTGTCAGTCTGAATTAGATCTTTTTTTATAAATGTCACAAGCGCAAATCATGTGCCAAATAAAAATAAATAGTTGCCAGGGAGATAAAAATCCACTCAATGGTAGGAAATTTTTAGCTCCCAAGACAAATAAATGATAATAAATTCTAAAATAATAAAATTGTTAAAAATAGTTAAATACCAATTTATATCGGCTTCCTCTCCAATAAATAACAATTAAATAGTAGGCACTACCAACTACAGGTAGGGTTTATAGTGAGGGAATCGTCGTGGGTTATATGTGAGGCCGATTCGATGGATTTCACTGATCGGGTCGGATTCATATTTTGTAACAGTAGGGTAGTCGTGTCAAGTCTGTTGAGTAGTATTTGGATTTAGGCGCTGGTAGCCCAGCCGTCCATGTTTTTTTCCCCTCCAGGCCATACGACGCCATGAAAGCCTTTATAAGGCAAAACACGCCCATTGTTCTTTCTTTTACGCATCGAGAGCACAAGTAAGAAGTCGCGGTTAGGGCGGGGGAAGGCCGTCGGCTCTGCCGTGGCGTCCCTCGCCCATGAGTGTTTTATTTTTTTTATAGGGACAAGTTCCCCAGTCTCCAGTAAAAGTTTTAATAGAAATACAGTAAAATCAGTGTTTTGTTTAATCACCGGTGAGTAACCTCGGTTAATTTTTTCATCGCTGACCGACCTCCTACGTCGGTATTTCTAGAGGTTTCTCGATGTTAATCTTGTTCTTTTCCTATAGCACTGATTCCGACACCGAGCTGCGTGTGCCGTTCGTCCCGCGCGTCCGCCAGGCGAACACGTGTTGGCCTACCCACTTTTAAGTGGTGAGTTTATTTTTTATTTGAGTGGGTAGGATTGTTCTACTCTGGAACGCCATGTTCCCGTAGGTTGATAGGAACGGGCCTAAGACCTGTGAATTGTTCACAGGGTCCCGGGTTAGGGCTCCGCCCTCTTCAAGCTTCGGCCGCCGCCGTCTCAGGCGAGGCTGCCGCCGAGCATATTCCAGCGGGTGGCGCTAGTGTAGCTGCCCAGCTGCGTTCTACGTGGTTTAATTCCCGATTTACAAGCCGCGCCGTCGCCGCCATTTTGTGGTATAGCCACGTGCGTGCCGCAGGACCCTAGAGCTCCTGTTGTAGTATTCGTGTGAGGAATATAGTACTCCCCCCATATAATCTCTGCCGATAACGCAAGATTTTTAATAGATTTATTGTAACTTTTGTTCTGTCCACGTGGGTGATTCCTGGTCACGGTCGAAGGGCCATCAGCAGCTCCCTGTGACATCACCCCGTGTGATAAATAATACTGGACTTACTTAAATAACCTTCTTATTTAACCTTATTTGCTAATTTAATTTCGATCGTAACGTACCTTTTTTATTTTTGGGCCCTAAGCCATTCTTAGGTACCATATTGTATATTAATATCATGTAAATTTACCGTATGAACATAAGACGGCCTTTATCTTAAATTAGTTCCATACTAGGCCACGCGCCATAAGATCCTAGTTTGTTTAAGCGGCTAGTAATAAGTCGGAATTGTATGTACCATAAATTAATTTCACCAGTACCTCAACTTGCTTACATATTTCTTTTGATAATTTAATGCATGTTTTTTTTTGTAACCAATGATGTGGAACCAAGGAATAAAATAACCTATATAACTTTGTTAATGATTTTTATTTTGTACCAACCCCGCTTCTCGTTTGTAGGAGAGAGATCAGTGGCGCCCTTATTCTAAATTCTTCTGATCTTTCTCCTCTCTAGGCTGAAACCATCCATGACCCTGGCTCTCATGCTGGTGTACAATTTTGCTAGTCGGAAATTTCAGTCAGTACACCCTAAATTGCTACACCATGTAAGAAAAAATTCTAAAAATTACGTTTCCAATAATACTTTTGTTAATCTACTTGACGGATATTATATAATACTAGCTACGCCCAGGGGTTTTACCCGCACTACTTATATAGCCTATGTGTTATTCCAGGGTCCAAGCCCAAGCCAAGCCCCCCGGTCCAAGCCCAAGGTCCAAGCCCCCCGGTGGGTTCTCGCCTTTGCGTGGCGGTGGGGATAAGTAGCCGTGGTAGAGGAGACCACGGTGAAACTAAGAGGAACCCGAGGCGGTCGGCCGCTCCACGCCGGGCTGTCCTCCAGCAGCCCATGTGCGAGTGGCCGAGTGGGTTGCCTCCTTCAGGGGCATCCCAACCGAGGTGGACCTCGGTGCGTTGACCATCGCACCGTGGGTCTATGGCGGGGGCCGCGGCGGGAGAGGAGTGTTGGTATCACGATGCGCCACTCTCCCTGCCTTCCGCGGCCCAAACGGGGTCGCCACCGTTTGATGGCGGACGCGGTGGGGCCGCAGGGGAAGAGGAGTGCCGGTATAATGGTGCGCCGTTCTCCCTATCCTCTGCGGCCGATGTAGGTGTTGCGCCTCCGCGTGTCCCTATGAAGGCATCATAGGGCACAGTGGATGGCGTGAGCGGGCTCATCGCGAGCGCCGCCGTGGCGGAAGGTGACAGTGGACCGGTAGACCATAACTACGTATCCCTCGCGTAGTGATGGGCCACACCACTGCCCCTTGTCGGGTGGGACCAGGCCCGGGAGGCTGGTCAAAGGGCTCGGCCGTTAGGCGGCGAGCAGGGTGGCGCTGGATCGCGGGAGGTGTCTGGTGGCGATAAGAGGGATGTCGTTTTCCGGACATCTCCGGCGCTCCGTAGGAGGAGGGGAGGAAGAAGAGGACTCTCTGATTTCTCTTTTGCAGGGTGGTATGCATTGGGGGGTTGGAGAGTCTAATTCTGAATCCCAGGACCTGGACGGAGGATGCGGGGGCGTTCGCTGTCACTGAACAGGTCCGGGAGGTGGCGCGCGCGGTGTTTCCGTGCGCCATTTCGGTGAGAGGTGGGGTCCTTTAGGACCAACGCCGCTGGGGCCGCGGACGAGTGCTTCGGCGTACCCGTTGCCCCGGCACTAAGGCGCGAGGTGGAAACACCCCAGGTTTTTTAGTGGGTATCCCCGCCGCTTCCATCTTTGGCGGGGGAGTCCCACATACCGCCCCGCGCCCCCCGGCGTGGGGTGATGATGCGGTAACGCATTTTTCCTGGGCAAAAAAAAAAAAAAAAAAAAAAAGGGTCCAAGCTGTCTCTATACAAAATGTCAGCTCAATCGGTCCACCCGTTTAGGCGTGAAAGAAAAACAAACATCCAGACATCCTGACATCCTGCCATCCAGACATCTATTCTTACAAACTTTCACGTTTATAATATTAGTAAGATTATGATGTACTTCAATTTGTTGGACACAGCCCTGTAATAATGTTAAGTCTGTGCACTGTACAATATGTCTAGAATATACGCAGAACAACTGACATTCCAAAAACGCGTAACCAATTTTGAATTGTCTAAAATCAAAGTTCTGAGGTGTAAAAACTGCGCGGCAAGGTTTTTTTTGTATGAAAATGTCGCGCCGCACCGCTGCAGTGCAGTTTTGCCGCTTTAGTGCGATTACACCACACCTTAACTAACGACTTTTGAGGCAATTTTAACAGACCAGCATGTAGTCAACAAAATATGGTAGGCAAAACAAAAATTATGTCCTTTTTATATTCTTATAAATCCATTAAAAATCTAGAAATAATCCATTAAATTATCATCTATTAAATTTTTAGTCTTGCTTTGTTTTCTCTAAGGTACTGTCTCATATTCCAGTGTAACAAAGTACATTCAGTGCCCAGGTGGCGATCGCGACAACTAAAGTTATTCGACTATTTTTGCCCCTAAATTGTTAACTAATGAACCCGTTTCTAAAGTACCACTTTGCAATTAAGAAGTGTTTTAATTTTTGTTTATTTTGCGGGTGAAACTGCGGGGAGTTGCTAGTTTAATATCTGCTTTAGGAGTATATGTCGCAGTAAGATAGAAATAGCCGTATCATAATTATAACCGCCGTATTATTTTTACTAGGAGTTACTAGGAATAGGTATTTCTATATGATGAATAATACGAACAAGTGCATACCTGGCGCTTTGCCGGCCGCTGTCGCAGCACGCTCGCTTCACTCGCTCGGCTCGCGCATTGTAGTCACTGTTCAAACCAAACCTAACCTACTGATGTCGGACTGCCCTAAACTTCGTCCACTAAAATCAAGTTTTCCTTAGACACATTTTGTTCACATCTAACTAACTACACTTACTTATCTACCTAACTTGATTAACCAAAAGTGACTGACTAGTGACTTCGGGCTTTAGCCGTGACATATGAATTTGTTCCTAGTATGATAGTAATGAATTAATTCCTTGTAACTAAGTTCTGGCTCATAATTATGTCTCTTACTGCGACATACTATATATTCTCTAAACGGTTGTCTGTAAGAGATCATACATTATACCCATTTTTTGAAGTGAAAACTTCTTTAGCGGCGCTGAGCACTTTTTTGTATGGGTAAAAACTTTAAAACTCGCGTCAGGGTCACGTGATGCTGATCGAAAAAGCGTAAGATCGAGGGGAAGGGAGAGGAACTAGTATCTCCCACTCTTTCTACCGTGCCTGAGTGTGCTGCTCTGTTGATGGTGTAAAAGTCGTCGAAATTATGGATGGAAGTTGATTTTTCTGAGAGATAAAATTTAATGTAATATATAAATAACGATATAATATTATAAATAACAACATATAAATTGTCATATTTGTGTACGATAGCGCAATAAATAAACATTGTATTCTACCTCATAAATGATAGTACTTTTATACTTATAATTAAACACAACGTTAATATTGAAGTTTTCACTTCTGCCGGCACTCCCGGAGTGTTTTATTCGTTATAGGTTAGCCTTAGCCGATCGTCGCTTAACGTTACACGAGATCGCGGTCAAAAGCTAACCTATAATGAATAATAAACAAGTAGGTTCAAAAAGCCCTTAGAACCTACATAATTGTTACATTTTCGTTGTTTGTTACATTTTCTAAAATGAAACAGACCATCAGTGCATAGGTCGTATTAAAGCATACAATGGGCAGTCGTAAACTGCTGGACGTAGTGCTCTAGATGGAGACTGTCAGGTGATGTAGGCTAAGAGATGGGTGGTAAAGGGGTTCGAAGATTGAAGTGCCTTGTTACTCTGCCATTTTATTGTTTTTCAAAATAGATCGTTGAAAGCTATATAAATCGATAGTTGACTTCAATACCAACATATAATATTCTGACATCCATCCGCGTTAAGTGTCAGGTTTCGGAGTTATTAAGCGTCAAAGTTGATGACGTGTTTCCATAAGTCTTTACTTTGGGTCTTTTTTTATCTACGAACCCCTTTGGGTTCGTAAATTTTTGTATAAAGAGTGGAATATTGGGCTAACAACTAACACCCAAAGCAGATTGTTGCGGGGTCGACGGAAAACCAAAAACGAAGAAACAATACATATATTTTTAAAAAGTCTTTAAAAAATCGTTTTCATATCTATTGACGCGCAGCAGGACACAACTGGGGGTATTTCAAAAATTAGCCTTTGACCACCATTTTGCGACGATCCCTGGATTCAACAATCATCGTGCAGAAACACAGCTACAGTGCGCTTGGCGACACGGTTTTGTCCAGTGGGTGGTAACTACATATAATAAGTGTAATATATAATTAGTGAATAAATGAAATGAAATGAAAACTAGACATGGCAAAAGCCTATCACTAGTGTAATTAATTTTATTAATCGAGATTTATCGCGTTATTTTAAAATTATTTAAATTGTTTTTACAAAACATTATCAAACCAACCTCAACGTTTCGGCTCAGTTACATGAACCAAAAGACACACGCCGTGGTCAGGATGAGTCTATAAATTAAATTTAAAAAAGAAATGCTACTAAATAACTATTTTAACAAATATTTTTAAAAAACTAGCCTCTCCGACTACAACATTATGACGAGACCAGAAGCAAAACAAACTAAAAAATCCCGCCATTTTTGTCACAACCCAGACTGTGTTTAACTAAATGCCATTTTGTTCACAAATGCACAGCTTTTAAAATACTCGGGGGCAGGATGCTGAGCGATTTTTGAGTGTTTTGTATCGTTTGTAGTCATTAAAGGCTTTTAAGGTATTTTTTTTTTGTTTTTAATCTAGATAAAAATATGGATGCTGTGCTCTACCTATTGCAATTAGATACGAGTAGATGCGCTTAACATTCATCGTTAAGCGCATCTACCAAGCTATCTAAGAAGGGAAAAGTAGAAAGATTTAACAGTATATTTACTTACTGTATAATTTTGCATTTAGAGATTATTTCTTGGCGGTGTTGTCGCTTATAGCAATCTCTTCTAGACAAGCGTGCAGGGAGAGGAGGATATTGATATTCACTAGAAGTGGTAGCAAACACATTTTATCTAGTGCCTAGTATACTTTCGCATTTATAATAATACTAGCTGCACCCAGCGGTTTTACCCGCTTTTCTATAGCCTATGTGTTATTTTATGGTCTAAGCTATCTGTTTACCAAATTTCAGCTCAATCGGTCCACCCGTTTAGGCGTGAAAGAGTAACAAACATCCAGACATCTATCCTTACAAACTTTCACGTTTATAATACTAGCTGCACCCAGCGGTTTTACCCGATTTTCTATAGCCTATGTGTTATTCTATGGTCTAAGCTATCTGTATACCAAATTTCAGCTCAATCGGTCCACCCGTTTAGGCGTGAAAGAGTAACAAACATCCAGACATCCATTCTTACAAACTTTCACGTTTTTAAATTAGTAATGAAGAAGATCATGATTATGGGGAAGTAAATGTTTGTTAGCAGTGGACGTCCTATGGCTGAGATGATGATGATGATGATGATATGTAGCTAAGGTCCGACGGACTGTCAACTGTATTTGGCTCGGCACTCGGTTTACAGTGCTGATTTTGTTCACAGGACCTAGAAAGCAGTGAGTTAGACTTATCGAAAATGTTGGACGTAAAGCAATTCAACAATATACAAGGGAATAATCGATTGAGAGGTGAGCTTTAGCATCCTTTTAAACCAGGCATTATTGTGTTTCGGACCGAAGGGTAATTTTACCAGTGAAATTACCAGACATAACGAGATTCAACTACTAATGCTGCGTTTCCACCAGAGACGAGCGAGGATGCGTTGCGAGGAATGTGTTTGTAAAGAACCAATAGAATCGCTTCAATTACCTCGCCTCAGTCGGCATAGCTCTGGCGGAAACGGCTCAGCGGAGCTAGGTTTTTGCACATACAAAACAAACGAGGAATGTGTGTGAGGGATATGTTGCGAGGAATGTGTGCGAGGGATAAGTTGCGAGTTTTGCGCGTACTACACTGCACCCCCAAACTCAAACTCAAACTCAAAATTCATTTATTCAAATAGGCTACAATGGAGCACTTTTGCAAGTCAATTTTACATTTTATTTTAATATTCTACCGCTCATTCGCAAGGCACCTCTATGAGAAGAATGAGCAAGAAACTCATAGGGATTGCTTTTTTTAAATTACAATTATTATCTTGGTTACATAATTTATTTACAGGTGGTTGCAGAGGTTTCCAGGCAACTTTGTCTTCTATGTATTGGCTAATTTTATAATAGGCTTTCTTTTGTAATATGTCTTTAACACGGCTTTTGAATTTACCTTCTGTGAGCCCCGTTATTTCATCAGGGATTTTATTATAAAAACGTACACAATTCCCTAAAAATGATTTATGGCTCGTTTTGGACAATCTGAATCGAGGTACAGCTAACTTATTCTTATTTCTAGTATTAAAGCTATGAGTGTCACTATTTAACTTGAATTTATCTAAATTTTTTCTGACATACATAATATTTTCGTAAATGTACCCCCCGTTGACACATTTCACAGCTTCGCAACGAATTTTCGCTCCACATATTTTTACAGCTCCGCTACACATCTTTGTAGGCAAATTTTCATCGCACAGCTTTAGTGGAAACCCCCACACATTTTCACAGCACAGCTAGACATCTTCGCACGACACATTTTCACAGCACATCTCTGGTGGAAACGCAGTCTAATGGGTGATATTCCCAGTGCAGTGCTGTACAGAATTTTAAAATATTTGACGATCCGGTGTCGGTCATTGCCAACGCTTAGTCGTCAAATAGGTGCAGTAAATCCCTTCTCAAATCAGTTCTAACATCCCTTACAAGCTGATGATTGTTATACATTAACAATTAGCTAATTTTCAATGTACCTTTTATTATTATTAAAATTTGCATGCAATAATGCGGACCGTAGCGGACTATGATATAATAATTTGTTATCTTTTATATATCTTCTTTTGCAATAAATGACTTGGAACTTTGAATAAAGTAGTCATTTTTTCCAGAATTCTACAGAAAACTAATAGAAACTGACATAGCAATACGCAACCTCAAAAGAAATGTACCATACAATGGCTACACACCCGACTTTTTCGAAAACCAAGACCGATTCAAAAGATCTATCTTTCAAAAACCCTTCAAAATACTGCATTTGAAACGAAAGTCCAAAGAAAAAAAGAAACTGGTGACCAAAACGACAGTCAACATGTCGGGGAAGAATACAGCAACGCAAAGCTCAAGGGGCAAAAGAAATGGAGGAAATTCCATTCCAGAGAGCTTCATGATAGAGAAGAATAAAGTAGTAATTCAGTACCAACCGTACTCAAATAGAATAGTTCCGAAATGCTCCCACGTGCCCAAAGACCCGATGTCCCAAAAATCCCATGAAACACAATTAAATCACCCATTTTATAAGAATACTCAACGGTTGGACGAACTGTTAGATCAGGTTTTGGAGAAAAAAGTACCAGATATAATGTCGGATCAATTTGGGCTGGATTTGATTAATAAAAACAGTCAAAATAGTCAAAACGATCAAAATAGTCAAACTACTGATGAAGGTCTGGATACGTCGAGCAAAGAAGATGATGCAACGGTTAAAGAAGATAAAGAGATGAAAGAGTTGAAAGTAGAAGAAATGAAGACCACGGAAAGTGCGTTTGAGAATGATTTCTTTGATGATTCGGATGGAGTGGATCAGAAGAGGGGTGGAAAGAGTTCTTATGATCTTTTGTTGAGCATTGCTACTATAATGTAAGTTTTTAATGGATGCATCGTTCTCTACATTTCACTGCTAAGCATAGCCTCCCTCATGCTTTATCACTCAACTCTATCCTGTAGCAATCTCGCCCACTTAACTATACATATTAGACCGCCAATAGTAACATTGCTTAACTGAAATGTACTTATTTAGTGTTAATTGTTTTCTTTGTTGCAATAAATAGTTATCTATCTATCGTCCACCCATTTGGATGACCCATATGGGTGGGCGATATGGCCGACCGACATTCTGTTTGCCTATTCTTGGCCATCAATAAGTCATGCTCGTCATGCTCCATCTGTCATCATCGCGCCTAGCCACGTTTTCTAAATATTATGATTAAAATTATATTCCAGATTAATAGTTTAGGTCGGATTTGAACCCGAAAAGGGGATCAGTTAACTTTTTATTTATTCGAAGGGACTAACTGACAAATCTATGCACAGCTAAAATCCGTTAAAATAACGGATTAGGTTAAAATGTGGCACACAAAACATAGGTTTTATGATGTAGACTCCCGCTTAGAAAAAAAATCTATCATGCGTGTATAGCCGGAAGGATAAGCTAGTAAAATATGACTGAATTCTCTTGTATGTTTATAGCAACCCAGCACCAGAAAGAAAGTCAACTCCCCTAACAACTCCCTCTGTAAACATCATTCAAAGAGCGCCGAACATGAGGAAACTTCTAGAAGCTGACGTTAAAGAAGATGGCAGTCTTGTATATGAAGATCTAAAGGACT
Source organism: Hemithea aestivaria (assembly GCA_947507615.1). Lineage (NCBI taxonomy): Eukaryota > Metazoa > Arthropoda > Insecta > Lepidoptera > Geometridae > Hemithea > Hemithea aestivaria. The sequence goes on along the minus strand of OX382351.1, from coordinate 1,276,290 downwards.
TGCCTGATGGAAAGGAAGAAGAGAAAACGGAGACTGCGAAGAAAATCGAGGTAAATTCGTTAACAAACTTACATAAAATAATTAATAACTATTTCAGGACATATCACACAGCGCCACCTAACCCCAAGCTAAGCAACTAAATGCTTGTGTTATGGTGGTTAGGATAACGGATATGATACTTATACACTTTTCTTTTGTAAATACATACTTGTAATAAATACAGAAAGCCACCCAGACCTGAAACAAATATCTGTGGATCACACAAACATATTTTGCTTGGAAGTTTTGGGAATATTTTAAACTAAATAGGCCTACGTTTGTCTACTTACCTGATAAAATGCCCAAAAAGGTACCTATTCGCTTGTACCTTGAAGATTCCTAAGTTGTTGCGCTCAGGAAACAAGGATGACGGTAATGTGTTCCGAATTCGACCAGTTGTTACTAAAAAAGTAGAAACAAAATGTCTAATACGGGTAGTTAGAAGACAGGGGCTTTCAAGGAAGATTGATCATCATCAGCCTTCAATAGCCCACTGCTGGGCATAGGCCTCCCTTTGATTATGCCATTCTCCCCTATCCCTAGACGAATGGATGGATGAGGGCGGCAAGGAATATTATCCTATGTTTATGTTTTGGAATATCGAATTGAAAACCTCAAGTCAGATAGAAGTGCATATTCAAAGCTGTTTGAATATATTAATTTTGTTTTCAGGATAACTTTAATAAACTACCGTCTACCAACCTTAAAGTCAACAATCCAAACTGGAAGGGTCCAATGCCGTTGTATCCAGAGGAGATAAACTCTTTGAAGATCGGCTCCCTTGGTCATATACCAGGGAACAGCAATATTGCACCGAAACGTGATGAGGTTAGTTTTAATGTCTAACTAGTGCAGCCGCGGGCACTTCGTCGCACTAATAGAAAATTATCAGTGTTTTTCTACTATTAGTAGCCTATTCTGTGTTATTCCAGGGTCTAAGCTATCTCTATACCAAATTTCAACTCGATCGGTCCACCCGTTTAGGCGTGAAAGAGTAACAAACATTCATCCAGACATGCATACATGCTTACAAACAACAAGCACCCGCGCACACTTTGTAGCGTAGAAAATTATCAGTGTTTCTCTACTATCATGCATGTGTAATATTATAAACCTTCCTCTTGATTCTGCATCAAAAGCCGTTGCGTAATTTGAAAGATCTAAGCTTACATAGGGACAGATAGCGGAAAGTGACTTTGTTTTATACTTGCATAGTCTTACTAATATTATAAACGTGAAAGTTTGTAAGAATGGATGTCTGGATGTATGTTTGTTACTCTTTCACGCCTAAACGGGTGGACCGATTGAGCTGAAATTTTGTATAGATATAGCTTAGACCCTATAATAACACATAAGCTACTGTGCAGCGGGTGAAACCTCCGGGCACAGCTAGTGAGTAAAAGTATTAAACAACAATTAATATTTTGTTTATTTTAAAGGTGGAAATAGAAATGAACGACGTAGAGTACGTAGAAGACTACCTCGACAATACCTTTGATAAATTAGCTAAACTAGCTCAAGCTTACAGCGATTACGGTGTACTAGACGAGAAGAAAGATTCGGACAGTGAGACAAAGGTTGATAAAGATTATAAGAAGGCCGCAGATGGAAGAGTTAAACTGTCTATTGACAGTTTGAAAAATAGATTAAGGAAGAGTGGACTCTTTTTGCAAAGTAGAGAGAGATCTAAGAAAGGTAAAGACGTGTTATTATTATATCCAGCTGGTAGGTAATCTGGAAAGCCTTTTTTTTAATTTATGTGATGAAGTAGAAGACGAGCAAGACGCTCTCCTGATGTTAAGAGATAACGGCTGCCCATAATCAGTACAGTGTCACCTAGGATTTCACAATTATGTGAAATTCTAGGAGCACTGCACCAACGCTTCTTACTCAAGAGTCATAAGATGTTAACTCTTTAGCCCAGTAATTTCACTAGCTACAGTGCCCTCCTACCGGAGCACAGTAATATTTGCACATCAGTGCTCAGGCGGTAGAATAACTGGCACTGTTGGGGTACCCACCTAGACGACCTCCTGCAAAGGAAGTCTACCCCCGGTAGAATCGGTTCAAATCCCTGTGTATCATAAAATTTTGGCTTTTAAAACTCTGGGACATAGCTGTTTCAAATCAATTATGTAAGAGGCAGTCGTTAGGTTAGGCATGTTGCAGGCTGTGTAATAATCTCGGCGACCTGAAACTGCAACATATAGGTTAGCCATATAACATATAAATTGTGATTTGACTCTAACAGTCTAAGTAGGGTAACCTGTTCTCCCCCAATTATTATTATTAGTTCTTTCACAACGACTGTAATTTCTGTACATTTTTTCATTAGCCATGTGCGATCAAAATGCTGGATGCATCTTTTATTAAAATTTATTAGTTCTTTAATTTTATTTCCTTCTTTTAGGTCAGCCTGAGGAAACATTTGATTTTCAAATGCATAAATCCCCGACCACACATTGGTGGACCACAGGGGAGCAAACTACGACACCTACTGTTGATTATGGTATTATAATTAACCAGCTTTATGTTTGCGGCTTTACTCGCTGGCAAATCCTTTCTTAACGGAAGTCTTCCTTATAAAACCTATCTACTATCCATGTTCCAAATTTCAAAGAAGGAAAATGAAGGGATAGCCTTCAGCGTTAATAGATCAGCGAGTCTCTCTTTAATATAAAACATTTTAGATTTCTTATTGACACCGCTAAAGGATTAGAATTAAAGACAATATAATATATTAAAAATGTATTTAGTTATTTTTATAACTAGCTTTTTACCCGCTGATAAATAAATAGCCTATAGGTATGTGCTATATTAGAGTCTAGGTTTTTAGGTGTTTAAATTGTAATTTTATTTTATTTTTGATGTGAATTACGGGCGATGTGTCCGATAAATGTTTTTTTTTTAATACCAAATTTCAGTTCTATAGGTTCAGCTGTTTAGACGTGAACAGACGCACACTCTCATCTATACTTTGGCACTTATAATATTAGTAACTTTAAAAGAATATAATTTGATAAGCAATCATTAAACGCATATTATATTTTTCAGAGTCTTCAGTTTTACCTTCCATTTCTACTGACTCCATAATATTACCTTCTATGCCTAAACTGGCAAACACAGCAGATGATGCCTCGGCAGAAGGCTTTAGAATAGAATTTCATCCACCACAAGCAGTTGAGGAACAAAAAGGGGGTGATTTATACAAAATGCTACAAAAACACATAAAATTCACACACAACGAACGTGAACACGAACCAGATCACGTAAGAGAACAAGAACATTCGCATAACGAACATCATTTAGAATTCGCCCCAACAATATCCCCATTAGCAGGAAAAACTATACCTTCAGAATTTAACACCTTCCATCAATACCAATTAGCTATGATCAAGACAAATAAAGCTCATGTGTCTCCACAAGTGAACTTACAGAAAATTTCGAAAAAAGTAAAGAATCCAAAGGAAAATCTACTTTTTAAAGTTAAACGGAATCTTCAGTCTTTCAATGAAATTGATATTAAAGGTAATAAAAATGAACTAGTTACGGCAAAACTTGATGTGATCAGTGAAAACAATAACGCAGGAAATAAAGTCTTAATGATTAAAAGGGATGCAAACTTTACTGCTGCAGTAAAGGATCCTGTAGAAGACGTAAAAGATATTAAACAAAATGACAATATTTTGTTAAATACTACAAAGAAAGTTGCTGAAAGAGGAAAAAAGATGGCGAATGCAACAGGGAATCTGACGATGAGTGAATTCTTTTCGATGCTGTCGCATTGGTTTAGCGCTTTAGATGGTTTTGATTTTTCGAAGAAGTCTACTGTTGTGCCAATGTAAATATTATGTGTATCTTATTAATAACGTAGTAACCTGTAGGTATCCGTGGTTCCCGAACTACTTAGTCTAGTACGTAGTTCTACTCCCGTAGAACTTGGGAATCTTTAAGGCACGAGCTAAAAGGTACCTACTTTTATTAGCATCTTACGTGATTCATCGTTGACCGCGTCTGCAGAGATCTGGTCAAACGTAGGCCTATGTAGTACACAAAATAAAGCATCTTTCAGACTGATGTAGTCAGCGTTGACAAGTATTTTATCACGTTCTGTCAAGCGGTCTGCTGTTAGCCGCCACTACTGACATAGTAGCTATTTTTATTTGGGACGTAAGAAAGCCATAGTAACATTTCACCACTAAGGTAACCCGTGGTGCGTCCTATTTAACAAAAGAGGATCTGACGAGTCACCAACACACACAGGACAGCGTGTTGTTTATTAGCTAAAAACCTTTCACGAACCCGAAGGTATGGCGTGACCATAAGAAGGCTTGTACCCTGAAGAAATGAGTGCTAAAAATATGTTTTTCTTACCTTTTTAAACAGTATCAATATTCTTTCCTCACAGAACCGAAGACGTTTTATCGACAATAGGGAAGATAAACCAAGCAAAAGTGACAGAACAAGCGATCCCGCTCTACGATTCCGACATGGTAGACAATATAGGCCACAGATCTAGGGTCCTTCTATCCATAGACGATGATAATGCAACCACTATGGCCCAGCAACTAGATGATTTGCTGAAGGCTGATGATTTTTACGATAATCTGAATACTGATAAGAGTGATGATAAGAATTTGAGTAAAGGTTAATATTTTACATATTCATATTATAACTATACGAGTGTGTATTTGTTTCCTCTTCGAGCTAAAATTTGGTATAAAGGTTGGTAAGTTGGTTGATTGGTAGGTAAGACCCTTTTTTACCTTGGAAAAATGTGTACCGAAGCGGTACACAGTCAGGTCAGGGTCAGGGTGTATGGTATATGTGGGACTGCACCGCCAAAGATGGGTGCAGCGGGATATACCCACAAAAATCTGGGGGTGTTCCTGCGGAGCGCCATGGCATCATGGTTAGAGGTTAAATACTCATCTGCAGCAAGTATATAAGACCCCAAAATAACAGTGCTGCTATGTTTTAGTGGGTAAAACTGCGGGGTGTAACTAGTATACACTAAATTATCTGGTAAGCTTTACTTCTCGCTCCTTTATTCTCTTCTACTAGATAGTTTCTTGTTTGCGGGGACGGGATTCAAACTGTTCCAGAATTACACCTGAATCACATAATCTCTTGATCGCCACCGCTTTGGCCCTCTTAAAATTCTGATTACTAACTTGCAGAATCATCAACAACTAGTTCAACAACACCAATAGAAACAACAACTAACAACCAAATAGAAAACATGACAAAGAAACGAAAGCAACGCCAAGCTCCAGACGACAGCCTTATCTTCTGGAATGATCTCTACGACGAAGAATACGGAATCAAAGTAGATCCTTTAGAAAGCACAGTAAGGGACAAACATTCGGCAAACAAAAATAAACATAATTGGCTACAAAATAAAGTTAGAATTATCACGGACAAGATTGGTAAAACGAAGAGTGCTCTCGGAATGGGTGTGGATAATTTGAATAAAGATGGTGAAAATTATGAGTAAGTTGAAAGTGTTTGAAATTGTTGATTTCTCTGTCGACTGATAAAAAGTCTGTCTTAAGAAAAAAAAATGTGATTGTTCTTTTAGCACCTCTCCATTACTTGATGTCGCCTGTCATCTTAAATTTCTCCTAGTCCAGGGCTAGCCTGAACAGATTTTCCACCTTTGACCTCGATTCATTGCCTGATGTTGCAAAGCGACGACAGTTTTGTGATTGTTACCTAACCCATTTTTGTCTTTTCAGCGATGATGACAATGTAAGAAGAGATCGTAGATCGGCAGCTGATGATGTAAGTTTTTCTTTAACTGACTTTTGTATTTATTCATAGTTGAGAGGGGTTATTTTAAATTTTATTATTAAGAATAAGTCAAAATACAAGTTGGTGATTAGTAAATTTAATTCAAATAATATTTTATTAAGACCTGGGGACTAAATTTATTGAGTTTTTAGTCATGGCCACAAAAAACGAACTTTGCCGCTCTCACCGCCAAGATGAAAGATGTTTGTAGAGATACTGTCAAAGCTGTTGAGCAGATGAAATCGGATTCAGGTAAAATTCGAAATTCCCCATAATTAAATTATAGTTAGTTGTTTTAGACGTGTAAGGTTCTAGAATGTGTAGACTCCTTCGTGAATAATGTTGCTGTCCACCATCACAGAGTGTGGACCCAAAGCTATCACTCTGGTGGAGAATCGTGTCAATGGTGACGGGGTGATCATTCTTGTTCTTCGCTTGAACGTGATCTCGCCTGCGAAATTTGTCTTCGATGAACCGCTATTTTCACCAAGACTAAATGATTAGTGCTGCATTATAATTGTCGAGATATCGCACACCTAGTAAAACACTAGCTCATCTCAAAAAGTATTTTTACTGCAATTGCAAATTTATCAACACGTGTAAGCTTGAAATTATAAATATTTTTTTGAGTTAGTGCAGTATTCATCTGGGAGTGCGATATGTTGCTAAGCTGGATCTGCATGCTATATTGTGTTGCTACTTCTGATTTATAAGAGAATTGAAACAAAACTTACTGACGTTCTTCATTTGTTAGGCAGCGATCCCATACCCTACGACGCCCTAGTGTGGTGGATTCTGATAATGATTCCTGAATTTACAAATGTATAATAACATTCGCAGAAAAAGAAACCAGTAAAGACGCCAAGCAAGCGACATCGCTGATGCAGCATCTAGTGAAGCTGATGTCAGACTTGGTAGACTTTCAGGTGCAGGAGAGGACTTGCAAAGGTAAGGTTTGTCGATTATTCCCATTATATGTAGTTCTTATAGACAGCTCCTTTAAAGAAAAACATCCATTAGTTTAAACTAATGAGTATTTTTCTTAACTTTATTTAGTTCGAGTAAGTTCCATTAGTGCATTGAAAGAACTTTGAAAGGGGAAAAAAACCCCCTTCCTCGCCTGGTTTTGCACAACATCGTGCGAAATGGTAATGCTTACTTGGCGACACAATTTTGTCTCGAGGGTGGTAATGGTCAGATACTTGTACAGAAATTTGTAAAGATTTACTTGCAAAAGTACTCTATACGGTAGTTTATAGTAGTTTCTATACTACTCTAGTGCAAATAGGCTTCCTCATCTTAGTCGTAGTGACTAAAGGACGTGATCACGGTATCTCATCAGCTTCAACACCACTTCCTTCTATCTATTCCGGTCCTGTGCCATTTGGATTGACGCTTGTAGGGTAGCACCCGTAGCATCTTGTGTTACATGCCTCCATCACGTGGACAAGCGTCCTCCACCTCTCTTCCACCAAACTGGCTACTATTACAAATGCTTTTTGTTTTTGTAAAACGAGGATATTACTAGCAGTAGGTTTTGTGTCAGTTCTTCCACCAGATCTGCAGAAGTTCCTGGAATGGCTCACATCTGCTGGTCGAGATGGAGACTCGGATGATGAGCCTCATTTTGAGTTTGAACAAAAAGGTATTGCGCGATTTATTTTTCTCTTTCAATTCAATTCAATAATTTTATTTCGGAAATCTTCCATATAGTGCTAGGTACATTATTTACAAAACCTATGTTAGTATGACCCTTAAATAACTATATTGCCATTACCTAAGATATACGCTTACCTATTCATTTAGCAGTGGGCTAGCACGCCTTATGCTCTTTCGGTTTGCCTTATCTTTAAATGGTGGCTGACAAAGCTCAGCAACACTGACCCATTGGGATCTGTTGATAGTGAACACAATTTTTTTGACGCAGTAAAAATGCGCCCGTTGCAATGGGACGATACGAATGTGGGACTCCCCCAGTCCCACATACGCATCTCAGCGGTATGTAGGACTCTCCACTAAAAATCTGGGTGTGTTCCTGCGGGACGCCATAAAGCCTGGGCAGCGGGTACGCCAAAGCACTCATCCGCGGCCCCGACGGCGTTGTGTTCACTTACCTCTCTACCTTAATTATTCTTACTCTTTGAAAACATAATATATTGAATATATATTAACATAATATGTTGAGTTGTCCAGAGAAACCGTCAGACCCAGAGATAATAGTGAACGAGGCCACGAAGGAGACACAGGTGTCCAGGTCTGATTGTCTCGGGACTCTGCAGACGCTCCAGGACTTGATGAGGGAATATGATGATCTCACTGATGATGATAAGGTACCCTTCACCTATTAACCATTTGCAAAGGTACACTTCAATCTGAATTCCCTTTTTTTTATCTAACAAAAATGTGTTACGCATCGTCACGGCGGTATGTGGAACTCTCCCACCGTAGATGGGTTCGGCGGGTATACTTAGTAAAAACCTGTGGATTTAGACCTCATCATCATCTTCCTGCCCTTATCCCACATTATGTAGGGTCGGCATAACACAGAAACCTGCACCGGAGTATTTCTGTGTCTGTGGGACGCTATAGTGCTGGGGCAGCGGGTACACTGTAGCACTCAGGTTTTTAGTAGGTATCCCCTCCACGCATAAGGTGGAGGTAAAAAAAAAATAAAAAAAAATTCAGAACTCGAGCTCATACTATTTTGTTAGTATGTATTTACTTAATATTTAAAGGTTCCACATACCGACCTGCGTTCTTGGGTGCAGGGTGACAATGCAGTAACGCATTTTTCCCGTGTCAAAATTATTGATCTTACATTTTTTCGTTTTAGAGTGTGATGGTTGGAGTGAAAGATTACCTCCAGCATCAGAAAACCTTCCTCGAGCGAAAATTGTCTGGAATATACGAGAATGACGTAAGTTTTTAGGTTGATTAGGGTCAATCACCATTAAAGGCAGTGTGGCCAACTATACTATAGCTATTAGTTTTTTTTGTATTCGTTGTAGGTAAGCCTTTGACTTTAAAATTCTAGTTGCACTGCACCAACGCTTCTTACCCAGGAGTCATAAGATGTTAAGATTTGTCACCCTAGTAATTTCACTAGCGTCGGAGCCCCCTTAGCGAAACACAGTTTTAAGTTTGCACAGCATTAGAATAATAACTGGCACTGTTAGGGTACCTACCTAGTCGACCTCCTGCTAAGGAAGTTTACCACCAGTAAAAGGGAGTGATACAAATTTGCGAAAGTCGTTTTTGCGATGGTCGTTTTTGAGAAAAATATTCAAGTGGTACGTTTTGCGAAAGTACGTTTTTGCGAAGGTCGTTTTTGCGAAAAACAAATGTAGTGGTACGTTTTAGCGAAGAGATCGTTTATACACTCACTCTCACGCACACTCACGCAAACACACACACACACACACACAACACAAACAAACAAACATACACACACACACACACTTACACACACACACACTTACACACACACACACACACTTACACACACACACACACAGACACACAGACACACACACACACACACACACACACACACACACACACACACACACACACACACACACGCGCACACACACGTGACACACACACACACACGTGACACACACACACGCTCGCTCGCACACACACTCTTACACAGACGCACGCACTCACACTGGCACACGTACACACACTGACTCGTGTCAAATGTGATGGCGTGCGCATATATGTGTGTGTGTGTGTGTGTGTGTGTGTGAGTGTGTATGTGTGTGTGTATGCATGTGTGTGCGCATGTGTGTGTGTGTGTGTGTGTGTGTGTGTGTAAAATATAGCTGGACAACCACAAATAACCGAAAAAATGGAGAGAGAAAACGGATGCCTTTGCCCAACAGTGGGAAAACAAGACAGAAAATAATCATAAAGCTTTATCGTTTTATCGCATATTTTTCAAATTTATCTTTTCCAGGTGTACAACATGAATTTACCAAGATACAAAAGAGACATACCAAAAATGCTGCAGTCAACACAAGAAATATTCGACAACACCTACTCAACGGTTAAAACTGAATACAGGAAACTGAACAAAGCCTACCACAAATATAAAGATAAACTCCATCTTTACTCAGACAAAGTACAAAAATCCAATGAGTTCAAAGCTCTAAAAGCAAAATCTATGCAAGTCACGAAAAGTTTTGAGAATTTCTACGATGCGCAAATGCAGAAGTTTTTGAAAAGTAAGCAGCATAAAGATAAAAAGACAAAACCTAAGTTACAAAATAATATAAAACATTGTAAGAAAGTTAAGAATAAAGGTTTGAAGAAAAATAGAAAATTTACAGGGATACACGAGAATGAACCTAAAATAGCAGAAAAAGTAGATATTATAGAAACTGCTGATGCAAAAGCAGCCAGTGACGTTAGGGGTATAAAAGAGGTTCATAACAAAGAGGTAGGAAATGTTGATAAAAACAGCAATTCAGCTAGAATGTTGGAAAGCAAATTTAAAATTAAACATAAGGATGTTCACGCAAGTAACGTATTTGACAATAGTATTTTAGTACAGTAAAAAGGTGGCTTTGATTTGATTGAAGAAACATAAAATGAACACGAAAATGAAGATTCCAAGCTTGATTTTAATAAGCAATTCGATACTACTAGTGTCCCGAATCCCGAGCACGGATTTGTCTTGCTGTCAAGTCAACTGTCATCCCATACATTCACAAAAGTACAATGTATGGAACGACAGTTCTACTCTTGAAGTTTCCTCGGGATCTCGTGTGTCATGCTAAGTCTACAGAATGTCCAACTCCTTTAGCATTGTAAGACATTGACGTAAGAGAAGCAACTCCCGTCCCACTGTCAAGAGTAAACTGACTATCAAGACGCTACTCTTGCTACTCGCGCTGTCATTGCATACAATTTGCAGCTACTCCCAATGTCATTGTGCTCTTACAAACGTCAATTACTCTTGACAGTGGAACGGAAGTTGCTAGTCTTATTATGTCAATGATATTATGTGCTTGGGTTGCGGCGGCCTTAGTACACTGTGACATTTAGTAAAGAGTAGCAATTGTTGTCTTACTTCAAAAGTAATTGACGTTTGTAAGAGCACAATGACATTGGGAGTAGCTGCAAATTGTATGTAAGGACAGCGCGAGTAGCAAGAGTAGCGTCTTGATATATGTAAGATTACTCTTAATGTAAGACAATAGTTGCTACTCTTACGTCAATGTCATACTATGCTGAAGCCGCAAGATCTCGTCTTGGTGTGAACTTGAACTATCGTCCGATACATTTTACTATTATGAATGTACTAGACGACCCGCGCGCACTTGATCGCGCTTAGTAGAAAATTATCATTGTTTCTCTACTATATTAAGTATGTATTATACACATAAACCTTTCTCTTGAATCACTCTATCTATTAATTAAAACCGCATCGAAATCCGTTGAGTAGTTTTAAAGATATATAAGCATACATAGAAACAGACAGACGCGGGAAGTAACTTTATTTTATACTATGTAGTAATGAGATGACAGTTTGACTTGACAGCAAGACAAGCAAAAAATCTGTGGACCCATTAATGTCCTCGGATTATAATATTATTATCGATGGTTATAAGTATTCGTACCATTTATTTCATGTTTTAGATTATTTATTTTTAGGATTTTTAGGATGAATAATAATGATTATGAATTATAATTTGTTTTATTTCAAACTATTCTGATTCAATAACGAAAAGACTGAGATACATAAGATAGCTCACCAGCCGGAGCACATATAAAAATTGACATAAGACTAGCAACTCCCGTCCCACTGTCAAGAGTAATTGGCTCATTCTCATGGAATCGATTCTCATCGTCACCTTCATGGCAATTCTTATTTATTGCTTATTTGTAATGTTTATGTATAATATTGTATAGAGCTGGATAACACGAGTAAACTTTTATATAAATGATTTAAATCGTACGTTTTATTTCGAAGAAAAACAGTTTTGAAATTTTCGATGCCACGAAAGTGATTCCGTCATTATTTTTTCACAAATTTTTCAAGTAAAACCCTTTTAAAAGACTAAATCTATCAAAAATGTACAATGAAACGATATTCTACGTAACAACAAACCTCATTACAGAAGAAATTATGCGTAATTTGAGATTTTACTTTATCTTTCACTTTACTTTTTTATTACTCAGAAATTTGGTATGTATGTATTAAAACCCTAACATAACAGATTAAGTACTTTTTAGTTGGTAAAAAGGCCCTTTCAAAAGAAAAAAATCACTTTCTTGGCTTAAAAATCACCTTCATGGTTAAAATTGCTATGAAGGTGATGCCACGCTGGTGACGAAAATAACCCTTTTTGGTGAAATTCTAGAAAGTTTAGGTATAATGTTAAAAATTAAATACTACATTATTATGTCGCACATTTTAGCGTTTCGAAAAGCTAGCTTTGATTTAAATAACTAAAATACAATACATACAACTGTTGTCCATGCAAGTGATCGGTACACCCATGAATAAATTGAAACTTAGCAATTTTATTTTTTCCCATGGCTCGATAAATCCTAGATCCTACTTCTACGATTGCAGAACATTGCCATCATTGAAATGAATTGAACTCTGTATTGGATTGTTGATGTTGTGTTTAACAGCAGCCGATAAACGACGCAAATTTAAAGCACCTAAAATCGTGTGACCACCGCATTATGTCATTTTAAATTCAAAATAATAATGAAAGGCTATTTTTAGATTGTATACCGTAAAGTATATTTGTTTGCGAAAATTTTGGTATATGTTATAAACAGATACACCGAAATTTGTTAAAGTATTGCTCAAATGTTTCACTGCAACGGAAAGTGTGACACCATGAGAATACGAAAAATGGCCCCGTTTTTGACCTTTCATGTTAAATTTTAGTATTATTTTTTGCGTCTATTATGACAATCTTTATTTATTTTGTAGCTTAATATATGTTTTATCCACCTATACAAAATTCATGTCTCTTTCTTTAACCGATTAGGAAATATAACCGTGTGACCATCAAATTTGAGCTAAAATGAGAATGAGCCAATTGACGTTTGTAAGAGCACAATGACATTGGGAGTAGCTGCAAATTGTATGCAATGACAGCGCGAGTAGCAAGAGTAGCGTCTTGATATATTATGTCAGATTACTCTTGACAGTGGGACGGGTGTTGGTACTCTTATCTCAATGTCGAAGTGTGCACGGGCCGTAGAGCCAAGTTCTTCTTTTAATCGCTTCGTTCCTGGCAGAACGGTCGTGGTCGTCAAGATGTGTCGTCTACGGTATGGGCAGATGTTGCTCGCCTCACTATGTATCGCCATTTCTCCCTATTTGATTGATAGCTTGGAGCACTCATGCAGGGGGTCACCCACTGCGGTTTTTACTTGGTCGGTACATCTCATAGGCTACCTACCCCTTGGTCTTGTGCCCTCCACGAAGAAGAGAGAGCCAAGTTAACCGAGAATTTTTTTTAAACTAATTATTTTGAATCAGACTTTCGTAGTAAGCCTTATTTCTCAGGGCTCATATATATTACTGTTCCCTAAAGGAATCTATATAAAAGCTAAAATTAGTTTTCAGAGGTACTTCTTCAATCCCTTAATAGTGGGGTCCGCCGAGATCCAGTAGAAATAAACTTGATTGCACTCCCGAATGTTTCAGACGAAAACTGGTTAATAATACAGGTTCCTGCATTTTATTGCCTACATCCTGCAACTTATAGGGATGTGCCACGTTTTTTCCGGTTAGCCGGACAAAATCCGTCCATAAAAGTTAAAAAATAATAGTATCTACTTTAACATTAATAACTCATAGTTAAATCGTGTACGTGTTGTAGTTCTTATGGTCAGTTAAAGGGAAAATCAAGGTTTTAAATATAATAAATAAATCATCGATCGATCGATTTATCGATTTTTGTTTTTTTTTTAAAGTAAACTAGTTAGCACTCCGGAATGTCTCAAACTAAAACTGATTAGTAATAATATAGATTCCTGCATTTTTTTCCTACATCCTGCAATATGAATAAATATTGTTTTGTAAAAGAGCTTTAATAGTTTTTAATTATGACATTTTGAGCTTGTGTTTAAAAACTTTTTGGAATGAGTAGATGTGAGCTTTATCCGGATAAAGAGTACACCCAAAGATCTCTACACTGTAGATATCGTTGAGTACACCGGCCAAAACTGATCCGGCAAAAAAGGCAAACGCCCCAACCTTAAAGTGCAGACTGAAATGTAATATTTAATACATAAAATACGCTGTATAGTGCTCGAATTACATGCACCTTAGAGCTAAGCTATTACAAGCAATGTTATAAGTCAATGCTATGGTCATTCCAGACGCTGCGACAAAGTTATTGCGTTGGGAAGGAGATTGTTAAGTTAATATTTTATTTTTAATGTTGTTTAGAAAAAGGTAAAACAAATTCGCTAAGCACTAAATGGATTTGTTTTAGAGAATAATAAAATTTTAACTTCACAACAATAGAAGATATTCGTACTCGTAGATGAAAACTACAATTTTTTTTTTATATTTCAATAGCTAAATTTGTAATTATTACAAAAAAAAAACTACTTTAGCACGCACGCACGCACGCTCGCACGCACACACACACACACACACACACACACACACACACACACACACACACACACGCACACACACACACACGCACACACACACACACACTCTTACAGACAAACTGGTAACTTATGACAAGAAAAAACTGACGAATTTACAATTCAATTAAAATCTTAAGCCTTTTCTTTTTAAGAGTCTGTTATAAATACACGAGAACAAGTAAGTGTAAGCATGAAAAGAGTCAGTTTCTCATCAGAAAGTAGTTTTGTTGGTAGAATTGAATGTAGACGATCGTAAACGACGCGACGGCTAGCGTACTGAGAGAGACGGAATAAGGCGACCATGAGTTGAGCGGGCTGTATGACTTTAATCTAAATTGATAAATAATAAATAATTAAAATTGGGGTTTATACTCCAACAGAACAGGTTACCCTACTTACACCGTTAGAGTCAAATCACAATTTATAGGGTGTGTGGCCAACCTATATGTTACAGTTTCAGGTCGGCGAGATTACCATGCATGCTGAGTCTGCTCCCATTGACTGGGTCTTATATTTATATTATTATACTAAGTAAAATTTGTACCTAATATTTATACTGAATCTTCTGCTGTCAATAAATTTTATTCATTTCATTTTCATTTCATTTTACCACACCTGCAACATGAGCTGACGACTGCCTCCTACATATCTTATAGGAAACAGCCGGGACACACAGCTTTACGTGTCGCAAATAACGCTCCAGGTTTGAATAAAAACTCTCAGTTTTTTTCGTCGTCATGGCCACCCTACATATCCAACCCTAGATAATATCGCACCCCCCGAGGAAGAAAGTCGTAACTGAAAATCACCAACTTTACAGGAGCAACAAAAAACTGATTTAAAAAATCATCGGCAATCTGAGAAAAATTTAGTATATAGCAAAAAATAGCAAAAATTAACCTCGATTGGCCTATGTATTTCAATTTGCAATTTAATTAATCGTCATGGAGTAAATCTTAAAAAATAGCTTTACGCTATTTTTCAGCGACACATATTAATTAATTTATGTAGTTAACAGTGATACTACTTTATTAACATGGAACGGAAACTATAATGCTGACATAACTGCAGATACGACTTTCTGAGCGTGTGGTGTCGTTACAAACTCCACGCGTAAGTATGATTTACGTCGTTTTTCCACGAAAACTTTGTCTCGGTCTTTTTGCGTAAAATAAGTTGCATCCTTTTTCTTCGAAAAATATATTCAGATAAATAATGTATTTCAAGTAAGCGCTTTTTTAAACGAAAAAAATCACAGACAGTTTTCGCGTATGTTGACATATTACGTTATTCCAATCATTTATTTTGTAAAATATTAGTCGTTTCTCAGTACAAAAGAAATAACAAAATAAATAACAGCCTTTAAATGACTCCAGTATATGGGATTTATGTGTAAAACTTTAAACTTATTTAAATTTTGTAGAAAAATCTTGTAAATATTACTGATTGTGTATTTTAAGGTAGCTTTTGTTGTACTATACCAAAAATCATAAAGATTTCATAATAAATTTAATACCAGCTACGTTGAGTAGTTTTACAGCTTTAAAAGTAAACTAAGTAAAATTTCAGGATATATTGTATATCTGTGCAAAATTTCATCTAGATCCACTTAGCCGTTTTGGCGCAAATAAATCAGAAATATTCATCCACTCATACATTTGTATTCAATGATTAAGTTTAGTATTATGACAGGAGAAGTGTTATAATTATGTCTTTTTATTAAATTATAACATTGTTTTTCATTTATGAAGTATGACTAATGATGATTAAACCAACTTCAAACATAGCTTGAGTAAAAACAAAGGCTATGACACAAGGAAATACGAATGACTGCAAAGTGTTTCAAATACGATTAGATATTGCGCCACTAGGAATGGATGCCGCATTGCTGGAAGCCGTGACTTCCGAAGTTGAAACGGGCTTAATGAACGGCGGGAATGAGCAGGGTAGGATTAGTTTGTGTAATTCCTGCGCCACTCTCCGAAACGAATCTTAATAAAACGGTTAGAAGGGGTGACTCTTCTAAAGTGTTCAAAACTCTTAGAATGCACTAGCGTTTGGTCACTCACGAGCCTTTTGGCGCTCCCCTGAATCAACTCCAGAACCTGAAGCTGGTATTTGGCAGTATCATCCCAAAGACGAAAACAATATTCTATACATATACGATCGGCTTTATGATAGAGATAAGCAAATGTCCCGGGTGAAGTAATGTTGCACCTTTGCCAAAATACCCAACTTCCTGACAGTCAATTGAGTCTTAGACTTGATGTAATCACAGAAGTAAAAGGCAAAAATAAGAGGAATTCTCAGTATCTAAAAGTGATTAGCTATCGACAAACATACATTTCGGAACGGAGAAGTTTCATTAAATAAAATTCTTTTAACAGTAAATAACTTCTCTTCATCGCACCCCCGTCGTCATTTTTTCTTTCCGTCTCTATTGGCTCTACCGCTAGATGTTATCTGCTTACCCAAGAAGTGAGTGATATGCAAAACAGATCAACAGTAGATTTACCACGACAAAACCCGAATTGTTGAGCACACAGGAGATCATTCGTCGAGATTGATGCTCCATTTCATGAACGTGACTGAGATATACCAGTGGTTGGAAGGGCCAGTACAACTGCCTTTTTTGAAAACAGGCTGCACGTTGGCGTATAATGCTGAAGGCTAGTCAAAATCGGAGTGAGCCCTGGTGCACATATCTTTAACACTATCGCAGGTATTCTGGCTGGACGCCAGCATATTCTCATGATTTCACTGCGTTCTATGAACCTCTGATTAATTATAACCAGATATATAGGTATAACAAACATTGAAGGAGGCCAGAAGTATTCAGACGCTATGATTCCGTAAAAAGAGAGCCATATAAACTGTTGAGTTCATCACGGGCGTATATGCATCCCACACATGTGGCTTGAATTTGTTTTCAAGTGAGCCTCCGGTTAATCTGACAAATACACATCTGATGGCAAACCTATTTACTTCTCCATAAAGAACAAGAGAGCGGGGTTTTCAGATTCAAAGTAGTGGTGGTAGTGGTAAATTTGAGTGCAGACGTTGAATGTTGGAGAGGCGCACTTTTAGAGAAAGGGATTTTTGAAGCTGTGAAACCGTTCTCTTAGTTATTTATAGATTTTTAGAGTGACACGGTACACAGAAACTGAAGTGAAACGAGATCTTCAGCTACAGGTCATTAGAAATCAAAACTTATACTACGTCAACCGAGAGAAACTAGAGTGAGAATTGCGAGGTCACTCAAACCCTCCGGGGTTGTCCGTTGGGTCCTCTTATCCATCCAGTCGCTAACGGATACGATCTTGCATGCCGAGACTTTCTTTCATGACTGGTTAGCTCATCATTTGCCTTGAATCCCGCTACTCTCCAGATTTCAAGCTGAAGCAAGGCAGAATGAGTAACTATGATCTGCGCTTACCGTAACGATACCCAGTTTACATAACTGGCTACACAGATACGTGTGCTGCTGGACTCCAAAAACATAAAAACCAATCTCTATACAACTATTTCTTAATAAAAAATGTAAGCAATTAGATTTATTTTAATTCTGACTAAAGTTTCGTGAAAGAAGTGAGTAACTAGTAGTTAAAGTAATAAAGGCTGATAAATGTTTCGTAGAAGAATGTGGTAACTGTAATTGCACGACGATATATTTACGAAAATTTCTTTAATAAGGAGTTATCTGTAGTTATGTAAAGATATTTGTAAAAATGTTCGTACAAGATTGACGTAAGTGTATTTATGATGTTATTGACATCGCAAAAGTAATTAACTACAGTTTTATGGAGTAATTATATTTGATTCCTGTGTCGTACAAGTTTAGTTTTTTTTAATAATTCCCTAATTTTTTGAGATAAATTTATGAAAAAAATAGACAATATGTATCGGATTTTTCTTGATTTTATTATGCAATAAAAATAAAAAGTCACAATTAGGGTTAATTCTTTCTTCCTCGAGAGGTGCGATATATATATTATAGGTTTATAGTTGGTTGTCACGGCACGTTTACTGTGAGACTGCCTACTCAGGTGGACGAGAATTATCGTAAATCGTTCAGTAATTTAATTTTGAAATAATTCTATTAACCTAACATCTGAATATATAAAAGGAAAGAGTGACTGACTGATCTATCAACGCACAGCCCAAACCACTGGAGGGATTGGGTTGAAATTTGGAACACAGGTAGGTTTTATGACATAGACCTCCGCTATGAAAGGATTTCACCGAGCGGGCAAAGGCGCGAGCATAAGCTAGTTATAAGTTGGTCTGTCGTTCAGGGTAGACTTTTTGCAGAAAGTCGACTAGGTGGGTGCCCCGACAGTGCCAGTAATTCTACTGCCTTTTTTTGAGCCAGGACTAATACGTTACGCATCATCACCCGATGCCGTGAGCCGTGGGCCGCGGGGGGTATGTGGGACGATGCAGTGCACCTAGAATTTTATTTTTGTGAAATCCTGGGTAGCACTGTACTGATTATGTGCAGCGTTATCTCTTACCATCAGGAGAGCGTCTTGCTCTTTACCTGGACGCTACCGTGTTTTAAAGAGCACGATAAACTGTGTGTCCCGGCTGTTTCCTATAAGATATGTAGGAGGCAGTCGTTAGGTCATGTTGCAGGCACAGTAGTAATCTCGGCGACCTGAAACTCCAACATATAGGTTGGCCACACAACCTATAAGCTGTGATTTGACTCTAATAACAGTGTAAGTAGGGTAACCTGTTCTGTTGGAGTAGGTATAGACCCCGGCTCCGCGGATGAGTGCTTCGACCGCATTTGAGTGCTTTTTTTTTGCTTGCGGCCCGCTGCCCCGGCATTATGGCGTCCCGCAGGAACACCCCCAGGTTTTTTAGTGGGTATCCCCGCCGCTTCCATCTTTGACGGGGGAGTCCCACATACCGCCCCGCGCCCCCCGGCGTGAGGTGATGATGTGTAACGCATTTTTCCTGGGTCAAAAAAAAGGTATAGACCCCAATTATTATTATTTCTTAAATAAAAATTCTTCATTTATAATATTGGCAATAATTGATAGTCCATACGGTAATAATATCATCGACCCCATGTTTCGTCCGAGAGCTCTCGATTACACAAATTGTAGTTCCCTCCCAAAAGGGCAAATCATTTCGCGGAATTAAATATTTATTTATTGCTTTAATATCTCCATAATTCAATTCCGGTAAGATCTTGAGCGCCCCTCGTAGGGATGTACCTGTGTATCGATATATCGATGTAGTGTTGTAATTAGAGCGGTATTTCGTTGATGTTATGACGGCGAGACGGCACTCCGAGGACTATTAGTATAGGGGTGGGAAAGGTTTTTGTAATATAGACTTTTAAACGTGTTTTTGATGACATGTTTTAGATATTTGTGTGGTATTAAGTTGTATATTTGTTTTGTGATGTTTCTAATCAAGATATTATGATTTTTTGTTTTGTTTTTTTTTAAAGGACTGTGCAAACTCTGTCCAGCTGTTTTACTTATAGTAGCCTATGTTTTACTAAATCAAACTCAATATGAGTGCAGATTTCTGAATTGTGCTGAAAGTTGACTTTTGCAAGACGGATTGAGACGGTAGCATTATGTAATAATGGAGTGGAGAGACCACAATGGGCTCTCTATAATGTCGCGGACAGACGGACGGACGGACAGACAAAGCGAAATTATAAGGTTTTCATGTTAACTACGGAAGCTTAAAAAAGGGGAAGCTGTGATAGGGAAAGAGAAATAGTGGGATTTATCCCGCCTCCTAGGTTTAGTCTGCTCCCATCTCCAACCTCATCGTCACTTAACAACACGCTAGATGGCGGTAATAGACTAACCTATAATGAATAAAATAGCTTTTTATTTTTAATTTCTGGTAATTAAGAATAAGAATAAGAATTTGTTTATTCATAGATTTCAGGTACCTACATAATATCAGATCTTAATGGAATGCATTGTTCTGCCGAAACCTGTCTTTTCCAGACGTATGAATAATACATAAATACAATAATGACTTATAGCTAAGAATAATGCCTTTAGTTACATTGTATGGAGTATGCATGACTATTTATAATAAAAAATACTAATTTACTATATTAATTTACTATTTATAATTTAATTGCGTATTTTATCGATATATGATCGTCTACAACGATAAAGTTCCTACCCCATCACTATTCGCAGCAATGCTATAATTTTCGTAGGAAATACAGCACTTACTGGATACTTTCGATACTTACCGCTTACCGGCATTTAGCTACAGGTGGCTCCAAAACGAGGTTTTAATAGGTATATTGTTGCGGATCGACGAGCCTTGTAAATAAATATATTCCTCATTTTTTGTACCTGTGTAAACTCCCGTAGCTTTAGTCGCAATTATTGCACATATTATGTATAGATTTCGTGTTTTATAGCTTAAGAATTGATTTACAAACTTGATTACGAGTAGTTATGTAAAATCGCTATTTTTTATTATTTGCTAATTTGATTTGTTGTTATGTAAAATTTGTCATGGTTTATTTACTTCTTGAATACGCGTAAATAAACTTATTGTAAACGAATATTTGTACTTGAATGAGAAAATGTAATCGCCAAATTGCTAGAGAAAGACAGCAATATGTTAGAGCGAGACAAGTACATATAAAAACCGCGCGATCGCGCATTTTTACCATGTTTTTACTTATTGTAGATTATGTGTAACAATAAGTAATGAATATGTAATACATGGTGATAGATAATGTCGTAAGCTAGATTTTAAGAGTATTGTGATAAAAATCGAGCAATGTATACTTAAGTTATGATCAAAAATGTGCCGGGCCCATAGTGAAAAATGTTGTAATTTAACGCGAAATTTGTGTAAAAATTAGGTGCTCTCTATCCGGTAAGGGTAGGGAGTGCCTAAGGTGCCCGGCCAAAAATAATGTTACCGTCACATAACTGGAGCCGGGCGATACGTGAGGAACGACGTTATCGCCCGTGACACGGGAGTCCCCGAGGTGGGGGAGTTCGTGGCTCGTTTAGCGCGTCGAATGTTCGACCGCGCTGATAACGGGCCGCACCCCCACCTGCACAACATCGCTCCGCACCACGCCAGACCACCTGAGGCGCCACAGTCGCGCCCGCTACCGCGCGACATACTCCCTCCCAGGGAGAGCGACGCAGCAGCGTAGGTCCACCGTAGCAGAGCCGCCGTGAGGCGCCCGGAAACGGCAGTCGACTCCGGCGGCCGCCAGTTACCTGAGGGTAGAGGCCCTCAGAGTTGAAGCCAGGGCAAGGAGGGTTTACCTCGTGTCCCACCCCCCAACCGCCCCCCAAGGGGAGGCTGGAAGAACAACGAGTCGAATAATGTTACGCTCTACGACTTCGCTTGAATTGTATTATATATACACCTAAGAAGAAAGAAATATACAGTCCATTATTATTGAAGAACCGAAGTTATTATTTACGACCCCCACAATATTATAAGTTATTATATCCGTTATCCTAACCACCATAATACAAGCATTAAGTTGCTTAGTATGGGGTTAGGTGGCGCTGTGTGAATTGTCCTGAAATATTTTTTTATTTTATTTATTTATTTTTCATGTTTTTGAAGCGGTGCAGTGAGCCAAGGGATTATTTATGTGGTGCAAATGTTTTTTTTTATGTGATGAAGTAGAAGACGAGCTAGACGCTCTCCTGATGTTAAGAGATAACGCTGCCTATAATCAGTACAGTGCTACTTAGGATTTCACTATGATGTGATATTCTGGGAGCACTGCACGAACGCTTCTTACTTGAGAGTCATAAGATGTTAAGACTCTTTAGCCCAGTAATTTCACTAGCTACACTGCCCTCCTACCTGTGCACAGTAATGTTTGCACATCAGAGCTCAGGCGGTAGAATAACTGCGCTGTTGGGGTACCCACCTAGTCGACCTCCTGCAAAGGAAGTCTACCTTCGGTAAAATGAGGTCTTAACATATATGACTCTTAAGTAAGAAGCGTTGGCCATTGCACCTAGAATTTTATATTGTAAAATTATGTGCACACCGCCGTCTATTATTGTATTTTCAGTCCTGTTCCATTCCCAGGTTGTCTGTAAGAAATTGCCTAGTACGATAAGACCGCCGATTGCTTACCTAGCATTAAGATATTATATCAAATCAAATCAAATCAAATATCTTTATTTCAGACAACAAAGTCATTATAGCAATAATATATTACAAGAAGCTTTGTAATTGTTTGGTTTGCAATAAAGTATTATTCTATTCTTTTATGGGTAGGTAGCACTGTACTAATAAAATTATAGGCAGCGTTACGTCTTACTTATATACGCTACCTACTAATACAAGTTCATTTTTTTATTCACATTTGTCTTCCCTTCTTTAAAAGGCATAAATATTGTAACACCCTGTGCAACAAATGAGCGAGGCACGTACCGAGTACATTTAAACGTTCAGCCGCATCGCTAATATATTCACCTGGCTCCACCTATACATACCTGTATACATATATATTTATATTATACAGATGTTGGTATGTTTATACTGTACACGGATACAGACGCTTGGGAGAGCGCGTGACTGGAATAAGAATATAGTGGTTGGTAGTGAGTTTACATGGTGTCTGGTATATTTGTTGAAAATTAAATAAAATAAATTTAAAATATCATAAAAGATCGTGAGTGTCGGTGGCAGAATATTGGTGTCAGCGTTATGTCAGTCTAGATGTCAACGTCGCTGACGACATCTACGTAGTTGTCAGGTAGATGTCAGCGCCGGTATCGGCGTTAGTGTCGGTATCGGCTTCGGTATCGGCGTTGATATCGACATCGGGATCGGCGTCGGTATCAGCGTTGGTGTCAGTGTAAGTACCAGACATCGATGGGGTTGCGTCGTTTAATAACGGAGTTCCTATGGTCACCTTCCAGCTCCATCATCAGATCAGCTCGATGTCATAAAAATATACAGGCATGCAAAATTTTAGCTTAATCGGACACCGGGAAGGGAGTCAAATTAAACTTGCAAGATTTGATTACAGACACCCAGACAGACAGACAACAGACAGTCTAAAGTAAATAAAAGCTTGTAAAAAGAGTTTATTTAAAAGAAATCATAAGAATAAAGGTAGGCAGTCTTAAATGGAGTACCTCCTGCAAAGTGACGCCATGTAAACCAACAGTAATATATATCATTTTTTACGCTAATCCGTATTGGATGGATCACGCTTGTAAGTTATTACATATTTATTGAATTATACGTTTTCAATGATTGAGCGTTACTTGCATTTTATGTTTTTTGAAGAAAATTGGAAGGGTAGAGTGGTCTGGGCTATCAATTATCACTCGTCTTTAGACCAAACAAGTCTATTTTGTAAGCTTGAAATTTTTTAAGTTAGGCTTTCTTAAAGGATTTCTTCTATGCGAATGACTCTCTTGCTCACACCAAACGAATGTTTAAATATTAATTTGTAGAATTACCTTATTGGAAATATTTGTTTATGTGGTGCATTTTTCAATATTTTTTTTTTTTTTTTTTTATATACTAATTAGGCCTACGTTTGACCACATCCCACCTGATGGAAAGTGAAAATGCGGTCGACGATGGATCACGAATGACGCCTAGAAAGGTACCTATTCACTCGTGCCTTGAAGATACCCAAGTTGTACCGCTCGGGAAACACAGATGACGGCAAAGTGTTCCAAATGCGACCAGTTCTCATTAGAAACGACGAAGCAAAACGCTTGGTGCGGGCTGTTGGTAGCGCCACTAAGTAGGGATGCCGCATTGTCGTCTGCCGTGACGTCCGTCGATAGAATGGGCATGGAGGAATTAGTTCATGTAATTCCTGCGCACACTCTCCAAAATGAATCCTGTAGAAGACCGATAGCGAAGCGACCATTCTACGGTGTTCAAGGCTCTGCAGCCGAGATTCCGTGAGCTTTTGGTCACCTACGAGCTTTTTGGCACGTCTCTCAATCGACTCCAGTGTCTGAAGCTGGTATTTGGCAGTACCATCCCAAAGATGAGAACAGTACTCCATACACGACCGGACTTGTGCTTGGTACAGCGTTAGCAGCTGTCCCGGTGTGAAGTATTGCCTCACCTTTGCCAAAATACCCAGCTTCCTGGCAGCCAATTGAGCCTTAGATTCGATGTAACTCCCAAAATTAAGGTCAGACGTGAGAGTAACTCCTAGTTACTCAAGCTGGTTAGTTATCGGTAAAGAAACATTTTGGAAAGAAGGAGCTTCGTTGAATAGACTCCTTTTAGCGGTAAATAGACACGCCTGGGTTTTTGTAGCATTAAACTTAACCAAATTAGCTGCACCCCAATCGGAAACAGCTTCTAAGGCCAAGCTCATACGCTCAACCATGGCCTCCCTGCATGACTGGACTTCATCTCCGTTGGCTCTAGCGCTAGATGTATATCGCTCAACTACCGTGCTGTCATCTGCATACCCAACAATACCTGGCTTAAGCAAGTCATTGATGTGCAGCAGGAAAAGTGTAGCAGAGATAACTGACCCCTGAGGTACCCCAGCATTAATAGCTAATTGATCGGACGAGCTACCGTCAACGACAACTCGAATCTTGAGGGATCAAGAAGTCTGAAATCCACACGCATAAACCAACGGGTAACCCGAATGATGGAAGCTTACCGACAAGGCTATCATGCCAGACCCTATCAAAGGCCTTCGAGATATCAAGAGAAACAGCGATCGCTTCTCCGTGTTTCTCGATGGCCTTACTACAGATGTGGGTGACATACGCAAGAAGATCCCCAGTAGATCTGCCACGACGGAACCCGTATTGCCGATCACTGAGGAGATCATTCGCTTCAAGGTATGTCAATAGCCTGTTGTTCAGAACACGCTCCATACACTTACAGAGTATGGATGTGACCGAGATTGGCCTGTAGTTGGATGGGTCAGTACGACTGCCTTTTTTGGGCACTGGGTGCACGTTGGCAAGCTTCCAAGACCTGGGCACTACACCAGTTTTGAGAGAGAGGCGAAATAGGCGTGTCAAGATCGGAGTGAGCTCAGGTGCACAAGTCCTCAACACTATCGCTGGTATTCCGTCCGGTCCTGTTGTATTACTGGCTGTTATACACATTGTAATCAAAATTTGAATCATTCTTTTTATATATTCTTATTGATGTATGTTTTGTCACTTCAATAAAATGAGTCAAATACAACATACGTTATCAGCACGAATTTATAAGAAAATACAAGAATAAACTGTTTTTTCTGCATTAAAAGTGAAAAGAAAGTTTTTCTAAAGTATTACGTGCATCATATGTGTATTTTTTGGACATTGACCAGCTGTTCGTGAGTTATAAAATTATGTCAAATAACAATTCCCTTTCTTGCATAAAACCTTTAGTTAATAGGGAAGGCTACTCTACATGGAAGTTTAAGATGCGGATGTGCCTTATTCATGAAGAATTGTGGGAAGCCGTCGTAGGTTACCAAGATAGTAATGTATCCACTGATAAAAGGTTAAGAAATGATCAGAAAGCTTTATCGAAGATTTGCCTTACTCTGGATGGACTGGCAATAACCCACGTAAGGTCATCAAAAACTGCAAAGGAGGCATGGGACGCTCTTTCGTCCGCATACGAAGACAAAGGTTTGGGTCGACGTATAAGCCTTGAACGTAAACTCTATAGATGCAGCCTTGAAGATTATAACTCAATTGAGATGTATATAAATGCCATCATGTCTACTATACAAGACTTGGCTGACATCGGAAAAACAATAGAAGATGCATCAATAGCTGCTATTCTTCTGGGAGGTCTGAGTCCACGATATGAGCCTTTAATATTAGCTCTGGAAAATTCGAATACACATATAACTTCGGACCTTGTAAAGACAAAATTATTGAATGAATTGAATAAAACTGAATATGATAATCCTGATACTGCTCTTCGTTCCCGGATGAATCAAAGTAAATCTTCTGCATCCAAGCCTAAGAAGCCTATTGTGTGTTATGACTGTAATGAGCCAGGTCATAAGCGTCCAGACTGTCCCCATAAGAAGGACAAGAATAAGAAATCTGTAAATCATAAGAATGCTCTCTGTGCACTGAATGTAAATGAGAAATTAGATAATGAGAAATGGTATATAGATTCTGGAGCGTCAGCACACATGACATCGCGAGCTGATTGGATGGAGAATGTGAAGGATTCCCCTATTGGAACTGTAACTATAGCAAATGGTGATATACTGGAAACCCAAGGTGTTGGTGAAGTTTCGATTACCAGTTGCAGTGATAATTTGACATCGGTCAAAAAGATTCTTGATGTAGTTCATGTGCCAAACTTGGACTCGAATCTTATATCAGTTAAGAAGGCAGTAGATAAAGGTTTTAGTTTAGTTTTTGATAAAACTGGTTGTAATTTTTATGATTCTGATGCTTTTACTTGTAATGGAGATGTAATTTTACATGGTTCTATTTGTGGTGGACTGTATTCATTAGATGTTACAGTCAATTCTAAACTCAATGAACGATTATCCGCTTTTGAAACGCACTCTGATGTATCTTGTTTCAAGCTTTGGCATAGACGATTAGGTCACTTATGCCGCATTGGAATGGACCAACTTAAGAAGGGTCACGCGGTGGGCGTTGATTATTCAGAAGTCGATAAGGAACCTTGTATCTCCTGTATTGAAGGTAAGCAAAATAGGAAAACTTTTAAGAAAGTTTCACATAAAAAATCAACTTCAGTTCTGGAACTTATTCATTCAGACGTTTGTGGTCCCTTGCCTGAATCTTCATTTCAAGGCAATAAATATATTTTATTTTTTATAGATGATTTTTCTCGTATGACTTTTGTCTACTTTATTTCTTCAAAAGCTGAAGTAAAGAATAAGTTTTGTATTTTCCAGTCCTCTGTGGAACGGGAAACGGGAGCCAAGATAAAGACACTGAAGAGTGACAACGGAAAAGAGTATGTTAATGCAGCTTTTTCGAATCATTTACAAAATGAAGGGATTAAACACCAAACTACTGTTCCCTATAGTCCTCAACAGAACGGTATTGCTGAACGGACGAATAAGTCCATTATGGAGAAGGTAAGGTCTATGCTGTCAGAAAGTTCTCTTTCTTCTGCCTATTGGCAGGATGCAGCAGATATGGCTGTATATCTTAAGAATAGATCTCCACATCGTGCTCTCGAAGGCAAGACAGCATACGAGAAGTGGTATGGTATGGTCCCAAATTTATCACATCTACGCGTCTTCGGATGTAGGGCTCTAATTCATGTCCCCGACTGTAATCGGAAGAAATTGGATATGAAAGCATCGGAACACATCTTTGTCGGATATTCAGAAGATCCGAGAAGCTATTTCTTTAGAGATGCTACGTGTCCTAGAAGACTTGTGAAGAGTAGAGATGTAACATTCTTTGAAGATCATTTTCATGATTTAAAAGGTAAAGGTAATACTTGTAAGACTGGTAATGATTTATTGGAACCAGTATACTCGTACATACCTCTTCTGTCTGAGAATTCATTAAATAGTTCAGAGCAGAGAAATACTGTCACTGTGGAACAGTTAATAAAGCCTAATATTGCACCAGTATCAGAAAATTGTGTACCTGATAGTAGTGAGGAACAGTGGCATAATGCTGATACATCAATTTCTTCAGAAGAAATTAATTCTGATACTGAGGTTGTAGAACCAAGATATAATTTAAGACCAAGAAAACCTAATTCTTCTGCTAACTATGTATGTGTGCAGACTTCATCCTCTGAACTGGATGAACCTTTAAGCTATTCACAAGCTATTAATGCAGAAGATAGTGAAAAGTGGCGTCTCGCAATGTGCGATGAATACAAATCATTGCTTGAGAAGAAAACTTGGGTACTCGTTGATAGACCAGATAAAAAGGTTATTCCATGCAAATGGATATACAAGTTAAAGAAAAATGCGCAAGGTGATGTTGTTAAGTATAAAGCAAGACTTGTTGCAAAAGGATTTAATCAAGTATATGGTGTTGATTTCTCAGAAACTTTCTCCCCGGTTGTCCGGAGCTCCTCTTTACGCATGTTGTTTGCGTTGGCTGCAGAAACAGGAATGAAAATGCATCATTTGGATGTTGATACTGCGTTTTTAAACGGAGACTTAGAGGAAGAGGTCTACATGAGTCAACCAGAAGGTTTTGCTAAACCTGGTCAAGAAGATAAGGTATGCTTACTAAAACGTTCACTTTATGGCCTAAAACAGGCCCCAAGGACATGGTTTAAAAAGTTGACCGAAATATTGCAATGTATAGGATTTAAACAAACTCCTTCAGAAGCATGTATTTATACCAAGAAGGTTGGTAACGAGTTACTTATTCTGGCCTTTCATGTCGATGACATTGTCGTATTTTATAAAAAAGATTCTACACTTGACTCTGTCATATCTGACTTACAGAATCTTTTTAGTATGAAAGTGATTGGGCCATTGAGTTATTATTTAGGTTTAAACATTGATTGGAAACCTAATGAGATAAAAATACATCAAGCTACTTATATCCGGAGCTTGTTAGAAAAATTTCAAATGGGTGATTGCAGATCTATGCATACACCTTTACAAAAGGAAAAATTAGTGCCATCTAAAGGTAATGAGGACTCTACTGTATATCCTTACCAGAAATTAATTGGCTGTTTAATGTTCCTTGCAGTCAATTCTCGACCCGACATAGCTTTTGCTGTTTCGTATTTGAGTCAGTTCAATACTAAATACGACAAAACTCACTGGATTGCGGCAAAGCGCGTGTTACAGTATTTAAAAGGAAGTATCGATGTGGGTATTACTTACAGGAAAGATAGAGGAAATTTAGTTGGCTATGCGGATGCAGATTGGGCTAATTGTCCCATTGATCGTCGTTCATACACTGGATTTTACTTCTCTTTGGCAGGTGGAGCAATCTCATGGGAGAGCAAGAAACAAACAACAATTGCTCTTTCCTCTACTGAAAGTGAATATATGAGTTTAGCGGGAGCGGCAAAGGATGCTGTATTTTTAAAGCGGCTAATGTTGGAAATAACAGGTGAGTCAACTGTTGTAACAATTTATAATGATTCGCAATCTGCTCAAAAATTAGCAATAAATCCAGTCCACCACAACAGATCAAAACATATAGACACTAGGTATCATTTTCTACGTGATTTAGTTGCTAAGAAAGTTATCAATGTTGTCTTTAAACAGACAGAGGAGATGTGGGCTGATGTATTCACTAAGCCGCTAGCACGCATTAAGCATCAGAATTGTATAAAAGGGATAGGTTTATGTTAATTGTCTCATTTTGATTACGGGGGTGTATGTTGTATTACTGGCTGTTATACACATTGTAATCAAAATTTGAATCATTCTTTTTATATATTCTTATTGATGTATGTTTTGTCACTTCAATAAAATGAGTCAAATACAACAGGTCCACTAGCTTTATTCACGTCCAGATTCCGCAGCGTTCTACGAACCTCTGATTGCCGGATGTGTATGTCGGACATTGAAGTCCCACAATCCGGCAATACTGGAGGTATCTCGCCAGCAGTATCTAGGCGTGAAGATTCTGCAAAAAGAGAGGCGAATAAATTCGCCTTATCTTTGGAAGTGAAAAACTTTGGTAGTAAGAAGACGACCAAGACGCTCTCTTGATGATAAGAGATAACGCTGCCCATAATCAGTATAGTGTCACCAAGGATTTCAGCATGATTCAGAACGAAGAGAAAATTCTCAACGCAACGCTTCTTACTAAAGAGTCTAAATAAGAGACGCTTCAGCCCAGTAATTTCTACATCTACATTGCCCTACCGAAACACAGTAATGTTTCCACGTCACTGCTCAGGCGGTAGAATAACTGGCACTATAGTGATACCCACCTTTTTTTAGTATTTACATATTATGACTTTTGAGTAAAAGCGTTGAACTGTGAAATTCCGGGTGGCACTGTTCCGATTATGGGCAGCGTTATCTTTTACCATAAAGAGAGCTTCTTACGCGTCTTCTTACTTTAAAAAAAGGTTATAATAATATGTTATTTTCCAAATGGTAACGTCAAAGACCACTCGTACCCTCCAGCCTGCTCAAGGCAGTACCAATAACTCTGTATCGGGAACATTACGGCCATGTTTACGATGCAGGGGAGGAGTGTAAATATTTTATTCGGCTAACACTTTTATTGACCATCTCACATCGATCGCGTAGTTTTACTTTAAACAAAGGTAAATGGACTCTGACTTGGCGGAACAAGTGAAATTCAGGGAGGTTTATCCCGCCTTCTAGGTTTAGACTGCTGCCACCTACGGCCGCGTCATTGCTGATGTGCTGAGTGACTTTATAAAGTACTAACTGCGCCCAGCGGTTTTACCCGCTGTACGACTATAGCCTATGTGTTATTCCAGGGTCTAAGCTATCTCTATACTAAATTTCAGCTCAATCGGTCCACCCGTTTAGAACAAACAAACGTCCAGACATCCATTCAGAAGAAAGAAATTATAGAAAATATATATTTTGGATATATTATTATATTATGGATGTAGAATATTACAGTTTGTTTTTTTTTATGTCATTATGTGTATATTGTTAGGCTGGCCGTGATGTCACTGCCGTTGGTGCCATCGGAAGACCAGCGTAGGTCCTTTATTGAACCTACATATGCTGAGCTGGGGCCTTTTTGCGGCAAATGTTAACTGTTACGGTGTTTTATGTACCTTTATGATGTAATTTGTCGCAAATAAAACTTTTTCTTTCTTTCATTCTTACAATAATATTACTAAGTAAGATGCATTTTTACACTAAACCGCAGCTACTCCCTGAAGAAGATCCTCGTACAGGATCGAAACGGTCGGCACGAAGCCGAAGTAAATACATACAACGTGAGTTTATACCGTTTATTTACAAAGATAGTAAGATGCAAGTAGACACATGTTCATATCTTAAAAACTGAATTGATTTTGATGAAACTTACTATGCTCTTAATTGGACTACATGTAAGCCAATAATTATAATATTCTCCTAATACTTTTATTGACCATTTCACATCGATCGTGTAGTTTTACTTTAAACAAAGGTAGGAGTCAAGTCTATTTTGTAACATATGAAACAAAAACCTTTATCCCACCTATATCTTTATAACCACCGTCGCTCTATTTAATGTATTTGATTTAAATGCCTTGCATGCCCTGCTTGGTTGTCTGGAAAAGATCGCTATTAGCGATAACACTGCCAATTGTTATACTTCTTTCTGTGTAAGCTTAGTTCTAAGCTTATATTAATTGTAATTGTGTGCTATAAAGAGTTTTCTATTCTATTCAATTCTAAAAAAGTGATAATATAATATTCCTACCGGTGGGATACCTACTGGTGGTAGGCTTTGGCCGCGGCTAGTTACCACCCACTGGTCAAAACCGTGTTAGTTTTAAGCTTATATCGCCAAGCGAAGCCAGGCTCGCTTGGCGATATAAGCTTAAAACTAAGATTTTGATAAATATTGATATTATGTTTTGTTGTACGTGCTTTCCGTCGGATATGGAAAGCAAAAAATATTGAATCAAATCGCCGAGATTTTTTTTTTTTTTTCTAGTATTTTTTTATAGTTAGAAGTTTTTGATGTTGTCATGCTCATGTTGAATGTTTGAACTAAAACAGAAGCTGGATACGCGGCTTAAGTTCAACCGGGGCGGGCCGCTAGTTGTAAATATAAATAATTCAATAGATGTTTCTAGAAAGGCTTCCGTCCCAAGTTTCATCAGGAAACGTAAAACACGATGCCTATATCTGAAAAGGAAACTTCGAACCTAACCTATAAAATACATAGTATACAGGGTGACTGGTGAGCAGCAGGGATATTGATTTATCCGTTATGGAATCGAACCGAAGACCGAATTGTCAAAAATGTATTAAATGACGTATGACGTATTAAATCGATACGACGTTATACGTCATTTTATACATTTTTGACAAATCGGTCTTCGGTTCGGTTCCATAACTGATGATGAGTGAATAGCCCTGCCGGTGACATTCTCTTAGAGGTTAAAGTTAAATTAAAGTTAAAGTTCAAATTTAACTATAGTAACAAACTCTTTAGTTAAATTTGAACTAATTTTACTAATGAGACGCTAAAATTATAAAATATAACAGGAACTTTTCACATGATATTTTGTATTTAGGAAGAAATAGAGTAAAAAAAATTCATACTGTAAAATATCAAAAAGAAAAAGATATTGCGAAAGTTGCGAGATATTGAGAGAAAGATATTGCGTAAGATTCTAGGACCAGTGAGAAGTGAGGATGGCAGTTGGAGGGCTAGAAAAAATCTGGAGATTGAAGACCTAGTGGCTGAGCCAAATATCATCGGCGAAATTAAGGCCCACAGACTTCGCTGGCTCGGTCATGGAGAGGATGAGTGAGGATCGTGCGGTGAAACGTGCGTATCTCGGACGAGCGACAGGCAGGCGGCCGGTTGGACGTCCGCGATATCGCTGGAAGGATGAAGTGGAAAGGGAAGCGCTCCAATCTCAGTCATGGCAAGAAGTAGCCCAGAATCGGGAAGAGTGGCGTGATCTTGTATCGGAGGCCAAGACTCAGTTTGGGTCGCTGCGCCGTAGTAAGTAAAATATCAAAAACTGCGTTTAAAACGCTGCAGAGCAATATACTTACTCAATCAAGGACATTACGACTGTTTTTATCAATTTCATATCAATAAAGTTTTTTTTTTGTGGAAAATGCCCTTATTGAGCAAAAACAAACTAACAGTACTACAGCTAAAGCTAATACTACTTAATAAAGTTAATTTACAAAGCTTGCTGCAGCAGATTGCTGGCCCCCGAAGCAACTAAAATAATGCGTAATGTGCAAACATTACTGTGCTCCGGTAGGAGGGCACTGTAGCTAGTGAAATTACTGGGCTAAAGAGTCTTAACATCTTATGACTCTTGAGTAAGAAGCGTTAGTGCAGTGCACCTAGTATTGCACATAATTGTGAAATTCTGGGTAGCACTGTACTGATTATGGGCAGCGTTATCTCTTAACATCAGGAGAGCGTCTTGTTCGTCTTCTTACTTCTCCACATAAAAAAAAAGACGTGTGGCACTCGGAGACTGCCGCGGTAAAGCTATTGCATAGCATTTTTTATCAACTTATGTAATTATAGTATCACCGCTGTGCCGGTCGGAGTGGGGGGTGTTAGGTTTTTTTCGTTACGGAATTTCTGGATTCGGTCCCTACGCTCAAGACCCGTGATAGAAGCTATGCAATAGCTTAAAAAAACTGAAAATGGAGAAATTTGCGAATAGACAGAGTAACTGGACAAAATTTCAGCAAGAATGGTTACCATCCCGACAGATTCGCAACTGGATAGTCGTAGTCGTAGTCGTCGTTGTAGTATCACCATTTTTTTATATACAAAGACCAAAATCAGACAAATTTCAACTGCCGTATCGTCGCTTACAAACATTTAACGAAGATGGGCTTGGGCCAAGACATGGTTTGTAGGTTCTACCACGAATCATACGAAACAGCTTTGCACATACTATGCAACTGCGGCCCACTCATGTTCAACAGAAGTATCCACCTGGGGCGACACATTATGCTCCCAGAAGAGATAGAACAAGTTACTCCCGAAACATCTGGAACTTCCTAGAGGCCACGGGATTAAGCAGTGAATTATAACTCAACTGGACTGCCACAAAAGATCAGAAATGGTCGAAGCGGCTTAAGGTCCTTTTGGGGTTACCCAATAATAATAAATCGTCGCTTAAGATCAGGCGAAATCGTGGTCTAAGGCTATAATGTAGATGGCAGATTAGTCTACCATCCTCTAGGTCTAAACCTACAATGCAGCTTAAATCCCAGGCAGGCTTACCTGAACATCATTTTTTTTTTTTTTATGTGATGGATTAGAAGACGAGCAAGACGCTCTCCTGATGTTAAGAGATAACGGCTGCCCATAATCAGTACAGTGTTACCTAGGATTTCACAAATATGTGTAATTCTAGGACCACTGCACCAACGCTTCTTACTCAAGAGTCATGAGATGTTAAGACTCTTTAGCCCAGTAATTTCACTAGCTACAGTGCCCTCCTACCGGAGAACAGTAATAAATAAATAAATAAAATAAAATAAAAAAAGTATTTATTGCCATTTCTTACACAGATTTAACTTAATACATAAAATATGACTAATGTTTGCACATCATTGCTCAGGCGGTAGAATAACTGGCACTGTAGGGGTACCCACCTAGACGACCTCCTGCAAAGGAAGTCTACCCCCGGTAGATCATGCCGGAATACGGTCATAATTACCGCTTGGTGACACGGTTCTGACCAGTGGGTGGTAACTAGCCGTGGCCGAAGTCTACCACTAGCTTAGAATACTATATTGCTTTTTTTGAGAAAAAAACACCCACGTTTCCTGTACAAATTTTCGTTTTGTATCCAGTAACCCTGTATATCCCACCAGATATTAACATAAAACCCAGTACCGACCTGTCTGTCTGTCTGTTTCGATATTGCTGAAGTTTTCCAGGAAGCGCCACGCCTAGCCGAGTGGGCGGTCCGTGGGCGTGGTCAGAAGGGATGAGCAGGAAGATTGGATGCGGTAGTGTCTCTTGGATCTTCCGCGTTTTTTTTTATTAAAATATTTTTGTATTAAAATTCTGTTGTTTTTTTCTAGACATTGAATAAGGAAGATAATTTTAACGTTTGTATAAAGCCTGCGCTTCATTTCGCACAATTATTCGCGCGCAGTGTAAATTCTCAGTTATTTGATTGACTTTTAATTCGTTCTTAATAGAGGTGCCTTGCGAATGAGCGGTAGAGTATTAAAATAAAATGTAAAATTGACTTGCAAAAGTGCTCTATTGTAGCCAATTTGAATAAATGAATTTTGAGTTTTTAAATATTTTGATTTTTCCAATGAAGAAAACGTGTAACAAATGAAAATCTTAGGGCTATTGTGTCGTTTGTCCGTGTGTTCCTACATTACGGCATCGGACAAGGTCAAAAAAAAAATTCAGTAATTTTAATAATAAAAAAAATATTCGATATGTATTTTTTTGATGAAGCGAGAAGCGTTTATAATTTTTTCGGTAATGAAGTCATTTGTGGATGCATTTTGTATCGACTCGAGTACACACATGTGACGTCATGAATCTTTCTAGGTAACTTTAGTGCCTTGTAAATCACACGTTTTTTTATTAAAATTACAAATACGTAGGTATCCAATATTTTTTAACAATCTTCATTATGGACAATAAAAAAATCCGATCCCCTATTACCACACAGCCCCCTACACTCCTATTACCCTGATACCCCTATTACCCTGATACCACAGCATATAAATTATGTACATTATCAAAAACAAAGTTTAAAAAATAAAAAACAAAACTACACCTATAATGTTGTAATTAAATTACGATATTTACAATAATCGCCAGCAAACCGAACTGTAATAAAATTAAAATTACTTGAACTTATTTAATTAGATGAACTTACGCACAGAAATAGTCTCCAAAAAGTGTTATCCATAACATTTAAATTAAAAGTTAATCTGCAAGTTGGACTTGTATGTCTCCAATCCACCTATCAAAAGCCCGGACTGAGCCTATGTCTGAGAGCAACATTTCGTGATCATTTTGTTCTTCATCATCTATTTATCTAAATATATAAAAGGAAAGAGTGACTGATTGACTAATCTATCAACGCACAGCCTAAACTGCTGGACAGATTCTGCCTTATTACAAAACGCGGACTTACGCTAGTTCTGGGAATAACGAATGTCATTTGTTCGCTTAGTACCTGGTTTAATCCTGGTACAATCGTTAGTCTGCGTTTTGAAATAACGCGGATTAGGTTTAAATTTGGAGCATAGATAGACGTAGACAAGAAGGATTTTGGCATGCGGGCAAAGCCGAGCACAAGCTAGTATAGTTATAAAAATGCCATATCCAAACACAACCGAGCGCACTAACTGAGCTCTCAATCTTACCACATCCACGCGATCACCCGTGGGCGTCCAAGCGTACTATCATTGGCTAACAGTCTTCAGCTAAAATCAATACAGATGCAGCCTTCAGGCTTCCACCGATTTTATGAATGTTTTACAAGCTGGCTTTTATTGCTGGAGCCGTATGAATTTTGTAATGTTAACCAACTGGAAGAAGGAGGTTCTTGTTATTCTCTAGTCGATCCGCGCGCACTTCGTAGTGCCTGACAGAAAGACTATTTCTCGGCTATAACACCTGCATCGAGCACGGGAGCAGGCTGAAAATCAGTAGTCAGGTTGGCCCTATGGTTAATGATGTGAAATTCTAGGTGCACTGCACCAACGCTTCTTACTCAAGAGTCAAAAGATTTTAAGACTCTTTGGCCCAGAAGCTTCCACCGATTTTATGAATGTTTTACAAGCTAGTTTTTATTGCTGGAGCCGTATGAATTTTGTAATGTTAACCAACTGAAAGGACTAGCAAACGCAGCGTTGGACGTCCACCCACAAGGTGGACAGACGACCTTATAAAGTTCGCCGGAAGGCGCTGGATGCAGGTCGCTTCGAACCGGTACATATGGAAGTCCAAAGGAGAGGCCTATGTTCAGCAGTGGACGTCTTACGGCTGAGATGATGATGATGATGAACCAACTGAAAGAAGGAGATTCTATAGTATGCCTCTATAGCTCAGATCGCCAAAGGAAGAACCACACCTTTGCCTATATATTCGTCAAGCAATGCTAAAAATCTTAAATCTTAACATTTAATATAATAAATGAATAAAATAAAAATCATTTATTGACTCTCGGCCCATATGTCCATAAAACAATACAAATTACTGGTCGCGTTTGGAACACTTTGCCGTCATCCGTGTTTCCCGAGCGGTACAACTTGGGTATCTTCAAGGCACGAGTGAATAGGTACCTTTCTAGGCATCTTACGTGATCCATCGTCGACCGCATTTTCACTTTCCATCAGGTGGGATGTGGTCAAACGTAGGCCTATCTCGTATAAAAAAAAATTAAAAAAAAATTGAAATACATTATAAAATACATGTCATAAAAAATCAAATTACATTTCAAAATAGATTCTTGAATAAGAAGCGTAAAATTTTACACCATTGTGAAATCATGAGTGGCACTGTACTTATATTATGGGCAGCATTATCTAATCTTTTTATTCATTATAGGTTTGCCTTTGACCACGAATTCGTGTGATGTAAAGCGACAAAGCGGCCGTAGATTATAGCAGACTATACCTAGAAGGTGGGATAAATCCCTCCCTAGCTTCACTGAACATCATGCCGGAACGCACGGTCACAATGACCGCTTGGCGACACGGTTTTGTCCAGTAGCGGAAAACTAAATACGACCGAAGTCTACCAGTACATCGCATTTTTACTGAAAATTTATTTGCACGCTATAATAATATTATAATGGCTTTACATGTTGTTCATATTATTGTACTAAATGATTATGATTATAAAAATCCTTAGATAATGAACAAGCAAATTCACTATCCATTTTCGATCTAATTTTAATCATCTAATATAATTAATGGAACTAGGCGTTACTTTGCGGATATCCATCACAACAATTATTAGTTATTATTTAATATTTAGTGTTAATTCCGCTCTAAATTTGTGAGTCTAACTAAGTTTTAACAGACTTAATGCATGCATATGCGGGAGGGCGGGTGGTGCACTCGGTGGTGGATTTAATACTAATTACTATTTTGGTAACGTTTGAATTCCTCGCCGTCTCTTAAAACTTAGTTAGACTCACAAATTTAGAGCGGAATTAACACTAAATGTTTAATAATAACTAATAATTGTCATCTAATATAATTTATTAATTCTTCTTCTTCTTCCTGCCGTTATCCCACACTAGGTAGGGTCGGCCCAACACGTTCTAATATTTATTAATTATTGTTTTAAATTGTGTTTTGAAATACTAATTATAATGTAAGTTCGTCCACTAATTTAATATTACAGCTTAATATTTGTGCACCGGACTACCGGTAGAGTATTTTAGACACCTTTTCTTGTATTACCATATTTTTAACCCCCGACGCAAAAACGACGGGGTGTTATAAGTTTGACGTGTCTGTCTGTCTGTCTGTCTGTCTGTCTGTCTGTGTGTGTGTGTGTGTGTGTGTGTGTGTGTGTGTGTGTGTGTGTGTGTGTGTGTGTGTGTGTGTGTGTGTGTGTGTATGTGTCTGTCTGTGGCATCGTAGCTCCCAAACGGATGAACGGATTTTGATTTAGTTTTTTTTGTTTGAAAGTAGAGTTAGTCGAGAGTGTTTTTAGCCATATTTGGTGAAAATCGGTCCAAAACGGCCGCCGCTACAAAATGGCGGATTATTTTTTTCTTCCACGACCCCCTCAATATGGGTATCAAATGAAAGGGCTTAACGAGTAGAATACAGCCCACTATATAAAATTTAAAATCAAAGATGGCCGCCATCAAAAAAATGGTGAATTACGTATTGCATTGGGGGTTTTTTAAATTTTTAATTTAATTCACTTGTGTACCTACAATATCTACTCTTACAAATAAATACATTTTACTTTACTAATTATGATGCAAATTACTACTAGCTGTAAACTCCTAAAATCGTATGACTCAAGAGTAAGAAGCATTGGTGCAATGCACCCTAAACCCTCAAAAGTGTAGTTTCAGTCATTGTTTCTTTTCACAGCGCTTTCAAGCGTTACTTAATATAAAAATATAAGAATCTGAACCTAATCAGTATGCCGTCGAGGCCTGCACAACTCGTAAACAGTTTATAGTTAATTTTACCAAGTTATTGCACTTTTTAGTTTTACTGCCATTTTTCTGTCGTTCCGTCTGTGTTTTGATTGTGAAGTAAACATTTTAACTTGAAGTTAATAATAAACGTTGAAAAAAAATCAAACTTACTAAACTTTTCTATAGGGCTTTTATATAAATAATGTTTTTTTTTTAGCCCCCGACGCAAAAACGACCAGATGTACAAGTCTGTCTGCCTGTGGCATCGTAGCTCCCGAACGGATGAACGGATTTTGATTTTTTTTTTGTTTGAAAGTAGAGTTAGTCGAGAGTGTTCTTAGCCATGTATGGTGGAAATCGTTCCAAGATGGCCGCGGCTTTAAAATAGTGGATTACTTTTTAAAAGGGCTTAACTAGTAGAATACAACGCACTATAATAAATTAAAAATCCAAGATGGCCGCCACGTTAAAATGGTGAATTGCATGCGTTGGGGTTATTTATACCTATTTTGAATTTAATTCACTTGTTATGCAAAGAAGTAGAAAGAGGAGCAAGACGCTCAACTGATATTAAAAAACTAACGCTACCCATAATCAGTACAGTGGCAGCACCCAGGATTTCACACCATTGTGAAATTATATAGGTTCACTGCACGAACGCTTCTTACTTAAGAGTCGTAAGATATTGAAGAAGACAGTGCCCTCCTACCTGTGCACAGTAATATTTGCACATAACTGCTCAGACGGTAGAATAACTGGCACTGTTGGGGTACCCACCTAGTCGACCTACAGCAAAGGAAGTCTACCCCCGGTAAAAGGACCACCGAACGTCTAAGCAAACGGCACTGCGCCACCAATATCTGGTGAATATACCAACGGCTTGGACGAAGCTATTTGCTTCGTCTTTCATTATGAGAACGGCAAAGTTATGGAACTTGCTACCACTCTCAGTGTTTCCCGAATGCTATAACGTGGGTTTGTCCAAATCAAGAGTGAATAGCTTCTTACAACTTCGACTGCATCGTCACTTACCAACAGGTGACATTGCGGTTAAACGCTTGTTTAGTTTGCTATAAAAAAAAGGTATAAAGTATATCAGTATACAAGCACTTTTATTCTAAAATTATATTTTTATTTATACCTATATACCTAGTCAGGTCATAAGTATTGTCACACAGTAAAAACTTTTCTTTTAGAATGCTGGCCACAAAAAAGTTTATTGAATTCGAATTTCGAATTGTTCATGAAAATAAAAATGTATACTTTTTAGAATTTTACTCATTTTTAAATATGGAGTGGACGCTTAAAGAAGACCGTGTTGCAGTTATTGCGTTGCATCGTTGCGGTTACGCGCCAATTCAAATTTTTGACATACTGAAAAATTTGAATATAACCAAAAGATTCGTTTATCGTACCATCAAACGATACAATGAAGACTCTAGTGTAGATGACAGGTCAAGAAGTGGTCGCCCTCGGTCTGTTAGGACTCCAGCAGTGATAAAAGCTGTGAAGGCGCGAATTCAAAGAAATCCCAAACGTAAGCAGAAACTGTTGGCCCTTCAGATGGGGTTAAGCAGAACCACGGTGAAAAGGGTGTTAAATGAAGACTTAGGGCTTCGGGCATATCGAAGAAAAACAGGACATCGTTTAAATGCTCGTCTAATGGACCTGAGACTGAAGAGATGCCGCGCTTGGTTGAAGCGGTACGCGAGAAAAAAATATCGAGAAATTCTTTTTTCGGATGAAAAAATTTTTACCGTAGAAGAGAGCTACAACAAACAAAATGATAAGGTGTACGCACACAGTAGTGAAGAAGCGAGCAACCGTATTCCGCGTGTCCAACGAGGTCATTTTCCATCCTCGCTCATGGTATGGTTGGGAGTTTGTTATTGGGGCTTAACAGAGGTACATTTTTGTGAGAAAGGTGTAAAAACGAATGCAGTTGTGTATCAAAATACAGTCCTGACGAACCTTGTGGAACCTGTTTCTCATACCATGTTCAATAACAGGCACTGGGTATTCCAACAAGATTCGGCGCCAGCTCATAGAGCGAAGAGCACACAAGACTGGCTGGCGGCGCGTGAAATCGACTTCATCCGGCACGAAGACTGGCCCTCCTCCAGTCCAGATTTGAGTCCGTTAGATTACAAGATATGGCAACACTTGGAGGAAAAGGCGTGCTCAAAGCCTCATCCCAATTTGGAGTCACTCAAGACATCCTTGATTAAGGCAGCAGCCGATATTGACATGGACCTCGTTCGTGCTGCGATAGACGACTGGCCG
Source organism: Hemithea aestivaria (assembly GCA_947507615.1). Lineage (NCBI taxonomy): Eukaryota > Metazoa > Arthropoda > Insecta > Lepidoptera > Geometridae > Hemithea > Hemithea aestivaria. Next base: position 1,234,830 of record OX382351.1, on the reverse strand, counting down.
CGCAGATTGAAGGCCTGTATTCAAAATCACGGAGGTCATTTTGAATAAACTTTATTGTCATAAGAATCTATGTTTTGTTAAGTTCATTTTGGTATATAAATGGTTACATAATAAATAAACTTGTTCCAATAATTTTATATTAAACATGTGACAGAATTTATGACCTGACTAGGTAATATAGCCTTTTAAAAAAGGTTGGCGACACGGTTTTGCCCACTGCCACACGAATCAAATATGTTTTTGTTGTCCCACAAACTTGTACAAACCCTAAGCCATTTGCGATAAAACAACGATCATAACAAAGCTCCCTCGGAACAAAGCAACAAGTACATCAGGACAAACAAATAATACTTTATATAGATACGTCTGAGGGGCAGATTCATTTGAATAAACGGACGGCGGCGGGCTCTTAAAAATATCGCGATTATGATGACTTTGTATGGATAAGACAAATTATAATCTACCTATTTATTATTTTTTAAACTTTCTAAATATTTATTTACATGGTTTATTAATTAAACATATATATCGTAAATTTATATTATACGTTGCCAAAAAGAACGCTCTGAGCCGTTCCTGGTGGTTCCTGGTGGCGATGAACATTCTTTGCACCAGGAACAACCCTGAGCGAGTATCCCTACTTTTAATTTTGATCCTGTCCCCTATTTATTATTTTTAATTATTATTAGTCCAGTCAATGAGTGCTCAAAAGAGGCATGTGGATCGAAAAGTCGAAAGCAGAAAAACTAATTTAGGGACTTTGTTTGGACTAGTTAGGAGATAAACAAAAAAAAAAAAAAGCGGCAAAGGTGAGGCAATACTTCACACCGGGACAGCTGCTAACGCTGTACCAAGCACAAGTCCGGTCGTGTATGGAGTACTGTTCTCATCTTTGGGATGGTACTGCCAAATAACAGCTTCAGACACTGGAGTCGATTGAGAGACGTGCCAAAAAGCTCGTAGATGACCAAAAGCTCACGGAATCTCGGCTGCAGAGCCTTGAACACCGTAGAATGGTCGCCTCGTTATCGGTCTTCTATAGGATTCATTTTGGAGAGTGTGCGCAGGAATTACACGAACTAATTCCTCCAAGCCCATTCTACCGACGGACGTCGCGGCAGACGGCAAAGCGGCATCCTTACTTAGTGGCGTTACCTACTGCCCGCACCAAGCGTTTTGCTTCGTCGTTCTTAATGAGAACTGGTCGCGTTTGGAACACTTTCCCGTCATCCGTGTTTCCCGAGCGGTACAACTTGGGTATCTTCAAGGCGCGAGTGAATAGGTACCTTTCTAGGCATCTTACGTGATCCATCGTCGACCGCATTTTCACTTTCCATCAGGTGGGATGTGGTCAAACGTAGGCCTATCTAGAATAAAAAAAAAAAAAAAAAAAAAAAAAACATACTAAAAGTCCCCACCCCTCCGAGGTGAGCCCGAGGGGGGGGAGGGCGAAGAAGGTCCCGTTTTTAGGTTTTTTGCTTATATGTCAAAAACTGTACGTCGTACGATATTTTGTTGTACTACATAATTAAACCTCATAAAATTCTCTACAACTTTGGTCTTAACACTTTTTATCTATCTCCAATCGTTGTCCAGCTATGAGCTTCGAAACAAGATCTATTTTTAAGACGCTTATATTAGTTTTCCATACAAAGTCAGCAAAAAAATCTTGAAAATAAAATTTGACCAACTTCTAGTTGTCGTACCATAATAAAACTTTGCAAATGTTTAGAAATCTGATGACAGTTCAATAATCTGGTACCACTGAACTGATCTGATGATGGAGCCGGGAGGTGTCTACTGGAACTCTTCAATGGCTATTAGTAAAACCGGCGAGTTTAGGCTCATTACATTCGAATTGATTCGAATTGACGACGTACAGTTTTTGACATATAAGCTAAAACCCTAAAAACGGGACCTTCTTCGACCTCCCCCCCCCCCTCGGGCTCACCTCGGAGGGGTGGGGACTTTTAGTATGTTTATCTCCTAACTAGTCCAAATAAAGTCCCTAAGTTAGTTTTTCTGCTTTCGACTTTTCGATCCACAATTCTTCTTTTACTGGGCTATATTGATTCATGGTTATTATTTTACACAATAGTAGGTACCTATGATTATATTTTGAAGTAATGGTGCCCAAGTTTCATGTGGTACAGATGTTACTTTGGACCGAGTTCAAATACCAACCCTTTTTTTGACCCAGGAAAAATGCGTTACGCATCATCACACAACGCCGGGGGGCGCGGGGCGGTATGTGGGGCTCCCCCGCCGAAGATGGGCGCGGCGAGGATATCCACTAAAAAACCTGGGGGTGTTCCTGCGGGACGCCATAATGCCGGGGCAGCGGGTACGCCGAAGCACTCATCCGCGGCCCCGACGGCCAAATACCAACCCGGCACCGACTATATTAATTCCATCTGTCCCCTTCTTGCCGTTAGATGGACGGATGAAACTTTTTTGTCCCATCTGTCCTCCTAATGGGACAAATTGGCGGGACGGATGGGAATAATCCCCCAAATTGTATCGCTCTTGAAACACGGATGCCAATTTGTCCAGATACGACCAGCCCCTCAAGCACAGACGCTGCGTAGACTTGTCTTGCTGTCAAGTCAACTGTCATCCCATACATTCACAAAAGTACAATGTATCGGATGACAGTTCTTCTCTTGAAGTTTCATCGGGATCCCATGTGTTATGCGACGACGTATGGGATCCCGACGAAACTTCAAGAGAAGAACTGTCATCCAAAATCCCATACAATGTACTTTTGTGAATGTATGGGATGTTATTAGTAACACGTTTTTCTTTCTTGTTTTTAAAATTGTAACTTCTCTTGCATTGTTGTGTTCTTTGTAATTATTGGCAATAAATGTTTTTTATTTCTTTCTTTAATAATGAATATTATTCAAATTGTATTTCTCCGGTATGTCCACACTATTAGAGCTCCAAGACATCGCAGCAGCCGGCATTGCGTATAAAATACCAATTATTTGTTACAGTCCGGTTACATCATAATATTTGTATTTAGTTAACTCCGACTCTCTCTTATTGTTTTACATTTGTTTGTTTTGAAGATTAAGTCTTTGGAACTTTGTAAGAAAAGATATTTCAAGTTATTTTTTATTAGTTTACTTGAGCGAGCAGCTGGTGCTTGGTTTTCATAGAATTATTAGTTAAAAGCTTTACTTTTTTTATTAAAATTTCGAGATTTGAACTCATGTTGATTGTATTAATCAGGACTAACGCGACTTAGGCCTATAAATATATTATATACCTATCCCCTCTTATTATGTATTTTTTGTATTATTTCTTGCTCTTTTTTTTCTTTGTGCATGTGTGTCTCATTACTTGTTTTAACCCTTTAACCGCCACCGTCGGATATATCCGACAAGCCTGTTCTGTTACGTAACCGCCAGAGTCGTATATTTCCGACGAGCCGTATATTTCCGACTGCACTTTAAATCTACATTTTTTAAGTCATAACACTGTATTTTATAAAACTATACTCGTAATTAGATAAATAGTGAACAAAGTTATGATTTACAGTTGGTTTTATGCTTCTCTCCCAAATAGAATAAATATTAGACATCACTTTTATTGTAGGTATTTATAATTCAAAAAACTTGCCTAGCGCTAGGGGCACGACAAGTGATTTTAAGTCTGGCGGTTAAAAGGTTAATATTATTTTTCTTAACATGTAGCGTCCGTGGCTTAGTGGTCGTAAGTCCGGATTTTTTATTCATTATAGGTAAACTTCTATTATATATAATACGTCATAATATTTGTATTTAGTTAACTCCAACTCTCTCTTATTATTTTACATTTGTTTGATTTGAAGATTAAGTCTTTGGAACTTTAAGAAGAGTAAGAAAAGATATTTTAAGTATTTTTTTTATTAGTTTACTTGAGCGTGCAGCTGGTGCTTTTTTTTATGTGATGAAGTAGAAGACGAGCAAGACGCTCTCCTGATGTTAAGAGATAACGGCTGCCCATAATCAGTACAGTGTTACCTAGGATTTCACAATTATGTGAAATTCTAGGAGCACTGCACCAACGCTTCTTACTCAAGAGTCATGAGATGTTAAGACTCTTTAGCCCAGTAATTTCACTAGCTACAGTACCCTCCTACCGGAGCAAAGTAATGTTTGCACATCACTGCTCAGGCTTGGAATTGGTTTACTTTTTAAAACTTACTTTATAGAATTCTTAAATAGATGACTCAGCCAACAACTTACTAATATTATAAACGTGAAAGTTTGTAAGAATGGATGTCTGGATGTTTGTTACTCTTTCACGCCTAAACGGGTGGACCGATTGAGCTGAAATTTGGTATAGAGATAGCTTAAACCCTGGAATAATACAACATACAGCGGGTAAAACCGCTGGGCGCAGCTAGTCATTATAAAACTGGAAATACTTTTAAAATGTGTGCAATATTATTGTGCAGGGCTTAGTCTTGAGGTATTTTCAAAAATTTAAATTATATGAATTTATATTGCAAAATGTATAAAATAGTGCGAGCGAGATAGTATAAATGCTCTGAATCAGTTCAGAAGTACATATGTACTTCTGAACTGATTAAGAGCAGTAATGTGCAAACATTACTGTGCTCCGGTAGGAGGGCACTGTAGCTAGTGAAATTACTGGGCTAAAGAGTCTTAACATCTTATGACTCTTGAGTAAGAAGCGTTGGTGCAGTGCTCCTAGAATTTCACATCATTGTGAAATCCTAGGTAACACTGTACAGATTATAGGCAGCCGTTATCTCTTAACATCAGGAGAGCGTCTTGCTCGTCTTCTACTTCATCACTTAAAAAAAAAAAAGAAAAAAAAAATATACGTATCTATATTAATAATTTCGTCAAGGGGTACGGTAGACTCGATCAAAACCTTATATGAATAACAAAACATAAAAAAAGATTGATTTTGAGTCGACAACATATATCCGCAAAATTCGGATTATGGAGAATTTCGTTAAATTCCGACGGCACTGACAAACAAACCGCTATCGCCATTTTCATTTGGTGTCAATCGTTGACGTTTCGCGAAAATATTGTTTTGGCACTTTTTTTTTAATGATATAATTTCGTCAAGGAGTACGGTAGACTCGATCAAAACCTTATATGAATAACAAAACATAAACAAATATTGATTTTTGTGGTGGCGTTAATCACTGAGCATATAAAGCGTTAATGGTTGACGTTTCGCGAAAATATTGTTTTTGACACTATTTTTATCATATTATTTAATATATATATAGTGACATGCAATTTTTGTAAAGGCAAAATATTTGCAAGAAACTGTAAGGAAATGCAAATGTGCAGTCGATGTGTGGAATGCGACAACATTATACTCGGTAAGCGGCGCAATATTTTTTCTCAATAACCCGACAAATGATAAATAATATCAATGACCACGACATGCATACCTAGCCTGTGTTGAGGTATTATGAACAGAAACAGACACGAAATTTTACCGTTTTTCTTGATAATGGAATGGACCCCTATGTGCAAGTTCAACTTGAACTTGGCTTTACTGCTGACTTTACGTTACTGACATTATTAATTGTATATATTTTTGCAGACAATTTCAATTATTGCGAGTGTTGTGGCCTAGAAACAATGAGGCAGTTAAGAATAACCAAGGCTCGGGAACTATCAAACCATTTTCCAAAAAATCAAACTGCTCCTGTTACATTTACACAACCTGACAAATCCCAAGATTTATTTGATGACTTTCAGGTAAGTTAATGGTGAAGGTCACTGCGTACAGTGTAATGAAAAATAATACTTATTACCAGATGGAGGTGTGAGAATATAGTGTAAGACCCATTTACAAAAAAGTCTTCAAATAACGATTTTCGTGGGTTATGTCTCCATCATACAAATTATTAGTATGTGCTTATTCGGCATATTTTTCTGAACATGAAAAGTGCGGTAGTCACCTCCTAAATGTATGGGACAAAAATGGCCGCCGGGCCTTGCGGATTATTTTAATATCTACTGAACCGATTTACTTAAAAAGGATGTCAAATTATAGGTTATATAGGCGGCCATCTTTGTCCCATACACTTAGGAAGTGACTACCGCACTTTTCGTGTTCAGAAAAATATGCCGAATAAGCACATACCAATAATTCGTATGACGGAGATATGTCCCACGGAAGTTTATTTTATTTCGCTCGGGGACTCTACTAATATACCTACATACATTCACAATAATTATTATTATTTGAATATATTTTCCCCTTTAAGGTCGATAACGAAGAGTTGACGGTAATCGAAGAGTCACTGGTGACTGATGATGTTTCTTCGGACAACGAGAAAACACAAGAATCAATGCTGTCAGTCAGCAGTGATTTTATTTATTTAGAAGAAGAGGAGAAAGAAAACATACCAAATGGCGGGCAGACCCCCGAAGAAACGTAAATATTCAAGCAGGTTTAGTACAGAACATCAGCCCCCCAGGACTAACTATGTATATTTAGCACTTTCAAATAACACCATTCAAGTATCAGTACATTCAGTTGGGTCTATGAATTATGAATGTGTTCAATGTCAAGCACTTCATGTTTTTGGTGAAAAAATTAAAAATCATTTTAAAAATTGTTGTCATAATGGGAAGGTATACATAGACCCAGATAGAGCATTAAAGCCAATTCCTGATATATTATTAGATTTATACAAAAGCAATACGTCTGATGCTAATCATTTTAAGGCTAATATACGACAATATAATTCAGCATTTGCAATGGCATCTATAAATTCAATCTTGAACACACTCCCTCCAGGATTTTTCACTTATAGGGTACAAGGGCAAATTTACATAAAAACTGGATCTTTGATTCCGTTGCAAGGTCATAAACCACAATACAACCAATTGTACATAATTGAAAATGAAGCAGCATTAAATGAACGTTTATCTGATTCTAGAAATAACAATTGTAGAAGCAATATAATGAGGTCCTTACAAACAATGCTAAATGAATCTAATCCTTTTGTCAAAATATACAAAAGGGTGGGTGCAATTTTAGCTGAAGAGGAATTAAAAGCAGCCTCAGAAAATCGACCCAAATATTCGGTATCAATGCAGTTTTATAAACATAAATCTCTTGATTTGCGTCGGTATAACACACCATCAAATAATGAGGTAGCGGTCATTTTTGTAGGAGAAAACGGCGAACCTCCATTAAATATAGACTTCTCTGTACAAGAATATTTTCAACACTTAACTACACTCAAATCAACCAGTCTCAATATTGACCCTTTAGCCTTTCCTTTACTTTTCCTAATGGAGAACTCGGATGGCATGAAAATCTTCAACACAGAGAAGAGAGACGAACTGCTCGAAGCCGTCTTACAATGTTACAATTTTATCAGTATAGACTTGCTGTTCGTAAAAATTTTAGCCCATTATTTTACGCCGAAAAATTTTTTCATGAATATTGTGTCTTGGCCTATGTTAGGATTGAATCTCAACGATTATTGTTTCTTCGAATGAATCAAAAACAGCTCAGAGCTGACAATTATAATATTTAGCTTAATTCAACAGCGTTCTAAAAAAACTTTATTCACTACAATAAAGCTATAAACAACGGAACTGCAGCCGTTTGAATGAGCCTCGGTAGCCTAATGGCATAGCTACCGCTATGAGTTCAGCGCTACCGAGGCTCATTCAAACGGCTGCTGTTCCGTTGTTTATAGCTTTATCGTAATGAATAAAGTTTTTTTAGAACGCTGTTGAACTAAACTAAATAAGTAAATCGGTTCAGTAGATATTAATACAACCCGTACAATAGAATAGACCTGGCGGCCATCTTTGTCCCATACACTTAGGAAGTGACTACCGCACTTTTCATGTTCAGAAAAATATGCCAAATAAACACATACCAATAATTCGTATGACGGAGAGATGTCCCACGGAAGTTTATTTTATTTCGCTCGGGGACTCTACTATTATTTTGATTGTTGATTTGAAATAAAAATTATTTGTGTAAACATTTTTGCAGTTTTTATTTACTATATTTATTAAACACAACGAACGAAGCCATGCGAATCTATGCTTGCTTATACCTTTAATATTCTTTGAGAACCGATGACTACAGAAATATCTACCTACATTTTGCACCTGGATGTATGTTATGAGTCAAATTTCACCCGAGCGAAGCCGGGTTTTCATCTAGTAATTATTATAATTTTATTGACACAAATGTTGATAAATGATAAACTCTCTAATATAATAGATAATAGAATATTTCGTAGCAATAATCCTAATTTATGTAATACTAGCTTACGCTCGCGGCATTGCCCGCATGGCAACATCCTTTCATAGCGGAGGTCTTCGTTGTAAACTATCTATGTTCCAAATTGCAACCAAATCCGTTCAGCGGTTTAGGCGGTGCGTTGATAGATCAGTCAGACACTCTTTCCTTTTGGATATTTAGATATAATAATGATGGACAAAGCATAATAATTGCTTTGTAACAGTAGGTAGACTGTTTTTCACGAAAATCCCGCGGAATTTAGTTAAATTTAATTGATGATTACCTACTTCATGCCCTTAATTATTTTTATTTGTTAGATAAAGTTACCGATTTAACTAGTAAATCTCATCATAGAATACAGTCTTTAGACCATAGAGTCAAACCGAATGAAGTCACAAACAAAGCGGCGCTATCTTAGTGTGTCATCTTGTCTCAGGGGTGCTACCACTGTCGCGAACAACGGTCACGGAAGGGAGCTTCCGATGTGTGACATACGAGGAGGAACTATGGGAATATATGACAACAATACAATACTGTTTTATTATTTTATTTCATTTAAATTTATTAAGTAGGTACAAAAAAGTACACAAACTTTAAATCATTTCACTCGTGTCTTGAAGATGCCTAATATAATATTAATTTTATTTTTTTTGCAGTATTAGGGCTCTGTTGGGTCTGTTGGCCTGGTGTTTGGGTATTTTTAGTCATGTCCCTGCCTTCGACTCTGCCCTACTCAAATTTTTTTGAGGAAAAGGAGAAAGAAATGGCATTTAATCGAAAAGTAAATATTTGAACTTAGAACCAGTTTCAACGGCAATTTCAGTGTTTAGAGCTTCCTCGGTTAATACTGTAAACCCTTCCTGATTCTTAATTTCCGCAGCACGAATTTTCAAAAAAATTCAAATAACACTGTAAATTTTCGCGGAACATATTATATTGCACTCTAATCATAGCTAATGCTCCACAATAAGGCCTATGCAGAATGTACGGAATATCTAAGAATCCTGTAGGTATATTACTTAAATAAGAGATAAACTAATAGTAGCCCCCCTTTTCACAAAATGGCGACACACACCGGAACCGACATTGTATAGATTTCAAAGCTTTCAAACACACGTCATTTCTACACATCAGATATTCACACGTTTTAATTAGATGCAAAATCCAACGAATTAGGGAAATAATAGAAGTCGAACACAGCTCAAAAAGTGATTCAACGCAAAGTACAACTATATGGGCGGGGCGTAAAAAGTACAACTCACCCGCCGCTCAGTCACACAACGCGCTCAGCGACAGATGCACGCATCGTTTGATTTTTAAAAATATCCAAAATAATATAGTTAACGGACAAAAATGACCTCTTGTGTGATAAATTGGTGTAAAAATGGAAAGAAGGCAGTAAAAAGCAGGAAAAACTTATCACAGCTAACAAATATTATTTTAAACAAAATTATATAATTTCGATTTTAGTTGACATAAAATACATAAAAATATAGGGTAAACTAGGCATGGCTGAAACAATTTTATTTTTGTCGTTCATTGCATTCGCATTCGATTAGGTAACGTTATATTTATTTTGTTTACTAGCTAAACCCACGGCTTCACCCCCGCTACAAAAATGTTATTTTTGTACAATAAATAAAAGCATTTGCTTTTGAATTAAATTAATAATGACTTTTATAAAAGTCTGAAGAAAGAAAGAAAAAACCTCTAAAGTGAAGAATTCTCCTGACCCGGCCCCCCCGGCTCGGCCTGATTCGACCTGATTCTGGCATCGCGCTTTTATCACCGCACGAGCCGACACCGATCGAAAGCCCAGGTTTATACGACTAATGTCCAATTATGAAAAATGACAAATATTATAGACGTTCAATCATACAAATGCCTATTCGGAAAATAGTTCACTCATAAAAATGTCAAATCGTAAAAAGGTCCAATTTGAAAATTGTCCATTCTAAAACGTCCATTCGTAAAAATGTCCAATAAAGTTTTATTTTATCCGTGGTTCTATCAATAGCTAATCCCGTAGTCCTATAAAAAGTGTCACGTAGTGAACAATCTTTTTTTTTTTTTTTTTTTTTTAATAATATGGCAACATGTGCATTTTGCCAGTGTCGAGTAAAATTCGTGAATGTTCACGGGATATTAAATTATGGTCTCCACTTTCGTGTTTTGCCAGTGTCAAGTTAAATGTTATTTTTTAAGTAATAAGTTAGTTAGTCAGGTCAGAGTCAGAGTGAGCTTAATAGCTCGTCTAGTCACGTGAGTCTTCCAGTAAAAAGGGGTGGAATTTTACTGAAAGTTCGGAGGAGTTTTGGAGGGGGCACCAAAATTCATATTTCAGCACCATATCACTTGCCTACATCTGTGCACATTCAAAAACACTTAACACGCAATATTCCACCATTATTACACGCTAACAATCAAATTCTACACGATTATTAAGCAAAAGACGTGGAGCTAATGATATGATCAAGGCTTGCCGCCAAAAACCTGAACAATCTTTATTTCCAATGCAATGACAGCTGTCAAACTTGAAATGTCAATATCTCGGAAAATACTCGTCTTAGGCTGATGCTGTCATAGAAGAAATTAAAGGTCTTGGAGAGATCTTCATTTCAGATGACAGCTATCAAACTTGAAACGTCAATATCTCGGAAAATATTCGTCTTAGGCTGATGCTGTCATAGAAGAAATTAAAGGTCTTGGAGAGATTGTCATTTCAGATGACAGCTGTCAAACTTAAAATGTCAATATCTCGGAAAATACTCGTCTTAGGCTGATGCTGTCATAGAAGAAATTAAAGGTCTTGGAGAGATCTTCATTTCAGATGACAGCTGTCAAACTTGAAACGTCAATATCTCGGAAAATATTCGTCTTAGGCTGATGCTGTCATAGAAGAAATTAAAGGTCTTGGAGAGATTGTCATTTCAGATGACAGCTGTCAAACTTGAAATGTCAATATCTCGGAAAATACTCGTCTTAGGCTGATGCTGTCATAGAAGAAATTAAAGGTCTTGGAGAGATTGTCATTTCAGATGACAGCTGTCAAACTTGAAACGTCAATATCTCGAAAAATACTCGTCCTAAGCAGACGTTGTCATAGAAGAAATGAAAAAACTTTGAAGATCTTCCAGATTTTGATATTTCAAGTTTGACAGCTGTCATCTGAAAGGTAGATCTTCCCAAGACCTTTCATTTCTTCTATGACAGCGTCAGAAATAAACCAATTCGTGTTGGACATTATTCTTAATTGGAGATATTTCATTTTGGACCAAATTCATGTAATTAGTATAATTCACCAAATTAGTATTGGACATTAATACTAGTTGGACAATTTGGATTTTGGACATTTGTCGTACAAACCGATAAAACTTATTCCATATCCTTTTTGGGGATTCTAACTACCTCTGTACCAAATTTGGCAAATTTGCCATTACCTTGTCGAACGCATGGTTGATGAGATATTCGTTTTGTTTCAAGCATACCAAGGTTACCCTAGTCTGACATAAAATAATATATTTGAGTTACCCGTATGGCAATACCGAATTTAACTATAAACAATTTTGATACTTTAATTATTTTTAAAAAAATCGCTACTGTACTTGGTCACTGACCTCTGTTTGATCAGATAAGTAGCTCTGGCGCGAAAAAGTAACACACATGCTTCACATAAAACAGACATGCGTCTAATAATGATACTTTTATAAAATGATAATAAAAGACGATGTGTTATATGACACAAATATAATATTAAAAATACATAAAATAAAGTAATAAATCGTTTATATAGAATATAGGGTAATCCAATTCTTTATTTTTTGTGGTGGGGTGGTCTTTTTGATGTCTCGTAGGCGGGCATTTTCCTTTATTTTTAATACTTTCCAAAACAAATTTTCTGACTGATGATTTCGATTCGCCTAGAAAATACAAAATAAATAAGATTAATATCATCTTTTTAAAGTAAAAAAGGCGTACCAGTATGGTAACAGTAAAATAGGTGCCATGAATATAATGTTAAAAGAAATTCCCAAATAAAGCAATTGTATTTGTACTTGTACGTAGGGACATCTTATAGACATTAAAACAAAATAAAAATGCCAAGTGCAAGTCGGACTCGTTTGAATTGAACTCTTTCTTGAAATATCTCATATATAAAAAAACAAACGGAAAAAAGCACTTTGTTGTTTGGGAGCCCCTTTTTTATTTTATTCTATTTTTAGTATTGCAACAAAAATACATCCGTGAAAATTTCAACCTTCTAACTATCACGGTTCGTGAGATGACAGACAGACAGACGAACGGACAGCGAAGTCTTAGTTATATGGTCTCGTTTTTCCCTATGGGTACGGAACCCTAAAACGCAATTATTCATACACATAATATCATCATTAAACTTGGACAATATGAAAAGTATCAAAAATTTTCAGTCATACTATAATGTATTTTATGACTTTAGTTGTAAACAAATATATAACACAAAATAGTTATTTATGGACAAAATAACGATTATTTTACGTTTTCAATGATAAGATTCAATGAGCTTGATGATGTACTGTTAATCTAACTTAAACGTACCTGAGATATACGCTGTTCTCTTAGAAACAGTTAAAGCAGCAACCACTTTTCTATTTGCAACTGCTGTATACGCCGTATATATACATTTTGTAATTCATTTGGCAAGCATCGCCACGGATTATTTTATTCATTTTCATCAACATTATTGTGAAAAATCTTCGAAATAACTTATTAATCACTAAAAATACGAACAACATGTTATTGTTTACTTTTTTTTTGTCAAATTTGACAGAAGTAGTTTGAAAGAAATAGGTAGAATGTTGCCATTTTTATTTTAGTTTTTTCTTATTAAATTTGTACTCCTTCGTTTTGTCCATCCCGTTTGCACATGTTGATTGAATATTTCTGTTTCACTCAACACTATCCGACTAAGTAAAATGACACCCCAAATGAATGAATGGGCGAGTTCATGTACAGAAAATAAATTTAGCATGGTTATGCCTTATCAATGTCCGTGTGTCGCGTGAGTATTATAATTTAGTGGTATGAGTTTGGGACCACGTTTTTGCAGAAAAAGTAAGAGAGTTACAGGGAGTTGGCAAAATCTCATCAAAGTTAGGCCAGCTTTTGTTGAACTTCTGATGTGAGACTTTAATTAACTCAAATAAATGGATTCGCTGATGAAACTCAAGTTTAAACCCATTTTTAAATAATATTCCTATAATGATGTAGTTAAGTTTACTATGATTTTTTAAAAACAAGCTTTTAATTATTATGCCACCAAAAACATAACTTGTAAAAAATACCAAGTCTCGCAACTGCAGTTCTTCTACCGTAAAAAGTTGTGAGATCCATGTACTACCAAGTCGGTAAAATCTTTTGTGTTTTAAATTAATAGATTGACTTGGCAATCGCACTATTATGTCGGTATATTACTTGAGAGATACCTACATTGTTGAGTTTTCATGCGATGGCCAAGTCTATCTATTGATTTAAAACACAAAAGATTTTACCGACTTGGTAGTACATGGATCTCACAACTTTTTACGGTAGAAGAACTGCAGTTGCGAGACTTGGTATTTTTTACAAGTTATGTTTTTGGTGGCATCTCACTACTTTTTGTTTTTTTTTTTATTCGTTATAGGTTAGCCTTTGCCCACGATATCGCCTGATCTTAAGTGACGACGCCCGTAGATGGGAGCAGACTAAACCTAGAAGGCGGGATAATCCCTCCCTGGCTTTATACATTATTACGGCATATATATTATGGCATTATTATTGGGATTTTATGCAATTTTTACCGTTGACTGCAAATGTAACTTTGTAATCCTATACATTTATACGGGATTACAAAGTTATTTATGCAGTTTATGTATCTCGAAAACTAGACCGAAATTGCATGTTTTTTTAGTTTTCCTATGGTTTAAACAATAAACTCTAAGTATCTACCAAGTTTGAACCTTCTATGTTTGCTAGAAGTGCCTTAGACTTTTGATGATCGGTCAGTGAGTGAGTGAGTGAGTGAGTGAGTGACAAAATTACAAAACTTTGACTAGTTATAATTTTTAAACGACTAGTTCAAATTGAATGAAATTTGGAATAAATCGTGTTTATACAATGCATACTCGGTTGTTAAAAATTGAAGCTTCTAGTTTTTTCCACAATGAAGTTATAGGGGGTCGAAAATGGTCTGAACTGCTTCCAGAAAAGGATGGTACGGCCGTGCCGCTTTTTTTGCTCGACTTGGCGGGGGCACTGCCGTGCCCCCAGATTACCATCTAGCATCATAAAGTACTCGTAAAGACGATTTCAGCTCAATCAGAAATCGGAAAGTGGATCAGAAAGACAGACAGACAAAAGACAGGTGAAAGTAAATAAAAGCTTCTTCAGCTCCAAGTTTTGGTTCAAAACTTCAACATGGGCATGACAACATCAAAAAAAAATCTCGGCGATTTTGACTTCTTGTTTGCTTCAACAATATTTTTTGCTTTCTTTATCCGATTAAAAGCACATACAACAAAACATAATATCAATGCTCATCATAATCGCTGAGATTTTTTTTTAATGTTGGCATGCCCATGTTGATGGTTTGCACCAAAACTTGCTACCACCACCACTTGCAACTCACCACCTACCCATGTTAATATCATTATTTCTCTCCCTGAAAGGTTCTCTGGAAGAGATCGCTTTTAGCGATAAGACCGCCAATTGTTACACTTATGTCGTGATTTTGTGTTATAGTTTTAGGTTTTCTTTGTTTGTAGTGTTTCAATAAAGAGTTTTCTATTCTATTCTATTCTATTCTATTCTATGCCCATTTTGAATTTTTGAACCAAGACAGGAGCTGGAGACCCGGTTTTTCTATTCCATTATACATACACATCAATATCCACCTCCTTCAATACAAAACCACGTTTCAATTCACGTAACTAAATCCAAACATCGAACTCTCTAACAAAACGTAGCACGGAACGCAACAGGAAACACCCGACACCGCATTTCCGGTCAACCGTTAAATTTGAATTTCGAACTGATAGCGCAGTCCGCACCAGACTTTTGTTGCGAGCGTACGTGTCGCCGGTGCCGAGTTTGCCAGGAAATTGATTCCTGGCGACGGGAGATAACCTGGCCTTTACTGTTTATGAATAGTTAAATTTGTGAGAGTCTCGTTAAAAGTAAATTAATAGAATATAGGTAGGTAATAATAGTTTATGGCAAACTACAGATATAAGTACAATAATAACTTACTCTATCAACGCTGAATAACCACTGAACGGATTGGGTGGAAATTTGGAACACATACCATCAAAGGAAGAATTTCTACACGCAGGAAAAGCCGCTAGTTTATGCTAGTACGTATTTAACACGAAGAAATGTATAAAAATTTAAATAAAAAAGCGAAATGAGACACATTATTCAAAGAATACGTAAACAAACAATATTAAAATAATAAGCTATTTAGTCTAAAGCGATTTAAAAGATCGGGTTACATTTTCCCGCCAAATCGACCTGTCAAATTTGACAGATGACAGCAGTTTGCGCGCCAAACGACATGCAAAGATGGCGGCGACGTGGTTAATCTCGAAATCTCTATTCTCCAATTTTGAGCGGTTAAAAATATGAGAAATAAAGTTTAAAGTTACTTATATTGTGAACTAACTGCGCCCAATGTTTTACTTGCATAAAATTCTTACCCTTTTATTTACTTTCACGTGTCTGTTGTCTGTCTGTCTGTCTGTAATCAAATCTTGCAAGTTTAATTTTACCCACTACCCGGTGTCCGATAATGTATACAATGCAATATTTTTATAACATCAAGCTCATCTGATTACAGAGCTGGAAGGTGGCCGTAGGAACTCCGTAATTAAACGACGCAACCCCATCGAGTTTGGGCTCATTTGATTCGTCTTGACGAGTTCTTAATGGTGCTAGATGGTAATAATAATAAAAACTTGTTTTTAAATTTTTTTTTTTAAATTTCACTTGTTTTTCTTGTTACCAAGTTCGCCAAAGTAGATTCACTGCATTAAGTACTCCTTCATCCTTTTGTTCACTTGAGAGGTGGAAATTAATTTAATAACTTGCTGTTGAATAGTGCAAGTTAAATTAGTTTGTTTCACCTGATGCTAAACCTATAAGTCTATAAGGTAGTCTTTTGTAACTATACTTGTTGCGTTTCTACTTAGAATGTGAACTTGGGACATTTTTTGCGTTCTGCTAGATTATAACATTTATTATATACATTATATTTAAGATTATAAAAAAAAATGTAATGGAATCTTTTTCTTCAGATGCAACCAACCAACCAATCAGTACATTTGAAGTAAAAGGGTCTAATAATATCTAACAATTTTTACTTTGTTATTCTCTTTTTATATTATTCGTATACATTATTCATGTTTTTTGTTTCCCATACCATCATTCTCTTTTTTTTTTTAAGGTCAACATGTTTTCCAAACGTAAATGCTGAGGCCTCCCCTAATTGAAATAAAACGGTCAAGTACGAGTAGGAATCGAGCACCGAGGGTTCCGTATAAACCTACGGCATTCTACGGAACCCTAAGGAAAAGTGGGTATAATATTATATACTGTAGGTTTTGATTCCCTTGCGAGTACTTGCGAGTTTGAAAATATGCGGCTAAAATTGCTGTATCTTTTGATTTCGTTGACATAGATAATTGATTTTTTTACAGCTTAAAGTTATCATTAAGCTGATTATTTGGTATGAATTTCAATTAAATACCTGTACGCGTTCTTGACGAATGGGATAATAAATACAAAATTATTCAAAATATTTTTTTCATATGATGAAATTAAAAATTTATGGTTTTCGCAATTTTTCCTTTATCTGTGCTCTTAGGAGTTGCTTCGTGCCAAATTTCAAGATTCTGAGTTCACGGGAAGTGCCCCGTAGGTTTTGATTTATTTGGTAATGTCGAAAATTTGCTGAAATTTGCGACATATTCGACTATATCTTTTGATTGCGTTGGCCTAGAAGTTTGAATTTTTCACAGCTCTAAGAAGCAATGGACCTTAGTCTAATATATAAAATTCTCGTGTCACAGTTTTCGTTGCCATACTCCTCCGAAACGGCTTGACCGATTATGATGAAATTTTTTGTGCTTATCCGGTATCTATGTGAATCGACCAACATCTATTTTTAATCCCCCTAAATGTTAGGGGTAGTCCACCCTTAAATTTTATTTTTTATTTTTTAGACAAAATTTTTAATTTCTATTTTTTTATGATACAACATACAAAAATACATACAATTCTCAATTTTCACCCTTCTACGATCAACCCTTATTTTTTAATAGCCATTTTAGTAATTTAATCATTTTTCCTCTCCGGTCGAAAACTGATCAATCGTCATTTAATTAGTTATCCCCGCCAGATGTCTACAGGTGTCACTTCTGACCCAGTAAACAGCACGGAGTAGGGATGAGAACGAAGCCGGTCTCCTTTCTTTCTCACTCCCTACACAGTTGTCGGCCATCATTATTGTTTATGCATCAAGTGTAGTAGTAACGTTGACAATTATTATTTTGCTATCTCAGTGTAACTCTCATATTAACTTTTAATCATTCCTATTTTATCAATAATAATTAAATTATCAATTTTGAGTGTATTTTGCACGATTAGTTAATCAAGTGATTTTATAACCTCAAAATTACTCAACACGTGACACGAGCTTCCAATAACAACGGATTTTGTGTTGTAAGTATACTTTTTTTTATTTATATCGAAAATGTTGTTGATCTTATAAAAATGTAATTTTAATTTAATTTTATTATAAAAATGTAATTGAACAATTAGGATTTTCATAGTTTCCAAAAAATCAATCATTATGAATCTTTATTTTGAAATGTCAATGGAAATATTGGTTGTATGAAAAAATTATAAGAGACAATGTTTTCATAAAATTTAATTTTTTACTTTTGTTTGAAAAATTTTTCAATAAAATAATGCTTATTTCACGCATATACCACATTCTTACATACATACAATATACACATTCTAACATACATACATACTTCCAATAAGTAAGCTATTTTTTGTCTACACTAGAAATTACTAGGAAATTATTTATATGGCAAAACAACGTTTGCCGGGTAAGCTAGTATTTCCTATAAATTTCAGCTTGTTACCTCCACGCGTTCCTGAGAAAAAGGGTCTTGACAGACAGACGGACGGACGGACGGACGGACGGACGGACAACAAAGTGATCCTATAAGGGTTCCGTTTTTTCCTTTTGAGGTACGGAACCCTAAAAACACCTAGGACCTAGGTGTTTTGTACAATGTTATTGTCACTAGAGTTTAAGGTGCTTTTTTGTCGGCGAGCGTATATATCGAGTGACGACTCTCTCGCTCGCACAATTTGACAAATTTTGAAATATAAATTACAAGGAATTAATTTATTGAAAATTCCTCTATACAAGTCCTGCATAATATTATTGCACACATTTTAAAAGTGTTTTCAGTGAGATATATTAAAAAATGGAATAATGAGATTTAAAAAAAAAAAAACTTTTTCGACATCGCTCCTCATCCCATTTTTTTATATATCTCACTGAAAACACTTTTAAGATGTGTACAATAATATTATACAGGACTTGTATAGAGGAATTTTCAATAAATTAATTCCTTGAATTTATATTTCAAAATTTGTCAAATTGTGCAAGCGAGGTAGTCGTCACTCGATATATACGCTCTTAATAAATAAATAAAATGAAAAAAAAGGATCGGAAGGAAAGGATCGATCAACGCACAGCCTAAACCGCTGGACGGATTGAGTTGAAATTTGGAACATAGATAGATTTTATGACGTAGACCTCCGCTAAAAAAGGATTTTGACATGCGGGCAAAACCGCGAGTTTAAGCTAGTAATATTATAAACGTGAAAGTTTGTAAGAATGTATGGATGGATGTCTGGATGTATGTTTGTTACTCTTTCACGCCTAAACAGGTATACCGATTGAGCTGAAATTTGGTATAGAGATAGCTTAGACTCTGTAATAACACATAGGCTATAATAGAACTGTGTGATAACTGGTCACGGCCGAAGCCTACCACCAGTACTACATGTTTTTCATTGTCCAAATGTATTCAAAGTTTCTCCATTGTAACTGCTAACCGTAATATACATGAAAAGAAGGTAAATAACAGCTAACTATATAATTATTATCTCAAAAACTAATAAAGATATCAAAATACTGAGTAAACAGGTCGACAATAGTTATTTGTTATACAAGAGTGCAAAGTTGCTTTTTTACCGCGTGCTCAGTTTGTATGACCGAGCAAGCGAAGGATTCTAAAATTAAATCACGAGCGTAGCGAGTGATTTAATAATTAGAATCCTGAGCGTTAGCGAGGGAATCAAAAGAGCACAAGGTCAAAAATCTTTGCACTCGAGTGTGACACATAATTTTTCATCCCCCCTCAGCGAGGAAATAACTCAATGCTAAAAGTTTTTTTAATTATTCTCACCATGGATGCGCACAGTGTTGCCAGTGCACTATCTTCAAAAATAACCAGTATTCAATTTTAATTTACGTAGGTACGCTTACTTAGAGTCCTTTTCACGAAAGAGTTCCCACGGAATTTAGCGGAACTAATTTTTTATTCTGTTATTATTGGACTTCATATTTTAAATCATTTTTATTTGTTACATAAAATAAATACCTTTTTGATTTAGAAATTAAATATGAGAAATTATGAGGCGTTAAAAAGTTAAAGGTATTTAAACTTTTAAATGTGCGATAGTGGCGTCCCTCAAAAAGGTCTCCTTTCGTGAAAAGCACTCTACCTATTCGTTTTAGTGATTATTTCCTCATTTTCAGTTTATTACAGTGAGAAATCATTAATAAAAAAGTTACTAAAAAGTTATACTTAGAAAAAATCTTGCTACTAACTAAATAAAGTTATAAAAAATTGGCTTATTCTATTAACTCTGCTAAATTAACTCAACTATTATTTACTATTACAGTACTATATAATTCATTAAAAAAACATTATTGCCTCGAAATGTAACTTATATCTAAACAACTAACGTAAATATAGTTCAAAAGAAACGTAATATGTTACAAAAGTAACTTACTGGTAAGGCTGATGGTGCGCCCAAAGCAAATAAAAAAAAAAAGTTTACTAAAGAGGTTCTTACTCCGAGTTTTTAACAAATTTAAAAAAGTTGTACGCTTATTTCGGTACCATAGAGGTGGAAGTAAATAGGTTTAATTATGTTTTTGTCTCTAGAGGGTAAAGTAAATTTGAATTTCTCTAGAGGATAAAATGGACTTTTCCAGTCAGATATCGATGAGTAAAAATACACTTTCCGAGATAGTGGGATGAAAAGAATATTTTTGCTTAGTAAGATGTCATCAAAAGTAAAAAATCGGATATCAGTTTGAGGCATTTTTGTTATAAGTACCACGACAGTAAAAGTGAGTTAACTAATATGCTCATATTTTAGACATTATATATTTTTTAATACTTTTGCTGACAGCCTAAAAATATTAATTTTTTTAACCTTGTGTCATCATTATTTGTCTTTGTCTTAAGTCCACAGTTTTCCAAGTGTAACCGCTCAGTAAAACATGGAAAACTCGATTTCCCGCGCATTGTGCTCCGACACCATATCAGCGGCGTGTTGCGAGTTGTACACTCAATTGTTTTGTTCGCGCCTGTAGCTGGGATTGAACAATGGATACATACGAACACATAATAATTGTGTTTTACTGGCAATGCTGCGGTTTATTCGACTATACCACGGTAAAGAGATTTACAGTAATGTGACTGGTACTTGTACCCTTCAACGGCCAAGTCACACAACATTAACAATAATAATAAAGAAATCGCAGTAAGGAACCTTAGACTTGGCACGACTTTGTCCAGATTTCATTACTTTTTATTTTAAAGATAAACAAGCAGCTCCATCGAGACTTGGCTAGTTTTTTACAGAATGTTTTTGGTGAGATTAAGTTTACCCGACACCTTTAAATAAATGGTCCACTGGGCATCCAATATGTCTGATCGTTCAAACTTCAAATATTGTTTTTCCTTTGTCGCGATGGTCAAAAGTCAATACTGACCACCTTATGAGTTTGGGTATTTCTCCCCTAGCTTAATCAGGAACTCAATTCGTCTACATATATGTATATACAGGGTCTTTGGTTATTCAGTACAGTGTATAATGCCTTATTAAGTAGTTCAAAGAATTCATAATAGTTGCCAATAATTGTCAATTCCCCTCTTCTATTCTTTTAATGTGATAAATTAGATTTAATTTGATAAATTAAAATAATATTCTGAGATTTTGCCCACATAATGAGATAATAAAAAATAAATAATTATGCAGGGTTATTTTTTTATGATTTTTTAAATATCACCGAAAAAAATTAAATATCACGAATACCGTAAATTTTCGCGGAACATTATATTGCGCTCAAAATATGGCCAATGACCTCCCCAATAAGGCCCTATACACCAATGTACTGAATAACCAAAGACCCTGTATATGGCTCATTCTCATTTTAGCTCAAATTTGATGGTCACACGGTTATATTTCCTAAACGGTTAAAGAAAGAGACATGAATTTTGGGTAGGTGGATAAAACATATATTAAGCTACAAAATAAATAAAGACTGTCATAATAGATGCAAAAAATAATACTAAAATTTAACATGAAAGGTCAAAAACGGGGCCATTTTTCGTATTCTCATGGTGTCACACTTTCCGTTGCAGTGAAACATTTGGGCACTAATTTAACAAATTTCGGTGTATCTGTATATAACATATACCAAAATTTGCGCAAACAAATACATTTTACGGTATATAGTCTAAAAAAAGCCTTTCATTATTATTTTGAATTTAAAATGACATAATGCGGCGGTCACACGATTTTAGGTGCTTTAAATTTGCGTAGTTTAACGGCTGCTGTTAAACACAACATCAACATCCAATACAGAATTCGATTCTTTTCAATGATGGCCATGTTCTGCAAGCGTAGAAGTAGGATCTAGGACTTATCGAGCCGTGGGAAAAAATATAATTGCTAAGTTTTAATTTATTCATGGGTGTACCGATCACTTGCATGGACAACATTTTTATGCATTGTATTTTAGTTATTTAAATCAAAGCTAGCTATTCGAAACGCCAAAATGTGCGAGATAAAGATGTAGTATTTAATTTTATACATTATACTTAATTTTTCCAGAATTTAACCAAAAAGGGATATTTTCGTCACCAGCGTGGCATCACCTTCATAGCGTTTTTTACCATGAAGGTGATTTTTAAGCCACGAAAGTGATTTTTTTGTATTGTTTTCTTTAGAAAGGGCCTTTTTACCAACTAAAAAGTACTTTATCTGTTATGTTAGGGTTTTAAAACATACATATCAAATTTCTGCCTAATAAAAAAGTAAAGTGAAAGGTAAAATAATATCTCAAATTACGCATATTTTCTTCTGTAGTGAGGTTTGTTGTTACGTAGAATGTCGTTTTATTGTACGTTTTTGGTAGATTTAGTCTTTTAAAAGGGTTTTATTTGAAAAATTTGTGAAAAAATAATGACTGAATCACTTTCGTGGCATCGAAAATTTCAAAACTGTTTTTCTTCGAAATGAAACGTACGATTTAAATCATTTATATAAAAGTTTACTCGTGTTATCCAGCTCTATACAATATTATACATAAACATTACAAATAAGCAATAAATAAGAATTGCCATGAAGGTGACGATGAGAATCGATTCCATGAGAATGAGCCATATAGGCTTCCATAATATCATAGCAAATAATAATCAAAATTTCACAAAATTATTTACGTTTGTCGTCAAATTTCTCCAAAAACAATAAGGTTGACCATGTAAGAAATCACGCAAGGCTTTTTAGACTAGAAACTTATTCAGTCGTCACGTTTCCTAGTTGTATCGCTAGGGAAGCTGAAGACAGCAATGTGCCTCAAAGACTGGTATCAATTTCTACTTGAAAGAATACATTTTTACACAAAACAGGTAGATCTATTGTGAACGATGTGCAGCCTGCATGAGAGATAGTTGGAATTGAACGTCGTCTGCAGATTATGAGGCTCTTGGAGACTCGCCAGCTTTTTAATCTGCTATTAGAATACAAGTTTAATATGGTGACATTTTATTTTCTGACTGGTTATGATATATACAACCTATATGATTCTTTATTGAACACATTAAATTATTAAACATAAATAGTGGACCCGCGCGAACTTCAATGCGTCACTTCGAGCGTATTAAAGTTTAATTTTTTCTTAAATCTATACTCGGATTCTCAATCACGCAGAATTTGTGGTCAGCATTATTATTTTGAAATTTTCTTATACCTAGTTCATAATAAGCAGCCTTAATAGCCATACAGATTTTTACTCATAGGTCCACTTTTCGTGCCAAGAAAATAGTTATTTGTTATACAAGAGTGCAAAGTTGCTTTTTTACCGCGTGCTCAGTTTGTATGACCGAGCTAGCGAAGGATTCTAAAATTAAATCACGAGCGTAGCGAGTGATTTATTAATTAGAATCCTGAGCGTTAGCGAGGGAATCAAAAGAGCACAAGGTCAAAAATCTTTGCACTCTAGTGTGACACTTAATTTTTCATCCCCCCTCAGCGAGGAAATAATTCAATGCTAAAAGTTTTTTTTTAAATTATTCTCACCATGGATGCGCACAGTGTTGCCAGTGCACTATCTTCAAAAATAACCAGTATTCAATTTTAATTTACGTAGGTACGCTTACTTAAGAGTCCTTTTCACGAAAGAGGTCCCACTGAATTTAGCGGAACTAATTTTTTATTCTAATATTATTGACTTCATATTTTAAATCATTTTTATTTGTTACATAAAATAAATACCTTTTTGATTAAGAAATTAAATATGAGAAATTATGAGGCGTTAAAAAGTTAAAGGTATTTAAACTTTTAAAATGTGCAATAGTGGCGTCCCGCAAAAAGGTCTCCTTTCGTGAAAAGCACTCTACCGATGCGTTTTAGTGATTATTTTCTCATTTTCAGTTTATTTCAGTGAGAAATCGTTAATAAAAAAGTTACTAAAAAGTAATACTTAGAAAAAATATTGCTACTAACTAGATAAAGTTATAAAAAATTGGCTTATTCTATTAACTCTGCTAAATTAACTCAACTATTATTTACTATTACAGTACTATATATTATAATTCATTAAAAACATTATTACCTCGAAATGTAAATTATATCTAAACAACTAAAGTAAATATAGTTCAAAAGAAACGTAATATGTTACAAAAGTAACTTACTGGCAAGGCTGATGGTGCGCCCAAAGCAAATTAAAAAAAAAAGTTTACTAAAGAGGTTCTTACTCCGAGTTTTTAACAAATTTAAAAAAGTTGTACGCTTATTTCGCTACCATAGAGGTGGAAGTAAATAGGTTTAATTATGTTTTTGTCTCTAGAGGGTAAAGTAAATTTGAATTTCTCTAGAGGATAATATGGACTTTTCCAGTCAGATATCGAAGCGCAAAAATACACTTTCCGAGGTGGGGGGATGAAAATACATTTTTCGGCGCTCGCAGCGGGTTGCTCGCGCTCTTATTTTTATTTTGGCACTCAAAGCCATCTACTTTTTTACCTACTTTTTGCAGTCAGAGATGCAAAATTTTCTCCGCGCTCGCAGCGAGCTGCTCGCGCTCTTTATAATCAAAATATTTTTATATTGGCACTCAGCCTGAAGTATGCGCCCACTGTTTATAGAGATATAGAAAATTGTCTCGCGCGCAGCAAGCTGCTCGCACTCTTTTACTCAAAATATTATAATTTTCTTAAGCGATATTTTTATAAATATACAGAATTACGTATATTATATAATACCTATGTATACGAGTATATTGCAAGAACTCGACAAGATATTTCTAGCCGATGATTGCCAATAAATAAATAATACGTTGGACGGGGGCGGCATTTTCTTCACTGCCCAGGGCGGCATTTTGGTTAAATCGGGGCCTGGATATAAGCATAGGTACATATGGACATACAAACTTCGTAGCATACAAACGGGGGAGGCGACATTGTTGGTGACTTTGTAGTGATAGTGAAATTGAAAAAGTGAGTAACGATAATCATTTT
This sequence comes from Hemithea aestivaria, assembly GCA_947507615.1. NCBI lineage: Eukaryota > Metazoa > Arthropoda > Insecta > Lepidoptera > Geometridae > Hemithea > Hemithea aestivaria. Next base: position 1,209,433 of record OX382351.1, on the reverse strand, counting down.
GTATTGAGAAAATTGAGAACCTCTTCTCTTATTTTAGAAATATGATTAACTCGTCACGTCCAAATACTACTGAATCTTTATAATATCAAAGAACATGCTAATTCATAAAATTAGTATGAAGCTAGCCTGGATCTTACTTACAATATTATACCTACAGATTTAATATACAACAAAAAAACCCTACTTTTCCAATATAAATAAAGAAAAACATCGATTCCAGTATAAATTTTGTTTTAATAGACACATTAATTACTTATACGCAATACAATAAAAAATCATTTTGAGATCTTTTATAAATACATGAGACTGTCTTTGAGGCTATTTTGTATAGATGGACTCACAGATAGACTCCGCTAGCCGATAAGTGTTACCCATTACATTTATATTAAGGGGTACTTATTGTCAAATAAAAATTGAAAAATCCTACTTTTTGGAAATGTGTTAAATTGAAAATTTAGCTCATATTTTTATAAAATTTTTAAAAGTATTCCCAGTTTACTACCTTAAATAACAACAATGGCATTCTCAATTATATGAAAAATATCTATCTTTAAACATGCCTCAACCATTTTATTAAGTATCAAACTGGTTATACTTTTAAAAATTGTATAAAAATATGAGCTGAATTTTCAATTTAACACATTTCCAAAAAATACATTTTCTTAATTGTTATTTGACAATTTGTTATAACGTGCTAGCGAGACAGAGGTTCAGCGACTATTAGCCGGTTAAAAGCTCAAAAGGGCCTCTGCGCGTTAGACTATTTTGTCTCCGTATATGCCTATAAAACGGTCCGTATTTAAGCGCGACATTATAATGAATCGTCATCCACATTATGTCTTGGTTTGAAAGTGATCTTAAAGCTGAGTACAGCGAACACAGTGAACAGCCCGACCACGATATAACAGCAAGCAGCCAGGAATATAATGATGCCTGCGCCAACATCCTCGTCTTCTCTAGGGGAGTGGTCGAGGCAGTAGTTGTCGATTAACCAACAGTGGATTAGGTACCTGTAAACAACTAAATCTTACTAACATTAAAAACGTGAAAGTTTGTAAGAATGGATGTCTGGATGTATGTTTGTTACTCTTTCACGACTAATCGGGTGAACCGATTGAGCTGAAATTTGGTATAGAGATATCTTAGACCCTGGAATAACACATAGGCTACATAAGTGCTGCGGGTAAAACCGGTGGGCTCAGCTAGTATTATAAATGTGAAAGTTTGTAGAATATATGGATGTCTGGATGTATGTTTGTTACTCTTTCACGCTTAAACGGGTAAACCGATTGAACTGAAATTTGGTATAGAGATAGCTTAGACCCTGAAATAGCATATAGGCTTCTTTACAGTGGTAAAACCGCTGAGTGCAGCTGGTATCACTACATAGTATAGTATAAAGTTGCTTCCCGCGTCTGCCTGTTCCTATGTATGCTTATATCTTTAAAACTACGCAACGGATTTTGATGGGGTTTTCATTAATAGATAGAGTGATTCAAGAGGAAGGTTTATATGTATAACACATGCATAATATAGTAGAGAAACACTGATAATTTTCTATTAAGCGAGACGAAGTGCCTGTGGATCAATTAGTACTTTAATATTTAATTATTTTTAGCTTGAAAGATTTTTACAATAAATTGAAAGCATACATACTTAATACCGACGACTCCACTCGCAATCATCTTCCCGATCATCAAATAAACATAAATTTCTAACAAAATAACTTTAGAACTGTAACAGGCGCAGAACAACATCAAATTTGCTATAAAAATAACCCAACACAACCCCATAATGAAAAATAATAATATTGCATAGTGTATTTCATATTTTAGATACTCCACCAGTTCTGGGCGATATCCTGAAAATAAAAAAGAAAAACACAAATCAATACTCCATGCTATACTCCGTAAAAAAGTTGCTTCCCTTCGCCAACGCACATATAGCAGTAACAATGGTCTCCTGAAGATGATTGTTGCTAGGTTTGATTGTTCTATAATCTAATCTAATAATTGTTCTATACAAAGCATATGGATGAATATTTTGATTGGGCTAAAAGATAACAGGTAGTATATAGGTACATACATATATGACATTAATTTTGTTATTTATATTAATTATTCAAAAATTATAATTATCAATTCTTATTTTAATGATTTAGTGCTCTTTTTGTATTGTCAATTCTTTATTTAATTATTTGTTATTATTTTAAGTGAGAAATGTTACACTAGATTTATGGTTATTGACCGAAATAAATGACTATTTAATTTAATTTAGTTTTAATAATCTTACTAATATTATAAACTTTTTATAGCAGACTAAACAAGCGTTTGACCGCAATCTCACCTGTTGGTAAGTGACGATGCAGTCTCAGTTGTAGCACGCTTGTTCAGTAAGAACCTATTCACTTTTGATTTGAACAAACCCACGTTATAACATTCGGGAAACACTGAGAGTGGTAGCGAGTTCCATAGCTTCGCCGTTCTCATAATGAAAGACGAAGCGAATCGCTTAGTAAAATGGTAGATATGGATGTCTGGATGTATTTATGTTTGTTAATCTTTCACGCCTAAAGAGGACCGATTGAGCTGAAATTTCATTATTACTACCAACATTCTGTAACTAGTTTTAGATATTGCACACCGCCGTCTATTATTGTATTTACAGTCCTGTTCCATTCCCAGGTTGTCTGTAAGAAATTGCCTAGTGCAATAAGACCGCCGATTGTTTACCTAGCAATAAAATATCTAGATCATTAAGCTTCTTTGTAATTACAAGCTTTTATTTACTTTCACTTGTCTGTTGTCTGTCTGTCTGTAATCAAATCTTGCAACTTAAATTTGACCCACTTCCCGGAGTCCGATTGAGCTGAAATTTTGCATGCATGCATAAATCCGATGACAATACAATATTATTATGACATGGAGCTGATCTGATGATGGAGCTGGGAGGTGGTCATAGGAACTCCGTAATAAAACGACGTAACCCCATCGAGTTTGGGCTCATTTGATTCATCTTGATGAGTACTTTATGGTTATAATAATAAAAGCTTGTTTTTAAAAAGTTTTTTTTTTAAATTTTACTTGTTTGGTATGCAATAAAGTCTTATTCTATTCAATATAAGAAAATGCTTGGCCAAATACAACTATAATTTAACCTTTAAATAAGATGTGTATATAAACCGATTGAGCTGAAATTTGGTATACAGGTAGAGTTGACCTAAAAATAACACTTATGTTACTTTAACGGTATTCCACCGCTAGGAAAAGGTAGTAAAATAGTAAATACCTAAAAGGTAAAAAAATGTCTGCATAGGTCCGAACACGAAAGAAAAACATATCGCAAACGATGAATAAAGCAATAAAATGATACGCCAAGTAAATCGAACTATTGATGTGAAACACATAGTGATTTATCATTTTATAAATAACATTTTTTATATATTTTCAATAAGCCAAAACAATAACATAGTTTGACATTTTTAATTTAGACAACAAAAAGCAACTGCCAATTTTTTTTTTTAATATTGAGTAAGCATTTTTTTGTATAAAGCTTATATATAATTTGATATTTTGGTTTTGGTGTAGAAATTATTGAATTTTTTATCATTGTAAAATCCTAGGTAGCACTGTACTGATAATGGGCAGCGTTATCTCTTACCATCAGGAGAGCGTATTGCTCGTCTTCTTACCACTTTTCATAAAAAAATAATAATTTATTTTTATTACAAGTTACACGAATAAGCGATTCGCATCGTCTTTCATTATAAGAACGGCGAAGCTATGGAATTCGCTACCACTCTCAGTGTTTCCCGAATGCTACAACGTGGGTTTGTTCAAATCAAGAGTGAATAGGTTCTTACTAAACAAGCGTGCTACAGCTTCGACTGCATCGTCACTTACCAACAGGTGAGATTGCGGTCAAACGCTTGATTAGTCTGCTATAAAAAAAAAAGGTAGCACTCCGGGAGTGCCGGCAGAAGTGAAAACTTCAATATTAACGTTGTGTTTAATTATAAGTATAAAAATACTATCATTTATGAGGTAGAATACTATGTTTATTTATTGCGCTATCGTACACAAATATGACAATTTATATTTTGTTAATTATAATATGCTATCGTTATTTATATATTACATTAAATTTTATCTCTCAGAAAAATCAACTTCCATCCATAATTTCGACGACTTTTACACCATCGTTATTATCAGAATCATCATCCCAAATTTTTACAACTGATACAATTGGTTTATGATAACTGAAGTAAGAAACAAACAGTTTTGATTCGAATCTATTTAAGTGTCTAATAAAGACCGCATCAATAGTAGTTTTGTATTTCGTTGTGCTAAAATTGCGATCATTTGACATAGTTAAACCAAATTCACAGAGCAGCACACTCAAGCACGGTAGAAAGAGTGAGAGATACTAGTTCCTCTCCCTTCCCCTCGATCTTACGCTTTTTCGATCAGCATCACGTGACCCTGACGCGAGTTTGAAAGTTTTTACCCATACAAAAAAGTGCTCAGCGCCGCTAAAGAAGTTTTCACTTCAAAAAAAAAAAGCTTTGATTTACTTTCACCTGTCCGTTGTTAATCTGTCTGTAATCAAATTTTGCAAGTTTAATTTGATCTACTTCCCGGTTTCCGATTGAGCTGAAATTATGGATGCATGTATAAATCAGATGACAATGCAATATTACTATGACATCATGCTGATCTGATGATGCAGCTGGAAGGTGGCCATAGGAACTCCGTAATTAAACGACTCAACCTTATCGAGTTTGGGCTCATTTGATTCGTCTTGACGATTATTTAGATGCTAGATGGTAATAATACAAGCTTGTATTTATAATGTTTTTTTTATTCCACTTGTGTTAAAATGTATCACACAAAAAATCACATTGTTGTGTTAAATTCACTTGTGTTTAAGAATTGAGAAGACGAGCAAGACGCTCTCCTGATATTAAGAGATTAACGCTGCTCATAATTATAATAGTACAGTGCTACCTAGGATTTTACAATGATGTAAAATTCTAGGTGCACTGCTGCAACGCTTCTTACTCAAGAGTCATAATGTTAAGGCTCTTCAGCCCAGTAATTTCACTAGCTACAGTGCCCTCCTGAAGCACAGTAATGTTTGCACATCACTGCTCAGGCGGTAGAATAACTGGCACTGTTGGGGTACCCACCTAGACGACCTCCTGCAAAGGAAGTCTACCCCCGGTGAACCCTACTATAGGTATAATCAATAATAATAATAATAATGTTTCTCTGTTTTCCTATATATCTTTATAGCCACCGTCATTCTGAAACTTGTATTTTTCCTTTCCTGCTTGGTCGTCTGGAAGAGATCGCTATAAGCGATAAGACCGCCAAATGTAACATTGCTTAACTGAAATGTACTTATTTAGTGTTAATTGTTTTCTTTGTTGCAATAAAGAGTTATCTATCTATCTCAATAGGTAAACTTGATGATCATTATGTTATGTAAAAATCCTACTCGTACTGTTAAATTGTAGGCTCCCTTGGCACAGGCCAAGCCTAGTGAGTCACAGATTCTTGTATAAATAACTCTAGTAATAATAAATAGTGTTAAAATGTTTGTGTATTGCATGTTTTTTTAGTTAAATAAATTATTTTTCTTTTTTTTTTTCAGGTAAAAATACACAGTATATGTGAGTGCAGTAAACTCATGCAAATGGTTTGGAAACAAACAACGAGCGGAGTTAAGCAATCAACGTCGCATACTTTTGCAAACTGCAAACGGCCAGTTCTGTGGCTCTCAACGTTTTTCCTTTAACAAGTATATTAAATGTAATGTGTGTGTGTGTGTTGTATGTATTTTAATTTAATTTTTCTATTAGTCTTTTCTAGTGGTTAAAAATTTAAAAACCCCAACGCTATTTCTTAATATTCGCCATTTTAAGGTGGCGGTCATCTTGGATTTTGAGATGTATTATATAATGCGAGTACTAGCTGCGCCCAGCGGTTTTACCCGCAGTACCTATGTAGCCTATGTGTTAGGGTCTAAGCTATTTCTATACCAAATTTCAGCTCAATCGGTCCACCCGTTTAGGCATGAAAGAGTAACAAACAAACATCCAGACATCCATACATTTTTACAAACATTTGCGTAAATATTATAATCTATAACTAAAGATTTTAAAAAACCCCATCTCTATAAAAATAAAATATGATATTATTCGCCATTTTGTGGTGGCGGCCATCTTGGATTTTGAAATGTATTATAGTGTATATATTCAACTAGTCAAGTCATTCCATTTGATATTGATGTAGTTATAACACTAATATATTATATTATACACGAAAGTTTGTGAGTGTGTATGTTTGTTTCTTCTTCACGCCTAAACGGGTGGACCGATTGAGCTGAAATTTGGTATAGAGATAGCTTAATGCATGTGTGAGCAAATTTATACGGAGATTTTTTTATAGTATATTTTTTTGTAATTTTATTAGTTTCGCAAGCAAGCCTACGATGGTATATTCTACGAAGCTACGAGTGCTACGGTGCTACGACGGCTACGGGCATAGAGTAGCTTATCCAATATTTGACTGCAACATATTAATACTAGCTGTGCCTAGCGGTTTTACCCGCTGTTCTATAGCCTATGTGTAATTCCAAACAAGCACCGCTTGCCTAAAGTTGTATTTTACTCGGAGATGGCTGAAGGCAAACGGAAACACGGTGGTCAATATTTGCGATATAAGGACGTGCTCAAAAGGCATTTGAACGCTTGCTCTATTGCACCAGAGCGTTGGGAGAAGCTTGCTACAAAAAGGTCAACTTGGCGATGGACGATCTATAGCAAAATTAAGACGTTTGAGAAAGATCGACTCCTAACGCTAGACGAAAAACGCCAGTTACGAAAACAGAGACCAAAGCCCTTCTACACGTATACGTACAATTCTGCAGGCCAACTTTATTGCCAGACTTGCAATAGAGTTTTTAAAACCAAACTAGGCATGGCGAGTCATATTAGGGCTCACTTGAATTCAAAATGAACTTTCTTTGATTAGCTAGAGTCGCCGTCATCGAAATCGATGAGCATCGAGATCGATTGAGCTGACTTTGGTACCGAATTTGGTATTGAGATAGCTTAGACTCTGGACTCTGGAAAATATATATATATATATATATATATATACCTAGTCAGGTCATAAGTATTGTCACACAGTAAAAACTTTTCTTTTAGAATGCTGGCCACAAAAAAGTTTATTGAATTCGAATTTCGAATTGTTCATGAAAATAAAAATGTATACTTTTTAGAATTTTACTCATTTTTAAATATGGAGTGGACGCTTAAAGAAGACCGTGTTGTAGTTATTGCGTTGCATCGTTGCGGTTACGCGCCAATTCAAATTTTTGACATACTGAAAAATTTGAATATAACCAAAAGATTCGTTTATCGTACCATCAAACGATACAATGAAGACTCTAGTGTAGATGACAGGTCAAGAAGTGGTCGCCCTCGGTCTGTTAGGACTCCAGCAGTGATAAAAGCTGTGAAGGCGCGAATTCAAAGAAATCCCAAACGTAAGCAGAAACTGTTGGCCCTTCAGATGGGGTTAAGCAGAACCACGGTGAAAAGGGTGTTAAATGAAGACTTAGGGCTTCGGGAATATCGAAGAAAAACAGGACATCGTTTAAATACTCGTCTAATGGACCTGAGACTGAAGAGATGCCGCGCTTTGTTGAAGCGGTACGCGAGAAAAAAATATCGAGAAATTCTTTTTTCGGATGAAAAAATTTTTACCGTAGAAGAGAGCTACAACAAACAAAATGATAAGGTGTACGCACACAGTAGTGAAGAAGCGAGCAACCGTATTCCGCGTGTCCAACGAGGTCATTTTCCATCCTCGCTCATGGTATGGTTGGGAGTTTCTTATTGGGGCTTAACAGAGGTACATTTTTGTGAGAAAGGTGTAAAAACGAATGCAGTTGTGTATCAAAATACAGTCCTGACGAACCTTGTGGAACCTGTTTCTTATACCATGTTCAATAACAGGCACTGGGTATTCCAACAAGATTCGGCGCCAGCTCATAGAGCGAAGAGCACACAAGACTGGCTGGCGGCGCGTGAAATCGACTTCATCCGGCACGAAGACTGGCCCTCCTCCAGTCCAGATTTGAGTCCGTTAGATTACAAGATATGGCAACACTTGGAGGAAAAGGCGTGCTCAAAGCCTCATCCCAATTTGGAGTCACTCAAGACATCCTTGATTAAGGCAGCAGCCGATATTGACATGGACCTCGTTCGTGCTGCGATAGACGACTGGCCGCGCAGATTGAAGGCCTGTATTCAAAATCACGGAGGCCATTTTGAATAAACTTTATTGTCATAAGAATCTATGTTTTGTTAAGTTCATTTTGGTATATAAATGGTTACATAATAAATAAACTTGTTCCAATAATTTTATATTAAACATGTGACAGAATTTATGACCTGACTAGGTATATATATATATATATATATATATATATATATATATATATATATATATATTGTAGGATCCAATCTCCATTCAATAAATGAGACAAGATGATCAGAAAACTTAGATATTTATTCTTCTTTGTTGCATTCCGTTTTTCTATCTTAGAAGTGAGTGATGTTCATTTGACAATGTCTAAAAGTGATATTTTCGCGAAGAGTTCCCAATGCAAATAAAACCATAAAGCATAGATCAAATGAACATCACGCAGACCAAAAATACAAAGGAAACATATATATATATATATATATATATATATATATATATATATATATATATATATATATTGTGTAAATCCAGAGTCTAAGCTATCTCAATACCAAATTCGGTACCAAAGTCAGCTCAATCGATCCAGACGTTATAATATATAGGCTACAGTACAGCGGGTAAAACCGCTGGGCGCAGGTAGTTAGATTATAAATTTGAGCTTTCAATCAGTCGGTACCTACAACTTAGGAATATTCAAGGCACGAGGCACCTTTCTAAGCTAGGAACTTACATGATTCATCGACCTCATCTGCTCTTTACATCAGGTAGGATGTGGTCTAACGTAGCCCTATTTAGTATAAAAGAACTAATGGAACTAGGCGTTACTTTGCGGAACAAATAGTTATAACCCTTAATGCATCCATATGCGGGAGGGCGGGTGGTGCACTCGGTGGAATTAATAATAATTACTATTTTGGTAACGTTTGAATTCCTCGAATTCTCTTAAAACTTAGTTTGACTCACAAATTTAGAGCGGAATTAACACTAAATATTAAATAATAGCTTATAATTGTAATAATTGTTAGTATAAAACACACTTACGGTGAGACTAGTCCATAAGTTTAAAGTTGCTCAGCGAGCTATGGAGCGGGCTATGCTCGGTGTCTCTCTGAAGGATCGCATCAGAAATAGGGTGATCTGACAGAGAACCAGAG